>CM037866.1:36181943-36822181 GCA_021292105.1 Anadara kagoshimensis
TGCACTGAGACATGGGACTTCGGTTTTAAGTCTCATCCGATGACTATTCTAGTATTGAGCTTTTCAGCTCTAGTATAAACAGGAGATGAAAATCATCTTAGAAAATTTCCAAGTCCTGTGTTTGGTTCGAACCCACAATCCCTGACTTTGAAAGCCAGCAACAGTAGCATGCGGCCATGTCAGCCCATACATGTTTGGCCATACAGCAAGTATAGAGAAAGAAATATTTGTTATGAGGAGTTTAAACAAAATCATTCATAGGTACATGAATTATAGGTTTGGTTGTGCAGGCTCTAGAAAGGTTTCACTGTTTAAAATTTCATAATTATCAGTGGGTTTTTTGTATTAAATATGTCTGTTAAAAAAGTGACTAACTTTTCCTTGAATTAATTAACACAATAACATAAGCATTAATAACAATGTATATATATACAGATTATGTTGTATTTATATTGTGAGGTTAAATCCAGTATTGGTGCCATATTATGAATCATTATTATGTCTTGTAAGACATAATAATGGGGAGGGTTGGGGGTGTGTATAAACCAGCTCTTAGAATTTATCTTAAATGATTAACTGGGGATAATTTATAAGGGGTTAGGGTCGCATTTAGTTATCTTAGAGTGTAAATCAACTCTTAGGGGTACTTTTAGTTATGAGAGTCTAAATTTAGTCTTAGAGCTTATCTTAAATGTTAAATTGGGAGTGTGGGGCGGGGGGTATTATTAGCTGTGCAGAGTCTAAATCGACTCCTTATCAGAATGATCTTAAATGTTAAGCTCAGCCAAGTTAAAGATAATTACTTTGTTACTAAAAATAGCATCAGTTAAAACAGAAAAAATTGGGGTCAAGGTTGACTAGAGGTCATTTATTGAGGGGTGCCTTAAAGGTAATTCTTGTTTAACTCTAAGAGTCTGTTTTATTTATATTTTGTATATATGTGTCTGATGACATTAAACTAAGAAGGTTGTACATGTATTACGTGTTTACGTGTATACCAATTATTAAGATTTAACGTTTTGATGCTTACATGTATTACGTGTTTACGTGTATACCAATTATTAAGATTTAACGTTTTGATGCTTGTTTTTCTATCAGTTTGTAAAAATTAACACATTTGCTCGACTTCGTGTGCACATGTATTTTTTGTATTTTTTATAGAAAAAATGTAATGTCCATGTAATGATTTTATATTAAAGATAATTATTTATGTTGCTAACCAGTATGTGTTACTGTTTTTGAGACATTATTTTTCACTTAATTAACATGCAGTATTGTTAATATTGAGTTATTTATATCTGATGATGCAATTTTCAAATTAATTAAATTTCTAAAAGACACGATAAAAGTTTTGTTTATTGATAAAACAAGGAAAAGATAAATCTCATTAAAACAGTATTTCCAATTTTAATCAATATTGTATCATGGGATCATAAATAGCTCTTATTTTATTTTACCAAAATAGATGTGTCATTAACAAGAATTAATGTAACATTTCTATTTTTATTTTTTTCATTTTTCATTATTTTTTAGTATTTTAGTGATAAACAATCATATTAGATTTCCTGTGTATACAATATATACATATATATACACACAATGTATAATATTTATTTAGAATTTTACATTTTTATGTATTTCTGTAAAATGCAGCTATCTTTATGAACAATTAGTTCATTTTAATTATATTTGATTATGGCTTCCATTTTATTATCACCTCCAAATGTTTATTGCTATTTATTTTAAAAAAAATAATGTAGCAGGAGGGAGGAAACACTTCCTCACCAAGTGACCCAGCTGAGGGTCGAACCTGGCCTTCCCTGGTGAAAAGCGAACATTCTATCACTAGGCTGATAGAGATGGATCAGAAAGTCTGGCAGTAAATCGCTCTACTATAACTAATGCATGCATAAACACAACATTACAACACCAGGACTAGCCCAGACCCACTACAATAGCTTTAACTGCATAAAGCTTTATAGCTATATAGCTATATAATACATGCATAAACACAACATTACAACACCAGTACTAGCCCAGACCCACTACAATAGCTTTAACTGCATAAAGCTATATAGCTATATAATACATGCATAAACACAACATTACAACACCAGGACTAGCCCAGACCCACTACAATAGCTTTAACTGCATAAAGCTTTATAGCTATATAGCTATATAATACATGCATAAACACAACATTACAACACCAGTACTAGCCCAGACCCACTACAATAGCTTTAACTGCATAAAGCTTTATAGCTTATAGCTATAAAATACATGCATAAACAACATTACAACACCAGGACTAGCCCAGACCCACTACAATAGCTTTAACTGCATAAAGCTTTATAGCTATATAGCTATATAATACATGCATAAACACAACATTACAACACCAGTACTAGCCCAGACCCACTACAATAGCTTTAACTGCATAAAGCTTTATAGCTATATAGCTATATAATACATGCATAAACACAACATTACAACACCAGTACTAGCCCAGACCCACTACAATAGCTTTAACTGCATAAAGCTATATAGCTATATAGCTATATAATACATGCATAAACACAACATTACAACACCAGGACTTGCCCAGACCCACTACAATAGCTTTAACTGCATAAAGCTTTATAGCTATATAGCTATATAATACATGCATAAACACAACATTACAACACCAGGACTAGCCCAGACCCACTACAATAGCTTTAACTGCATAAAGCTTTATAGCTATATAGCTATATAATACATGCATAAACACAACATTACAACACCAGGACTAGCCCAGACCCACTACAATAGCTTTAACTGCATAAAGCTATATAGCTATATAGCTTATAGCACTGTACAACAGATACTTTTACATAGATAGTGCATAGAACAAACATCTCTATACTCCAAGTTGTTATCTACTGAACAGAAAAGGGTTTTTTGTTAAATCCATCTATATAGCAACATGTTATTGTATTAAAGCTCCATTACATTCATGATTGATACATATATGACAAAACTTAAAAGTAATAAAGCAGATATTTCTGACATTTGTGCGAGCACCTTACATTGACTGGTAACAGCATTTTTATTCCTTATAAACATTGTTATTCAAGATTCAGATGATATTTATGGAGATATTATAGGTTTTTTGCTATACCAGTAGTTTTCTTATGTAGTTCTGCTGTAGTTTGAATTATTTTCACTTTTCTGATCATAGATTAGATATTCTTTTTTATCTTTTCTTGTTAATACAGATGAGTAATTAAATGATTTAAAATATCTCTAAATGATTTATAATCAGATTGATAAATAAACACAAATTTGGAAAAATTGGTAGAAAAACTGAGATACAGCTTAATCAGATATGATTGATATGTGATACTCAGTTAATTTTATGATCATATTATTATTATTATTTTATTATTATTACTATAATTATTAATATTTAGATCGTACATGGTCTGATGGCAGAGTGTTTATGCTATTTGGTCAAGTTTATTATTATAAATAGGGGATTGACAACTACCAACATCATCTGATGTATTGATCACAATATATCATTACAAATGTTTGTATACCTGTCATACCTATAATCCATAATAAACTAATTGTAAACTATGCCATCAGATTGTGTACCACCTATATCACCATTAATTGTTTTGATATTAAGATAGACTGATGTGATAACTTTGTCTGTGAAGTTTCTGTTTCAGTGTATTACTGTATACATTTATATTTACTATCCATAAAGGCTTTTTTGAACATGGAATATTGTAAATTATGTTTTAATAAAGAATTGCTTGTAAAAAATTAACAGTGCATATTTGTTCATTATTCAAAGACCTAACTAAAAATTATATTTTTTGTCAATGTTGCATGTTTTGGTTAACGTCTGTATATAGAAAAAAATCACACTTGTGACAGAAAATATGTACTCCAGCTAACCATTTGGGCCCCAAATTACTAATGAATGTTGGGTAAAAATTTACCTTTCACCTGCGTGATTGAATAAAAAAAAATCACACCTGGACAACCTACATATATCCAAAATATAATGAGGCACCTAATGGGAGTATTTATACTTAACCATTTTGATATACTTGAAAAAATGGCAAAATTTATGGTATGTACACACTCACATAGACCAATTTAAAACAAAACATATTTTTTTCCACTTAAGTCTCCCTTTTCTGTGCTGAAATGTAATTAAGATTTTAACAAAAAATTAGAATTAAAAATTTAATCGCAATATATGTATGTTCAAAATAGCCTTTATGGACAGTAGTAGCTTTTACCAAACACAGCAGATTGAATCAGGTGTATATTATTGTACGGTAATTATTGTATCATTTATTTAAGTTTCTTTGTTATCTTAGCATTGTAACAATTCTGATACAAGCCTTGTTTGTCTTATAAATATAACAGAAAATGGGGGGAGGGGGGATGCAACAACCAAATCAGGACTTCATTGAACTCAGGACCTTCCCAATACATAGCAGGAGGCTCTATTGACTGAACTCCCTGGGTCACTTTAAAGCCTGTACACCACATAAAACTAGTTAAAGAGACAAGACATATTTAAAAAAAATGAATCTTAATCTTAATGAAATCTTCCTTGAAATCCTTGATACCTTGTATTCACATAGAATTCCTTGAAGTTCCAGAAGAATATTAAACACTTTGGCTCCATCATATTGTCAAATCCTGTGTTCAACTTGATAATGAGGGTTTTGACCTGATTTCAAATTACATCAAATTACAAATTTTGAGAAATTCATACCAATTATTTTTAATCTCAGTATCCCTTCTATGTGAACTTCTTTTCTACGATTGTTGTTATTCTTCAATGCACTTTCAAAATGTAAATAGTTCTGTAATGGCATATGAAACATATTTTCTCAAAAATATTACTTCTTTAGGTGGTGATGATTTGAGCAAACTCCACAAATAGTCCATGTTGGTAATTCTAATTGTGTGTATTCTGTTTAATCTGGCATTCCTGGCGTAGTGATTTATGTGATTTGCCTTAACTGTTCATATCTTGATGAACCCCAAATAACAAACATGAATCCTAAAGTATCAGCATTACTAAGGGGGGGGGGGGGGGGGTAACATTGAACCCCATTATAGCAAACATCAAATCCTGAAGTATCAGCATTACTAGGGATGTATTGAAGTATTATAGAATATAAGTTATCAGAATTGTTACACTAGTTTTATACAATGAAGTTTGGTATCTTTTTAGTGCTTTTGTATTTGTATATAATGTCTATATAAATCTTTTATAGTAAAATAAAGTTGTTTTAGAGCTGTTATTTATTATCAAACAGTAAATTTAAACACATTAAAATGTACTGGTCAGTAATCAGTGCCACACTAGAACATTGCCACATAATAGTCACAGTCAGCTAGCTAAAGTGTTACTTAAATGTACTTGTCTAAAATCATTGCCACAGTTAAATATTGCCACACGACAAGATAAGTCAGCTAGCTACAGTGTAACCTAGGTGTTCTTACTAGTTCTGTCTTTTGAGACCCAAATCAATCCCCATACACCCCCACAAACACACACACCCAACATCTCCAAAGTGTGTAATATTGAGATCTACTAATCCATTTCCAAATCACAATCTGAAAGTAAAAACTTCACAAACTAGCAAAAAGTTAATAGATTTGACCTCTTGACCTTTTACCTACATACTTAAATGTGATAAATGATACATCAGTGTATACCGATATACACATGTTCCAAGTTGGATTAAAATCCATTCAAGAATGTGGAAATTATGGAGCAAAAAGGGAATTTGGGCATCAAAACTAAAATTTGACCTTGTGGTCTTGACCTTTAACCTAAACACCTTAATGTTGTGTTCGACACGTCATCTTATTTTGGTTTACATTTGTGCCTAGTTGGATCAAATCCATCCCTAGTTGTGGAGTAAACAGGGCAATGGGACACCAAAACTTAAGCCTTGACCCAAATTTTGTATGTGACACATCATCTTATGGTAGTTTATATTTGTTTCAAGTTTGATTAAAATACATATATGCAGAAATTTATTGTGCAGACACAACATTTAAACTACATACTTAATACAATGAGACACCAATCAATCTACACAAACCCGAACCAAACTAAAAACTTTGAAATTGACAAATTTGTTTAAACACGTCAACTTATATCAGGAAAAGGCGAGACCAGTAATTCCATATAATGGACACCAAACTGACTAAGCTTTGACCTAAACGCCTCAGTGTGGTATGACAGTGGCAGGTAATCTCATGACAGTTTACATCTGTGCCAAAAATGATCAAAATTATTCATAGATGTTGAAGTTATAGAGGGGGCAGGACAAATTGCACAAAATACGGTATGTAACACAATCTCATGACGGCTTACATATTTCCCATGTTTGATCAAAATCCATCGATAGATGTGGAAGTTATAGAGCGGACACAACAAATTGTACACCAAAACTAAGCTTTGACCTAAACGCCTCAAGAGTGGTATGATAGTGGCAGGCAATCTCATGGCGGTTTACGCCTGTGCCAAGTTTGATCCAAATCCATCGATAGATGTGGAAGTTATAGAGCGGACACGACAAATTGTACACCAAAACTAAGCTTTGACCTAAACACCTCAGAGTGGTATGATAGTGGCAGGTAATCTCATGGCGGTTTACATCTGTATCAAGTTTGATCCATATTCATCGATAGATGTGGAAGCTATTGAGCGGACAGAACAAATTGGACACCAAAACTAAGCTTTGACCCGTAAACGCCTAAATATGGTACGAGACACATAATCTCATGACGGTTTACTTTTGTTTGGTCAAATCCTATCGATAGATGTGGGAATTATAGAGCCGACACAACATTTGGACATTGATATCTTGCCCAGTTTGAAGACACTACAACCTCCACATGCTCCAGTACATGTGATTTATTTGTACTGGGTTGTATTTGACGTCCTGGTCCGTTTTGCTGATTATTCTCACAACTCGCGGCGGAATCCAGAGATCGTTGTACCGGATACAAAGGAAACATGACAATGTATAGATACTTTATATATAGATAGGTTAATGTACCGGTAATTACTATAGGAAATTAGAAATTAAAGTAGGAAAATCAACAAATCACTAACAAACTGTGGGAATTTTCAGAGAAATACGAAATATTTCATCTTCTGTATATACATGGCATTTCCATCATTTGAGTGTTTAAACTTGAGAAATAATTTTGTATGTACTATGAAAATTTTATATTTATTAATAGACAAAGAAAACTAAGACAATGTCACAATAAAACAAACGAATCAGCGAATTGAGACGACGAAATACTAACAGAAGTTCATAAACATCGTTCTCACATAAGATAAAACACACTGGGTGTCAAGGTTCTGAAATGAAGAAAAAGAACAATACCGCGAGCTACTACTCTATAGATAAGAAGAACATATACTGCTCTATCAAGTTACACCATCCACTTAGCTAAACCGTTACAGTTAACACTGAGCTAACGCAAAGGTTGGTTGGTTGGTTGAATGTTGCTTAACGTCGCATCAGCAATTTTTCAGCTATTCGCGACGAGAACTATTTAATTAATCTCTATGGATTAATCTACGAACAATTTTTGTGTATGCATGTGAAGTGCGAGTGTGTTGTATGGTCTGCCTTGTACTAGCGCGCACTCAGGGCGACTTTACCGTGCTAGCTCACAGAGTCAGTACGCCGCAGACAAGCGTACCACTCCCCCAGTCCATTATACTGATACCAGGTGAATCAGTAAAGGCCAACGGTAAGGAAAATTCACTTTCCCACATGTGGTCCGAGCGGGACTCGAACTCACAGCGGTGAGAGACCCTGGATTTGAAGACTGCTAACGCAAAGGAATCGATACAGATAGCTTGTGGCCGAAAAGACGAGATTAGGCTACCGAGAAAACGGAGATCATCATCATTATCATCATCATCATCATCATCATCTTCGTCGTCGTCGTCATCATCATTATCATCATCATCATCATCATCGTCATCATCATCATCATCACCATCATTATTAGTTTAAACAATATTTATTAAATTAAATGTAATACACATATACAAGATAACAAATCATGTACGAAATGGTTGAACTGTATAATTACGGGTATAAAAATAATAGTAATAACATCGGCAAATAATAAATTGGTAGGATTCTGGAACTTAATTATTATTATTATTATTATTATTATTATTATTATTATTATTATTATTATTCATTCATTCTATCTTATATAATGTCATGGCTAAGATTTCAGACATTTCATTATTTATGTACCGGTATTTTTGTGTTCGATGATTATTTCACACTAGTTATATAATTATATCGTATGATCTATGACTAATAAACGCCGAAAACCGAAACCAAAACTGGATCGATCCACGAACAATGGGTGTGTATGAATATGTAATCTGATTTCATTGTTTGTCTGTTACTATGGTAATATCACGCCAGCAGAGTTCCTGGAATTGTGAATCAATTGGGAAAAACCCAGATAACCTGATCGTGTGTCATATCTTTTTAAAAATCGGATCTATACATTTACATTGTAAATACTGTTTTTCAGTATATAATCAATATGAGCTGAAAATAATATAACCCTAGTCCCTGGGGTCAGATTGATTTTAGTGATTTTATCGAGACGTCGCCAGCTAAAACATTCGAAATCTATATTTTATCGATGATGTGGTTTGTCAGTGTTAACAACCTGCTAAGAAATTCGTAGGACCCATTTGTTGGCCAAGAGATGAAAATAACCACATTTTAGCGGCACCACTGAGATTTAAACCGCAACCGTTTTCAGGTTCGATGCATGACCGGGTAGCTCGCGGCCGACCGGGTCGGTAGAGTATTTGAAACATGGGTCCTATTTCCCGAGTTGATCGTTGTGAAATATAAAACGTTTAGTTTCTATGGTGACCATTTCTCATATTCTAGCTGCTGCCATTATTTTTACCCTATGCTTATTAAAAAGGAATTTTGCCAACTTGTCCACAGGATTTATTAGAACACTAACGTCTGTCAGTTGTTCTCGATTCGCCGATAAGTGACAAGCACTCCACGGGGTCCTTCGCCCTTAAAATCGATACCCGACCGTTTCGCAGCAGGCGTGGTACGCTAAAGTTCTCTTCCTGTTTGACTGTGGCATACTGCAACTTGACTTGAAAACGGGAAAAATTCTACTTCACTTATCTTACTAATGGTATGTGCTACTTCACGCCGATGATGTCTTGATAATAAGTGAACTATTCTAGACTGGGACGTAAAACTCAATCCCGGGTGCCTGAATTCCCGTGACAGAGGTGAAGTCTACATCACTGTTTACAAAATCTCATAATTCATCTGAGCAAGATTTAAAATAGGTAGTGAAGTTGAAAATTAAGTGAAACAAGGCAATTTAAGAATCTTAAGACGACTCGGGTTTATAATTTGTTTGGTCAAAATAAATCTAGATACAACCAGGAAGTAATACAAATGGTTATTACTAATAATGCCGAACTTACGTATACCGAACTTAGCGCTCTCTAAAGGATAAAATGCCGAACTTTACAACCGTCTTCTTTTTCCTAGTAGATTCCTACTACGGTTGGAGCACTGTTAATAGGGCGTGGTTGGTCTTTTTCTTTCTTAGTAGATTCTACCGATATATGGAGAACCGTTTCTATTTCAAAAGTAACTTACCACAACAGGCGAATAACAATGAAGTTTTTTCATTGTTCAATGTCTAAACGTAAAGACTACTAGTGTATAGAACACAGGGGAACAGTCAAAACCTCGATGTCACAGTGTTCTATGTACAGTACAGACCTATCCTACTAGTGTATAGAACACTGGGGAACAGTCAAAACCTCGATGTCACAGTGTTCTATGTACAGTACAGACCTATCCTACTAGTGTATAGAACACAGGGGAACAGTCAAAACCTCGATGTCACAGTGTTCTATGTACAGTACAGCCCTATCCTACTAGTGTATAGAACACTGGAGAACAGTCAAAACCTCGATGTCACAGTGTTCTATGTACAGTACAGCCCTATCCTACTAGTGTATAGAACACTGGGGAACAGTCAAAACCTCGATGTCACAGTGTTCTATGTACAGTACAGACCTATCCTACTAGTGTATAGAACACAGGGGAACAGTCAAAACCTCGATGTCACAGTGTTCTATGTACAGTACAGACCTATATATATCCTACTAGTGTATAGAACACTGGGGAACGGTACAAAACCTCGATGTCTACAGGAATGAATGTTTTGCGTGTTTAAAATGTAACATAAATTGTCATAAAACATGTCAATCGTGCACAGCCTTTTTGTCCCCCAACTAGATTAAAGCAATCAGACACTAATAAACTGTGTATAGACCAGTGATAACTGTTAACCCGTTAATATTAAGTCAGCACGGTATTTTAACTACTTGTTGTTGTGTTGGTTTTACGTCTACATGTAGGCCTACGCCCAATGTGTAGACTTTTTAACTACTTGGAATGAATTATGTCGTCTATAATTTATATATTTTCATTCATACAATAAAACTGTGTGTACATGTATTTACAATACTTCTAGTTTCTCATTTTGAGCAATAAAGCAAATACTAAAATGTAAAACACGTTTAATGATGATTCTTATAATTTTGGTAAATTGAAATAACTGATTCATTGTCGTGTTATCGCCAAATTGCTTAAAAAGTGACCCAAAATCACACTTTACAGCTAGTCGACCAATTACCTACCTTTAAAACGTAAGTTATCGAACGTTGTGAATTAAGCGATTTATGGAATTTTTGGCTGATTTTTAAGAATTTTGACACGAAAACTGCAAGAAATCTGTTTTCTGAAAAAACCAGAATTATAAAAAACGTTGTAAAAAGTGTATTTCAATTTCTTATGTGTTTCGTCACGTAGAGTTAGCAAATGTAAATGTTGTATTACCGTACATACCATTTCATTGTTTGTAAGACAGTACATAATTAAAGCATGAAAGTGTAAAGTGCGAGGCGCTTTCCGCGGTAGTTGTCTACCGTTGTGAATAAGTGCAGACATGGGGAGTGTAGGCTTTATTGTTGGAATAGGGAGTCCAGAGTTAAATTTTCCTGACAAATGCCGACTGTTGGCGATCTTATGGTCAAGTATGCACAAAGTGCTTTGATATTACAGTAACAAGCGTGATTGTATACATTCGACTCCTCTATACATGTAGGTGGTATAAACTCGTAATGGTACAAAAATTCATCATGTTGGTGAACGAACTATATATATAATCTATTAGCATTTAACGCACTCTCATATGTTAACGCCAACATGACAAACTATTATATAACACATACAAGCAATCGGACCCTGGCGCCCCGATAACAATATGAATAACAGTTTGTGAAGAAATTAAGCTGCGTTAGACAAAGCTCTTTTTATTTCCCAAAGTACTAACGACTCGTGATGCTCTACAAGTGAATACTATCATTGTTGTTTTCCTATGAAACAAACTACTTCAGTGTAAATCCACGAAATCTAAATTTAAATTCAATTTATAAAGGAAACAGGACGATAAATGTCTGTAAGTTTCTAAGTATCGTTTTATAAGAGTGTGTGGGGTTTATATCCTGTTTTTGATATTTGTGTCCTGGTATTCATAACACAATAAGAACATGTGTTATCCTGTAGATGACAAAAACAATAAAACAACAAGTGCGGGTAAATACTAAATACGTCCTTGTAGTGTAAGTCAGAACAAGTCTGTCCTTACCGCCCATACCAAGTATTGATACTTGATGTTATTACGTGTGTGTGTGTGTGTGTGTGTGTGTGTGTGTGTGTGTGTGTGTGTGTGAGAGAGAGAGAGAGAGAGAGAGAGAGAGAGAGAGAGTGTGTGTGTGTGTGTGTGTGTGTGAGAGAGAGAGAGAGACCGTGTGTGTGTGTGTGTGTGTGTGTAACACATTCTTTATCATGGATATCTTTCACTATACCTACTGTCGATTACAGTTTGTATTGTACATTCAAACTTAAGCATACATGTACTACCTGTTCCATGTATTTTGAGATGGAACCAGCTAATTAGAGGCTTTATAATACAATGTAAATTGAAACTATTCCTCTTACATTAGAGCCCACATCCAACTACAGACATCACAATCCCCTAAGCTACTCGTCATTAAATGATGTATTTTCAAGATCGAACCCACAACCCCATCCCATCTACAGAATCACAACCCACAACCCCATCCCATCTACAGAATCAAAACCCACAACCCCATCCCATCTACAGAATCAAAACCCACAACCCCATCCCATCTACAGAATCAAAACCCACAACCCCATCCCATCTACAGAATCAAAACCCATAACCCCATCCCATCTACAGAATCAAAACCCACAACCCCATCCCATCTACAGAATCAAAACCCACAACCCCATCCCATCTACAGAATCAAAACCCACAACCCCATCCCATCTACAGAATCAAAACCCACAACCCCATCCCATCTACAGAATCAAAACCCACAACCCCATCCCATCTACAGAATCAAAACCCACAACCCCATCCCATCTACAGAATCAAAACCCACAACCCCATCCCATCTACAGAATCAAAACCCACAACCCCATCCCATCTACAGAATCAAAACCCACAACCCCATCCCATCTACAGAATCAACCACTGCTAAGCGTATCGTCACTAAAAATTAATTACATGAACTTTAATGATATATCCGCCAGTGGCCATAATATTATTCGTATAAGACTGGAGGAGTTGTTCCCTCTTATCTTACTAATGGTATGTGCTACATGTACTTTCGTTTTGTAATGTTAAACTTTATACCAGTAATTACTCTTTATATTTCACAATTTGCTTTGCTGATATAATCAATATTATATTACCAGATATTGTTTCGAGATGAAGAACGGATTCGTTTGTTCGTTTTGTTTTGAAAAAAGAGATGTACTAACAGATGTCCCCTAACAGTTAGTTAGAAATATACTATTCTCTAAATTTGCTGCGAAGTAAAATTTGAAATTCCTCGAAAACTAAGGTATACTCCCTCATGCAAAGTATTTCCTTAGCTAAATTTGGTAAAATATATTTTGGTCCTTTGGTAGTTTTTTCAACATCTTGAAAACAATTTTGGTTTCATAATTTTGGCCTAAGCACTACTGATCAATGAGGAATTGTATTCCGGAACGACCGTTTAGTGCTGTAAAATTAATACTGGTATAATATGTAATTTGAATATATAGATTATAATTCTTGAATTGAATCCAACCACTTTTGTTCAAATAAATGCGATTCATGACACATGACACATACCGGTGCAGACTGGTACCAAGTGTCGTTACCATATATTGAAAATGTAGGGGTATAGAGCGGACACATTTACGATACATGTACACTTGTGACCTTGACCTTCAAACCTTTTAAATAAATGCGGTTCTTCACAGATCGTCTTAAGCAAATACACACTTTTCAAGTGGGTATCAGCATTAGACGATCTATGAAGAACCGACATGTTGAAATCAATTAAGCAATGTGGGAGATACAGAGGGGTCAAGGTTATGACTGACAGACGGACGGACGGTGAAACAATAATGATAACAATAATTTACAGGGGTTTTAAAAAGACCGAGTCAATTTGGTACTAGTATAAAATATTTTCGGGGAAATGCGAGTAATAAAACCAAGTTATATGGGGGGGGGGTTGTTTGTGTCACGTGACTAGATCTACACTAGACAACATACAAAGCCTGTGACATTGTTCTACCACGTGGGCCACGGCAACGCTTGTGGTAGCTAAAAACCTGAGGGTACCGGCGGGATTCGGATCTCAGCGGTAGGAAACGCATTGTGTGAGAGATCTTTTTCTGCTCTTGAACTTTAGTGTCGGTTCGGACTAACAATTCATATAAGACTTTATTTCAAAATTTAGTCTACAAAATAGGAAGTAGAGGGGTTTACCCCATCTTAAAGTTCAAATAAATCTAAGTTTTAATTTTATTTACGATTCGAAGATACTCGGTTATGAAATGAAGAAAACGTTCATTTTTTTTTTTCATAATTATAATGCGTATTTATAAATGGTTCCAGAAAAAATGATTGATTTGCAGCAACAACAAACCTGTTCTTATTGCACCAAAAACGCACGGTTTGCTTCATCATGAGGAAAAATATTCCATGCGAGCATGACCTTTGACCCCTTTAGTGCCTTTAGTGCTCGGACCGTTTTGCACCCTCAACTCAAACTGAGAAGTCGTGCGTTACGACCCTGCATGGTAAAATATCCTTGGTTAAAAAAAACATTACGTTTTTAAACATCTTAAATGTTATTTTTTGGCAAATTTTTCAATTGTTATGTTATTTGCCGTGTTAAGAAGTTCAACACTACAACAAATTAATTCTTGTTTTTTTCCCGCCAAATCGCGTTGTTTCTCGGGGTCCTACACACAACCATAGTTCTTTTCAATGTGCCTTTCAGGGGCTGATACAGGATTTTTTGAAAGGGGGGGGGGTTGATAACTATCCCGGATTTTGTGAAAGGGGGGGGGTTGAGATCTATACAGGATTTTTTAAAGGGAGGGGTGGAAATTATATCAATGCTAGATGAGAGCGCCGAAGGCGCGAGCTTCCAGAGACGATGGGTCTAGGGCAGAGCCCCGATGGGGGCCAAGAAAATAATTTTAATCAGTCAATATCTCACTCTCTCTCTCTATTTCAAGTTTTCAAAGGGGGGGGGGGGTTGCAACCCCCGCAACTTCTCCCCTAAATCCGCCACTGCCTTTGTCTAACACTGCTTAACCTGGTTATTTACAACAGTTTGCCATTCGGTTCGCTCCCTTGCCGATGTTTTTTGTTCAATTTGTTCAAGAAGGATAACTCTGTCGTGTTTGTTAACTTATCCGCTGTCTACCCACTCTTGGTACATGGATTGGTAATCAGAATACAAGTCTCGTTTCATGTAGTTTTGTTGTTATTTTTCATGTTTTTTTAGTCACTGGCTATTGAATGCATGTTATCTCAATCATCACTGAAACACATACATTTCGGAATCATTTTTTTCAGAGCCAAATATAGGAACTTCCTTGGATGGATTATCAACCTGGAATGCTTCATTTTATGAATAGGGTTTACATCCCAGTCAAGAATGTTTAACTTATATCGAGACGTCTCCGGCTATAGGTGAAGCGACAGAAAATTTTACCTTAATGACCTTTGACCCCCTAGCTAATCATGCCTTTAGTGCTTGGACCGTTTTGCACCCTCACCTCAACAGAACCTGTGCGTTACGGCCTGCATGGTAATATATCCTTAGTTGACAAAATACAAAATTACGTTTGTAAACAACATCTTATATGTTATCTTTTGGTCTCAATTGTTATGTTATTTGCCGTGTTAAGAAGTTCAACACTACAACAAATTAATTCTTGTTTTTTCGCTAAATCGCGTTGTTTCTCGGGGTCCTACACACAACCATGGTTCTTTTCAATGTGCCTTTGTCTAACACTGCTTAACCTGGTTATTTACAACAGTTTGTTTGCTATTCGGTTCGCTCCCTTGCCCATGTATGTTTTCCAAATTGTTCAAGAAGGATAACTCTGTCGTGTTTGTTAACTTATCCGCTGTCTTCCCACTCTTGGTACAAGAATACAAGTCTTCTTTCATGTAGTTTTGTTGTAATTATTGTTGTTTTTTTAGTCACTAGCTATTGAATGCATGTTATCTCAATCATCACTGAAACACATACATTTCGGAATCATTTTTTTTCAGAGCCAAATATAGGAACTTCCTTGGATGGATTATCAACCTGGATATTGAATGGGGTTTACATCCTAGTCAAGAATGTTTAACTTATATCGAGATGTCTCCGGCTACAGGTGAAGCGACAGAAAATTTTTACCTTTAAGGTCTTTTTCTGTATCAAGAAGAGAAAGACCTTCGATAAAATATGAAGCCGAGAAGACAATGGGACCAGAGAATATAAATTTATATATTGATATTTATATTTTAAATTTTACCAGACCGACAAGGTGATTACTATATACCCCTTAAACGCAGACAATTCAGCTGAACTTGACTGAAATAATAACTTGCACGTAAGCGAAAAGTTTTATAGTTGTGACATAAATATTGCAATATCTAAATATTTTAAAACTTCCCCATTCTTGAGCTTATCTTATAAACATGATATCGAATAATACTTGAGATTACGGACGAGGTCGATAGGTTATTCTTGGTCACAAAGTACACTTACATGAGTTATCTACCCTTAGACCATCCATCTGGGATTTTGTTGTAGTTCTTATCAGGTATGACATCGCCATACTTAAGGTATGTGTAGTAAAATTATTAAATTTATAATTCTGATGGATAGATAGGGCTTTGTTTTGGTGTAGACATTTCAAATTACTGATCAGTGTACATTCTCCATCAAAGAAATCCCCCGCACATTATTATAATATAACAAACAGTCGGCAAAGTACACGAATATCATGTCACATTTCCTGAACAAATTATAAAAACAAAGTTTGTGTGAAATACAAAAAATCCCACACTATATTATATAAAGTAACAAATTGTTAGCAAAATTTCATCTATAAAGTACACGGATATCATCTTACATTTTCTGAGCAAATTATAATAAAGTTTCTGTGAAATACACTTAGATTGCTACTTGTAATAAAGTCCGGGTTGGATAATGATATGTGATCAGTGTTTTACGAGAAAGGGGAAGTAACTTTGTATTTAAAAGGGAAGTAACACAATATATATATATTGTATTGTTATCAGTGACGTCAGACCACTCATAATGAAAGGTTAGGACAACTTGACCCTCATTGTCCACACTTATGTCACGTCAACTTGGAGGAAGTATTTTAATAAACTTTACGATTTGCGCCAGTTTAAATTAGACTTTTATAATATATAAACATAAACGTATGCCTCTCTCTCTCTCTCTCTCTCTCTCTCAATTAAATGAATTGTACGCTATAGATACATTGGTTACCGAAAAGTCTGATTTAAGTTACCTTGATTAAAATTTGTGATAAACCGAACGCAGTCTTAACCCATTTTAAGTTCGGCAATATCACGAGGTATAAAGTAGGCGTGTACTTTCGATTTACTTCCTCGTGTATTTTGAGTAAAAAACGAAGTAACAGCTTACATTTTTAATTAAAATATACTTGTTATGATGTAAAGACTCGATTTGTAAAATCGGTTAAAGTTTGAAAGTTTTTATTTCTGTAGAAACGTCTTATTAAGTCGCAAAGCGTTTGACCTATTAAAACTTACGTCATATAAAATAAACACACAGGTTCGGCAAATGTTTTATATGTTGATAAAGTTCCAACAGGAACAAATTGTTTCTGGAAAAACAGAAGCGGGGAATTCCCTCGTAATTCTCGTTATCACTAGAACACGCAATTCAAATAACAGGGTGCACGTTATTGGTGCATTAAGGCAAAGAAATAGTAATTTTCTGTTTCTTAAGCCATTGTTTATTTTAAGATATCCTATGTATGCTAGGTTATTCAGATAATGTTCAGTGATAGATTTGGCTGTCAAAAGATTTTAGAACTAAAACTGTAAATATAAAAAAGAATTTGATTGTATAAGTTATAGACAGAATTGTTCTGGTCAGCAACAAACGCAACCACTGACAAGTTATTGAGAGGGAGTCAAACAAGACGGAAGAAGGGCGGCCGGGATATACATTTGTTGCTGGAAATGTAATTTACAATATCCAAAATAATCCAGTCACATTATAATAATAATAATAATAATAATAATAATAATAATAACAATAATAATAATAATATTAAATATTAATAATATAGTACAAAGACAATGCATACAGTTTATATTACCCCCGACTTTGGACAGACAATAATGATCATAATGACGGAATCATTTACAATAATGTACTTTAAGTAAGGTAAACAAAGAATTAAATGAGGCTCAACAATAATTAACTAAGCCGTTGTTAGTCAGTCGTATCATTTACAACAAAATCAATTTGTTTTGGTCTTGCAGCATACTACCATTTAGGATTACGTAACCGTCAAGGTCGATATGAAAAGCTGCTATTATAACGTATTCATCCATTGTGTTTACAAATTATATGTTGCTGTGGTAAACAACTATTTTAGTACCATGCGTTTTGTTGATATTCAACATTGGATCAGGCATAAATAATGTACTATTTAAATCAAGGTATAACCATTCACATTTATAAATATACAGCCCCACGCTTACCTAGCACAAAGGGTGTGTCGCATATAGCAGTCTTAATTATTATCGAAAATCCATATCTAGGTTACATAAATTGGTAATTCTATAGTAAGAAAATATTGAAAATAAAACGCTTCTTTTTATTTGAAAATGTACAATAAATACAAATACAAAATGAACATTTTGGGCGGAGGTCCTAAAGGACGAAACGCAATAATAACCAGATGTGAAAAACGCGGGAAATCTTGACACTATACTTCCTGGTACATTTGTTATTTAATGTTATAGAGATATCGATGGACAAAAGATTATCTAATCAGGGTTATATTCAAGTGGATAAATATGTTTACTTAAACACCCATAAACAGTTAACCTTGTCTGATAAGTTTGATAAATGTTGTACTTCAATACCACGTTAACTCTGTCAAAACTTCCGTGGTATAGTGGTTGGAGTGTCTGCCGCTCAGATTATCATGTCATATTCACAATTATTGATAGCTCAGCTACTTTTTAAAGGACCACATATTTTAGGTTCGAATCTAGCAAGTAACAGAAAGTTTCAGTTCGAAGGCCGTCGGTAGTTTTCTCCGAACGTATAGTCATAAATAGTCAGATGTCGTCGTCGTAAGTAGTCCAGTGTCGTAGTCGTGAGTGTTCGGATGTTTTCGTTGGACATTTGTCGCCGCCGATACGATGGTAACTAACGTCAATAATTGACTATCGTCGCCGTGAAAAAGTTAGTGTCTTCGTTTCGTCACTGGTCGTTATCTATAGCTATACGACAGATGTAGTCGTGATCGGGTATCGTCGTCGTGAGTAGCTGAATTAATTTCGTTCGGCGATTTGTCGTCGACTATACGATAGTAGTCGCCGTGAGTAGTAGGGTTTCATCATCGTGAGGAGTTGGATTTCTCAGCCTCGTGAGTAGTCAGCTATCGTCGTCGCGAGTAGTCAGATGTCTCCGCTTAGTCATTTATTGTCGTGAGTAGTCGGATATCGTCGTCGTGAGTAGTCAGATGTTTCCGCTGAGTCATTCGCCGTCGTGAGTAGTCGGATATCGTCGCCGTGAATAGTCGGATGTCTCCGCTTAGTCATTTCATTGCCGTCGTGAGTAGTCAGCTATCGTCGTCGTGGGTAGTCAGATGTCTCCGCTTAGTCATTAAATTTTGTTGTCGTGAGTAGTCGGATATCGTCGCCGTGAATAGTCGGATGTCTCCGCTTAGTCATTTGTTGTCGTAAGTAGTCGGGTATCGTCGCCGTGAATAGTCGGATGTCCCCGCTTAGTCATTTGTCGTCGTGAGTAGTCGGGTATTGTCGCCGTGAATAGTCGGATGTCTCCGCTTAGTCATTTGTTGTCGTGAGTAGTCGGGTATCGTCGCCGTGAATAGTCGGATGTCCCCGCTTAGTCATTTGTCGTCGTGAGTAGTCGGGTATTGTCGCCGTGAATAGTCGGATGTCTCCGCTTAGTCATTTGTTGCCGTGAGTAGTCGGGTATCGGCGCCGTGAATAGTCGGATGTCTCCGCTTAGTCATTTGTTGTCGTGAGTAGTCGGGTATCGTCGTTGTGAGTTGTCGGATGTCTCCGCTTAGTCATTTGTTGCCGTGAGTAGTCGGGTATCGTCGCCGTGAATAGTCGGATGTCTCCGCTTAGTCATTTGTTGTCGTGAGTAGTCGGGTATCGTCGTTGTGAGTTGTCGGATGTCTCCGCTTAGTCATTTGTTGTCGTGAGTAGTCGGGTATCGTCGCCGTGAATAGTCGGATGTCTCCGCTTAGTCATTTGTTGTCGTGAGTACTCGGGTATCGTCGTTGTGAGTTGTCGAGTGTTTGCGTTTAGTCATTTACCGTCGTTGATGAAGCGGCCGCCAATAGATGGGAATAGTCGTTGTGGGTTGTCCTGTATTTAGTCATTTGACGTCGCCTATATTTGAAGTAGTTGTGAGTAATCAGGCGTAGTGATTATGAGTTATCGTGAACATTACGGGAAGTTTTTTAATTACTAGTTGCTCGACAATATGAATAATATAATATCTATAAAACATTTATAAAGCATCGTGATTCAAATAACACAGTTTATTGTATTTCAATGTGTCTAATCTAAAAAAAACCATTAAGTAGACAGCACTTGACTATACAAATATAGCACGGCATTTAAATGATATAACTGAAGTACTTAAATGACAGAATTAAACCTAATACTCCAGTCTGTATAGACTTGTTATTAGATAATATATGATCACTTGACTGTGGATATTTTTCCTTGTTTTTACAATATTTAAAATGCTTCCTGGTCGCCCACAGTGAACTCTATTCAGAAATTTTGGTTCATTATTTACTGGTTGCAATTTCCTGGTGAATAAAACGATTCAAACAAACATACTAACCCATACCCGAATCACAATCAAGAAGTAAAGTGAAACCTGAAACTAACAAGTTAGGTTTGACACGTGAGCTTTCACTAGAGAAGTGAGGCTGTGTGCTCCGGAAGGGTAAGCACCTCCTGTTTGGCTAGCTACATCCGCCATGTGTGTAATAAAAGTTGAGTAAAAGGGATATATATTATTTAATCAGTTACTAGTATATATATATATATTTGTTTGGTTGATTAACTCAAAATGATGACATTTTTATTCCTTAAGTATGAAGTACATTTTTACACTTCATGCCCCTGAAGTAATGTAAATCTTGGTTCTGCCAAATCGTTGAATAACGTGAAAAAGTTTACTACTGTATTTCCATAATTTCAGTGCACATGGAAAATGCAAGAATTAAGTCGTATTTTCCAACAAACTCACAAAAATTGTCAAAACTTTATACAAAATATACTGACCTAATAGGGAAAAATATTTTCCATTCATGAAAAAGTGAACTTAATTCTGTACATAGAGCAATTTTTCAACTTTTTAACAAAACAACAAATATGACTATGTCAAAATTATCCCTTCTGTACCTTCTTACTTAGAACAACTATAAACGTTATGTCATAATCTGAATACTCATGATGATCACACCTAGAAATACCCGAGCATCAATGACCTACCTGACCCTAAATGCCCTGATGCAACTTTGAATTAGGCCCACTTGGTGTATACACTTGATCAAATATAATTTGGTTAGGTCAGTGTATTTTAAATGCATTTTATTGATAGTTTAATGGAAGCATGTTCAATTAAAAGAAATAAAGAATAAAAACCACGTGTCATCAGTGAAATACAGTAATTGAGTTGAATGGAGTAATTGTGTTTTACAGTCAAGATTCTGTGACTTATATCGAGACATACATGTCTTGGATGGTCGAGTAAACCAGACTAGTCGAATTGGGTAATTGGAACTGACAGACGTTTTCTTACTAGGATCTCCCCGAGTTAGCCGGAAACAAGGAGGTGAGAGGCGCAAGTGTGCGCTTTAGACAACTAAGTCGTCTAGTTCCAAAAATTGGTTATGGGATTTACAGGGAAAACCTTCGAGAAAAAACCGGAACCATAGCAGCACACGGTGGTCTAAATTAGAAAATTGGGCTTCGAACAAAACTACTCGGCCATTGTGGCATAGATTTGCTTGCTTAAGACTACTCGCAACAAAACTACTAGGTCATCGTGCGTTCCATTTTAATTGCTTGAGACGACTTGGGTTACATTGACATCCATTATATTGCTTGAGACAACTTGGGTTACAGTGGCATCCATTTAATTGCTTGAGACGACTTGGGTTATAGCGGCATCCTATAGCGGCATTGTTTGAGACGATTCGCAACACAACTACTCGGTCATTGTGGCTTCCATTTTGCTGCGTGACAAAACTCACAGTACTTTAAATTTTACACATGGAATTACATAATGATGTATAACATAGGAAATTGTAAAGTACAACGGCGTGGTACATAACACTTGATGATTATCAACATAATTTCCGGAACATATGTAGTATAACATCCGTTTTAAACAGAAACACTAATTATGAGTTATATTTGGTAAAATATAACTTTTATTACATAAAGTTTCAATATTGACAAGTGTGTCGCGTGCGACATGTGATTTTAAATCCGCTTACTATATGGTTACAACAACAATTTGAGGGGGTTTAACCCTAGAAAGTTCTAACAGCACTGTGCACTATTAAGTTATTATGGTCAGTGATTGTCCAAAGTTAAGGGTTTTATAACCTGTGATATACATACAGTCAAACCTGCATTTAAAATAATCTATAGCTATATAAGGGGCCTGCTTTTAAAGGCCAGTAAAATTTCATTCCTATTTTATTTGAACCTATGTATAAGGACCACCTGTCCATCTTGGTCACTTTTATAAGTTCCTTTGGATGGCCTTTGTAGACAGGTTTGACTTTATATGCTCATCATGTATTGTTTACATCATTAATTTGTTTATTGCACAGTAATTCTTGGTAGGTCTGTTTGTTGCCTTTAAGTACATGTTATTCAGCTACAGATTTACATATTAACATCTCGTATCGCTTGTTTCGGGACATTTGTCATATTACCGTGATCACATCATAATGTTTGGCGCTAAAGTTAGTCTAGATATGTTTTATTGTTACGTGTTTTTGTTATTTAGATAATTCCTCTATGAATTCTATTTGAACACTTCCAGAACTGTGATTTAAACTTAAACCTTAATGTGCGAAAGTCGCCATAATGTAACTAACCCCTATGATACCGAGAACATATGCATGGTTTGTTGTAGACAACCGTTTCATTTGATAACTTAGGCACAGTGGTGACACCATTGACCTTCAAAGCGGCAACTGGACCTGGGTATACCATTGACTATCACTGATCTCCATTTAGCAGCTATGGGTCTCCATATACTTGATAAGATAGACACAATTGGGCACTATTAATACTTAAGTTAAAACTAGGTTTTCGTTTTCTCGGTCTATTCGACCATCATTGATTTTTATTATGACAATTCTAGCTCTCCGTATACTTGGTCACAACAACATGTTCGGACACCATGATCTTCTGCTTGGCAACTGAATCAGTGCATATTGTGTCATTTTCAATTATTTAACTCAAGAACCCCATATACCTAGAAACAAAAGTCTTCGTTGAACTGTCAACTGTGGGCCTCCGTACATTTGCTTTGTATATGTGCATATTGGAGCTGCATATATTGATCATTCCATCTCTAACAGTTTAATATCTAGGTAGTGTTTTTTTGTCAATTGGGGGCCTCCGTAAATTCTATGTGTATACGTGCATATTGAAGCTGCATATATTGATCAGTTTAATATCTCGGTAGTGTTTGTTTTTATCCCCGTTATCAACTTACATAAACAACTATTTAATCAATATATAATCCTCGCACAGTGTGCAACTGATAACAATTTGAAACAAATTTTAAAAATTCCCTATCTAACTGGCACACATCTGTCGTCTGATGACGATGTGTTGTCATAACAACAAGAACAAAAATAGACAATTTACCTGTACTAAATAGATTGTCTGATGGAATATAGCCAACTCCCTTTACAAGATTTCAATGGCTCAGTTTACAATTTATCTGAAAACATTTAATCTATAACAATCGTGCCAAATGAACCTAACCGGTGTTTCAAGCGACTGTCGACAAATGAAAAATGATAGAATAAACTGAAGAACCTAAACATGCAACTTTCTTCTCCATCAATAGAAACTATCCCACAAACATACCAACCCATGCTCCAATCACAATTCAAAAAGCCAACAACAAACATTGCAGTCCATGTTCAAATCACAGTTCTAAAAGTTAATTACAAACATTGCAGTCCATGTTCAAATCACAATCTTAAAAGTAAATTACAAACATATCAGTCCATGTTCAAATCACAATCACAAAAGTCAACTACAAACATATCAGTTCATGTTCACATTACAATCACAAAAGTCAATTACAAACATACCAGTCCATGTTCAAATCACAATCACAAAAGTCAACTACAAATATACCAATCCATGTTCACATCACAATCACAAAAGTCAACTACAAATATGCCAGTCCATGTTAACATCACAATCCCAAAAGGTAAACACAAAGATAGCAGTCCATGTTCAAATCACAGTCCCAAAAGTCAACTACAAACATACCAGCCCATGTTCAAATCACAATCACAAAAGTCAACTACAAACATATCAGTTCATGTTCAAATCACAATCGCAAAAGTCAACTACAAACATACCAGTCCATGTTCAAATCACAATCACAAAAGTCAACTACAAACATACCAATCCATGTTCAAATCACAATCACAAAAGTCAACTACAAATATACCAATCCATGTTCAAATCACAATCACAAAAGTCAACTACAAACATACCAGTCCATGTTCAAATCACAATCCCAAAAGTCAACAACAAACATACCGGTCCCTGTTCAAATCACAATCACAAAAGTCAACAACAAACATACCGGTCCCTGTTCAAATCACAATCACAAAAGTCAACTACAAATATACCAATCCATGTTCAAATCACAATCACAAAAGTCAACTACAAACATACCAGTCCATGTTCAAATCACAATCCCAAAAGTCAACAACAAACATACCGGTCCCTGTTCAAATCACAATCCCAAAAGTCAACTACAAATATACCAATCCATGTTCAAATCACAATCACAAAAGTCAACTACAAACATACCAGTCCATGTTCAAATCACAATCACAAAAGTCAACTACAAACATACCAGTCCATGTTCAAATCACAATCCCAAAAGTCAACAACAAACATACCAGTCCATGTTCAAATCACAATCCCAAAAGTCAAACTACAAACATACCAGTTCATGTTCAACACAATCACAAAAGTCAACTACAAACATACCAGTCCATGTTCAAATCACAATCACAAAAGTCAACTACAACATACCAGTCCATGTTCAAATCACAATCCCAAAAGTCAAAACAAACATTACCGGTCCCTGTTCAAATCACAATCCCAAAAGTCAACTACAAATATACCAATCCATGTTCAAATCACAATCACAAAAGTCAAACTACAAACATACCAGTCCATGTTCAAATCACAATCACAAAAGTCAACTACAAACATACCAGTCCATGTTCAAATCACAATCACAAAAGTCAACTACAAACATACCGGTCCCTGTTCAAATCACAATCACAAAAGTCAACAACAAACATACCGGTCCCTGTTCAAATCACAATCACAAAAGTCAACAACAAACATACCGGTCCCTGTTCAAATCACAATCACAAAAGTCAACAACAAACATACCAGCCCATGTTGAAATTAATACCAAATTCAAAAGTCAATTACAAACATACCAGTCCATGTTCAAATCACAATCCCAAAAGTCAACTACAAACATACCAGCCCATGTTGAAATTAATACCAAATTCAAAAGTCAATTACAAACATACCAGTCCATGTTCAAATCACAATCCCAAAACATACCAGTCCATGTTCAAATCACAATCGCAAAAGTCAACTACAAACATACCAGTCCATGTTCAAATCACAATCACAAATGTCAACAACAAACATACCAGTCCATGTTCAAATCACAATCCCAAAAGTCAACTACAAACATACCAGTCCATGTTCAAATCACAATCGCAAAAGTCAACTACAAATATACCAATCCATGTTCAAATCACAATCACAAAAGTCAACTACAAACATACCAGTCCATGTTCAAATCACAATCCCAAAAGTCAACTACAAATATACCAATCCATGTTCAAATCACAATCACAAAAGTCAACTACAAACATACCAGTCCATGTTCAAATCACAATCCCAAAACATACCAGTCCATGTTCAAATCACAATCGCAAAAGTCAACTACAAACATACCAGTCCATGTTCAAATCACAATCCCAAAACATACCAGTCCATGTTCAAATCACAATCGCAAAAGTCAACTACAAACATACCAATCCATGTTCACATCACAATCACAAAAGTCAACTACAAATATGCCAGTCCATGTTAACATCACAATCCCAAAAGGTAAACACAAACATACCAGTCCATGTTCAAATCACAATCACAAATGTCAACTACAAACATACCAGTCCATGTTCAAATCACAATCCCAAAAGTCAACTACAAACATACCAGTCTATGTTCAAATCACAATCCCAAAAGTCAACTACAAACATACCAGCCCATGTTGAAATTAATACCAAATTCAAAAGTCAATTACAAACATACCAGTCCATGTTCAAATCACAATCCCAAAACATACCAGTCCATGTTCAAATCACAATCGCAAAAGTCAACTACAAACATACCAGTTCATGTTCAAATCACAATCGCAAAAGTCAACTACAAACATACCAGTTCATGTTCAAATCACAATCGCAAAAGTCAACTACAAACATACCAGTCCATGTTCAAATCACAATCGCAAAAGTCAACTACAAACATACCAGTTCATGTTCAAATCACAATCCCAAAAGTCAACTACAAACATACCAGTTCATGTTCAAATCACAATCACAAAAGTCAACTACAAACATACCAGTTCATGTTCAAATCACAATCCCAAAAGTCAACTACAAACATACCAGTTCATGTTCAAATCACAATCCCAAAAGTCAACTACAAACATACCAGTTCATGTTCAAATGTTTAAATCACAGTCCAAAGAGCTAAGTAAATACTTTGAAAATTGACAAATTAAGTTACACATGTAAACATTCTGAAATTCTATTATTGGTATGCTCAGAAAATGTTTTTGTTTTTAAAATGTATATTCTGTTACAGATGTTCTTTAACCATATAGCATACACCTTGAACACATGTCCTGTGGAGTTTGCTATTTGTAAGATACCAATAAAAATGAATATTCATTTACTATATATATTTATTAAATATAATGCTAAAGTTATCACAGTTTTTTTTTGTAAAATAAATAATCAAAATATTACAACACAATCATCAAAAACATTAAAAATCTACAATGAAGCATTTTTAGCAATTAAAAACAAAATTTACGCTAATACATTCACTGAATGACTAGGTTAGTTTTAATCAATTATCACAAGTTAATATTGGTATAATAATTAGTTAAAGGTCATTTTGGGACAATTTAATATTGACATTGGTATAAAAACTGGGGATATATAGAAAGCATAACTTAATAAAGCAACACCAATCAACAGTCTTTCTTCATTTGAACCATTAAATATTGTTTTGCACCAAAACTTTCTTTATCTTAATTTCTGTCAAACATCACATAATATGAAAGCTATATACAAATAAACATTTAAGTAGTGTCAAACACCAGGAGGCTTAATAAACAATATTAATATCTGTATTACCTAGGAAAATAATTATATAAAGCTATCAAAAGGAACTAAATGTCTTGAAGTAAACCAGAAGGCTCTTTATCATCTGTTTGATTGGAGATACTTATCTAGTCAGTCACCATAAAATCTTCAATATACAACCATACATTTCAAAACAAGGGACTAGACATCCTAAATGCAAAATTCACAATTATAAATATCCATAAAAAATTATTCATAAAAGCATTAAAAACAGCCATCGAGGGGATTATTTGTCATTCTCAGCAAAAAAATAAGCGTGCTTATAACACATTTTGCAAAAAAAAAGTTCTATTAATAAATAGACCTATATAAAAATATCTATTCTGTACAAA
This sequence comes from Anadara kagoshimensis, assembly GCA_021292105.1. Classification (NCBI taxonomy): domain Eukaryota; kingdom Metazoa; phylum Mollusca; class Bivalvia; order Arcoida; family Arcidae; genus Anadara; species Anadara kagoshimensis. The sequence goes on from CM037866.1 coordinate 36,209,827, forward strand.
AAAAAGTTAATTATACAAAAGTATGAGTAACAAGGAGATGACTTAAATACTACAAGAATAAATGCTCTTCTTTATAATGAGGTACTGTTTCCATGGCAATACAATGGTCTCTATAGATACCTATTCGACAAAAATATAAAATGTATCTATCTGTCAATGCTGTATCTAAGTCTATCAATTTTAGAATTACATATTATACCAGTTTTAATTTTACAGCACTAAACATTGGTTTCAGAATAAAATATCAGTAGTGCTTGGACCAAAATTATGAAACCAAAACTTTTTTTTCAAGATGTTGATAAGAAACCCAAAAGGACCAAAATACATTTTACCAAATTTAACTAAGTAAATATTTTGCATGAGGTAGTAGTATACCTTAAAACTAAGGTATACTACTACCTCATGCAAATTCTAAATTTGCTGCTTGTTAAATTTAGAAGTAACAATATTTACAACAGAATTACAACAATGATACAGTGGAGAGGACAATCAGATCTACACTGAAATAACAACTTGTTATAGAATTCTTAGAATTTTACATGCCATGTTTGACAGTAAACATAAACCATTCACATCTTTAAGATTTCAGTTAACACCATCCAAGACTGAGGTTAAATTACAAATAGTAATGCTATGGACAAGAATTTTGTTGTATGGCCATTGACATAACAGGTTCTTCTAGATCAACCACTGCCAATAAGCCAGATTAAATTTGTGGAACTATAAATATATATTGTATCTATACTGATAAACAATACCATATATGGTAATCAGGATACAAACTATATATATATATGGCACATCATGACATACTAAATATCTGTATATAAGGATGATGTAAAAATGTACAATATAATGTACAGGGGTGTCAAAAGTTTAACACTTAGCTAGCTAACAAACTGGTGACAAATCAACTTTCATAGCTATACTTTGACAGCTATCCATATCTCGGCCAATTAAGCTTGTCAACATTTTCTTTAACCTTAACTCAAAGTTAAACTTTTAGCAGGCCTGTATATATCATAATAAAATAAAAAATAAAAATAGAAGTATTTTGAGAAGGATCACAGACATCTTTGGTTGATGACTTTGGTATGGACGGATTGTTGTACAAGTTACCCTGTATATAGGTAAATCTGTCTTAAAACATTAAAAAGATATTTAATATGAAAAATTGTGGCAATGGTACTAAAATTTTGGTACAATTTATATAAAAATATCAAGCAGAAGCACTTAAATAAATATATATATATTATATATAAAATGTATGTATAGTACATGGGGCATAAAAAATCTAATAACTATACATAAAACAAGATATATGTACATGAAACAAGTTATAAATGAAAGGGGTTGCCATTTCAAAATAGTCCCCCTAAACAAACCCTCAACTGGGAAACCCATGTTTTCAAACCGTAAATTATCAAAATAAGAATTGTCAATTTTACATCTAGTCTAAACAACTGAAATGGGATGTCAATTCAAATTTGTCCCCCCCCTCCTACCCCACCCCATAAACTGTAGTCTAACATAGAAATCCCTGTTTGCCAACTATGAATTAAAGCCATGCATCTATTTCAACAAATGAGTATTTCTGTTAAGTTTCACAAAGATCTGTTTTAAACAGTTTTTAAGAAAACTGGCAGACAAGGGGTAAGAAAAAAACAATAAAGGGTAAATCAATAAGTCACCCTAACTAATAGGGGGGGTGACTTAATTATGCATATGGGAAGCAACAAAAACAAGTATGGGGTAGGAGAAAGAAACAAACATTGAGTGAGACAAAAATCAGTATAGGGTGAAACAAAAACAATAATATTGTTCAAGGCAATATGGCATCAAAGATAGTTGCATTACATGTTTGATTTGTCAGTAAAGTCTTCAAATAAATAATTATCATTTAACACAGGGTCCTCAAACATACATTGTATTAATTAAATCACATTATACCACACAGTGCAAAAACAATCATAAAATCCATAAAAACTATAATATTTACAATACAATGTATAAATAATCCACAACAACATGTACACGTAATGGAGTTTGTTATTATGACACGATTCTTACCCAGAAAACAAGAACAATTTTATGCTATAGCATTTGTACACTCCACTAAAATTATAATTTTGCCCGAAAAAACTAATATTAATGAATAAAAGTGTTTATGTGAAAAATATATTCAGTAATTAGAGAATTATTGTATACCATTGTATCTTCATTTCTTCATTTTTTTTGCTGATATCAAAAATATAAAAGTTAAAACTTACAACTTATAGGACAATTAGGTGTCAATGTTGCTAGGTGTGGTCGTTTCCGGGTTACCCGAGTCATCACTAGGTATATTATGATTGTTGCTAGGTGTGGTTGTCTCTTTGTTACCCGGGTCATCACTAGGTATCTTATCATTGTTGCTAGGTGTGGCCGTTTCTGGGTCACCCAGGTCATCACTATGTAAATTATCATTATTGCTAGGTGTGGTTTTTGTTTCCGGGTTACTGGTGTCATCACTAGGTGTATTATCATTGTTGCTAGGTGTGGTTTTTGTTTCCGGGTTACTGGTGTCATCACTAGGTGTATTATCATTGTTGCTAGGTGTGGTTTTTGTTTCCGGGTTACTGGTGTCATCACTAGGTACATTAATATTGTTGCTAGGTGTGGTTTTTGTTTCCGGGTTACTGGTGTCATCACTAGGTATATTTTCTCTCTGATCATTATCAAAACCTGTATTATCTTTTCCTTCTTGTTGTTGTTGATTTTGTTCTTGTTTTGCCTGCTTCTTCTTCTTCTTCTTCTTTTTGTTTTTAAATTTTTCTTCTTGATTATTTGTTACAGAAACCGATGTTGCTATTGGTTGTAATCTTCTTGGTGTGTCACTGAAATATTAAAAAATAAAACAAGCCTGGTAAAAACCCAATAGCATGCCAAGACATCCATCCCAAATAAACTTACACCAAAAAGCTTATGTTACATCATTATTATATCACTAAAGCATATGTTAAGTCACTCAATGACAGCTGGTGCAATCTCAATATAATTGAACTGGATTTTTTGTTTATTTTTTGATAAATTGTTGACTTGACACATGCTTGGATCTTTAAACGACTCTTAAATTGTGCCAAATTTTATTAAAATGGATAAAAAACCACAGCATAGAAGTGATTGGGTTGTTATATGTTATAATAATTTAATGTTGAACCTGTTTATGTAATCAATAAAAAATTTAACTATAATGACTAACATAAAACTACTAACTTAACTAATCTGGCTTAGCTAACATAAACATAAGTCGGAGCTAGTGAAACTAACTTAAACATTACTTCAAGTAAGGCCTAGTTCCGCTAACTTTAACAAAACTACAAGTCATGCTTTTTATCATTGCTTGGGTTGATTAATTGCTGTATAAAAGCGGACTGAATTTAGCTAGCAGTGTGTGTGTGTGTGTGTGTGTGTGTGTGTGGACAGAGATAGAATTGTTTTTATGTATTTTAAAAAGCATAACATATCTTATATTTCTTATTCCATGTGTTTTGTTTGGACATTAGTGCTTGTGGATTGACATGCTTAAGCTTGAATGCATATCAATAAGTGTTATCTTTTAGCAATTAAGCTTAAATTTCTCTCTCTCTCTCTCTCATTTACATTGAATATCATTTCAGGGGATTAGGTCCTGGTGATCTTGGTGACCTAGTTAGTAGCCTTGATAACTTAGTTTGTAGCCTTGGTGACCTATTCAGTAGCCTTGGTGACCTAGTCATTAGCCTTGGTAAACTAGTTTGTAGCTTTGGGGACCTAGTCAGTAGCCATAATTACCTAGTTGTAGCCTTGGGACCAAGTCATTAGCCTTGATGTCCTAATCAGTAGCCTTGGTTACCTAGTTTTTAGCCTTGGTAACTTAGTTTGTAGCCTTGGTGACCTAGTCAGTAGCCTTGGTGACGTAGCCAGTAGCCTTGGTGACCTAGTCAGTAGCCTTGATGCCCTAATCAGTAGCCTTGGTTACCTAGTTTGTAGCCTTGTTGACCTAGTCAGTAGCCTTGGTAACCTAGTTTTTAGCCTTGGTAACTTAGTTTGTAGCCTTGGTGACCTAGTCAGTAGCCTTGGTGACGTAGCCAGTAGCCTTGGTGACCTAGTCAGTAACCTTGGTGACCTAGTCAGTAGCCTATTTGACCTCAGTAGCAATTGACCTTTTTGACCTACTGACTAGTAACTTTAGGACCTAGTCAGTAGACTTTAAGACTTTATCTTAAGTCCTGGATAGAATGAGAGACACTAAGACTGGTAGATATCATGAACATGTGGGTATATATACATGTAGATGTATTATAGTATTGGTAAATAATTAGTAACAGTATATAAATAGCTTATAAATACCTAACATACACTAGTATATACCAGGGAGCATTGATTAAACTATACATAAAAACTTACATTAATTAGTTTTGCTGAAATCAATTATAAATAACAATGAAATATTCAGAGTCAAGTTCTATAAAATCTTCAATGATTTCCAAGGTATTAGTCTATTTAGTTAACAAAGAATTCTACAGTATAATACCCAGTAAAAGGTTTTTTGACGTTGAAACTGCATGAATGTCAAGGTCAGTAGTGTCTAAAAATTCATTGACATTGAATATTTATGAAGTTTCCAAGGAATTTCAGGTTAAGATTCTAAGTTTTGACATAAGGTAATAACTTTAGGTTTCAAATGGACCTTCTGATGCTTACGCTGGTATATCAGAAGTAGATACAAGAAGACAGGAACCAGAAGTTATCACAAAATGTCGGGAAGAACAAAAAACGAGACTTGTTAAGAAAGCTTGAAAAGAAAGGTATCAAATCAGTAGTATCAATAAAGTCAGTAAGGTGGGGGAAAATTGTCTGCTAGCTTTTTATTTGAATCAACTTTGTTGTCTACATCAACTTAATTTACATTTTCCAAATACTTTTTGCATCACAAATTACTCCATACTTGCTGCCTACTTTATGATTTACTGAAAGGGAAAGAGACAGAGTAATGATGTTTAACGTCCCAGTCAAGAATATTTCACTTACATCGAGACTTCGCCAGCTATAGGCAATAGTGCAGAAATTTTGCCTGTATTGCGCAGATGGCATTATACAGCAGGGTTCTTTATCATGCCAAGCCCACCATGACAGGAGACCTTGTTTATTTTAAGTTCTCATCCCAAAGAACCGTGGCTTTTATTTTGTAATGCCGAGTGCTTGGCAAAAAAATAGTCACTACCCACTTTCAAGTCTTGGGTCAGGCCCAGCCGGGGATCGAACCCACTTATGGGGCAAGCACTGGATGGTATTGCATAAACTGTGTTAGGCCTCACTTGACCAACATGATGAACAGCTCCAATCAAATCAGACAAATAAAATGATACAGTTACACAATACTGTTCAGAAGCAACGAAGGTGATTGAAAGAGTGGGTGGAGGGGTAATCATGTTCAAATCACAATCCAAAAGTCAAAACAAAAACTTTTAACAAAAATGGCAGATAATGTAAAACACATCAACTTCCATCAGTGAATTGAGGCCAGGTGCTCTAGAAGGGTAAGCACTTTCTGTTTATAGTTTATAGAATATGTTCTTACCTAGGGCTTAGTAGTATTTGTACATCAACTCCAGACTTACTTAATGCTGAAGTGGGTGAGTTCCTATAAAATAAATAAAATAAATAAAATAAAATCAAATAAAATCAAATCAAAAAGAAAAAATAAATTAAAATGAAATGTTACATAAAATAAAATAAAATAAAACAAAACAAAATAAAATAAAATAAGAACTGTTTAAGTGTCTTTGAGCCATAAACAAGGATCAAATTAACATTAGTCAGTTTAAAGAACCATAACAAGAAAACATTGATTTCTCACTTTATTTTAGTTCAGACTTTGCATCTTAGATAACATGGGGGTTCTCAGTGGGTGAGTGGTTAAAAGCATGTCCTTATGGATCATAGCATCCCTCACCCCTTAGGTTTAAATCCAACTCAGAACAAGTTACCAAGGTGATTGATATTTTATTATTGTATCACATGTCAATAAATGCAATTAAGCCTAAAACATTTAACATACATTAAAAAAATACATACAATATTGACACACAGCCACAAATGGCTTATGAGACACTTAAAAACAAAAAATAAAACATATTTTAAGTTGTCATATTAACTTACCGAGTTTCATCTTTAGTGATGTCTTTCGTATCCCCTGAAGTATCTGCAATATAACAAAAGGAAATCAGTATATATGTACTGTAGATCTTATTTTGTCCCCCAAACAACTAGGGTGACACAGTTGGTCGAGTGTTCACTTTGTAAGTTGGAGGTTCGGGGTTCAAACTCTGGCCGGTGTCTGACCAAGACTTTAGAAAAAAAGTAGTTGTAATACTTTTCTTCCTTCAAGCACTCGGCACTTAGAAATTCAAGTCATGGGGTCCTATGGAAATTACAAAAAACCAATGTCCTGTGTCACAGCAGGCATAACATGTTAAATAACTCTCTCTGCACATTGTCCTGTGTCACAGCAGGCATAATATGTTAAATAACTCTCTCTCACATTGTCCTGTGTCACAGCAGGCATAACATGTTAAATAACTCTCTCTGCACATTGTCCTGTGTCACAGCAGGCATAATATGTTAAATAACTCTCTCTGCACATTGTCCTGTGTCACAGCAGGCATAATATGTTAAATAACTCTCTCTGAACATTGTCCTGTGTCACAGCAGGCATAATATGTTAAATAACTCTCTCTGCACATTGTCCTGTGTCACAGCAGGCATAACATGTTAAATAACTCTCTCTGCACATTGTCCTGTGTCACAGCAGGCATAATATGTTAAATAACTCTCTCTGCACATTGTCCTGTGTCACAGCAGGCATAATATGTTAAATAACTCTCTCTGAACATTGTCCTGTGTCACAGCAGGCATAATATGTTAAATAACTCTCTCTGCACATTGTCCTGTGTCACAGCAGGCATAACATGTTAAATAACTCTCTCTGAACATTGTCCTGTGTCACAGCAGGCATAATATGTTAAATAACTCTCTCTGAACATTGCCCTGTGTCACAGCAGGCATAATATGTTAAATAACTCTCTCTGCACATTGTCCTGTGTCACAGCAGGTATACATGTTAAATAACTCTCTCTGAACATTGTCCTGTGTCACAGCAGGCATAACATGTTAAATAACTCTCTCTGAACCTTGCCCTGTGTCACAGCAGGCATAACATGTTAAATAACTCTCTCTGAACATTGCCCTGTGTCACAGCAGGCATAATATGTTAAATAACTCTCTCTGCACATTGTCCTGTGTCACAGCAGGCATAATATGTAAAATAACTCTCTCTGAACATTGTCCTGTGTCACAGCAGGCATAACATGTTAAATAATTCTCTCTGCACATTGTCCTGTGTCACAGCAGGCATAACATGTTAAATAACTCTCTCTGAACATTGTCCTGTGTCACAGCAGGCATAACATGTTAAATAACTCTCTCTGCACATTGTTCTGTGTCACAGCAGGCATAATATGTTAAATAACTCTCTCTGCACATTGTCCTGTGTCACAGCAGGCATAATATGTTAAATAGCTCTCTCTGCACATTGTCCTGTGTCACAGCAAGCATAACATGTTAAATAACTCTCTCTGCACATTGTCCTGTGTCACAGCAGGCAAATATGTTAAATAACTCTCTCTGAACATTGTCCTGTGTCACAGCAGGCATAACATGTTAAATAACTCTCTCTGCACATTGTCCTGTGTCACAGCAGGCATAACATGTTAAATAACTCTCTCTGAACATTGTCCTGTGTCACAGCAGGCATAACATGTTAAATAACTCTCTCTGCACATTGTCCTGTGTCACAGCAGGCATAACATGTTAAATAACTCTCTCTGAACATTGTCCTGTGTCACAGCAGGCATAACATGTTAAATAACTCTCTCTGCACATTGTCCTGTGTCACAGCAGGCATAACATGTTAAATAACTCTCTCTGAACATTGTCCTGTGTCACAGCAGGCATAACATGTTAAATAACTCTCTCTGCACATTGTCCTGTGTCACAGCAGGCATAACATGTTAAATAACTCTCTCTGCACATTGTCCTGTGTCACAGCAGGCATAATATGTTAAATAACTCTCTCTGAACATTGTCCTGTGTCACAGCAGGCATAACATGTTAAATAACTCTCTCTGCACATTGTCCTGTGTCACAGCAGGCATAACATGTTAAATAACTCTCTCTGTACATTGTCCTGTGTCACAGCAGACATAACATGTTAAATAACTCTCTCTGCACATTGTCCTGTGTCACAGCAGGCATAATATGTTAAATAACTCTCTCTGCACATTGTACTGTGTCACAGCAGGCATAATATGTTAAATAACTCTCTCTGCACATTGTCCTGTGTCACAGCAGGCATAACATGTTAAATAACTCTCTCTGCACATTGTCCTGTGTCACAGCAGGCATAACATGTTAAATAACTCTCTCTGAACATTGTCCTGTGTCACAGCAGGCATAACATGTTAAATAACTCTCTCTGAACATTGTCCTGTGTCACAGCAGACATAATATGTTAAATAACTCTCTCTGAACATTGTCCTGTGTCACAGCAGGCATAACATGTTAAATAACTCTCTCTGCACATTGTCCTGTGTCACAGCAGGCATAATATGTTAAATAACTCTCTCTGAACATTGCCCTGACTGCACTGTAAAGGTGAAAAAATTCTGCCACTTGACCTATAGCTTATAATGTCTTGATGTTAGTGAAATTTTCTTTACTTGGAAGTGAAACACTAATCAATCAATCCAATAAATTATTGTATTCCCATGGGTTTAGTGTTTATTTTATCCCCATGGATTTAGTGATTATTTTATCCCCATGGATTCATTGACTGTTTACAATGGACTCTTTTGTCATCAATCAAAATTTAAGAGGAGACAAGTTCAATCGAGAGAAATGTATAATTAGATTGGAGTGGGGTGGAGAAGAGTAATAGTTTTACACCCCAATCAAGACATTTTCACCAATATGAATGCAGTCAGGTATGGAGGAGGAAACCAGAGTGTCTGATAACAAAGAAACCAGAAAGCAAACTGACAAACTTTCCCAAACTAGGATATAATTTCCTGGTGGAAGTTATGTGTATTACTTGATTTGTCAATCTAGTTTTCTAAGTTTTTGTTTTGCTTTTTGTATTGTGGTTTGGGCAGGTGTACCTGTAGCCAATTATATTTAACAATAACTTACTTAAGGGTTCCACTGATGATTTCCAGGGGTGTTTCCCCTTTTCATTCTCAGAACAATTGTCATCTGGAATTTAAAATTTTCATACATACTATGATATTACAAATACTTCCCAAACAAAAATATTAAAAGTTTGTATAAAACAACTGTCAGTGTCACAAGCTATTTGTACAAGGTAGGCCTAAATGGTTTGCTCCAGTCATATCAGTTTTTCCAACAATTCCTAAAATAACCTCTTCATTACAGTTTTTGAATTAATTACTTTTTTAAAATGAGATTTTTCTTGAGTGGGTTGTATAACATAATTTCATCTCACTTTTAACTTCGTCGGTTCAAGAATTACAATTTCTAATTTTCAAATAATTTTAAATTTGAAGAATTTTAAGACAATAGAAAGCTTTTGAAAATCCACAACTTTATAATAATAAGATAAAGATTTATTTGGTCTTTCAAAACTTTCTCTGTCAATCAAATAGATAAGTTATAGTTTATCAATTTTATCTAGACTATATAGCACTCCTGTAATCAAAATAATTTGACATTTATTTTATCTATTTATTTATTCATTTTAATTATTCATACTGGAATGAATGGGTATGCCAAAGCTGTTCATGTGATTACAAATTCTGGTAATATAACTAAGATAATCACCTAAACTGTAGGTTAAAGAATTACAGACACAAATGTTGTAGTAGTATCAACCTACCTGATGGTCCCTCGGAGCAATTATTGTGTAGCTTTTCTTTATCTTTATCATCAAGCCTTTTTAAACATGGTAATATGGGTCCTTTTGACATGCAAACAAATATATATGCATTAAAGAACACCTTTATATAAGAACCATCATGCTTATAACTTTAGCTTAATTTAGTAACATTTTATCCCATTTGATCTTGATTCTTATCAAACAAGGTCCACCTGCTCACAAAGGCCACATTTACTGGTTCCCTTGTGTGGCCTTTATAGACAGGGTTGACTGTACATTTACTGGTTCCCTTGTGTGGCCTTTATAGACAGGGTTGACTGTACATTTACTGGTTCCCTTGTGTGGCCTTTATAGACAGGGTTGACTGTACATTTACTGGTTCCCTTGTGTGGCCTTTATAGACAGGGTTGACTGTACATTTACTGGTTCCCTTGTGTGGCCTTTATAGACAGGGTTGACTGTACATTTACTGGTTCCCTTGTGTGGCCTTTATAGACAGGGTTGACTGTACATTTACTGGTTCCCTTGTGTGGCCTTTATAGACAGGGTTGACTGTACATTTACTGGTTCCCTTGTGTGGCCTTTATAGACAGGGTTGACTGTACATTTACTGGTTCCCTTGTGTGGCCTTTATAGACAGGGTTGACTGTACATTTACTGGTTCCCTTGTGTGGCCTTTATAGACAGGTTGACTGTACATTTACTGGTTCCCTTGTGTGGCCTTTATAGACAGGGTTGACTGTACATTTACTGGTTCCCTTGTGTGGCCTTTATAGACAGGGTTGACTGTACATTTACTGGTTCCCTTGTGTGGCCTTTATAGACAGGGTTGACTGTACATTTACTGGTTCCCTTGTGTGGCCTTTATAGACAGGGTTGACTGTACATTTACTGGTTCCCTTGTGTGGCCTTTATAGACAGGGTTGACTGTACATTTACTGGTTCCCTTGTGTGGCCTTTATAGACAGGGTTGACTGTACATTTACTGGTTCCCTTGTGTGGCCTTTATAGACAGGGTTGACTGTACATTTACTGGTTCCCTTGTGTGGCCTTTATAGACAGGGTTGACTGTACATTTACTGGTTCCCTTGTGTGGCCTTTATAGACAGGGTTGACTGTACATTTACTGGTTCCCTTGTGTGGCCTTTATAGACAGGTTGACTGTACATTGTAAGTGTATTTGTAATTGTAACATAATATTTTTGAAGATTTTGATAGAAAATATCATTTTGTACATACGCAAAACCACATATGTGTGATTTTATATTTATCACATACCCTACCAACTAAATTAAAAGCTTGTTTTGGCTTAATCTGTCAATGAATTCACAATCAACTATTTTATATTGATTTTTTATCTGATTCAAAAAATCTGATACCTGACTGGAAAAACTGCAACATTTTATTAATACCATCGTAAACACTGGGAAAAAATTAAAAAACAAACATTGATTTTACAAAATTATTTAATATCATCCGCGATTCTCCCAACTTAAAAAATTCTCCCAACTTAACATGACATCACAATTATAACCAATGAATGACGTCATATTATTGTTGTCGGAAAAGGGAATTCCCCTAAAAGTAGTTCTGGCTACTATGGTGATACGGAATATTGTATTGCGATTCAGACTTTTGTATCATATGGCAAGAAAATGTAATGTATCACTATGGTAAGATTCAATGGGTATGTAATAAAAGTTTGTATGTACTCACAGTGATAATTAGTTAAAATCAGGATCGAGTTAATGAAAAATACTAAATAGAGTTTGTCAAGTCTTAATTTGAGGCGGGGGTATATGGTTCTCAAAAGACAGTTGTAGTTTCAATTGGATATATACAGTCACATCAGTTTCTTATAAAAATGACATTTGTCTGAGAAGTTGTGCCCTTAAACATTTATCATATCTGAAATCATTCTGCACAGATGTTTTGAATAACTTACACCTTCCATCTCCGATGTTCGAACCATTTTCTAGTTTAACATAGTTTGTCAGTGTGCTTATACAGAAGATTTGGGTTTTCTCCAAACACTTTGGTTTTCATCATACCAGATCTGATCACCACTTATTAATGGAATGAGTCTTGACCGGGATGTAAAACATTTCTCTATTAAAAGAAGCCATTTTTGGGAGTACTCAAAACTTTGACCAATTTTTGTTACAGTACAAACTAACATTTCATTTTTTTAATAGAATTTACATACCAAGTGAGATACCATTTATTATTTTATTATTTTTTAAAAGGACAGCATACTATAGTTGGTCCATGTTCATGTATAATATTCTATTGACTATTGACATTGAACTACCACATTCATATGAATATTATGATAAGCATGTACAGTAAAACCTTCTATCAATGTCCCCATCAATAACTTTTGTCATCTTGTCTATGACCAAAATCTATATAATTATATATATATTTCTTCTATGTTTTTAGTTTAAACAATATGTATTTATCAGTAAATACATAAAATACAACACAAAACAAACTGTAAACTTGATTCAGGAACAAGCACTAGCTTATTTAAACCTAGTGTCCAAGAACAACTGTACAACATAATGTAAAACAACCTTTATTGTCAACCGCTACCACAAATCAATTCAATAAGACACCACTATCTCATGATCTGCACTTTGGGCTAACTAAATAAGTTTTTGTTAAATAATATAAGCCTCTCTCTATTTTTATCTCCAGAGCCCTATATAATTTCTAAATTACAGACAGTGAACAAATGGTGGTGATGAATCAAAGTTTCACTGTATTATCACCAAATCCCTTTATAACACCAAAATCTGACTGACCAAATGGTGACAATTAATTAAGGTTTTACTGTACAAACATGCTGTTGCTATCGATTTTTATAAAAGCCTGCACCATAATATTGAATCAAACATGCTTTCTAGCAGGCACAAAAAGAAGTCAGGACAACAGTGAGATCACAGAGAACATTTTGTAGTCAAAGACAAGATACATACATACATATATATATATATATATATATATATATATATATATATATATATATATATATATATATATATATATATACAACAAGGCCACAAACATTCATATCTGTTTATAAGTATATCTTGATTTATAAACTAAACCACTCTATGTTTCCCAGGTCTGGCAAAAACAAATGTAGTCAATGAATTCAGTGCTTACTAGTGCTGTAATTGCAATGTTTTTTAATTACACATAATTAATCTTTAAGTTATAAATTATCTTTGATGTTTGCATAGTTTTATGGCCTGTATATAGGTGTGAATTTGAGATTTGTTTTCTGATATATACACATGTTAAGAGATTTAAATTATATGAAACTTCATAATGATTTGTATTTTAATACAATGATTACATAAAAAATTGACAATAATTTACATTAATATGTTCAATGATCAATTAAGTATTTTTTCTTGTGAAAAATGCACTATAAGTTTATATAAGTATATGATACAATTTTGATTGGACAACATAAGGACTTTAAATAAGATGTTTATACTGCAAAATATCCTGAAAGGGCAATGCCATTATACAACAGTCACACTTATCAGAACGCCTTAGGGGTAATGCCCGGTTCCAGAAAGCCTTGGTAGTAAAGCCCAGTATCAGAAAGCCTTGAGGGTAAAGCCTTGGGGGGGGGGGGTAAAGCCTGGTATCAGAAAGCCTTGAGGGTAAAGCCCAGTATCATGATGATGATTTATAAAGAACATAAAGCCTAGGGATTCCATTATACCAGAGAGTCGTATTTATTCTTATTAAAAATAGATACACAGTTAGATCGATCACAGATTACAATACACCACAAGGATGATATAGTAGAAAGTACTTTACTGTACATGCTCACATGCACATAAGTAATTATATACATATCTCAATTGTCCTCCAGTCAGTACTAATCCACCCATAAACTCCATAAAATCAGACGCACGATTTCCATGATGACAACTGTCGCTTGATTGTTTCACAATGATTTGTGATATTTTCAAACATTTTAAAACAGAATAATGCTGGATGTTTATATTTTTTATTAAATTCTAGACAATTAAATTTAATTTTTTTGACATAAAATTGATATGTTTTGAATATAAAACATAAAGAAGCTTGAGATAGATATGAAGTATTTAGTATTATAAATGTATTATAAGTTAAAAAATAATGTTTTGAATAAATTATCACACTTAAAAGGTGGGTTTATAAAACGAGTGTCAAAATCTGCTACAGAATTTAATATCTCCCAAATGGAATAAGATATACGAGTATATATCTTTTTTTGTTTTAAATATATATATATGTGTCTACGTAATAGTTGAATTATCAATAAAATTGTTTTAACTAGGCTGCTGTGAATTTTGTAAGTTATGAGATTCCTCGCCATTTTGGGTTTCAGTGTGACGCGAGTCTTTTTTCTCCAGTTGTTCTTTCCGAGCTAAAATCAAAATAGTTAAAATAGCCATCATTTAAAAATTTGAATTTACTGTGGATTGATTGGTTGATTTCATGGGGTTTTTATGTCCCAATCAGGAATGTCTCACTTGTATCAAGGTGTCACCAGCTGTAGGTGCAGTTGCAAAACTTTTGACCTTTGCAGTGTGCTAAAGGCAATGTGCAGGGAGGGTTCTATAACCTGCCACACCTGCTATGATGACACAGAATGTCAGTTTTTAAGGTCTCTTCCTGAAGTATCCTGTGACTTTCATTTCTAAATACCAAGTGCTTTACCAATTAAAAGATAATTCACTATCTATTGTCAAGTCTTAGTCAAAACTAGCTGGGAAATTTAACTGTAGAGCTGAGCGATTTTCAGAAAAGACAGTTCATTTTAAATATTTTATGTAGTTTTAATTTTACCCTGACTGATGATAGTTAGTGCAAAGGGAATTATATCACTATTATTTATTAACAGTATTTAATAAGGTAATAAAGGCTGATGAAGGCCACCCCAGGTCGAAAGCTTGACCAGACCACCAACAACATGGAATAAAGCAGTTGTCTTTTAAATGTTGGTGTGTATGACCTGATGAAGGCCACCCCAGGTCAAAAGCTTGACCAGACCACCAACAACATGGAATAAAGCAGTTGTCTTTTAAATGTTGGTGTTTATGACCTGATAAAGGCCACCCCAGACTGAAAGCTTGACCAGACCACCAAAAACATGGAATAAAGCAGTTGTCTTTTAAATGTTGGTGTTTATGACCTGATGAAGGCCACCCCAGACTGAAATTTTGACCAGACCACCAAAAACATGTAATAAATCAGTTGTCTTTTAAATGTTGGTGTTTATGACCTGATGAAGGCCACCCCAGACCAAAAGCTTGACCAGACCACCAAAAACATGGAATAAAGTAGTTGTCTTTTAAATGTTGGTGTTTATGACCTGATAAAGGCCACCCCAGACTGAAAGCTTGACCAGACCACCAAAAACATGGAATAAATCAGTTGTCTTTTAAAGGTTGGTGTTTATGACCTGATGAAGGCCACCCCAGACCGAAAGCTTGACCAGACCACCAAAAACATGGAATAAATCAGTTGTCTGTTTAATGTTGGTGTTTATGACCTGATGAAGGCCACCCCAGACCGAAAGTTTGACCAGACCACCAAAAACATGGAATAAAGTAGTTGTCTTTTAAATGTTAGTGTTTATGACCTGATGAAGGCCACCCCAGGCCGAAAGCTTGACCAGACCACCAAAAACATGGAATAAAGCAGTCTTTTAAATGTGGGTGTTTATTACCTTATTACATACTGTCTCTCAACACTTAACACCAGCATCCCACGGGATCCATTTTAAGACAACTACAACACCACCTAACAAAAGTGGAGCGTTGGGACCTTATACCTATTACTACTATTATTTATAATAAAAATATTAAATATTTATGAAAGTTTTCGGCTTTATGTGGAAATAAATCCAGCACAAAAATTTCTGATTTTTAGTAGTAAAGTCTTTGTGAATTGAACTGTTGAACTTTAAAGGCTGTGTATCTATTCCTCAATGTGGCTAATTCATATATGTTATAGGGGAAGGCATTAAAACAGATCCTAAATCAAATGAATTGCAGTGTTAAATCTATCATTTTTCAAAGAGGGCCATTTTCCAAAATCAATATTTTTGCATTTATGTAATGTCAAATATAGTATAAGTACTATGGAATTTACATTCAATTTCAACTTTAAGTTCACAATATACCTGAAATTAAGCAAAATTCAATCGATTGATTAATTAAACTAACCAGACTTTGTGCAACTGACACCTGATGATCAAGTAAGGGCCTAACACCCTCCCCCTCCCCAAAAAAGAGAACCCTTTCCTGTAATCTCAAATAGCTTCATAAGCTGGAAACTAAGCATAACTTCTAAATTGTAATTAATATATCCAGAAATGATAAAGTAATGTCGAGTAGCAGTTAATTACACGCCCTAGCGGTATATTTCTTGTTCGGTATTTTCACCATGTGTTACGGTCTTTATCTTGTCTTGTTGGTTATAAAATACCAAAACATACACCAATAACCCCGTGTCGCTACATATTTGAAAACTAGCTCTGCCTACATGAAGCATACAAGTCATCATAGCCTATAGTCCTTGCCAATGGTGATGTTTAATGCTGCTCTAACAGGGATAAAGCCTAACTATTTTAAGTTAGGGGCCAAGCTCACTTCATTAAAGAATTGGTACTAGTAATAAATAGCCAAAATGTCTAAACATTAAAGGGTCCAGACTGATTTATAGTAGCCATTGGCCACTGGGCCCCTGCTAATTTTCATTCCTACTCTAAGCTCTTTTCATGAGTCTATGAGAGGCGTGTGTTGACCGCATTTTGTTTCGTGACAGTTTGAGGTTATCATATAAACTATATACACATGTACTACATTGTGTTTTATAGTTCTTACCTTTATTTTTCTTCTTTTTGAAAATGACAATGAAAATAACACAGACAACAACACCACAAGCAATTACAGCAATAACAATCCCTGCTATTGCACCTTCTGAGAGCCCACTACCATTGTCTGATCCGTCTGAAAATGAAAAAGTAAATCAAAGCACTGAAAGTACTGATTTCAAGAAAGCAATTAAATTATTACAACAGCAGGAACTACAAGAACAGCAATTGTTGCTATTGCACTGGTGAGAGTACATCATCAGGGGGAGGTCCTTCTGAAAATGAAAAAGTAAATCAAAGTACTGAAGGTACTGATATCAAGTAGATAAGAATAAAAAAGCAATTGTTACAACAACAACACCAACTACAAGAACAGCAATAACAATGCCTGCAATTGACCTTCTGTGAACCCTTCATGGCAGGTAGAAGTCTTTGTTTTTGTTACAAAATACCATCAATAAGTATCTCATGGTATTGTAATCAAAAGTAGCCAGTTTCAATGACAGGGTATATCTGACCCTGTGGCAGGTTTCCAGTAGATGATACATGTGGCAGGCCGGTAGAGGACTGATACAATCTATCACTACTAGTCATATGAGATAGGGAAATCTCAAAACAAGGTCTTTGGTTCAAACAAGTCTTTCTGAGTTCTGGGCCAAATATATAAGACAGAGGGTTTAGATTTCTGGACCAAATATATAAGACCGAGGGTTGAGAATTCCCTATCTCATATGGCAAGTAGCGATTGATTCTTCATTTCACACCTTATTCCTTCAAAAACCAATTAAAAGCACATAGGGTTACAGAAAACAGCTGTTTCTTCAGGTATAGCATGTAGCCTGTCACAACCCTAGGGTGAGACAAGGGAATCCTACGTAGGTAAAAACAAGGGATTTTCATGTCACATGTGTGAAAAATGTCTGTCTGTTTGGAAACAAAAGGGTTATATTTACAGTAACATTATTGTATTAACAGCTGATTCAGGTTAAAGTGAATACCAGTGTATGAGTAATTAAAGCTATAACCTTTAAACACGAAAGTCTCACTATTGTGGGTTCGAATCTAGTGGATTGTAAGCAAGAAAGGGGGTGGCTGAGTGATCTGGTGTTTACACGAAAAATCGAGGACATGTGTACTGACACTCTAAAAGTCACCGTTACTGAACACTAGTACAAAGCAGATCATATATATCTGTAGAATACTATTGTACTACATGAACTTGTATTAATATTTATACTTGTAATTAATTTAAAAAAAGAGGCATTGCCCACCTAAAGAAATTTGAAGTGCTATAATATTACACAGCGTTCAAAGGTAGACACACCAGATCACCAAGTCCTCCTCTTTTTCGATTACAATCTATCTTGCATTCATATTATACTTGTGATTAATTTTAAAAAAGAGGCAATGAGTCCCAAATTGACCACCGGAGCTCAAAGAGCTGACATGGTAACATTTGAAAGCCAAGGTCCATCACCTCCTCATACAATTGCTTTATTTAATTATGCTATAATTGGACTTTGTCTGTGTAGAATTTTAACTAGTTAAAGACCTTAAGATGTTTAATCATTTCTCAGATAGTGAAGTAAACCGGAGTCGCAGGAGAAACCAACTGACCTTTGACAAGGTAACTGACAAATTTTCTAACACTTGGGTCTGCCTTGATTAGGATTTAAACTTAGTCAATGATTGGCACCGGGGTCGGTAAGACCATTCGACCACAGATTCAAATATTGATGGGCGGTAATATGTTATAATCACATTGCTTAATTCTAGACATCTAGATGTGATTTTAATAATGAAAAATGATGTAAAGTGCATTAAGGAAGCTTGAAACCAGAACTAAACATAGTTAATAACAGATTTTGCATATTGGTTTACATTGGTTCCAAGACACAGCTGTGGTGCAGGGATATGGTTATGAATAAACACTTTTGGTATATTTTGAATACCTTAAGCTATCCGACTTGGACCTTTATTGAAATAAAGCTAACTTTGTATACAACTGGTTACTAAATTAAGAAGTTTTAAGCTTCTAGGTAGGCATAAGTTGATAAAATGTTGTGTTGAAGGTTTTAATGTATAAGACAAATGTGAACTTCAATGAAGGTCAATAGGTCAATGTTAACCATTTTTACTGAATGTAACTGGAAAAATATGAATGTTTTTCCAATGGACAGGGTTCTCGATGACAAATATAAAAATCACATAATAAGACAGTTGATCCTCAGTTTGGACTGAAACAGTATATCTTGAACAGTAATCAACTTGTATTTTGCCATACACGAGTGTATGTTTATGAATGTGTGAGGGTATATACGTGTGGAAATAGTGTTATTTGTTTCAATTTTAAAATCATACACAATTTAGAAATAAATAATAAAACAAGCATACCAGTCCAAGTACGTTTGTACTGAGTGATTATAAAACTGAATAATTCTTTCAAAACAAACTATATATCTATATAAAATAAGTTTATTACAACTCCGAATACACATAAGTTTGAATACAAACACTTAATACAAAAATAAATAGGTGTAATGTATAGCATATATAGATACATGTGTATAAAATTCAGAGTTGTCTTTGCCTCTGTATTGTTATAAACACTGAACTTTACAATCAAATACAAACATCCCAATCCATAAACAAATGATAAAAAGGTATAATTTTAAAAACTAACGAAATGTTAACGCATAAACTTCAACCAGGAAAGTGAGACCGAGTGCTCCAGAAGGGTAAGAACCTCCTGTTTTGTTAGCTGCTCTGATTAGAAAAGATACTGCTATTAATGTTAGGTAAGGAAGTTTTCAGCTGTTTGCTATAAACATTTTGATGTATCAAATAGTTCATAAATAATTACTGATTAGATGAGCATCTCCAATCAAACTGCATGTGGTTAGCTACTTAGTTTACATTATTGGCTACAATTCTGACTAATCAAACATGATTTTAATCTATCTCTTTATGTTTTATACCTAAGTCATCAGGCTATTATAAGAATAAGTTCCTGGTTCTTAAACAAACTTTTAATTTTGATTTCTGAAAACATGCAGGTATATAAACATCATTTAATGTTGTTTTAAATAATAATGAACTTTAGACTTCAATATTTGCCTAAACTGTACTTGGCACATTCTTCAACTCAAATTAAAAAACAAGATTCAAATCATAAATCCATAAACATCTTTTCTTCTTCAAGATTTATATGTTTTGAGGTTGATTTATGAATTCATCTACTATTCAAGGTTTCAAATTAAAATCTAGATGATTCATTGTAGTAATCAGTGAAGGCCAAGGTCTGATTTTTTTTTTTTTTGCAATTTTTAAAAAGATGTTATATAATTTATTTCTAAAATGCATAAAGTGGCTCCATGCAAAATACTAATATGCTTTATAATACTTTATTATACGGTCCCTAAGTTATGTGTCACGAGATCCTACCCTGACATACAATCAATACCACATCACCTGATACACAGAACTTCATTGAAACCTGAGTTATACAATACAATCTCCTATTTTGAAAACAACCAGAAAACAACCATTTCGAAGTATTGTAAATAAAACGTTTTAAAAACATGGGTATACAGGGTGATATGATTTACCAAAATATTCTATTTATAGTAACAGATCAGGAAGTGACCTTGGACTAAACAAGGAAGTTGTAACCTAGAAATCTAAATTATTTTTTGTTATCTTGGGGTTTTACAGCAGTTATAGATTTTTTCCTAACAAATCATTGCACACACACAAAGGTGTTATTATTTTGTTTACAGAGGACTAAACTTAAACCATTTATTAAAAAACAACCCTGATAAAAACATATATCATAATTGATTTCTACATACATATCTTGAATTTAAAATTTAGGTTGACTTGTAAAATATGTGATTATTGAAGTTGTACTTTGTACTCCATGAAAACCTGTCTGATCAATTCAAGTTTATATATCATACATGTATATATATAACATTATTGCCTTCAAAAACGAACATACAGTCTATGCTCAAACCACAATAAAAATAAATAAATAAATAAACTTGAAAAATTAAGTTGTTTTTCGCATTTCCAAATTGTACCCTGACCATTCTTTATTTTGCCTCAAAATCTGGTTTTTACAATATTCTATATAAAAATTAATAATAATAAAATTACTTAAAAATCATAATAATAGTGTGGTATAGGTGTTGAAGGTAATGGTGATGGTGATGGTGTTGGTGTTTGAGGTGATAATGATGATGGTGGTGTTTGAGGTGATGAAGATAGTGGTGGTGTTGGTAGTGGTGATGTGCAGAAGTTGTCTTATTTCTCTTGTCCTAATTGCTATTGATACTATAACACAGGTATATGTATCTTATCAGGTAACTACGGCCATGAATACTTAGGTGTTTTAAATAGTTTTAAAATTAATCTGATAATTGTATGTTACATAATTTGTCTCCCAGTCTATGGCAAATATTGATATGTGAAATATATATATGGTAATGTAAATATGCATTTATAAAAAATAAAAATAATATTAAAAATCTTGATATGTGTACTTTTACAACATACTTGTAACATATGATAAAATACAATTGTTCAATAATGTCTTTACTTTTGATTTTTCACAACTATCTTGAAAGGTTAATAATACACAGGAACTGTAAATCTAAATAATTCCATTCCAGTGACATGATACCCAACACATGCAAATTGACAACAGCGCCCATAAATATCACACAGTTCGCAGTAATTGTAACTTTAGAGCAATTCTTTGCCCAGTAATTTCAACTTGAACTCAAAATCACAGGGTTCTCAGTTATTGCAAACAACAGCATTTCTTAGAAATTATAAGATTTTCATTTTGGAAACAAAATTATTATGTAAGTTTTATACTACTCAGTAGTGAGACGTAAAACCATTTGTAACATTTTCATAACTCACCAAAACTTCATGGAATATTTTTCAAAGTTGTATTGTGCTTTTATTCTATAGAAATTCTATAGATAGAATATTGCTTTTGTACAAATACCAAGTTTACATTGCTTAATATTGAGTATATAAGATATAGATAGAATATTGCTTTTGTACAAATACCAAGTTTACATTGCTTAATATTGAGTATATAAGATATAGATAGAATATTGCTTTTGTACAGATACCAAGTTTACATTGCTTAATATTGAGTATATAAGATATAGATAGAATATTGCTTTTGTACAAATACCAAGTTTACATTGCTTAATATTGAGTATATAAGAGTTTGATACAGGAAATTCAATAGATTTTTGCACAATGAGTTTCAGTAAAAATTAAATTAACTGAGTAAATCTTTCCAGTGTGCATATAAACAATTTCAAATTGCAAACAAATTTTTACACCCACTATAAAAATATATTATATATATATATATATATATATATATATATATATTATATATATATATATATATATATATATAACACAATACATCTTCTTTCTGTCTTTTTGAAAAATAAGAAAACAGCAAAATAAACATGCTATTTACAACCGAGTGTATGCAGATACAACAAATTAGGAGCAAGTTAGATAGCAGAGATTTGCTTGTAAATGAATACTGGCAATGAGCAAGCTTACAGTGAGTATTTAATGTAATACAACAGTACATGCCCCCTGCCAGTTGTACAAACTGTCAATGATGCTGTAGTA
Organism: Anadara kagoshimensis; assembly: GCA_021292105.1. Lineage (NCBI taxonomy): Eukaryota > Metazoa > Mollusca > Bivalvia > Arcoida > Arcidae > Anadara > Anadara kagoshimensis. The sequence goes on from CM037866.1 coordinate 36,232,362, forward strand.
TTACAGATATTTCAATTTCTTCAACCTAATATTTAGCAGGCAATTGTATTTAAATTTTATTATTTTTATTGACATCACAAAAACGTTTCTCTTAATATTATCAGAGCTTTCAAATTAAGGAAATATGTGCCCTTTTGTCAGGCTGATGGCAGAAACACACATGTTCTATTGTCAGCAAGAGGGTTCAGCTTGTTGCAAATAGTCAAGGTCAAAATATAACATGCAACAATATGTCACTTATAAGATTATTTTTTCAACAATATCAATTTTTGTTGTTTTTTTTTTTCAAAAAAAGCCATATCACGTTTCTTTCAGTAATTAGAGAGGAATAAAGATACACATTTTAAAACTTTAAAATTTGCAGTTGTAATATTGAACATCTAATTTGAAAATGTGGTATGCATGTTCCAGTGTTTTTGATTTATAAGGGTACTTATAAATAAAGATGTATAATAGTAACTGAAGCTTTTGGTCATTATATCAAGTATTTGTTTAAAGTCGATGGTTGTATAATTAGCAATCAAAATATGTATTGATTTTGGTATTAATGAAGTTTTATTTCATTTTTATTGTTATGTCATGTTTCTTGTAATTTAGGTATATTTTTGAAATTATGATTCATTTGAAACTTTTAACAAGTTTTGAAATTGTGTATGAGGGTGTTTTGAAACAAGGAACTTTGAACAACCAGGAAGTATTAGATAAATGTTATCATAATACCTAGCTCTTGATTCTGACTCATTTTGAACTTTGATCAAAAAATTTTGAAAAGCTTTAAAAATTTTAATACAAGGAATTTCTGAAATTTTGATACAAGGAATTTTCCGAAATTTAGAACAATAAAATTAAGGAAAATTGGAAATTTTGAACAAGAAAAATTTAAAAATTTGAATAAGAAAATTTTGAAATTTTAAATAAGTGATTTTTTTAATTTTGAACAAGGAAGTTAAGAACTTTAAACCAGGAAGTCTCAAAATAACTTTGAACAATCATGCAGATTACTCAATACATTAAACGATCAGGAAGTGCTCTTAACAGTTCTCTCTATACAAAAAATATCAACATTTATGTACTTAGTGTGTTTGAAGTTCACTTAAATAACTTTGTGATATGCCTTATCATGTGCAACAACGGTTTTACTTGCATCTGTAAAAAGTTCTGAAAGTAAATCCAAGCACAATTTATTTTACAGCTATATTGTCTGATATATCCAGTAATAATGTTTCCATAATTAGTAGTAATGCTCCATTTATGGAAGGCTCTTGCCCTATTGACATTTGTCTTAAGAAAAACAAACCGTGTATGAATAAATTCAGTTCAACTGCTTTTGTTTTGAAATAATTTGCAACAAAAATATTTATATATACCTTATACCGGTAATACACTTCTTTATTATGCGTTTTTGATTTCATTTATACAAATCACACCTAAATCTAAAACTGCTGATATTGATAGTAATGTTGACCATTAGGATAATAATAATTGGATGTTGCAGGATAAGATTGACCCTGTCGTCCTTGATAACGTCCATGATGACGTCCTCCTGAATGTTCGGGATTCTGATGGTTGTAATAGCTACCATGTGTACTACCATGTGTACTCCCTGTATAATACTGAAAGCTTTCTATATATGGAGACATTTCCATGTCGAATCCGTAATTATGACTTTCTCCATACATCCTGGGGTAGTATGTGCTGACAGTGTTAGCACTTTTGTAATGATTATAGTCATGCCCTCGGGGTTTTTGATAAGTTGTGTAACTACGTGTTGTCATCATCTTCTGTCTTTTATTTGGATCTCCTCCTTGAGCTCTATACCTTTCCCCTCTCCCCTGTTTTATATCATATCCATCGCCGTACAAATTACCCCTAGTATTATATTCATTATATCTGTATTCATGTCTGTTTATCTGTCCTTGATGTTTATGATAATGTTCCTGATTTTCGCGTTCGTCCTTTGTGTTTTTGTTGTTTCTAATTCTAGTGTAAACCATATATGTCACTATGGCAACAATGAACAATATTATAAAAAATCCAACTATGGAACCTATCGCTATGATTTCATCTCTAGATAGACCACTTAGTTTTGTATTACTTGTATGTCCAACAGTGGTCATAACAGAACTACCATCTGCTACAGGTGTTGTGGTTGGCTGGTTGGTAGTAAGGTCACCCTCAGTGACAATTTTTCCTGTGTATGACCTTGTGGTTGTTTCAGATTTGGAAGTGGTCGATACAGAATCGGTACTGGTAGTTTCAGGTTGTGTTGTTGTCAAGGAGTCCGTGCTGGTTGTTTCAGATTTGGAAGTGGTCGATACAGAATCGGTACTGGTAGTTTCAGGTTGTGTTGTTGTCAAGGATTCCGTGCTGGTTGTAACAGATTTGGAAGTGGTTGATACAGAATCGGTACTGGTAGTTTCAGGTTGTGTTGTTGTCAATGATTCCGTGCTGGTTGTAAGAAGTTCAGTTGTTGTTTGGCCTGTATGAATGAAGTTTAATGATCTGTCAGTTTGATGTTTGTTATGTTACTATTTTACCGGTTATATATGAATTGAATAAAAACAACTGGACGCAGCTAAAATTGTAACCATGAGGTTAACATAAGTTTTGTTCAAGGAAAAAGACAGAAAAGGTTTTGAAGATAAACCACACGAAGCAATAGTCCTACAAATACCTTTGGTCTGTACCTTTATAATCATTATCCTATAATATTTACATCTGTGATGTTTTAATGAAATAAATTCAGGTTGAGACCAAATGGCAAATATAGAAATATAATTGTCACTGCTAATGTGTCCCTCACATCTCTTACTTATGCCTATATATGCGTGCCATCATGCAATCGTTGTTCCAGCGATGAAAATGCATGTTGTGTACATAGCGTTTTAAAGTTATTAAGATTTTCAAAATGCAAAATGTAAATATAACAATTGAACTATCTAGAAATGGTTTTTATAGTGCTATAACTTCAATTGCCATGCACAGTAAACTAATCATAATGTACAATCATGTGATAGACAGTTCACGACAATGGAAGTAATAGCACTATAAACACTATTTCTAGTCTATACAGTACAGTGGCTAAATATATCACTGATATTGCCTAAAACTGCTATTCTTTAATTTGACAAATTGTCATTGTGTTTACAATTGTCACTAGTAAAATTGAGTCTCCCAATGTGGTTAAAATGTTGGATAATTTTGAGTGGAATTATATTTATTAAAAAAAATTCTAATTGATTGCATCCAGTTATTTTTATAATTATCATGGGACTAATTTTATATAATCAAAAACAAACATACTAATCCATATCCGAATCACAATCCAGAAGCTAAGTAAAAACTTACACAAAATATACAGCAGTAAAACCACATACTTAGAACTGTATCTGAATCATCCATTGAGATAGAAAATGTTTAAAATGATACAAGTATTACCGGTTATGAATATGTCTATAATAACTTTGCCCATAGTTATAATCAAATGGTTCGCCTTACTATTGGAATAGCTCCTGCTAGCGTAACTTAATGCAAATAAGATACATTCCCTGGTTATAAAATGTATGTTTATATACCAATTTGGAAACAATGATGCAAAAATTAAAAATTAGATTTTCTGTTATGGGTTATTATCATAACTAATACACAAACTAAATTAAACAATCTCCAAGACAGTTACAACCACTCTGTCACAATATCACAAAACAGAAAGAATCAAACAAAGCAACATAAGACAAAGACATTTTAGGACCACTGATTATAAAGTTCTCTACTTTTGATTAGAAATGAGGTTATCTCTTGACAAAGCAAACACACTGCAATTTTAAAATCTCATCTTTGACCTTGACCTCTGATAAATGTTTAACATTGACTGCATTTTACATAATATTGCTGGGTTATTAATCCCCAAAACAGAAATATACCTTTGGTGTTTGAATGATTTTTTCACAATACTATTACTTTAGTGATACACCATAACAGCAAAATACATACAGTAACATATCCATTCATGTCCAAAACACAATCCCGAATCAAAGTAACTTAAACACATGAACATCCGCCAGAAAAATGAGGACAGGTACTTCAGAAGCGTAAGCCCTCATGTTTAGCTAGCTACATCCACTCAGAAATAAAACTTGAGAATGCACGGTAATTTTGTAGAGGGTGAAAATGGAACTTTTTCAAAATATTCCTTAAACCAGCTTTTGGTATGCACACTGACAGTTCAGTTAAAACAGTTTGTACTGTACATGTTCAAATTTTCAAAAAATTCTATGTACTAGAGGAATGTTGCAATGTTGCTAATATCTTAAATTCGACCACATTCTAAAAACTACCAGTTTTTTATTGGATATTTCATGAACGTTTAACTAATTTCTTGACCTTGAAAATAGTCTCCACACAAAACCCTGATATACTGTAAAACAGAATAAAAAAATCTCTCCTGATATGTTACATATTCTGTGTTTAAGGTCCCTCTGATATACAATTCAACCTGTCCTAAAGACCACCTCTATGTAAGGGCCACCTGCTTATAAAGGCCAGCAGATTTGTATACCAATTGTTTGTTTATTCATGTTACTTAAAACTTTATATAAAGACCACCTGCCCATAAAGGTCATTTGACTGGTTCCCTGGGGTGGCCTTTATAGACAGGGTTGACGACTGTATAGACAAATGTGCTCTATGGCATGTCTTACAAACAATATTTCTCTGATAAGAGAAAGAAGAAAGTTGTTTTTCTTTAAGAACAAAGCCAGTCTGTGAATCTGTAATAGCTACATCGGATACTGTTCTGGTTTCCGTTGTGAGTTTGACTTAGATGAAACTCTTTTCTTACGAACTATGGCTACTACACAGATTAAAACTAACAAAGCAGAACCACCAACACTCCCAATGATGATGTAAGTTGTGTATGATTTCTTTGATACGCCTTTGTTATTATCATTAGTACAATGAACTGGAGTTGTAACACTGACTGAGTTAGTAACCATATTATTGGTGCTTGGTGAGTTAGTAGTTCCTGAATTAGTAGTAGATGGTGTAATGGATGATGATGATACATTATGTTGAGTACTTTTGTTAGTAGAAGTAGTAGTAGTAGTAGTTCCTTCAGTTGTGATGCCTAGATAGTAACAGAAGAAAAGCTTAATAAGCACTTTGTTATTTCAATCCAATCCCATTAGGTCATTTTTGAATTTTGTACCAATACGCAAGGCTATAAATGTTGCCTAAGTGCAAATTTGTGTTAGCCGTTGGAATAGCAAGTGTAAAATGTATTAATTACAAATGAGGGTAAAGTCTCTTTCAGAAAACCAAAAGAAATTATCAAAGATAGACTTATAGTTGTGTTGCATGATATTTCAATTTCCATTTGAACATACATCTGTAAACTTTCCTGTAGATTTTTATGGATATTTTAGGAAATATATAAGCATCATAAGTAAGCTCTATACTCCAGAAAATGACAGTATTCAGCAAATAAAAATATGTATAAATAATTTAAAAAAACTACCCTGAACAATAATATATAAGAAATAACATGGGTATATCATATGTATGACATGTGATTGACATTATAACTTTAATTTCTCAGATTAGATAAAATGACGCATTAATTTTATTTTAATAATCCAATAGCACTATCTTTATAAACATCGACATTTTATTTCATGATAACATGGGACAGAGCTTAGTTTGGTGTTTAACAATCAGTCGCCTCAATAGTTACATTTTTCTTTAATTTTCAGTCTATTTATTATTTTTTAAATGTCGATATTTTGTGTTTTTATACATTGCTATTGCCAAAATCATTAAATTGGTTTACAAATTGTGGTATTTATGCTAAATATATAAAAAAGTAAACTTTTATATGCAAAATGTCTTAGTAGAGACCTTGTATTTTGACCGGTTTGTTACCTACTTTTTCGTTAAATATTTTGTTAGCTAAATTAGTAATTAATTAATCTGTAAGTAAGAACATGCCTAATGATGTACAACTGTACTTACTTCTAGAAGTGATAGTGGTGTCAGTGACTAGCCAATCAAAACAAAATGATTTATTAACCACCATATTATTAATTAAATTGAAAATTGTTTAGTTATTATCTTCAATTGATGTGCTGATACCATGAAAGACTTAGTAAACATTTCAAGTAAAAACAATCATACCAATAATGTTCAACATTAAAAGACGTTACAAGTCCCGTTTTATGTCACATTCAAATAAGAGAATACATTATATTTCATTATATAAATGCAATAACTTTACTTTGTCTGATGTTGCAAGCAACCTCGAAAACAATAAATTACCCTCAAAGGTAAGATATAACGTTATAATTGGATTGGTCATGTCATACATAGTTTATGGGTAGTAATTCTAACACACAAGCTTTATATAAAGATAAAAAATTAACTAAATTGCCTAATCACCTCTCTGTATTTGTTACCATGACAACGCAGAAAGTCATAAGAGTCCACAGGTCTATGCCATATGACACTGTGCATTTGTAGAAAGTTTCCAGTTTTGAGAAAAACTATGGACACAAATTTAAGGAAGAAAAACAGAAATGGTACATTAACAACTTCATTACGGGGCGACTTAATAATCACAGTAATGAAAATACTAAATGCTTGTGCGTTCTGCTCAAAATTATATTTTAAAAAGTATTACACAAAATTTTGAATTTCAGTTAATCTGAATATCCAACAACTACAAATTTCAATGTAATGACATAAGTTCACCCCTTGAAAAAAGAAAAACATTTTACATTAAGGTTACCTCTGTGAAAAAGACATTGTACAGTAGCTTTTTGAGTAGGTCACCTTCTTGACAAAAACAAAGTTACCGGATAGAACAATTTCAATTTGTGTAAAATGTGGCTACAATCCTTGAAAGCCTGGTTCTAACAATTATTAAATAAAGTTAAGAATATATGTTATACAGGTATATTGCATATATATAAGTATAAATTATCTGCAAACAGCTTCAATATTAGTTTATATCTTGATAGACCTGTATGGAGTGGGTTAGGGATAAAGCCATTTTGGATTTTGATTTCATTGGGATTTGGATTTCAAGCAAATTAAGTCGTTAGACAGTTTTGTTTTAAATTATTAAGCATCCTGTAACAGTACAGGTGTATGGATCCTGTGTTTTACACATATCCACTATTTGTAGTTCTACTACTTAATTACATCTATATCACTTTATAATATGGTCAGATAATAATGATGTTATCAGCAAGGCAAGATGTTTAGTTTATATTTGTATACAGTATATGAAATAAACATACATATGTATGGGCATATGTACACATGTACCTGCGTATACATTGAATTTTGTCCAATTCATGCATTTAATCAATGGTGCTATATTCAACTGGTTGAGTACAGAAGCTATGAGCAATGATAGAAATAACTGTGAGTCATATCAACAATATGTGACTGCAGGAGGTTTTTAGAAGGACTTACTACTTTGGAATTATTAAACAAGAACTGTCTACTTATTACAACATTGCAACGAGTCAATGTTTTTATGTTTAATTATACAGTGTTAATTCAATGTAATTAATAAAAATACGACAAACTTGCATTGATATTCAGGTTATTTATGTTAATAACAGTCAAGCCAACCATTGCTATATAAGAGGAATATCTTGCTTACAAAAACTTGATCAGCTTTATTGCTTTATTATTACTTTTTTCCTGATTACCCTTATTTAATACATAGAACATTTCGAATGAGTGATTTTGTAATATTCGTGCCTTGTTGCAAAAACATTTTTGTTTAAGAAATTCAATTTGAAATTAACACAATGCAAGATGCTGGTTATTGCATAATTTGACAAAAATCCACTTTTTGTATATAAAATGTTTTACTCGGCAAAAAGTCATACAGCTAAAATATAACATCATAATGTGTTACAGCAATCATATGATGTCATTAACATGGATCCATGAATGGCATTACACATGTTGTATATGATTTCTAGTCTTAATTTCAGTGCGACTCTGTTATACTTTATTTTATGGGTGTTTATACAATAAACCACTAAGTATAAATGTTGCTTTGGTTTTCCTTACAGAGTGGTTTGATTGTGTTTGTAGCTGGTTAATAAAGGATATAGATGTGTTAAATCAGACAAAAACCATACTTCTGGGTAATTTGATTAAAAAAACAATTAATCATATCAATTTCTAGTTAAATAAATATTATACATCTTATTCATGAAATTTTACCACTATTGCAATGATATGATATTTAAAGTTTATCGTTAACAAAATTTTAAACCAATTTTGACATTTAAATTCGCACTGTTAATGTTCTGTACATTTCTCCTTAATTAGCCATAGATTTATTTTTGATTGATAAGTATTTTCATCAAATAAATTAAAGAAAGATTTTTGTTGTCATCATAAGAAATGCTGTCATGAAGATAACTTTTAAAATATTCTAGACATTTTCTGAAATGTCATCAAATAAGTATGGTTTTGTTTGACATAATTCAACTTGAGAAAGAAATATGAAATGATATGGTACTTACTGGTTGAAGCTGCAGTTGTGGTTTCTACATCTAATAAAATAATGAAAATGAAGCTAATAATACTAATTCATGATGATGAGGTGTTTATATGGGAAATAACAAACATTAAAACATTCACTGACAATGCTTGGAAATAAATAGAATCTACCCTGGTTTGCAGTTGAGACATTGAAATCTCAACCTTTTGTGAGGGATCTTTTTTCCAGACCAAAGCTGACGAAGGTTGATCCTTTTTCTCCCATACCCAATATATTCCTGTTTTTAAAAACTTTTATTTTGAAAGTAACCAAACATTATGCCAAAAAGGAGGTTGGAATTTTGAACCACTAATGTCACAATCTAAATTACTGACATAACAATTAAAATGATGTCTGATGATTCTGACTTCATAGTTAATTTGTCTTTACCCTAGGTCTCACCCTAGGGTAAAGACAGAGAAATCTTGCCAAATTAAAACAGAATTTTCTTGTCTGTAATGATAAAATAACAGTCTCCTTGTGAAACTTACAATTATTATCCAAAAACAATTATGAAATTGATCTGTTTGCGAATAAAAATATTGACTTAATGGCATGGTTGGTAATAGTCCGACAAATGAGCCCATTACAACCCAATCTAAATTGTTTACTTGTTAAGGGTTTGTGCAAAAACATTAAAAAGGGGGGTTAGTGGTCTAATTCGTCAGACTTATTTGTAAATAAACATGTGCTTGTAGGTTATAGATATTGCCGTAATTATGTCTTCCACAACACAAGTCATTTACATTAGTGTATGTCCAAAGTTTGGGAATTTTATAACCAGCTTAGTCCCAATATGTGTTTGTCTTTATTAATATCTTTGTATTGTCTTGTTTAGCTGTTTTATCATTGGCTTATACATGCAGTGTCTTATGTTCTTGTTTCCATTAAACTCACTAGTTAAGGTATCTGATTGATCTAAAGTCCTCGTTTATGGAATACGCCCCCCTTTTACAAAGCATAGCTTGGAATCAAAGTATAGTAGAACTTATAAGTGCGAGTACGTTTGTCTATTTGTTTGCTTCCAGATTGAAACACTGATATATTATGTTTGTTGAGATTTATGGTACTCAACAAAAGTACTTGTTCTTTAAGGTCTTATTGCTCTTTTTAAAATCGGATATGCACTTCAGAATGCATTTTTTCAAAATGAATACTGCGTAGAGTCAAAACATTTTAAAGTCAAATAAAAACATGTAAATAGAATGATTTATTTATTATAACAAGTCTTAAATGGCATTTATAAATTGTAAATAACTAATTAATATGATGATGATATCTTGCAAAACTTTTAAGTAATGTCAATATTTTTAATCAATCCTCAAGCCTTTCATTCTTAATTTTATATACAACAATATATGATTACACTCTGGATACTTTAGGTGATATATCCGAATTACACTAGAACATTGATACATAAACTCATCTCAATTAAGGAATACATAATACGGGTATATATAATGATTAATGATTATCATTATTATGTTTCACAATCACATCATATTGTTGATAATTTTTTTAATCAACTCTTCAATAATAGTAATATACTAAACTATATAATAATATACTCTAGAAACTAGAGTTTAGTTGAGTAATGGTGTTTAATGGTCTAGTAAATATTATTTTACTTATATCGAGACGTCATCAGCTATGGATAAAGTTGCAGAAAATTTGATTGTGCGTTGCATTGATGACATTTTACAACAGGGTTCTTTATAATGCCATGCCAACCGTGACAATGAACCTCAGTTATTTTAAGTCCCCATCCCAAAGAATTGTGACTTTCATTTTTTAAATTATGGTCTTTATAATATTAGTTATAGTCACTAAATCAGAAACTGATGATTACACAGGAACAGCAATTTCATGAGGCGGAAAATTTTCCGAAATATTAAAAAAATATTCACCAAGATTACCAGATTTAATCCATGCAAAATCAAATAGATATAACACAAAAATGTTATATAATTTGTTTGAAAGAAGGAAATTTTTTTAAAACTTTAACATAGATGTTTTTTATTCAATGATAATTTTAAATTTTAACCAGGATTATAAATTACTAATACAAATAATAGATCACCATATAATACATGACACAGAAATAATAACATACAGAAGATCTAAAAAACTATATAAATTTGCCAAATGTATACTCATTTCTCTTTCATTTAACCACGGAAATTAGACATATGAATGTCAGGTACTGAATAACTCAAAATTCATTTGACCTGGTTCAATTCCCACTCAAAACATACAGAACCTAATTTTTAAGAAGAATTGGCAGATGACTTACTGAAAGCTAGTCACTTTCTCTGGGCACCGGTTTTCCCTACTTTTGAAAATCTCATTATATGAATATAATTGGAAACACTGTGACCGTAGTATACAACACAACACAGCCTTCAAACTTTAACAAAATACAAACTTAATATGGTGAACCTGATTATACTTGTAAAATTATAGACTTTAGACTTGAAATATTATGACTGTCAGAATTAAATATTTTATCTCTACAGTAATGTAAAATCAAAATATTTCATATGAAATGTTTTTTGCCTAATGAGAGTCATTGTCCCCATTGCTATGTCATTACATTTGATATGTACTAATTATAATAATCCAATAAACCTGTTGGCATTTCATTGTATTGGTTTCTTTTTTAATTCAAGATTGTTTTCTTTGTTTGTTTGGTTTTCCTCTCTGTTTTCTTTATTTTTTTGTTTTCGTCTCCGTCTACACACTATCCAAACAATGAATATAACAAGCACAACAACAACAACTACAATTATTATAATTATCCATAGAACACAGAATCCATTTTCTCCTACACAAGACAATACTGGGCAACCACAGGGATCAGGTGGAGGTGAGGTGTTTTCAGGAGGCTCAGTGGTAGGACCCGCAGAACCTGAAGATACAAGAATATTCATCAGAAACCAATGAATAACAGGAGAATCCATAGAAAATACAAAGACACAACAGGCTCAGTATCGCTCATTTTGAAACTCAATTTCTATGATGGACGTTTCCTGATTCTATATATGGAAATTGTTGACGACAAACCTTAAGAATAATGAGAAGTCATTTAAAGCAATTTATATAGGGTCACTGTGACCTTGAATGAATGTCAAGGTATAACATATTGCTCAACACGCTGATTCTATGTCTAAGGTTTGATGACTATATACATTTTGGCATGAAGTCATATTTAGCGGCAGGCTTGCAGAATCAACGTTTAACTAGTTGTTACTGCCGTTTACATTCTAGTCTAATAATCATGCATTTAGACCATTGCGATGTACCGATCATTTTAGCATTTTTAACAAAAAGTCATTGTGACCCTTATCGCAGGTTAAGCTTAAATCTATTCACAGACTTTATATATATAATCGCTGCCTTGTATTTAAACGAAATGATACAAAGCTGTGAACTGTGAAACTATGAAACTATGAAAAGCCTAAAAAACTAAGGTATACATCCTCATGCAAAGTTTTTCTTCGCTAAATTTCATTATATTAATTTTGGTCCTTTGGATATTTTTGCAGCTACTTGAACAAATTAGCTTTTAGCCCAATTGATTGCATACCGAAAAGATAACCTTGCGTTGTAAAATTTAAACTGGTATCATATGTAACTTGTACATGAGAAATTCAAAAACAAAAGAATGGAAAAAATATGATTAAAAACTGGTCAGACAGACAGATAAGCAACACAGCAAAAACTCCTCGTCATTTCTGTCAAGTAATAATGAAACCTTTTCAAAACATAGCAAGGTGTCGTGTTTAAAGTTCTCCGTGTAGACTATGGTGACAAACGGACAGACACATGAAAAAAAGAAAGAGGGACAGCACCAATATTTTAATATGCAACACATATTATTCAGACGGACAGACAGATGGACGGACTGACAGAAGAATCAAATTGACACACACTTAACAAATTCTTAAAAGATTTGTAAACAAACTGAATTCATTGGTTTCGTGCAATTATGCATGCAGCATTTAATTTACAAAATCGCCACCTCTCAAAATTGACCACTTCTTATAACCGTGTAGTGCTTTTATAATTTATAAGTTAATGTAAGTCATGTTCGGTTGGTGCTTATATCAGTACATAGTCATCCACCGTTTTCACAATTATTTGGCCCCTGGTGAACTGGGATGTAAATTTAAGTTTTTCCTTGTTTCAAATGATTTTAATTTCATTCTACTATGAATCATTTCTTTAACAGTTGAATGGTATGTTAAAACTAGCAGTTTTCTTATGCAATTTCGAAAGGTTTTCCAAGTACTCAAAACCCCTTATATTCGGCGTGTATCAACTAAAGACTGAATGTGTCAAATGTTACAGATACCAATAACAGACAATGAAAGTGAAGATATAGGACTTACAGATCATTGTATTGGCTCTTGTCTATTACATGTGATTTTCTTTTAATCACTCATGGTTTATACCTTCAGTCAGTTTCCATGCTTAGCAATTTCCCAAAGGTAGTGCAAAACAAGAAACACTTATATCATGTTAGCAAACCTGTACTACTTTGTTTAGTTAAATAAATAAAAATTACTCACCCTTTACATTTAGCGTAAAATTCTTTATGACATCTACCGTGTTATCAATATCCCATGCCCTACAGCTGACTATTTGATCAATAAGATCTGCTGCTGCTATCAATATCAGTTTACTTTCTACTTTTGTCAAGTTGTCAGCACTATATGTAACTGTTACAGTAGAGTTTCTCGTGTAGTTGGTGTTGCCAATGAACCATTGTATACTTGCTGTGGGGCGACATTCGTTTGTTACACAAGTGAGTGTGATAGCATCTCCTATAATTGCTGTATCTGGTGTCTGTGTTACTGTAATGCTACATGGAACTGAAAATATACATAAGACATATTCAGTAAATAACATTAATTATAATGTGCTAACGTAAATAATCATTGATACTACATTTATTTATAGGAGACGGTGTTTATGCGGAACTTATCACCATGAGGTGCTTGCCCTTCAGGAGGACTCAAACTCACTTTCCTGGTGGAAATTTATGTGTTTCACCTTATTCGTTAGCTTTAAAGTTTTTATTTGGTTAGGGATTGTGGTTTGGGCATAGATTGGTATGTTTTGTTTTCGATTAAATCTGGAGAGAAGACTATCGCTAATCTTTCAACTCCACATACAGATATTTACATGGCGTTCTATCTCTTAAAAAGAAGAAATTTTGAGACAATGAGAATAACATCTATAGTAGTCAGCGTACAATTAAATACATAACTGTTTGCTACAGTTCTGCTTTGTATTTAGACTTTGACCTTAATTACAAAGTCAATGAAAAGCTACGACATGTTTTAATCAGGGTTTTTATATTTTAAAGTCTCTTATAACTCTTTTAAGAGTGGCATATTTATATATTTTATGTGTGCTAATAATGTTTTGTATGCTGTATATATTATGATGAGACTATAATAAAATTTATTATTATTATTATTATTATTATTACGTTCAAAGCTGTATGACAAACGGATGACTTAAATTTTTCTATTGTCTTCCCTTTTCTATGCAGCAATATATCTGTTTCTCCTGCCTAAGGTGTATTTGTTTCACAACTTAAATACTATGTTTAAGTTTGTTCCCACTAAGGTAACTTTATGCAACGAGACAAGTTGCTTCCTTATAAATTGTTGATGCAGGGATATTACAAACTTAGTCCTTTTGAAGGCCTTTAAAATGTTTTATGTCCGTCATCACAATATTGTTCATAATAATGTGTATAATGTGTATAATGTCTCCAAAATTACCTGGATATATTTGACACTTAATAGTTTCACATTCCTTTCATTCTGGGATTTTACACGTGGCGATTGTAGCTACCTACTCTGGAGATGTTTACCCTTCCAGACCCCACTGTCTCACTTCCCTTGTGGAAGTTCACATTTTTTCTGAATAAACCAGTTTTATCTTTATATTCATAGCAATCGCAATATTCCTCGTGAATCATGTAGCAAGTTATGACAACGTAACCTAATATGAACGAAAATTGTATCATTCAAAGAACTATACACAAAGTAATTATACGTTAAAGTTATAGGCATCCGTCGATCAAAACACTTCTAAATTAATGACAGCGTAGTTTTATCTAACTTTTGTGATACATTTTGCAAAAAAAAATATTGAAATTTATTATAATTGCTATACCTGCTGGTATCAAGGTCACCTCTGTACTCTGTCTTGCACCTTCTACGCATTTCCATGTATTTGTACTACTTATGGGAAAAGTCCAACTTGCTGTAAAAATATCTCCTTGTTGTGAACAAGAACAAAATGATGCATTGCAGATAACAGGTGTTGTTGGTTGTACATCATAACAAACTCCTGCAGCTAGCTGAACAGATTGTACTTGGACGTTATCTTTCTTTAATACCCTAACTGCATTTGCTGTTGAATTAAATCTACATGTGAAATTAAAAGGTTCACCTGTTACATAATACTGCTTTGAACCTTTAATTGTGATATCAATACACGTTACAACTGAAATAAAGAAAAATAAATCAGGTATGGCATGTGCTACTTTTGGATTTTATGAAATAATGCATTAAAAAGTAAATTGTCATGTGCTACATTTGAATGTATTATTTCATAAAAAATAAAAAGTAGCACATGCCAGGCTATAACATTGAATAGAAGCTAAATAAATATAAGCAATAGAATTGCTACATGGAAATCAAAACATTCATTCTTTATAGCAATACGTTTATGACCATTAGTTTTTTTATCTCCAAATGTTTCTTGAATAATCATTTATTTATTTATCTATTTATTTATTCTATCAAATAAAGTTCCTAACGCTAATGTACTTTTTATTTATTTATTTATTTATTTTTTGTAAAACTAACAATAGGAGTCTAGTGTAAATCGGCCTTATATTTTATAGTACATAACTATAAAAAAATAATTTCATTTGTTTTAAATTTCTCATATTGAATTAACCAGAGAACAGACAGATGATCATTCAATCTAAATTTTTGAGGACGAAAATATAGAATGATGAATAAAAAATAAAAATACAACATCATGTAGTCTTTCCGGTCATAGCCGAAAAACAGTATGTAAACTTGTTAAAGATTTTTTTTAATCTTAATGGGAGCGCGTTGGTGGGATTAGTCAATGTCCATTTTAGATTCCGTAGGTAATTAAGCAAAGTCGTACATCGATTATATTATCACTAAAAATAGACACCAAGAGACTGTACGAACTCGAACACTACCTCCAGACTGTATTGAATATCACATTAACAAAACCACGACAACAATTCATGGCCTGAAATAATCTACGTGTTTCTTCAAGTAAAAATGTGTCAAGAAAGTTTTAGAATAGAATTTTAAATAATTACATATTAAATGGTTACATTAATGAATAAAAGTATTTATGTTACCTTGTATTAATCCAATATAAATAAAATATATAACGTTTTGTTTCCTCACAAACTTCATTTTCTCGTTTAACATTCGGGTTAATAATCGAGGTTGCGTTCGATATCTGTGTTCACGACTGATAAGGGTATTTGTTTGTGTACTAGCGTTGACTAGTCTGATAAATAGTTGTATTTGTTTTGTTTCGCTTGAAAAGTTCAAGACATATCCGTAGTAGTCGGTAAGGGGGTCATAGACAACATGTCAATGTCATGTTTATTTATTTATTTATTTATTTATTTATTAACATTAATAAAAACACATATAGGAATTTTTAAACGATTGAAATCGACATGTGATCTAAGACATATTGGGATTTGAAATTTTCGTCAACATCCTTTAGTAATGTACACGTTTTTACTTTCAGCATGTACAGATGATTTGAATATACATGCAGTCATTGACTATTCCGTTTTGTGTCAAAGATTGAAATTTAAATCTTTGCGAGTTATTTTGTTCTAATTATTACCGAATTCAACACCCTTTGAACGCCACATTAAAAGGACAATTACAATTCACTCAACAATAACCTTCTGTTATGTGCATTATTTCATTTTTATACAAACGCACAAATTCAATGGCATTTCTATCAATTTTCTTAACAGGTTTGTACATGTATTCTATCACTTACTTGAGATTTGTTTTTATAATATTTATACCCCCGCAAACTAGCCCGAGGGAGGTATAAAGAAATCACCATGTCTGTCTGTCCGTGTACTGAAAATTGTTTCCGGGTCATATCTCATCAATGCTTTGGACGACTTTCATGAAACTGTACATGAATAATATTCATGGTCCAAAGGCGTGTCATGACCTTGAAACAAGGTCATATCGCAAATGTCAAGGTCTCAGAAAAACTTTAAAAGTTGAAGGCGGGGGTATTTTGGCAAAAAAATAAAAGGAGCATTTTAAGAAGAAAATAATGTGTTGTCCACACTCATGTTTATAAACCGTTTTCTTATTTGTCTATCAATTTATTAATTCTTAAAATAACTTTTTGCATTCAAGATTTAACCAAGTAAAATTATATTCATTTACATGTATATACCTATAAAATTGCTTAACTATCTTTATAATAGCGGTAAGTCTCCAGATTTACGTTTCTTGTGCTTGAACTATGTCATATGCAAAATAAATAAACGTATAAGTGTACGACTTGGTTACTCAGTTATTAACCCATTGTTACACCAAGGCTACCCATACAAGATATGACTTAATCTCGAATGTATCCCACCGTTTCGTACTTTGATATATATTAAAGACGAGTCGTAAGTAAAGTTTTTAATTTACTTTTGTCTTTCTTTTCATTTAGATATTCTTTTTTAAAATTTAAAACAAGTGTTTTCTCATTATTTTTATTTTCCAATCGATAGTTAATAGGCGTTATATTAAATAGAATGAAGTTTAATCTTCCAGTTTAAATGAACATGTGAACTATGCATATGCACATAAAAATTATGTATTGGGAAAAAGTTTTAATTAATCCGAAGTCCAATATGTGTCCAATAACAAATTAATACATTATGTTAATACTTGTGATTATTCAACCTTTTACATGAAAATAATTTTTACATCTGTTTACCAATTTGCATTAGCCTGGTATAATAAGAGATAACAACAAACATTTTAGAACTTGTCCAAAGTGGTCACATGTTTATAGTGGCCAGCTTGACTAGCTCCAGCTACAGACCAGTTAGCCAAATTTGATATATAATTGTATATAATTAAAATCAATTAAACCACCTGTTTAGAAGTCTTTATTCAGACAGTACCAACCCGATAAATAGGGACGTAGTTTCATGGGAATATTAAGAAAACTACAAATAAGAATGACTTAGCCAAGCGACGGTCGGGATTTGTTTGAGAATTCCGTCTGTGTTGAAAAAATTGTGGCCTGTTTTTCTTAAAAAGAGGAAATATCACCAAACTTTGTACAAATTGCCCCGTGTCACTGAAATGTGAAAAACCTAAAACAAAATAAATAAACTACTAATTTGCTGTCAGAACAATCCCTACAATGTAACGTTTTTAAGATAAATAAATTTCTATGCGTAAAAATAACGTAGAACGTTGTTGATTACAGATGATGCTCACTAATTTTTTTGACGTAAGAAGAATAATAATTTACAGTATTTGCATTATTTTCGTAAAAGGTAAGTTACTTTAAAAGAAATTATAAAAAAATGTACATTACAATACTTTGATAGCGTCGTGTATGACATGGACATTTATTGATATTTCAATTACAAACATCTCGGTCATCTTTACTTCAACAGTATCACTGTATAATTACCATCTTGTTATATTTGTATTTGTGACATGCATAGCCTTTTCAACAGAGAAGACAAACACAGACTGACCATTAAACTGGAGTAAATGTCCAGTGATTAAGTCACAGTAAATTTATAGGAACTATACATGCATATACAACAAATTTGAAAGTCAAGTTTTAGAAAATTTAAACCAATGCATAAAAAACAAACACACTAATCCATGACTATCACAATCACAAAGCTTTGATACTGACAAATAAAACAAGTGGAATAAAAGTGATAAAGTGAATTATGTAGATATACGCTTACAAATACTGAAGCGAACCATTGTCTATTTTGTGTTGATGCATATCATTTAGTAATCATAATGCGGTATTATCGGATTTTGTTGTAAACACAAACTGATGTTAACGTGCTTCATTATCAAATAGTGCTTCTGTTTCTTTTCTAATTTACCAGGGAACATTTTTTTGAATGTGACATCAGATGCGGATAAATGTCCAGGATCATCAATAAATATATCATGTGTTGTGGATCCACAGAAAACAGAAGTTAGGATATTGAAGCCAGTTGAATTGCAAGTTGTCAGTTGTACAGCTCCTTTAGGTGGCTCAGCAACACTGTGTTCTTCGACTATACAACTTTCTCCATATAGAACAGTTGTAAACAAAGTCGGAAACACGACAACATTTGTTCTCACCATACCAAATCTTCAATCGATACATAATGGCATTTGGAAATGTGCTCATGGAAATGAAAGCAGTACCGCAATGTTGTCAGAAATACGTAAGTAAAATATGATTGTGATTATTGACTAACTAGTTAGGGATTTAGGTTATCCTTGCAACAAAACAAAGCGACAAAGAAACTTTTGTTCGCGAGGTTTCGTTACTTAATTGTTAATACGTAATGACAATAGATGTCAACGCAAAACTACTGTGAGTTGTGACACATTGGCATAAGTAATAAGTAAGCAAACTATAACTAAATGTTGCTTCCAAATAAGGAAAGTACTTTTCACCTTAAGGAGTTAATATTTGGCCTGGGTTGATTATTGTTTCTATTAGTGTTTCTTATTTAATTTTTTTGCATTAAATACATTTATATCTATTTAACAGAACCTTTGACAGTTCTAGGAAAATCTCCAACCATTACCATTTTGCCGGCAAGTGGTGGATTTGTGTCCAATGCTACAATAAGTGGACATATTTTTTGTCAAAATTCAATGCTTACATCCGAGCTCTTGTATGCTTATCAAGTAAGTATTAAGACATATTGTCTTTACTTTGCTTTGGGACTATGATTTTTATATGAATTGGTCAGTTGTTTTTGATTGATGATGAATACATTAACGATTTGCAATAAAAACCTGGCATGGAACAGACTTTAAAGCTAGAAACATACAAAAGAGCAGATCAAAACAAAGCAATTTAAGAGAAACAGGTTTATAGATAAAGTGCCATAAATGGCTAAATTAGTGAATAATCCGAATAAAATCGAACATAAATATAAAGGTTCAAGTTAAAATTTTTCCCCTTCCGAAGCACATGTTCCAACTTTCATGATTGGCTATGATCCTAAACATTTCAAAGAATAATAGAATCTATCAGGAGTGTCAATTTAGGATAGAGAAATCTAACCCGAGAAGTTGAATATTTCTGTCAAGCCGCAAGACGACGTCATGTCCCTATGGAATTACGTCATTTAAAGACATTTTCGGGTTTTTTGATTGCGCACCGAATCCGAGCATCCAGAGGAGACCACTCTGTTTACGTTATTGAATGTGTAAGTGGTGCGATATTTGAAATGAAGGGATATACTAGCAGTATACGAAGATCGACCGTAGCAACTGTAAACATCCGGCTTTCTTTTAATCAGTATTCGGAAATATAAATCGTAGAAATCGAAAAATTAGTGATCAAAATGCCTCTAAGAAGAAAATAGCGGTTTATTAAAGTATCGAAGAAGAAAAGGCAAGAAGATACTTTCTGCCCGTATGATTCAAATGAACAAATATGGTCCAACTTTTGACGAACCCGAACGTACTTCTCAACTACATGATTTGAAAAATGATTAAATGATGGGTATTACAGTAAACATAAAAAATGGAAACCATACAACAGTGAATATTGTCCAAATTTCATCACAACGTTGCAGCAACTAGGTTCTATCTATCTTATGTAATTCAAAACGAAAAACGGTACGGCCTATAATCCGAGTATTACAAGCACAGATGCACAAAATGTAAACTTACCATGGTATAAAGTTTTCTCTCTTTGTCTATACCACAAAGTAATGGAAATTCATGTAAGTTCCAAGAGATATTAGAATGTTGACATGGTTGAACAAAACTGTTATATTTTTTTCTTTTCATTGGATTTTTTGAATTCCTTTAGATTCGCAGCCATTTTTACGATAATTAGGAATCAATTTTTAATATCCAGATTATAAAACATCGATAAATATTGTAAATAATATGTAAAAATATACTTTGTTTTGTGTATTGTCAAGAATCTGACGCTAATACTTGAATTAACTGAAAAGAGAAAATCTTTTGGGGATTTTTTTTTCAATTTTTTTCAATGAAAAATTTAAAAAATCATGGGGGTAGGGGTAATTATTTATTTTTAAATCCGAAAATACCCTGTTGACCTATCAATTTTTCTTTGGTATTGTGAAGTATATAGTCTGGTTAAACTTTTGGCAGATTTTGATAAGATTTCGAATAGTAGATTTTTTTTGTACATGAACATGTATGGAATTTTTGTGAAAAGGGCGGTAAAATGAGGACTTTCTCCAATGTATTTTTTACCAATTATTTTAATACATGTGTATTGAACTGCCAACTTTGACATTTTTTAACATGTTAAATATGGGTATAATGTATTTTTGCTGTCTATAACATTTTAATGAAATTCTTGAGTTTGTTTAAGGTTGATTTTTCAAATTATATCGATTTTTAGGTAAAAATGCAAAATCCTTGAAATACTGCATATATTGAACAAGAGTTGTTGAAAAATTGCATGCGGTGACCTACCATTATTTTTGCATATTTTTGTTTACATGTCCATATAGAACAAACATTGAAAAAATTAGCTTGTTTTGAATGGTGGTTCTATTTCATAGCATATGCTTTTAAATTGTCCTTTGATTGTGACGTCATTGATAATTTGCACGTGTAGGGGTAGATAAACGCACGAGGAGGTGAAGATAGAAACGATGGTAAAAATTCTATCACATATATTATAATACGTCGTTTTCGAGATGTTCCGGAACATCAGATATATCACGTGATTTTCTTAGTCACATGATCAAAATTCAGGGCATGTACACTTCCGGTTTACAGTCAAGTCAGTTACACAATGAAATTTCGACAGTAAAAAATGATAAACTGCAAAATTACTGAAATGACACGGGCACCCAGTATATCTCACATAGAAAAGAAGTGTTTGTACGTATTGTGGAGGCAGCATATGATATGAACTTTCCGTTACTAAATAAGAATAATGAATCGATAGATGGAGCGTATATATCTCCAGAATCCTGATAGCTGAGCCCAACAAGGTTTGAAGAGATGCCTTCTTGCTGTCCGATGTGTCTACGAACAAGTTATCGGCGCTTCCAAAACAGAAGTTTTAATGAGAAGGGGTATCGTGGTTTAATTGTGAGACAAGTGTGAATGGTCATCCGATCGACTCAAATCTTCAAATCAGCCACCTCTTAGCCTACAATAGACTATGAAAGTGTCAACATTGGAGAAATAAGATGAGCCATGGATGATTCTATACAACACTGATTCCATCTATTGTGTGTGTGTGTGTGTGTAGTAAGTATTTACCTATTTACAAGACATTTTTTTTAAAACTGTTTAGTTTTGTGTCTGGTATATTGCCCATGCTTGGCTGTTGTCAAAGCCTCAGTGATTGACATTAGTGTCAACCACTTGGCTTACACAGAGACGTGTCTTTGGCTTACATATTATATACTGACAGTACCTCTCCTAGACCAGTGGCAAAAAATAGAAATGGTTTAATAATTGTGAATTAAAATGTCCTTTCATGAAGGCTTATAAGAGATTCTTCACAACAAATGCTTGTCATGACAGCTGCCGCTTGCAAAAAATGGGTACATTTTTCATAAATATGACATGTTTTAGGCATGAAATATACTTATAGACATTTAATTTAAGCTATGGCACATGACTGATATAAAGCTTTTGAAACTTTATTAATTGCAAATTATCATTTATACAGTGTCCTGAAAGAGCCCTTGTGCCATTGCCCTTAAAATAATAGTTTTGTCCCGCAAAGCCCATGCTTTCTGTGGGACAGTGTGCTACCCAGGCCCTCCTTTTAACTCCTAACTGTTTTTTTTAAATTACATATTATTATACCAGCACTACATTTGCATTTAAAATCACTTCTATCTCTTTATTTATATTTTCTTCAGATAAAACATATCAAGTTATGTTATAATATATACCAAATTTTGAAAATTTGGCCACTGTTTTTTTTTTCAAAGCCTTGCCCTAGTTCACCCTCATCAACTGCATTTCTAGATTGAATAGTGTTTATGGAGGTACCTGTCTGTATACCAGTTAAATCAGTATCATGTTCTTTGATGCTCAGTTTGAATTTATTGGCTGAAAGGTGTTTATCCCTTGAAATCATTTCATGATCTTATTTCAAATTTTAATTTCTAATCTTTAATCATTACATCTAACAAATTAAGACTTTCAATGTTTATGACATTTCACTGTCATATTTAGACAAATTACATATTTCACAAATATGTCTCTTGACAACAATTCATGAAAACAAATTGCCATGAAAATAACTTCAGTGTATACATTTTGTAATATATGTGAATACGACCTAAGATTAGCCTTAAATGAAACATAAAAAGTTGTGAGACAATGTTTTAACAACATATAATTAAATAATATATTCTTTAAATTTATTTCAGAGGTGATGTTAGCTACAAGCACTGTTTTCCATTATTATTTACACTATTTATGTGAAGGACTTTAAGACTAGAGTGGCATTTGCTGGTACAGTTACAGCATGTTAATGGAAACCTAAAAAGCATTCTGTACCTTTTCTGTGAGATGGATTCTTATACGGGCAATAGGAATTGAAAACATATAAACTAATATAAACAGAATTACGATTCCATTCATTAAAGAGAGCTCAAAAAGTAAAATAGTATAAAGCTACCAAGGCTTGAATTTTACAAACTTCAGAACTACTATCAGACTGTTTTCAAGTTTTTATTTAAGTTTCCATGTGGGATGTCTTCTGTAAGAGTAATTTTAGCCATTTTATATCAATCATTAAAATTAATTTTTATTCAAGAAAATAAACATGGTAAATAAATTTTCTTGCCAAAATTCAATACAAAACATGTTCATCCACCATCGGCCCAAATCGGCCCATTGGCACTCTAAGACACACTGCATCGGCCCAAATCGGCCCGTTGGCACTCTAAGACACACTGCATTGGCCCAAATCGGCCCATTGGCACTCTAAGACACACTGCATCGGCCCAAATCGGCCCATTGGCACTCTAAGACACACCGTTATGAACTTATCGTTCGGTAAATCAAGGGACTTAACTCGTACTTTATAGGTAAGATCGTGACATGTACAGAAATCGAGGTCCGACCGTAAACCAATGATGCGTTAAGACGATGGTCTCATCACCTGTATTAAGTCACCTGTGCGATCGCCAGCCCGTTAAGTTACAATGGGAACTAGATATACCCGATTTTCAAATTTAAATTTCACCAACAACAATATTATTTTCTGAAAATGTCTGGTTCTCAGTGAAAAATACATACTGTCACGAATATTCAAATATAAAAATGATTAAAATATCTTGAAAAAAATCCATTCCACTTTTTGATTTAAAATATGGTGACATTTTACTTAATTTCCCTATGAAACTCATTAGAAAGTGCACAGCACTGTTTTTATAAACCGGGTTTTTCTTATTAAAGATATAGAAAAGAGAAAATGTCTGGTTTTCATGATAAAATTCACATCGTGATGAAAATTCAGTTATAAAAATCTTTGTGGTACCTTTAAAAAAATCCATTCCACTTTTAATTTGAAATTTAGGTGGTACAATATTTGTATCAATATTTCAGTCAGTGGATCAGGGTCAATAGGATAGAATATGTAGATACATGTACTATGGATATGTATAGACTAGGCTTAATCGAGAGGATAGATATTCACTAGAGCTGTTCACAAGATAAAGATAATTTTCTTTTTTCCTAAACATTATATGTACATGTAAAACTTTTATTTTAACTTATATTAAAATATTTCCGATTTTATTTGATTATTTTTTTAACTGTTAATTTTTTTAAATTAAATATTGTTTCATAATTATCAAAATATTTCCGATTTTATTTGATTATTTTTTTAACTGTTTGTTAATTTTTTTAAATTAAATATTGTTTCATAATTATCAAAAGTTCAACCATAACTGATAAAAATTTACCAACTTGAGTCATACATGCATATGTGTAAGATTAATAAAAAAAATAGCTTTCACTTTATGAACAGTTCTGTCATGTGCTACTTTTGAATTTTTATGAAATAATACATTCAAAAGTAGCACATGACAAATTGTCATGTGCTACTTTTGAATGTATTATTTCATAAAAATTCAAAAGTAGCACATGACAGTTCTGTATTAAACACACACGCGCGCGTGATATATACCTATATTTATATCGTATGAATAGTATTTTTCTCCGCTTTCAATATAAATTGAATTAATCAGATAATATATATTCATTCCAATAAGTTAGTTTTTATTCTGTATGTTTCGCGTACATTTTGCGGCAAGGATTACTCAGCTGTCAATCGTTGGTTTTGCCGTTCAGTTAAATTGATGAATGAATTCCTTCATATTGAATCCGGGACTTGATTCAACTTGGACCTAGAAAAATATCCTGATAGCTTATTTGTCGACCCGATAGAAGTGATTGCTCACCATTCCGACTGGAATCAATCAATCAACCGATCAATCAACCGATCAATCAATCAATCAATCAATCAATCAATCACCCCCAACAGACACTTGCACACAAGACACGTGAAGGCAAAACTTCATTCACATGGTTTATTGATCATCAAACATTCACAAATAAATAAATAAATAGATACATAAATAAATAAATCGTATGACATGGGCTTATCAGTTCCTCATTCATTATACATATTTCATTATCTAAAATTTTCTTAAAATATGTGCACACAGTTACCAGTCACCGCAAAATGTTACTACCATATAGAGTATTCACAGTTGTAAAAATTTATTCATTATTCAGTACTTCTCAACGCATTTCTTAATACTTCAACTAGTTTGTCCTTTTCCCTCGCTCTTGTTTTTATTCCCAATTGCGATAGTTTTTCTTTTATTGCATATTTATTCAAGTTTTCTATTTCCTCATTTATAGGTTTATTATTTTCCAAATAATTTTCGTTGGTCTGTTTGATTTCTCTTAGAATTCTTTGTTTTTTACTAACTCCTTTTTTCTTTTTTACATGCAGTTATCATATTAGCTTAATAGTCTGCTGGTAGAACAAATAAATGTGGGGGAAGTCAGAGAAATTAAATTATTATTATTATTATTTATTTATTTATTTATTTATTTTTTAATTTTTTTTGTACTTTTATGGGATAATGAGATGTTTAAAACTATGTGAGAGAGAGAGAGAGAGAGAGAGAGAGAGAGAGAGAGAGAGAGAGAGAGAGACTGCATCTGTGATATTATGTATTATGACTGACACAAATTTTAATCTGTAGTACACAATAATGAAGCTGTTTTTCAGATAGAGTACTGGACAGCTACATTAATGGGTAGAGTTAATTAGCGATATCTGGTTTATAGGTGATTAATTGACATAGATAAGATGCACAAAATCTATCCTCTTTGAGACAGGATCGGTAGCGGGATACACTTCGAATATGCAAAGGGATTAGTATGAAGGGATTTTCCATTAATGGGGAATGTCCCGCATCTGAATATACAAGCGAGGCATTAGTTAAATTCAGAAATATCACCTGGTTAACGATAAATCCGTAACTGGTCCTTTTCTAACAAAAATTACTAAAAAAAACCAATGACAGTCCGCGTGGGAAAAAGGAAAAAGAAATAGTCTCGCAGTCACCAGAGATGCAGACAAAAAGACCTTTCGAAACATTTATTTATTTATTTATTTATTTATTTATTTATTTATTTATTTATTTATTTATTTATTTATTTATTTAATTTATTTAATAGTTGACATTAAACTGAGGTATGAAACAAATATATACCGCTTTAATAATTTTCAAAAGAATGTGGAAGTAATTTGCCATTGTCGGAAAATTATTTTAAAAAATCTTAATTTGAGAAAAATGTAAAATATATGAAACGATGTGAAAGTGATACATTTTCTATATTAAAAAATGTATTTGAAGATTAAAACAAGCATCCCTGTGCAAATTTTCACATATTTACCATGTAAATCTATGCGAAAAATATCATTATCCGTAAAATCATACAAATTTTTAAAGTAATTTTGAAGTAATTTGCCATTACCGTACATTTTCAAAAAACATGTCTTAAGATGCAGAAAAAATTGTAGAATGTGGAACGATTTGAAAGTGTTAGACTTTTCCTTAAATTTTTAGGGTTTTTGTCACTCAAAGTAAGCCTATTTATGTAAATTATCACCTTTTTACTATATCACTCTATATAAGACCATACGAATGTTTGGGTTATTTTCAAAGTAATTTTGAAGTAATTTTCCATTATCATAAAATTATGAAAAAAATATAGTAAGATGCAGAAAAAAATGTAGAATATGAAATAATTTGAAAGTTTTAAGAAATATCCACATTAAAGTTAAAATAAGTAAATTATTAAACCAGGTGCATGTTTTCCCTATATAAACCATTATACATCACCTGTATATATACGGTGACGGGTTAAGATGACTGCTATAGTTGGTCAAAAATAGTGCCTATTTTTATATTAAAGTTAAAAAAGCCCCAATTGTTTATTTATTTATTTTCTCGTGTTATACACCATTGGAATCGTCAAAATGTCTTCTTTTTAGCTATAACAGGAACTTTTTCGAAAATGAAAGTAAAATTATTGATATGACTGTTTTAAGCAACCACGTCAACATATTTCCTTCTTTATCTATATTGAAAAGTTCTTAAATTTCAAACTAAAAAAGCCCCAAAAATTTCTTAAAATATTTCAGATTAAAAAATACCATAAAATTCCTCTCATTTTCTACTTTTTAATGATAACAGGAATAATTTGATATCTTTGATCTTTCAATACTTTATTTAAGAAATAAGTTTCAATCCTTCATAATTCTTTGTTAGCTTCAGGTCGAAAGTAACCGGAAAAATTAGCGCATGCGCAACTACTGATCAAACGCAAAGTCGATAATGGCGTCGGGCCAAATCGGCCCATTGGCACTCTAAGACACACTGCATCGGCCCAAATCGGCCCATTGGCACTCTAAGACAAACTGCATCGGCCCAAATCGGCCCTACGGCACTCAAAGGGTTAAGCTTTTGTTTTACATGTGAAATTCACAGCCTCATATGACACCAGATGAAACCTTTAATAATCAGTTACTTGTTGCAGTGGCAAGATGAATTATTTCAATCCATTATAAACATGGAAAAAAAGAATTACCAAGCATTTGTGACCTGTCATTGTCACAAGTATTGTAGCTAAGCCCTAAATTTAACTGATGCAGGTTTTTGTTATGTATGATATCTGTTCAAAGCTTGTCCACAACCAGCTGGATGAAGATCTCTATTAAAACTGACCAACACATTGGTCCTAAAAGATAAAACAGAAACCACCAGGCTACATATTTTGGATAAACCAAAGGATTTGAACTTCGTGTTATAAAAGTCAAGCTTGTTTGGTTCCTGTAATTATTAAAACTCAACACATCATATCCAAGCAGGTAGTGAGAATTATTACCAGCTTATTGGCATCTTAAAAAAAGACACAAGCATCAAGAGTAGCTACCATAATGTGTCAATATAAGTGAAATATAATCAAATGTCTGTCATTTGTGCAATCGTTTTAGAATACTTTTGAGTTACAATCATAAAGGATCATTTGCATGTTAGCAAAATAAATCTACATGTACTTTGTTTTGGAATTAAATGGTAGGTTGGAAAGTCAATAAAATACTACCAATCAAGAAGCTTGCCAGTGGTAAAGGGACTTTTATTCAATACGTTTTCAAAGTGCATCTAGTGTTCTTTTAAGATGGATACGTTGACCCATAATGCTAGTTGAGTTCAGCAATTTTTGCATGGAATTAATGCCGGGACTCCCGCATTCTCTGCACAATGACGGCTACAAACTCTGCGTCATGGTTTGGAATCGTAGTCCAATGATCTGCAGCTGGAGTTTAGTCACTTGCTACGCCTTTTAATTTACTCTTTTCGCGGAAAACGGGAGAAAAGGAAGAGTTCCCATAAAGGGATACGTATCTACTGTCTGTTATGCATCGACACTACAATCGAGAGTCGTGCACCATTGTTTAAAATTTGACATGCTGACTTGTAAATCAAATGTCGCGTCATTGACAACAAACCGGAAGTACTCATGCCCTGATGTTATTGGAAGTTACGAGACAAAATCCGGAATCGGTAACGGACATTGGATCTCGAAAACGACGTATTTTAACCCAAGCTCCGAAACAGCGCCCACCTCCTAGCTCCGTATGTCGCGAGGTAGACGCCGCAGACAGCCCCCGACGAAATTTCAAGATTCTTGAAATTTCGGGAAATGTCTCGTTACCAATTTTTTTTAAAAAAGTTTATTATTTCTGTATCTTACGCAATTGATAATTTTTTCGGCGTCTTTCAACCTTGAAATTTTAATGAACACCAAAAATTGTATTTAGTAATTTGAATTGTATGAAATTGGTTATGTTTTGAAGGGATTATTTTTTCTTCCGCAAATGCAGTGAAATAGTGAAATGCGAAACTAAACTGCAAAAGAAACTGCTATATAATGGATGCTATCAAGCAGTGCGCTGAACAAATTCGCCATGAAATCGGAACAACTACAGACAATAAATGAAAATGGAGAAATCTAATCTTTCTGTTGGATAATGAACGAGTATGGCCTTTCAATATTGCATGTTTTACACGGTATTTATAGTTTATACACCTGTCACGGTATTTGTTGCACTCCTTACGTAGACCGAATTATTACTGTATTCAACGAACCTTTTATTGTATTGATATTCATGATTTCGAAAACACAAAGTCTCGCGTCGGCCGAGGTCTCGTTTAAGTCTCGTGGGGGCAAGTCCAACAGGTTGCTGAAGAAAGACTACATTGAGGTGCGGTTACGCTGTTGAAAATTGTGAATTAGTAGTTCTTCGTTATCGTTTTCACCAACAATTATGATGAATAAAAGAAATAAATAATACAGAAAGTGAAACAGTGTGTATTTATCATTTATTTGTAGGAATTATTTAAATTACAGCAACCAAAAAGGAAACGGAAAGATGACTCGGCACGGCTGTTAAAAAAAGATGACTACGTTTGTAAATTTGTCTGTAGTTGATATATCTTTCCTATGTGTCAAATAAAGTGGTATGGTATATAAATGAGTAAAAACCGTTATTAGTTAAGAGTAAGAACTGGTAATTGTTGCTATTTTAAAAAAAATAAATAAATAAACCACTCACTTGCCATAGTAAAAATTTTCCTCATCGATAGGCCCCGAATAGCTGCCCGATTTACAGTAATTAAATTATGAAGGAACGTGAATAAAATCGTTGAAAAGTCATTTTTACCATTAAACCATCAAGTTTGTTGTCATCAATTATAAAAGATCGAAATAACCCCGTGCCGATGGTGTAAACATTATTTTTATATCTAATGTCTTTCCTTCTATTTTTGTTTAAAAATTGCCTTTATTTTTGACCCTTTTTCCCTTATTTATGGTTTCATTTTTCCACATCTGTTGTTTCTCAGGATATTTTTTTTTACATTTTTTATAAACGACTTTTTGCTTCCATTTTGCGTTAAATTTTAAAGATTGACAAAATTCTACGATTTTTATGGTATTTCACAGGTTACCGGCATATCGTTACAGAATACCTGTATAGGTATTTTCACCCAAAGTTTTCCGTTTTAGAAATGAAATAATTTGAATTTCATTTTACTATAAAGTCTTTGTTTAACAAAAAATAATAATAGTAATAAAAATAAAAATTAAAAATCATTTTGAGAATATACATATATATAGTTCCAACATCAGCTGGTTCATCGTCACAGAATTTTATTTCATGTGCTCTTCAACGGTAAGTTTAGAATGAATGAATGAATAAATGGATGAATGAATGAATGAATGAATGAATGAATGAATGAATGAATGAATGAATGAATGAATTTATTTTTTTATTTATTTATTTATTTATTTGAATACACAGTCATTAACTACGAAGTCATGAAATTAGAAGTATTAATATACGGCAGTTTCAAAACCGATGTGGGTACTAGTAACTCAGAATTATAATATTCATAATAAATTAAGGTAATTAATTAATCCGTAATGAGATTAACACCATGTAGGTACATTTTCCATGTAGAATATACTATCATCTAATTCAATGGGAATTTGGAATTTGCTTCTGTTATCAATAAGTTACCTTGTCTGTTGATAAGGTATGCAGATTATCAGCATTAATTAGCAACCTTTACCTGTGGATACAAATGTGTAATTTACACTTTTGTACACGTAATACTAACAAGTCAAAACGTATCACTTTTGAAATAAATAAATGACTGAATGAATCTCGGTTCCAGTAATTTTCTATTACAGAAGTTCCGACTTCGAAAAATATTTACAGAATGAAATTATGATAATAAAAAAAAATCAAAATATGAAATTTTCAAAATCAAAAGTTAAAAAAAATGTTTGTGCAGTTTAAATTTGTTAAATATATCGAGGACCTCTAGAAATGAAAAAAAAGAGTTTGAAACAAGGAAGGCGATATTAGCGACGCTGAACACGGCCGGAATATTTTAGGACTCTATTAAATGTCACGGGCGTTGATCAAATTAAAGATGAAGATTTTTAGAGTAAAATTTCAATCTTTCGAAAAATTTTGTTTATTTTACCTTAAAAAAGACTGCCAAACTGATTTTAATACATTATGAAATATTAAATTTTACATTGGCCATACATCGATACAAGGAATGCAAAACTGATTATTTAGCCATATTAGATCATTTTAATCATAGAAAAAATATAACCAGATTAAAAATTACATCACAGAATAAAAATTGAAATTGGACGTTATTCAAAAATAGAAAGAAAAGATAAATTATGCACTAAATGTAATAGCAATTCTATAGAAGATGAATTTCATATCTTGATAGACTGTCCAGTAATTGTGACAGATGATAGAAATAAACTATTTTCGGCTGTAATAAATACATCAAATAAATGCTTTAATAATTAAAACTCTTTGACAAATATTTTTGGATTTTAAGTTGTGAAGATTGTGATATACTTGAGACTTTTGTACAACCTGGGGTACAACAAAAGTCTTTTTTCTCCGTTTCAATTGTCATATTCTACTCTGCAACTTATACTAGACGGATGTAGCTTGCCCCCCCCCCCTCCCCCGCCAGCCTCGTTTTCGTTCATAGGTGTTATCTCCCTTGTCATGTTTTCGAAATGGTGAATGGAGCCGTGGGGTTCGGTCTATCCTCTATGAGCCTGTTACATCTTGCAACCCAGTCCCATCAATGTGCTCCCTCCATAAAATTGCCCTCGGTTCATGAAACTGAAGGGGATATAATAGACTGTTCTTATTTGTAAAATAAATGTATTTTTCCTGCAAAACTTGATGTTTTGTCTAATGGAGGACGGATTCATTACAGAATTGAAATTAAAAAAAATATCCGTAGTATATATCAAACGTATTTTTTTTTAAATTTTATAATGAATCTGGTCCCTATGGATCATCTGGTGTATTAATACTGGCCCGTCAACATCTGTGTAGACTTACAATGGCCTTTCAAAGCTATGCTGTATTCAAACTGGCCGGTCAACATCTGTGTAGACTTACAATGGCCTTTCAAACTCAAATCTATGCTGTATTCATACTGGCCTGTCAACATCTGTGTAGACTTACAATGGCCTTTCAAATCTATGCTGTATTCATACTGGTCTGTCAACAGCTGTGTAGGCAAAAAATGGCCTTTCAAAGCTATGCTGTATTCATACTGGTCCGTCAACATCTGCATAGACTAACAATGGCTATTTAAAGCTATGCTGTATTCATACTGGCCCGTCAACATCTGCATTGACTTACAATGGCTATTCAAAGCTATGCTGTATTCATACTGGCCCGTCAACATCTGCATTGACTTATAATGGCTATTCAAAGCTATGCTGTATTCATACTGACCCGTCAACATCTGTGTAGACTTACAATGGCCTTTCAAATCTATGCTGTATTCATACTGGCCTGTCAACAGCTGTGTAGGCCAAAAATGGCCTTTCAAAGCTATGCTGTATTCATACTGGCCCGTTAACATCTGCATAGACTAACAATGGCTATTTAAAGCTATGTTGTATTCATACTGGGCCATCAACATCTGCATTGACTTACAATGGCCTTTAAAAACTACGCTGTATTCATACTGGCCCCTCAACATCTGTGAAGACTTACAGTGGCATTTAAAAGCTATGCTGTATTCATACTGGCCCGTCAGCATCTGTGTAGACTTACAACGACCATTCAATGCTAAATTGTATACATACTTGTAGACTTAACTGGTTTGTCAAAGCCAAGGTATACTTGATCTGTAATGACCATCAGGTTTTACATATGCTTGCCAGTCATTTTCATGTAGACTCATGCTGGACAGTTAATATCTACAACATGTATTAACAGACTTTTTTGGTATGTCAGTATGAACATTACATAAAATGCACCCTTATTGGTACATACATGTACTTGTGCATAAAGATGTAAACATGTGTCAACTTTTCATGGTATTTATATACTGTGTACATGTTTTACTACATGATGATGTCTGAACACTTGTGGTATTTGGACATTATATAAAATGAATAAAACTTAGCTGTGAAAGTAAAACAAATACCTGTTAATAATATTTTGCATGAAATTACCACTAGAGATAGTACAGTAGCTCCTTAGGCAGAGCATTTTCTCTGAAAATTGGTTATGGGTTTGAACACAGAGTGAAAGACCAGTTACTTTTGCCTGATATGTGCACTATGCATAAATCCAGATATGAAAATCCTGAAAAAATGGTCTTGAGACTGCTGTTATAAAAATTTCACACTTAGTTAGAATATACAGAATCCCCACTCAAATTAAAATTATTTGAAAAGCATGTTGATTTTAATTCAAATGGAAATGACTGGTGTCAGTGGTTTGGCTATGTGCAATTTAAAATTGTTGATCATATGGGATGCAGTAACTTTCACCATAGAATTATTGATGAAATGTCATTTCATTCCAAAAGTCTTTTTTTGTGTTTAGCATAATTCATGTGTTGAATATGCTTGTAAAGACAAACTATTAGTGGATATGGGAACTGATAACAAATGTTTGTATGTATAACTATTGCAGTTGTAAGGTTTATTTATTTGAATGGTATTTTACACTCCGGTCAAGAATTTTTCAGTTATATTGAGACAGCAGGTTCAGAAATTATGGAGGAAGCTAGAGTACTGATGAAGATAACGAGTCCTGGGCAAGTGAACTGATAAACTCTCACACTAGACTGTTCTGCCGCATTATGAATATGTCCTGGGTTAAAACTTAGGTGGTGACAGGCCACCAAGGCCTCGGGGGGAGGGGGCTGTAATATATGAAGTAAGAAAGTAGGTCACTGTGACCAATCTTTGATGTCTGTCTGATTTTCCTTAAGCTTTATGAATTTTGATCATAGAGTAAGACAGTTTAAATTTGGTTGGTATGTATAATTGTTGGAGTTGTAACACATGAAGTATGATAATAGCATGAATAGGTCACACTGACTTACTTTCTCATACAAATAAGAGTTCACACTTGAAATGTGTACAACAGGTGTGACCCATCTAAAGGTAATTTTTAGCTCACCTGAGCCATAGGCTCAGATGAGCTATTGCCATGTATCTTTGTCCGCCGTGCACTGTGTGTAAACTTTTCACATTTCAATCAACTCCTCCAAAACTACTGAGCCAAAGTGGATGGTATTTGGCAGTAATGATATCTAAGTGAGGAACATTTTTTTGATTTGCACAAATAAAGAAATTATGTCCCCTGGGTGCCCTAAAAAGCGTAAAATTGTGAAAATCTTTAAAAATCATCTCCTCTGAACTTAAAGAGGTATAGCTTAGATATTTCATGTAAAACATACTTAGGACACCTGGTTTCAGATTTGCACAAATTGTAGCTGTAGGGGCCAAAATGGGAAAAAAAGGGAAATTTGCTAATATTAATGTATTTGTCAATATATCTTAAAAACTATAAACTTTTTGTATAGACATATATATTAGAATATTGTAGGCATTTGCACAACAATCATTTTGATATATGAATGAAGGTCATATGTTCAAAGGTCAAGGTCATAGATGCAAAACGAAGAAAGGTTAATTATCTCAAAAACTATAAACTTTTTGTATAGGCACTTTTGAATTCTCCAGTTAATGTCATTGACCATTGAACCTCTGCATGAGATATGTACTCAGCCTCAGGTGAGCATTAAAGATGGGCCTCTTTTTGATGAAATTATTGGCTGTTGACTTAGAAAATTTCTTTGAAATAACAGTTTTCTGGACTTTTTTTTCTAAATGCTGGCAGATACAGTGCTCAATCTAGAAGGGACCCTTGTGCCATTAGCCCCAAAATAACTTTGTTCTACAAAAATGCTCTTGTTGGGCCAACTCTGGTCCATCTTTTTAGTTTTAGGTGAGATTTCAATTAATCCACTTTAACCTCTTTCTTTGTTTTCATTTTCTTTGACTTATACTGATCTTTACACCAAGTATGTTATAATGTTGACCCATTTTTTTTTTAAATATGACCCCTGTTTTTAAAGATCTGTGCCAGATTGACCCCAACAATAACTAGAATGAACATTTCAGATATTAAACTTATATTTGGTATGTGAGTTTACCATCATCAGTAACAGATAAAGTTTGAGTTTAATTCAAGTTCAGTAATTCTTTTATGAACTTATGGGCTGTTGACTTAGAAAATTTCTTTAAAATAGCAGTTTTCTGGACTTCTAATCACTGCAGATATTGAATGTATATTTGGTATGCGAGTCTACCATCATGAGTTACATATAAAATTTGAGTTTTATTCTGGTTCAGTGATTTTGATGAAATTATGGGCTATGGACTTTTATTTACTTTGTATGTGAATCTTACATCTTATAAATTATGGAATTGCAATTTGACTTGTGCACCCTGGTGCCAATGCATCAATATTGCATCTGCAAGTCTTGTTCAAAATCTTTGTACAACATGGATAAAAAGCTTGATGAAATAAAATAAATATATATATATATAAACCATCACTTATGTTTACTACAAGCCCAACTGTTCTGTGATGTCATTTATTAATGTAACATTACGCTGACGCCAAGTTAACCTGTTAGTTGACGACTCGCCTTTAATCAACAAATAGTACAGCAAGAAGTTTTGAATTTAAAAACGGCCTAGTTTCAGTCACCACAATATATGATCACTTCAGTGGCTCAGTGGCAGTGTCTGTCTTGAGAAAGGGAGGTTGTGGATTTGTACCCTGGTCATGTCATATATAGGACTTTCAAAATTGTATTGCTTTCTTAATGGTGCTCGGTATTAAGAGGACAGAGTATTGACTGGTCAACCTGTTGTCAGGATAATGTGACTGGAGGAGTTGAATGCTTGTCTGTGGTGTCCTACTGTGATCTAACACCCTATTTAAAGTTTCCCTGAGTGTGTGCTAGCACAAGGCAGATCATAAAATACACTTACAGTCTTATACATCTCCACATACATGAACTTGTTCTTAGATTAATCCTTAGACAAAAATAAACTTGCTTTGGTTGCAAATAGCAGAAAAAATGCCCATGCAACTTAATAAAACATTACAACATCAGCAACCTGTGAGTTAAATTTATATGCAAATGTTTTAAAATGCCATATAGCATAGCACCAGTGTTGTTACAGTGGAGTAATAGAGTAAATTACATCCCAGTCAAGATGTTTTCACTTATATTGACACAAGAAGTTCTGGAATGGTAGGGAAAACTGCAGTTCCTCAAGGGAAAACCGTCAATACAGAAAAATGGGATTACCAAGAGAGCAGAGGTGGTGTAATCTGTATGCTAGTGTATTAGATAACGTGACTGCCTAGACCACAAAATGACTTGAAAGTGAGTAGTGACTTTCGCCAAGCACGTAGCATTACAAAATGAAAGTCACAGTTTTTTCAGATGGGATCTTAAAAGAAACGAGGGTCCTTGTCACGGTGGGCTTGGCTCACTAAAGAACCCTGCTGTATAATGCCATCAGCGCAATGCACAGGCAAAATTTCTGCACTTTCGCCTATAGCTGGCGACGTCTTGATAAATGTGAAATATTCTTGACTGGGACGTTTAACACCATTACCCAACTCACTCTTTCGGTGATCCTAAGCGGGTTATAACTTCAATTCAAAAATTATTTATTTTTTGAGTCCCTGATGAGTATTTATCGTCCGAGGGAAAAAGGTAAAATAAACTGTTGGATCAGTTATCGAAATGTCTAAATTAATTGAAAATATAAATTTGGTTAACAGTATATTGGGTTTCGCCTCAATTTCCTATTTTTTGGTTATTTCTGATAAAATTTCAGATGCACCGTACGTAACCGGCATAAGACAAAATGAATATCGGCAGGGTACGTAGCGATTCTCTCCGTTAAGCTATCTGTTGTTTCTATCTGCAATACTACATTAATATCATATGGATTATATAATACACGGGTCGGGATAATGGCAA
Source organism: Anadara kagoshimensis (assembly GCA_021292105.1). Classification (NCBI taxonomy): domain Eukaryota; kingdom Metazoa; phylum Mollusca; class Bivalvia; order Arcoida; family Arcidae; genus Anadara; species Anadara kagoshimensis. Next base: position 36,269,723 of record CM037866.1, read on the forward strand.
ACTGCTAGAAAAGTTAAGAAACTGTTTACTTCTCTGCAATTTGGCTCCGGTTAAATTTGAAGACGACTTTACAGGGCGCCGCCATTTTGTATCGAACGTACACAGATCTGTGAAAATAGTACCGCAATATAAATTCAGAAATGTTCCGAAGGGCTGTCTGCAGCGGTCATAAAAGAGATACGAATGTTGGCCGCTATTCGGAGCTTGATTTTAACCCTCTTGCTGCCAAATTAATTTTCAGCGCAACGTTGGCAGAGCCAAATTGAAGTTCACAAGGCGAAATGATATGACGCCAACAATAGAATATGACGTCAGGCGCGCTGTAGTCATATGACGTCATAAGTTAATCATAGATTATAATCTCAATAGTCAACATTTTGCATTTTTTTATTTTACAAAATTTTTTATAAGTATATCTTCGTCTTTTATATAAGAATTGTCAATTCAATTGAAAAGACATATGTGTCCGTATGGCAGGCTGCCGATAGAGGACACATATGCCCGTGTGGCAGCAAGAGGGTTAAGCGGAAATCTCTATCTCAAACATAGGAAGATAGAAGAATAATAGAATCTTACACCAGTAGCAGGGTGAGACAGAGATATCTCAAACGGGAGAAAACGTCATTCGGGTCAATCTGCCGGTGTAATGAAGAATTTTATCCTGAGTTGAATATTGAACCGGGGTGGTTTTTTTCAGCGCGTTAAAGTAGCGACGGACAGCGGTCACGTGATTTTTAAACAATATGTTGATTAAAAGATCAAAACCAGGAAACGGAGTGAACTTGATTCGGATAACGGTCACGCGACTTGAATCCTACTGAAACTTATGAATATTTGTAGTTCACTTGACTTAAAAAGAAAAAAAAAAAAAAAAAAAAAAAAAAAAAAACAAGAGATGGGAGTACTACTTACGTGAGATTTTTTTCCTAATAAATAGCGGGTTTTATAAATAAATAAAATAAATCCAGATGTCCGATTGAAGGTACATTATCCTACTTCAAACATCGTCCAAGAGAAAAGAACCTTCACTCTGTCTCCAACATTGCAGTCTTAACACGGTAGCCTAATAACTATGCAATTGAAAAAAAAAATCCATGTGGAAACATTGTCAGCAGCTACTGCTGTTTTAAGGCAAGCCTTCCTGCTAGCCATGTGTGAATGAGATTCAAGTTGTAAATATGTAAATCGGCAAGATTGTTCAGAAGGATCTCGCAACTGCAATGTTATTTTCGAACAAATATACATGGTATAACAAAAAAAAATTCTTACAAAACATCTTTTCTGACATCACATTTGTCACTTCGCCGTAAATCCAAAAGAATCTCTCAAACATCTGACTGCAGGGCGATCACTGTTTTGAATAAAGCCGTGTTGACAACTTCAGAGTGACGTAACGAAATGTATACATTTGTGAAGTACTTGTCGGAGGCGCATTTGGGGAGCTTGACTCATTCAATTATATTTAAAATACATTAAGTGATGTTTCAAAGTTAAATTTGGCACTGCTATTATTGAACTGAATAAATACATTATTTTTTGTTATTTTTATCTTTTTTGTGTTATATGAACATAAATATTTATCGGCTTTTTGTGGTATAAGTGATACTACATCAGGCCTCCTTGCAGTGTTCATTCATTAAAATCCCGACAATTTAAAACAAGTGATCGTGTATTTAATTTATTCAAACTAATAAATGCGTCAGGTCTGAGTTGTCTGATGTCTGATAAAGATGTACAAGAACTGATAATTATCAATTTAATGACATGCGGTAACTTTGATAAACAAAAACATAAGAAGTTTTTCACGTCAATGTAGGCATGCTCACGTTGCCTCAGCGTAGAAAGCTATTTGTTACTTTTTTAACTATTTCACTTACAAAATGAGAAAAAAACCGAAATACAGTATTCCTAGAAATAATTGAGAATATTTTATAGTAATATTTCGAACACATCCGTATTTCTGAAAAAAAGTGGACTGAAAAAATATTACTTTTTATGTGTTCATTGTGTTTATGAATAGTCAAAAACAAATATACTAATCCATGTCCGAATCACAATCCATAAGCAAAGTAAAAACTTTGGAACTGACAAGTTAGGTAACACACGTGAACTTTCACCAGGGAAGTGAGGCCGGGTGCTCCGAAAGGGTAAGCACCTCCTGTTTAGCAAGCTACACCCGCCACGTGTGTAATCAAAATTATGTGAAAGGAATATGGAATTATGAGACGTCAAAATATCCAAGGCAATCCTGGACACAGAGACATCAAACTTATCAACAATATTGTGATGACGGCCACAAAACTTTTTGAGGGCCTTGTTAAGCCTAGGCTTGCAATATCCCCGAATCAACAATTTATTTGCAAGCAGCGTAACAAGTTCAGTTTTCATCAGAGTTCATCAATAATTTCTAGGTATACTATATATTGGAGCTTAACGCCTCAGTCAAAATTATTTTCTTATATCGAGGCGGTCAGTTCAGGAATGGTAGAGAAAACAGTACTGCTCGAAGAAAATACACCGAACTTCCGAAAGCGACATATTTTCTAACACTACATTCTGTCCCTATTGCGAATCGAACCTTGACGGTGAGGCAACGCGGATCCATCGACCTGGCTATCGGGGCCCCCCTTATATTACACTTTATGACGCTGTCATTTCCGATTTATTTTTCTTAGTTTATGGTAGTCGAGCGGTAGCCCTGAACATATTTAAGACCTCAGAATTCGTGTCAGTCGTAGGGAGATTGTTACTAATACAGAAAAATAGGCACCCTTCCGATAGACTATTGTACACTGACTAAATAGAAAAGGGGGATTTGCAGCTGAAAAACTTGTACTTGACAACAGTCAACACAACCAGCAACATGATGTAATTACATACAAAGTAAAATACCTGACAATACTGACAACCTACATCATTACCCGCTACAAAAATATCCATTCGCGTTCGATTAATTTTCGCGTATTTTGCGAGAGCAAAATAATCGCGAAAGTTAATCTTGTTTCCCAAAATGGTTATATTAATACCAAATATTCAGCTTAAGTCGATAGATGTACTTGGTCCGTGATAAATATTTAAATGAAAGGTCAAACTAAACGGGCAGATGAAAATTTTTTGCCTATACGTATACTCACGCATGACGTCTGCCATATCGAAGATGATTGGATAAGAAGGCGGATCCTCACGTCTATCAAAATCATAGATGTTTCAACTGAATGATTTTAGAAGATTGTAAATAAAACAAATAAAAAGAAATAAAATTCAACTTTTGCTCTTCCATGAGGTTATAGAGATGCTGAGAATGGCGCAAATTTAAATATGCACTTCATTAAATTAAGGAATGATTGTAATTTTTTTTTATCTATGGGGTCATAGACAAAATTATTTGGTGCACGCGGCATAAAACCGCGAAGCCATAGGCCCCATAGATAGAAAAAAATTACAATCATTCCTTATAATTAAATTAAAAAATAAGTTTAATATTCATAACATTCATGTAATCTTTAAATTATACACATGAAACAAAAAAACCAGCACATTAAAACAAAATGGCGCATTAATCTAAAAGCGGAGCACAGCTGATTGCCAATGGCAACCGCCGGTAGCTAGCCTTGCATGAACATTTTCTGCACAATATGACGTCAGCTAATACATGACGTCAAAAATTCTGTCTATGGGATCATAGATACAAAAAATGTACAACACTGCATAGTATTAAAATTTAATTATTTAAGAATTAGAACAAAAGTAAATTTCCATTTCTTAAATTATGATTGAATAACAAAGCAGTTGCATTTTGATATAATTCAAGGCACGGGGCAATAAAAATGGGGTTCTTACAAACAATGTTTAAATATGAAATGTAGTTCATTGTTTTATAATTAAATTATCTAGGATGGAGTTTATAAAGTGTTGGAACCACAACCACCATGGTCGGAATCAGACGCAGGTAACAACGGCTGTGATCCAAGAGAAAACAATAGGACATATACTACCACTGTAACAAGAACAATGTTAGCACTGAAGGGAAAAACAGTTACATTTAAGATACGATTTAACCAAACAGACTGTGCTTCAAGTTTTACAACAGACAGTTCTCCAGTATTTCTTTTTCCGGGTAAGTTTTTAACTTGATTTGGGATTGTTTTTTGGGCATAGATTCGTATCTTTGATTTTGATAACTAACAAATCTATGTAGCAACTTTTCATTTACTACATTTTGCAGAAGTTAGTGGGGACATCTTTCCTCTGTTGATAAGGAAATGCAGAACTAAATGTATATTTCTGAGAATAAAAAAAATGAATTCCAGATACATACCTAACTTTACTCACCCATATTAATATATTCCCATCTTAATCATAGCGGAAATTCCTTTAGAATGCTATATGGTAAAACACATTGAACAACTTGATTTGGTTTGGCCTTAATACAGGGCAGAACACATGGTTAATTAGTCTTCCTTGCATAATAAACTGGTTATATGATGAAAAAGGTCATGAACTATCATTATGCCTTACATGGGAAAAAGGCGGAGTAAATAGACTTTGTTAATTTCCCATAATTGTAGATATTGTGAAATTTTTCTCAGTTAAGCTGGATTATTACAAACTATACATTATGGAAACATAAAGTGCATATTAGGCTGATCGATTATAAATACATTTTATAAAGAAAAAAATAAAATATTTTCAGTAATAATTTTTTAGTGACAAATAATTGAGTGTAATCCATTTCTGTTTATACTTTAGCTAGAGTAGGCACACCCCATATATGGTTAAACTCAAAGTGTCTAAACCTGTCACTACTAATGAAGTGTAAACTAGTTTAGTTTTGATATCTTCAATTGTCAACTTTGCACTTGTTTACACTTGTTCATTTCAATGCGTCATAATGACTTTGATGTTAAGTAGTGAATGAATCAGATTTATAGATAAATTTCCAAAAATAAATGTCCATTCGCTAATTAATTTTATAAAAACCATTAAAAGTATCACAATATTAGGCAAGTAGAATGCGCGTTAATGTTTATACGAGACTGCCGTAGAAATTTTAAATTTAATAGTCTGTGTTTATATCCAACCATTTCAAAATATACATTTTTGTTTTTAGAAATGACATTCTGGTCATGGTATTTCAAGGGGTAATGAAAGATAGTGTGGTGCGTGCCAAATTCGATGAAGGGCAATAAATATAAATAATAAATATTTTGTATCTTGTCGCTATATTTTCCATATCTGCTCCTGTGATATATGGTTTTTAGCCATGCAAGATTGGCGTATCTCACATGATCACGTTGCCCCCTGTGCGGGACATGACGTAATATTGCGGGAAAATTGAAACATATTAAAGGTCATGACCCCTATTGTCTTTAAACGGGAATTGCAATACAATTGCTTCTGTATGTTTCATCGAAGAGAGATACTGTATTGTAAATATTAATCAAATAATTATTCAACGTTACTGACTAGGAAAAACATTGATCTCTTGTGGATACATTTTGTCGAACAAATAATCACTAAGACTATTAAAAGGGATATAATCTTCAACAATCTCTCTAAGCTCACAATTTTACCAAAAACTCGTCTTTGTGAATGCCTACAATATCTTTTGAAATACAGCGAATGTATATGTTTTAAAGTTTTTGGTTTGCCTATTGGAATATGATTTGAATGTATGGATGGTTTATATAGTTTTATAAATGTGAAGGCATCATTATTTTTTTGTAGATCCACCAAACACCAATAGGACTATCATAAATGGAGTTGGAAGTCCTTTGACAATGGCGGAAGGGGGTATTGTAAGTCTTCAATGTGAAGTCAATGGTGGTGTCCCTCTTGCCATGATTACATGGAATTGTTTTGGTGGTATTGTTACAAATACATCAGTGGATGGAATAGCCAGATCTAACATAACTTTTACAGCTACCAGTGATAAAAATGGACAGTTTTGTACATGTAGTGCTACACACCCTGTTGCTGATATAATGGATACGTCTGTACAAATATATGTAACATGTAAGTTGTTATATTAGATTAATGAATATTTATTTATCGAAACATACTGCCCACATTGTGATACATACATTTAAAAGTGTTTTGAAAAACTTGAACGGATGTAAGGATACATTTAGTTGTAAATAATATGAGAGATGATTGATATGTTGAACTCTTGTATTAAATGAGATAAGCATCGATGCTTATTTGTTTCAGGCCCTAGTATTCCCTATCTATTAAATGCCGTTTACTCGAAATTTTGTGTCATTTGGCCTCTTGGAAACTTTAAAACTGACAATAATGGCCAAACACGTGCACTTCTACCAAGGAAGTAAAACTGGGTGTTCCCGAAGGGTAAGCACCTTCTGTTTAGCTAGCTACACCCACTACGTGTGTAATCGAGTTAAAAGAAAATGGAACTATTAGACGTCAAATATTTCCAGGACAACCCTGGACACAGAGACACCAAACGTATCAACAATTCTGTGATGACGGCCGTAAAACATTTACATGGTCTAGTTAGGTCTAGACATGCAATGTCCCTGGGTTAACAATTTATTTGTAAGCAGCTTGGGTTGTTGTATGAAGTTTTAATAGTGGGGACAAGCTCTACCATAGCGTATTAATTTAGTAATAAAAAAGAGACATACTAATCCATGTCCAAATGATAATCCAGAAGGAAAGTAAAAACTTTGGAACTGACAAGTTAGGTTTTAACCGTATAAACATCCTTGATAAAATTATCAACGATTATTATGTATTTTTTCGGAATAAGTTTGGTATCCCGTTACCTTATGTTGATGTCATAATTGAAAAAAGTAGAAGTATAGAAAGCAGAACTTTGATATATTTGACGTCCCATAGTTCAATATTCAACTGATTATTTTACAAACGTACGTGGCGGATGAAGGTAGTAATACATCACGAACTTACCTTTGCTTAGCAACCACTTCATTATCGGAAGTTTACTAGTGTAGTTTTAAAGTTTTTACATTTTTCTGGCGATAGACTTTACTCGAAAACTTATTCTGTTTGTTATTTTTATTGCTTGATAATAATAAGTCATTGATAAAATCTTTAAAAAAGCTATACTTTTTAAACACTCTGGATAACATTATCAACTATTATTATACACTTTTTCGGAATAATTTTGGTTACCGGTGGCCAAATTATTTTGTACACGCATTATGCTTTTATTTTTGATGCAGATTTTTTAAATCTTTTTTCTTTTTTTTACAGATGGACCAGAATCTGTGTCTTTAAGTCCATCAAATTTGAAGTATGCCATCAACGAAACAAGTAAACTTGGACCAATTCAATGTTCTGCTGACTGTCACCCTAATTGTAGTTTTATATGGACAGGACCGGGATCTTTTATATCCAAGGGCTCCGTTTTGACCATAGTTACTATACAGAAAGATAAAGCTGGTATTTATAGTTGTTCAGCAAATAACGCAGTGGGAACAGCTTCATCTAATGTTACCGTTGTTGTAAATTGTAAGTATTGTTATATATATGTAAGTATGCCAATTTGATCATCTGTTTGTTATGAAAATAATGATACATGTACATAAACATAAAAAATGCACTGTCATAATTTTTCAATACCAGTAACATTGATGACAAATACATTTCAGACCATTTGTAATACGTTTTTTATTACATGGCTTTATTGTACCAATATTGAGAACATTATATACCTATCTATAAAGGCCAACCAACGGAATGAGTAAAAGTGAACTTTATGCAGAGGTTTCCTTTACATACAGGTTTAAATAATATGAATAAAGAACAATAATTCTACTAGCCTTTATAAGCAGGTGGTCCTTATATAGGGTTTGTTGCCTTTAAGACTCTATGATATTTAATAAAGTCATTTTTTTATTGTCTACTTCTTAAATCATTGCAAAATTTGGATTAATTTTTTTTACTACTTACAAAACCTTATAATGTTTTGATTAAATCACTTGTATTAGAAGTTTTATAACATTGCTGACGATATCAGTTAGGTCAAATGTTCCTTACATTTGTAATTATGAGTTTTATTTCAAACAGTGAATGATACACGGGTCAATTAAGAAGTTAGTTTCAAACATTCCAGTTTGCATTGGGATGTATTAGTATTTTTGCTTTTGATACATATATATGAACGAGAGTTCAACATTAAGGGGTCCTAAAATTTTTTTGTCTGATGTTGATAATTTTGTAGATTGTTTTGTGTTCTGTTTTACATCACATTGTTCTATTTTAATTTCAGATGGTCCAGAATCTGTGTTATTACAACCCCCAAATAACACCTACACAATAAATGAGAACCAAACACTAGGACCAATATATTGCTCTGCCGATTGTAAACCCAACTGTAGTTATACATGGAATGGACCTAGATATACCTCCTCTAACAACACATTGATAATAGATAAGATAAAAAGAGGACAAGCCGGGAAGTATAGATGTAGAGCAACAAACATATTAGGTTCCAGTTACTCGTCCGACGTAATGGTAAATGTCAGATGTAAGTTTTTGGTTATATCTTATCATATTTACATTGTTTTCCTCTCGACGTTTCGATTGATAACCAATGCATCAATAAAATATAAATCATTGTTGAGATTTTTTATAGGGTAAGGTTTAATTAACAAAAAATACATGTTCGATGATTTTTATAATGTATAAATTAATATATATTTCAGACGGCCCAAGTTTAGTTAAATTGATTCCATCCAACACAACATATACACTTCTAGAAAATCATCAATTAGGTCCCATTAACTGTACTGCTGACTGCAACCCTGAATGCACCTATATATGGAATGGACCGTTGAATGTAAACAACAGTGTTTTAAATATTCCTCGCATCAAAAGGAACGAAGAAGGACGTTACTCTTGTACAGCGAAAAACATGTTTGGCACCGCATCATCTGCTGATGTAATCGTAACTGTTAACTGTAAGTCTTGTTGAATTATATTAGATCACTTTTGTATGTTAGAAACGAGAAATGTTAAGATTTTAATTGCATCCATTGTGACACCAATTTAAAAGTTTTTTTATCAAATCTATAGTCCTCACATAAATAAAAAAAATATGATAGTATCACATCATTTATATTTACCTTATTTATACAAAATGTATCAAAAAATAACAGTGTATATCCAATCTTTTGCAGACGGACCTGACAAGAATATAACACTTAATCCCCCACAATCTAATTTAATTATAAACGACACATATCGGCTCGGACCCATAGAGTGCAATGCGACATGTAAGCCAGCTTGTAACTATAAATGGAAAACTCCTAATTCAAACGATATAGTGGGATATAAGCTCAACATAGATAGCATACAAAGATCACAGGCGGGAATTTATTATTGTATAGCAAGTAACAGTATTGGAAATATAACATCAAAGGAGGTTAATGTCACAGTTAACTGTAAGTACATATATCTCTAAATTAACACTCTATGGAGAAGTAACCCATGAATTCAAATAGTACATCCAGGACCATTGAATGCTTATATTAAAGATTATTAAAACTGATACGACTCCAACCCTTCCAAAATCTAAGTGTGGGAGGTATACTGGGAAAACATTGCTTGCCTGACACTCTTTCTATCAACTCAACTCTCTTAAAACAAATTTTTGTTCATTATGTTGTATTAAGAAGCTTTATTGTACTTTTCTTATTGGTATTATTACATTGTAACTTTAATGCACCACCAGTTGTAAAGTATATAAATATTTGCTGACTCTTTAAACGATTTTTCTACTAAAAATTCATTCCTATTTCCGCCCAGTCTAGGATACTATAACCAGAGGTCCGAAAATATGTTGTTTTTTATTTTTTCACCTCATCGTTTGTCTCACGTTTAGTTGTCGTGGATACTTGTCACAATAAAATATCATGTGTACATCAGGTGCTATCCTTGAAAAAAAAAGATGAACAGCAATTCCCTCAATATGCGTGCCTATCAAATCAGAAATATATGTAAAAGTCTGATACAGAACCAATATATTAGTTTAGCCAGTAGGGAGTAGTTGTACAGGTCAGTCATTCAGTCTGTTACCAGAGTTCTGCCCATTTATTTCTACAGTTCTGTTTTATTTAAGATGCAGCCAGCATAACTGGTATGGTTATCAGTGGAAACAATTTTACAGTACCTGAACATTCGACACCTACTATAACATGTGATGCTGAAGGATCACCTTTACCATTAATTACATTACGCCATGTTAAAAACAACACAGTCATAGCTCAAACTACTGGCCTACGTTTACAGCACACATTACCTTATGCGAGGTGTGAAGATACTGGGAAATACAGATGTGAAGCCGATAACATGTTTTTACCACAGCCACCTGTAATAGAGGATGTTTATGTATTATGTATGTATCTTTTATTTACTGTTCTGTATGATCACATGAATAAATACCAAATTATGTCAAGTTCATCATCAATGGAATCGAGTTCATTCTTAGAACTTTGCTTGGATCAGAAACGTAGATAATAACATTATTGTACGTCAGTGAACAATAACTAAGAATCGTTTTTAAGAAATATAAACGCTTTAGCGAATATTTTACCAAGTGGGTCTATATGACGTCGTCATTCCACATAACAACATTTCAAACGAAAACATTGGCTCACATAAATCAAAATCTAAAGGCAAAGTAAAAACTATTAGATATAGGTGACTAGACAGGGGTTGCAGCTAATGAAGGTTATTAATTTGCTTTAGAATTATAGTTGGGGCATGTACCCGTATACTTGTGCTTAATCTTTTTATCTTTATTTTTTTTGTAAAGGTGCACCGAGGCGTATTGATAACACAAATCAGAAAACTGCGTTTGCATCTGGAGTGACACTTAATATTTCAACAATATATTTGGCTTACCCGGATCCTGTGTTTGTTTGGAAATTTCGAAAGGATAAATCTGATAATTACACCGAATTAGTGAATGCTACAGAAAGAGTTAAAATCAACAACCGTTTGGAATTCCAAGACGTCTTTCAGCACATGTCAGTTTTATCCAGGGGCCAACTTAAAGAACCTGATTTTGGAACATACACAATCGTGGCACAAAACAGCATTAATAAATCCATTGATTCATTCGTCATAGTAGCAGAAGGTATTTTAAAATTTATGTCCATGGTTGTTTCTATTTGTAATACTTGTAACACAATTTTCACCATTTACATCAATAATAATTACTAGACATTTCCCACTTCGATATACTGCTAACTCTGACTGTATACGATATACGGTTAAGCGGGGTTCATTTCAAAAGAAGTTATTGAACGTATATATTGTTGGTACACACAAGTTTAATACAAATATAATTTACTATGAAAACATTAATCATTTTTTTCCCACAAATTAAGTAAAGGTTATTCACAATACGGTTTTATGTTTGCATGGTAGATGACGTCAGATGTCGTGCAGTATTTTGTACACTTTTTTATCACTGCTGAACTTCTGCGGGAATGAACTTTATAAATTATTCTATATTTATTTTGATAATCGGGTTATTTAATTTGAATTTTTATGTATGTAAGAATACGTTTTGTCACCCATAAGACTTAAGTAGGAAGGAAATTATAAAGTCATTCCTCCTAGTTGGTATTGCTGTGTGTGGTTTTGATGTCGCACAACCCCGCTATATAACGAAATGACCTAGCGGTGACAACTTTACATGTATTGTATTTAAAAGAAAATTAAAAAGTAAATAAATGATTTAGAAGAAACGTATAATCAGATTTAGCTTTGCTCATGAAATCTCGTATTTATACCTAAGTCCAACGTCCAGCAGTGCATTGCAAACGCTTGGTGTTTGAGGTCCGGTTTGTTTCGAACAGCCAAAGCAGTAGAAAATTGTTGTTTTGCCAAGTACTTTTTGAAAATGAAAGAAGTCCTCTTGATACCATTATATTAAAATTAAAATGTCCAGTTGTACGGTAGGCAAAATAACACTTTTTGTACAATAAACGATGAACGCTACAAAAAATTAAATCTGTTTTTCTAATTATGGCTGGTAATGTCTTGATACAAGTAAAAACAGTTCACGTCAAGACGATAAAACAATATTTAATTATTCAATTTTTTAGCTTTGCTTACATAAATCAGACAATAATAAAAATGGTAATATTATTGACTTATTTAACGTACCATAAAACAGACCACTGTATACTCCATGTGCCAATGTTTAGTTTGTGCCCATATTATCAAACACATCATCCTTTACACCGATCAAAGATATACATTCACATGAAGCAGTCAGTTTGTGGGTTTTGGATGGAAAATAGATATTACTACTGCAAAACTGATTAATTGTTTTGCTGATTACACTGTTCTGAGAAGGTTCCAATAAATTTCTATTCGGCTTTATATTAGGATGGATGGAAAAAGGCATGAGAAGGCGTAAATGTATAAAAGTGATGACATTGAAAATTTTGAAACGACCCCTCAGCAGTATATCGTATAAAGTCAGAGTTAGCAGTAAATCGAAGTGGGAAATGTCTACTTGTCAATAATTATCTAAAAAATTATATTTTAAATGTAAGCTTAGATATATTTACATATATGTCTTATGTAATATATTGAGTGTCAATATATCATTATAACTGAACTGAGCCAAAGACTCAGATGAGCTATTGCCATCTATCTTCGTCCGACATGCGTTGTTCATTCTGCATTGTGCGTCATGTATCAACTTATTGCATTTGAATCAACTCCTCCAAAACTACTATCTCAAACTGGGTGATATTTAATATGATAGGAAGGTAAAGGGTTTCAGATTTGCACAAATAATAAGGGTTATGTTACATCGGGGTTCCATAAAAGGTGAAATCGAAAAAATCTTTAAAAATCAACACCTCTCAACATACAACGAATATAGTTTAGATATTTTATGTAAAAGATACTTAGGGGACCTAGTTTCAGATTTGCACAATTTGTAACTGTAGGACCAAAAATAGGAAATAGCAAAAAAATTAAGTGCAAAATTGCTAAAATTAGTGTATTTGTCCATATATCTATAAAACTATTAACTTTTCATATAGGCATTTATATTAGAGTATTGTACTGGCCTTACAATAAATTGTGATATATAAATTAAGGTCATGATTTTAAAGGACAAGGTCACGAATTGCAAACCGGTATTGAAATTGCCTAGGTTTTTAAGGTTTAAATTTACTTTTGTCTTTACTATTTTAGCTGCTTATAAATACATTGTATACTGCTATTAGACCTTACATGTTGAGGATTGTCTTTATTTTTTAATTTTGACCCTTGAACCATTGCATGAGATATGTACATATCCTCAGGTGAGCGTTAAGGCCTTTGGGTCTCTTTTTTAAAATTTAAGGAAAACCAAATCGGCCAAGCAATGTGAAAGTGAATTGTACGAGTCAACAGAGTGCCACGTTAAGTTGGATATCTGAGTTTAACAACGGCCTTAATCAGAGTTTTTATATACATTATGGAACTGGTGGTGAGATGAAAAACTCAACAGAAATAGAAGATCCGGGCCATAATAAAAGGGTGGCCGGAAAAATCAGTGCCCTAAAAGAATCGTCCTTGTATATTTTTAAAATTGTTTCAAAGAACAAAAAAGGAACATCACACTCATTTGAAGTCAATTGCACATCGTGTAAGTTTTCTTTTATTTCATATATTGATTAATTACAAGATCTAATCATTGCTATGCTTAAGGAAAAAGAATAACATTCTTTTGAAATGTGTCATAATTTGTAAATATTTGCCATTGAGCATTTTAATTCCTTTCACTGCATCAGTTTTTAAGAATCGCCCATGGACAGCTACGGCAAGTGTGATATTGTAGTTGTTTAAGAGAAAAGCAGGCAATAGCTGGATATATAACATTACTATCCTGATTATTTATTACACAAGTACCAGTGTGTTATCAATCCATTGTGACGTCTTCATTCCTTGTGTTTTTGTTGGTTTGTAAAAATAACTACGCCATACGTGAACTCATTTCCCATTTACGTTGTTTACCCAGAACTGAAATTTAAAAACAACCACAAAAGGTTGGGGTTCATTCATGGTACGGATGTATAATGTCTCCGAATTAGAACCTGGCCACAAATTAAAGATTGTGCAAAATTGTGCACAAAATGAAACACAGTGGCAGTAGTAATGTGTATACCGAATTAAACGATTGAAGGTAAAGTTAAGCAATGGTCGTCACATTAATTATGGTCAGCATCTCCCTGCATCTACAAAATAAATAAATAAATAAATAAATAAAAATAATCCCTACCTATATTTATTTTCAACGGCCAATTTTGGAGATGTTTCTAATTCTGCAAACTAAAACCAACGGACATCAACACAGCAATGACCGATCTCGTCATCGTGTTTACATAAACTCGAATTCTGCAAACTAAAACCAACGGACATCAACACAGCAATGACCGATCTCGTGAGGCTCGTCAATTTTATGTTATCATTCCGTGTTTTAGTAGTTCACAGAATGTTTTTGTTTGCACCGTGTTGGGTAGTAATTTTTAAGCACAAAGTTTAAAACTAATCCAAAGATGCAACAAAGGAAACGCATTTGCAAGCCAATAATTAAATCTGATAGCGACTCTCATAGCTATTCTCGATCTCAGTTGATGTAAACACGATGACATCAATTACGTAGGTTTCGCACCTTGTCACATGAAACCTGATATCTATTTTTAAGCTTCTGAATTTTTCTCATTTCTTTTGGCGGTAACAATGTTAAATACGGAAAATATTACGAAGTTTCAACTTGTAAACTAATTTTTTTAATTAAAGCAATTAATTTCACTTAAATATAATAAGACCTAATATTTTACTTGAGCATATATGTGTAGGAGATTTGTATAGCCTGAAAAGAATTTAGTTGTTTCTATTTGGAATAAGATAATATTTACATGCTGTTTTTGTCTCGATATTTATTATTTATAAATTCTTAGTCTCGTGAGGGTTTAAATTAAAATTTATTAAACGAGTGTAATAATTTAATATGCCACGACCCTTTGTACTCCTCTAAGATCCTTATTTGTTCAGTACATTTGTGTTTGGAGTCTATATAGTGATTGAAAAAAACGTATACCTGTAAGCAGTAGATGTTTGATTTTTAAAAGTTAAATCTAAATAACACTAATTAAATTTCATTAACTACGCTTCATACATCAAATTAAATACTATGACCTCATAACAAAAGCCCCTAAATTGATAAAAATAAAAACATAAAAATATCCTGTTACTACATTATCTTTATAGGAATTTTCCATAAAAACAAACTATATTCATATAAAAAATAACGTGCAATACGGTTAGAAGTATATACTAATATGCTTATGTTTTATGTTTAAGCCTCCGGAGATTCAGACAATATTTTACCAGCAGCAATCGGTGGCGGATTGGGATCCGCAACATTTATTATCATAGTGGTTATAGTGTTTGTATTTGTATTAAGGAGACTGAATCACTTCCCATCCAAAAAAGGTATGCTTATACAAATAAATCTAATATCGCAGCTCATTAAAAATTAATTTTTACCTAATTTGCAACTGCAACAAGAACAACATAAAACACAATCTAATGAAAAAAAAGCATACCAAGACTAGTTAATAATTGATGATTAATCTTACAATCTATATTACAATTTATCATGTTGGCCATCAAATGTAAAATTAACGTTTCCGGCGCCAGGGAGAAATAAACAATGGAATAGAAATAAGGTTAAAAAAGTTAAGAAGTACGCTCGTATATTTCCTTGTATACGCGTTTTTGTATTTTGATTGTTTCTGTAATTGTATCATGAAAGTATCAGGATACTAAATTAAAGTCTTAGCTAAAAAGATGTGTCTCCTTGATATTACTCGATGCTTATTATCATACAATATTAATGCTAATAATTTACAGAGAGAGATACAGAAATGAACGGAAGGTAAGCATTGTATTGTTTCTACTTTTTTATCAAACAATTAACAACTTTTTATATCGTTACAGATTGAAGATATTCACAAAATGAAGTTGTTGAAAACACCATTCTACTTAAACGTAGTGATTTTTAGTTAAAATATATTTTATTTAGAAATATTTTCTCTGTATTTTTTCCCATACTTAAAAATAATTAAATAGTCATTGTTTTTGTTCACCCAAGTTAGTCCTGTAGAGACAAACTTTACTGACTAATCCAACTACATAAACAGATATTGTAATGCTATTGAAATTATATAAAAATAAACTTAAATATTTTCTGGTTTTAAAATTGTACTTTCGGCTATATTGTATATAAGGTTAATTACTCAGGTCATCCTCATGTCAATGGTCAGGCAAGCCTTTACCTCTAGGCAATTATTCAATAACTAACAGTCTGGTCATTACATGATATATACACCTTTGACCTTACAATTCATGATATTTGGTAAAAGGTTCAGGTCATGCTCTTCCCTTCTGTTACCTAACAGAAGGGTATGGAAGGTCGTCGCAGGTTTTTACATACACGACACACACACATACCTGGACACACACCTGGACATATACACACAGACACAGCACCAGACACCATGAACTCCAGAGGACGATAACAACAGAATAAAAAATTAACTAATTGTAGAAATAATGAATATAAATTGTCATTCATCTTTTCTCTATTTTATAAAAAAATAATGATTTTCTTGATGTCGTTGAAATAGTGTTTTTATTTTCATACATTTTTTGAGTAAAGTAAAATATCTTTCTGTGAAATATATTTTTAATTTCAGATCTTCATTAACATCAAGACAATATAATGAAAATGACGAAGGTATAAATGCTATTTTTTTTTAAATCATAAACCAATATTGTTGGTTTTCCTCGTTATTGTTATTAGGTGGAGCGCAAAATGCAGTTTTCCTGATGATGATTTTGCTTGAACTTTTTCTGACCTTATAAAATGATTAACGGTACCAAATGACTTGTTAATAAAAAAACCCAAGCGAATAACTTCACAGATAAATGAGAAAAACAGTGAAACTAGACAAGAAATACACAGAATGCACAACTAATTATAAAGATCAAGGCTTTGCGTATGTTTGTGGTTTTAATGGTTTTTTCTTATGTCTAAGATCTTAAATTGTACACCATTATAACTAAATCTTAAAAATCCGATTTTTACCAAACAAAAGAAAACTAATATTTACATTTTAACTTTCGTAATTGATTTAATTTCTTTAAATACAATGTGGTTGATGACTGTAAAACAAGGTGTCAGTTCATATAACCTTTCTTGTATTTGTTTATTGTAAACATATAATATGTAATCCTAAAAAACAAACATTCTTATCCTTGTCCGAATCACAATCCAGAAGCAACGTAAATACTTAGAAAAAAAGGCAAATAAGGTTAAACTCGTAAACATCTTTCCAGGGAGTGCGGTCGTGTGCTTCAGAAGGTCCACTATAGGTAGTCACACCTGCCATGTGTGAAATCAAACAAGAGTAAAAGCTACATAGGACTATGGAACGTCAAATATAACCAAGGCAATACTAAACACGAGAATATAAAACTTATCAGCAATACTGTGATGACGGCTTAAACTTTTTGAGGGCCTTGATAAGCCTAAATTTGCAATATTCTTGGGTTAACAATTTATCTGTAAGCATTGTGTTTCATTGTATAAGGTTCTCGTATTGGGGACAAGTGTTATCACATTGAGTTAATTGGGAAACAAATACACCAAAATTGATATTTTATTTGTAGATGATATGCGTATAAATGAATTGTATGTTTCCGCTGGTCCAAATTTCGTTAAACCTGGTGAGTAAAGCAAATTAAAAGAAAATTGAATAGAGGCATAAAACATGCGATATAAGCACATTACACATTAGGTACATATATACGACACTAAGCATATACAATATTAGATATGTTGAAATTCTGGAAATTAAACGTGCTTGAATAAGTCGATTAAATTCTAAAAAAAAACCTCTTAATTTTAATTCTGTTACATGATCACAATTATTTTTTACACACAATTTAATAAAATATTTGACAAGTGCCTAAGAACATGTGCTCTGAATAATATATTTCAAAGATCTGATCAGCGATGATATTGCAATTACTATAAATATTCTAGGTTCATCTAGTGGCACTAATGGTGAAACAGACGATTATAAATCCCCAAAGGCTGAGAATGCAATAGAAAAAAAATCTAGTCGTCCTGGTAATGCAGATGTTGTGTATGCTGTAGTACAGCATAAACAAACCGGAGATAAAAATGCTAAACTTAATACCAAACCTATTGATCCATCAGCTACGTATGCCATTGTTGATAAGTCACAGAAGTCGGGCAAAGGTTTGTTAATACAATTTCCATTGAGATTCCCTTGATAAAACATTAAAAAGTAAAACGTTTTTGATAACATTGTAAAAATTCAATTACTTATTTTACGTAAGGAATCCACGTTCAAATCACAATAAAAAAATGTTTTTTCTATACTGGTACATTAAGACAAATACTTTTATGTCCACCATGTTGTATCTTGGTGATATGGCCAATAATCAACGAAAATAATATAACTTTTCTTAAAAGTGTGATGCTAAGCTGGGTATTTAATATTTGTAGTGTTCATGTGCACATTTATTTAAATGTTAAAGCAATAGAAAATAGAATTATATATATATTTTCAGAACCAGTCATCTTTAATATCCTTATCAAATTCAATTAATGTATAGTTGAAAAGAAAATAATAAAATTGTCATCAGATAATTGAATATATAGAATTTATTAATAAATATTAACTTCTCTATCGCCAATTAATTGTAAAAAATAACAATTTTAATTACAGACAGACAACGTTGTAACTACATCCTTTGTACCTCAATGTTTTAAAAAGCTAACCCGACTTCATTTCTAAGCATCCGAATTGAACTTAGGGCGTTCGTGTCAGTATAAAATTTGTTCTAGTAGGTAATTATGTATTTTATTGCCAATTTGTACTTTCAGGTGGAGGAAAACGAAAACAGAAAGCTGCAAAGCCAGCTCCTCAAGGTAAGTAAAGGTATATACATAAATATGGTAACAGATAAATATGCCTGTACATGTACAAATACTTATTCTTAAAGAAAAGCAAAATAATTTTAATATGTATAACATATTATACCAGTTTTAATTTTACAGCACTACACGACCGTTTTGGAATACAATTCCTCATCTGTAATGCTTGGACCAACATTATCAAACAAAATTGTTTTTGTAACGAAACATAAGAGAAAGCTCACTGTCTTATAGCAGTTCTGCATTTTTATCTTTTTCTTTACTTTTTTATCAGGAGATTTTATCAATTGATTTTGATCAATTCGTCTGTAATTTGATTTTTGTAAATTGTGTCTTATGCCTTTATATGTAATAACATTCAATCTCTTTTCTGTTATTATGTCAGTTTATGAGAATATGCAAATGGAAAGGACGAAAGCTACAAATGGAAATCGTAAGGGTCCAAAAACATCTGGCGAAAAGGTAAGATCTGTTATAGGTAAAACATTGTAGTTAGACTATTTACAACTTTACAAAATTGCAAAAATATTACATTGATAATATTTCGAATAATTTTAATAGTTTGCATTTGGTTTTTATAGAATGAAGATGGTCTGATATATGTTGTGCTTGATCTGCAAGAACCACAAAAAGTTGGAAGTAAATTTGTTATTCATGGTGAAGAGAACCGAACTAACTACGTTGAAGTCGACTTTACGAAAAGAGCTGACCCGCTACCTCCAGAGGATGAAACCAAAGGCACAATAGATGAAGCTTAAAAAAAATCTTATTTTTAAAAAATTCTTTTAGTTTGTGATTATGTTCACAAAACAATTTTTATCAAACTTCTTCTTTGCAAATATGTCAAATGACATAGTTAATGAGGTACAAAGTAGAGAATATATTTCATTGATTTTTGAAAATGTATTTTACAATTCGAAACCAAACTTATCTAAGAACCACTGAATAGCAATAAGTGTAAAGTTAAATCATCTGTTAAGCAAGCTTTTACAACGCACCGTATTTAAGAACTAATTGTTGAAAGAAGAATATATTTTGAAAAAGTAGTTTAATCAATTTGAAAACTTCCTTCAACTGTTTATCTATAATCAAAATGAAATCATGACAAGTGAAACTGTAATATATGTACGTTACAATATTTAAAGGACACATTTTGTTATTATGCTGTTTTTATATTGAATCGTTTTCACTATTTTATCACATTTGTCTTTTAATCAAACTTAACGATATAAACGGTGCTATTTTTTAGTTCACGTGTCTAACCTAACTTATCAGTTCCAAAGTTTTAACTTTGCTTCTGGATTGCGATTCGGACATGGATTACTATGTTTGTTTTTGATTAGACTATTTAAATTGCTGTTGCAAAAGTAATATACAATATTCAAAAACAAACATACTAATTCATGTCCGAATCACAATTCTAAAGCAAAGTAAACACTTTGGAATTGACAAGTTAGGTTAAACACGTGACTTTTACTAGGGAAGTGATTTCGGGTGCTCCGGAAGGGTAAGCACTTCCTGTTTAGCTAGCTACACCCGCCACGTATGTAATAAAATATATATGTTTATATAATTGTTTTAATTGATTTGTATATACTTAGTGATTTTAATTTAATTAAATATAAAACATGATGTGATATTATAAATAGTGATTTTCTACAATTCAATTTGCTAACTGATTAATGATGAAATGTTTTATGCTGACGTTAATATTTACAAACATGTTATATTTACACAGTTTATTTTATATTCGATTTACTGTTTTATATTTTGATATAGTTCTAAGCAATTAATTATTGTTTTATAGCTTTACTTTTGTAACAAATTTAATAACGATTTTGCATAAGCTGATTAAATATACATTTTTCTGGTGTGATATATGACTGAATAAATAAATAACGCTTAAAATTTGCAACTTAATATTTATTTAGCAAAAATCAATGCGCCAAAAGCATTACAGACAAGTCAAAAGTGAGTTACGAGAAGCATTACGAGAAGCATCTTGTGGTGTTACTAACTATAACACTCTCGACTTTAAAGGGCACTGGAGCAAAATGTAGGTAAAGTTTAAGTGGTGCTATTCAAATGAAAAACAAACATAATAGCTCATCTATTAAAACAAAAAGTTAAATCAAGGCAAAAACTCTGAAAACTACAACTTTCAGTGTTCCTTTCAATCTAACTATCGATTTAATGCATAAAGAATATAACTAGCTAAATATAATGTTCTTGAGCTTTTGAAGCACCCGGTCTTAATATTTCTGGTAAAAATACACGTTTTTGAAAATTTTGTGTTTTGAATGTGATAAAAACATGGATTGGACTGCCACATTTACTGTTAATTGAATTACATATTATACCAGTTTTAATTTTACAGCACTATACGACCGTTTCGGAATAAAATTCCTCATCAGCAGTGCTTGGACCAAAATTATGAAACCAAAATTATTTTGAAGATGGTGAAAAGCTACCCAAAGGACTAAAATATATTTTACCAAATTGAGCTAAGGAAATACTTTGCTTGAGGGAGTATACCTTAGTTTTTGAGAAATTTCAAATTTTAGCTTGCAGAAAATTTAGACAATTATAGTATATTTCTGACAATAATACGAAATTATTGCCTACTGCGTTGGTGATATCCTCGGGGCATCAGCCACCAGCAGAGATATCGGCTTAGGGGTTTAAATTACATATTATACCAGTTGAAGCTGTAAATTCCAATCTTCTTATTTTCAGTTCATCCATATTACGACAGAACGCTCATATTATAACATAAACTATCTATTTAATGTATGGCAATTATAGATAGCTAAATAAAATGTTCTTGAACTTTTGAAGCACCCGGCTTAACCTTTTCTGGAAAAAAATACACGTATTTTCAAACTTTTGTGTTTTGAATGTGATATAAACATTGATTGTGCCATTTACTGTTAATTGAAACTGTAAATTCCAATCTTCGTATTTCCAGTTCATCCACTTTACGAAACAATGCCCATATTATAGTATACCATTGCCACCTCTACTAATGACTTCGCTGAAATTATTTAATCAAATTTCCTAAAATAAGCATGATGTCCATATATTCAAAATTATCCTGGGTATATTTGCCGTCCAACGGTTTTATGATTCTTTATTTTTATTAAACACAAACACACAAAGCCAAATCCGCAATCCCAAAGCAAAGTAAATTAGTTTTAACACTTGAGATAGCACAGGGAAATGAGACCGGGTGCTAGGAGAGGGTAAGTACTACTTGTTAAGCTTGCAGCATCCGTTAAAAATATTCATTTCATACATTTTTGGTTTAGCTAGATAAGCAGTGTTTAAAAGAGGTTTCCTATGCATCTGAACTCACATCCTTGGTTAGAGTTCACTAGATTGACTTTTTCAAAACTTAAGCATTAAATTTTTTGTTTCGGTGATGGTTCTGTATATTTATGTTTAATAGTTTGAATAGCCATTTTTTGTCTCTTACATAGCAGTGTGAATTTAGAAGTTTTGAAATAATAAGAAATATAGATACATTGAAAAAATGAGTATAATATCAATTTCTCTAGCTTAACCTTTACTCACTTAAATCATATGTTTGGTAAAATCTGCAATTTTTCAATTGAGTTGAGATGAATGCGTTAGGGAATAATGCCTTAGTTTACATTTTTGTCACCTTGTCGAGTCAATCAGTTCTTAGATAAAGAAACTGTATTACTTTGAAAAAAACAACACCATCGTTCAATGTACTTTTTACCATAACTATCTGTTTAATAGGATTTGAAAAACGATAATGAGACGTGGGATTCATATTTAATGGTCATTATATAAAAAAACATATATCATTAACCTCCGCCTATACCAGAAACCACATCAAAAATGGAATCTTACAGCAATAAGATATCGGACTCAGGTATTGACCCAAACCTTTTTTCTCTTAATAATATGTTGTTGCAGTAAATGAGTGTAATAACCCAGAATTGTCTGACTTAAAAACACTTCCCGGTTGTTGCCAGCTGTTTATTGGACACAATATAATATAAATTTGTCATCGATCAAACATTAGTTAGCCATGGCATACAAGAACATTAAGAAACGTGTCAGTGCACCATATAACGTCGCTAACGCCTCACTGGTTCTTTATGTAATAGTAGCACTACTATGTCTCACTGACGACAATAAACATCTTGATGGGGTCAATGTTAAGGAGAAAAAATGCATTAAATAGATCCAGATGTCGACATGCAGGAAAAAGATATGGATACTTGTTCTAATACTAATCATATAAACACTCTTCGGGAAACAAATATTATCATTAATCAATTATATAAATATTAATTAACAAATGTATATCTTTAAAACAAAGTATTATGAATTCGCAACATTTAGTGGAGTGTATTACATGCATGTTTCAACAAATATTTCAAATGCGGATAAAAGCATGAAATCTTGCATGAAAATTTGTCAATGTATATAGTTTATAAAATCATATTAGCCATGTCAATTTTTTTCAAGATGATCGCCGAAAAACTTATTTCTTATTTTTCCGATAAATTTCACTTGTTGATGTTTTTATCTGTCTGTCTGTCCATCCGTATGTCCGTCCAAACATCAGGTTATTGTCCATATTAACCATATATTATATGGGTTTGACTTGATTAAACTTCTCACAAATGTGAACCATCATGAGACAATTTATGCATAGGTCAAGGTTAAAAGGTCGAATCATAAGAATAACAACTCGGTAACATTAGGGCCAGGGGTATGTCTCACGACACTGCTCTAATTTTTATATTTGTATATGTATGATTCATTGTTTACATCTACATAAATCCGGAAGCACAGTGGTAGCTTTTTGTTTTTAAGATAAATATGTCATGATTTGCTCTAAAAAAAGTTTTGATGACGTTTCAAAATTGCCAAGAGTAATATTTGGAAACAAACCAAAAGAGATAGGGCATACGTCCCTCAGGTGGTCTTTAGATTGTACGAGATTTTAATAACATAAACTATCGAATTGGGTGTAAGTGTTCTATCAGAGTGCCTAGTTGTATAACATGTAAAGGCAAAGGTTGTAAAGGGATAACACCTCAGCCTTTCTAATTGATATGGCCAATAGTTTAACTAATTTTGTTTAACAATAATGTTATTAGTAATTGCATATTTTCATGCAATGCCCGTCCCTTAGACAAAGAAATAAAATTAAAACCAATTGTAAAAAAAATAAGCAAAGTATTATGAATCTTTTATATTAATATTCAATAATACAAAACTATAAAGAACTATTGTTTCAATGGATTATCATGCAACAGCCATTGACGTATCTATATGTTTTATCTATGAGAAACTTGCTCCTGGATCGAAAGCCAGTCATATGTGAACCCAAAACAACCTTCTGTCATGACATGCAAACAGCCCTTATTTGAGTTTACAAAACAAGTCAACCTAAAGGAAAGGTCTACAATCCAGGTTAGTTGGTTTAAGCGGTGAATGTTTAAGTCTTTTTATCTCCAATTAGATAAGGCTATGTGATTTTCTTGTCATCTTTCTACTTAAAAAGCACCAAAAAAGTTTCGTTTGTATTGAAGTAAATAATATTGAATACATATCACCTATATTGTGGTGGCAGCAATAAAAGCAATAGCCTACGTTGTAATATTCCGGAGTCAGCATTATATTTTAAGTAGCTAGATACGTTGGATAAAATATCAGCAGTGAAAACAAACTCTACCATAGCGTATTAACTGTGTAACGAATACACCATAAGCAAGACAAGAAGGTATAATGTTTTATAAAAAAAGTAAGTTGACAATAGTAAAGTTGATATCATCATATTTTTTATAAAACTTCAAATGTAGCCTTTCATGGATGCCATATTTGAGTAGAAGACCAAATATAAAGCAAACCATTTAGGGAGAAAATGAAAAACGGTATCAGAACGAAACGTACCTGAATAAAACGGAACGTCCAGAAATTAACATGGTACCCCTACCCATAGACGCAACCACGGTGTTTACCTAATATGATGTTAGTAATCATGATATAGATTTCGACTGCAAGTTACCATAAGGAAGCTGAAAATTGTGTGTTTGTGTGTTTCTGCATAACACTTCAAACAAGAATTAACGGTTGCAAGCTCGAACAAGGATGTTGATGTGTTATCTTCAGTGATTTCAATATACCTCAGTTGTGAATCATCTACGCCAAAGAAAAAATTCTTCACTGGATATTAGATACCAATTTATGAAACGGTTGCCTCATTAGCCTTAAACCCACATTTACAGGATATTGTGACATTTATGAAACATCTTTTTTTTTTGGGGATTGGCAAAGAAACAGGCCTGGGATGTTTAATTTAGTGTAACTGGGGTATTTCAGTCGTCCTTAACTATCTCTTGGAATACATGGAAATCGGTAAAACTAATAGTGTAGAGTGGAGTGATGGTGTTTAAGGCCCCGGGAGGATTTTTCCTTACATATGGATTACGACGATCAGTTCAGTGATTGTGAATTTTACCGGATTCTCTAGACAAAACCCAAGTTTTCAGCAAGCGAACATACAAACTTACAAAATGAAGTGCGCTTTAATACACTCGTTACCCGTTTAGCATATAATTCAAAACTATATTATTTTATATAATATTTTTATGTTTTCCAAATATGTTTTAAATAATAAACAAAATTCTGTTCAACGAAATATATATTATATTATTCTTATTCAGAAAGAGTATATTCTACATCTGGAATCAACTAAATGTTGATTCTAAAAAATTTCAAAGAATGTCTTGAACATCTTGCTTCTAATACCTTATCTAATGTAAAAAGTATAAAAGGCATTTGATTTTTCTACACTATACACCACTATCCCTCATTCTAAATTGAGAGAACGTCTTAAAGAAATTATTCACTTGTCTTTTTTTACAAAACCGGTAAGCCAAGATATAAATATCTTGTGCTGAACAGGGATTCTGGTTATTTTGTCAAGCATCATACGGATTCAAAACAAAAATATACTGAAGATACCATCAACAAAATGTTTGAGTTTTTCATAGATAACATATTTGTTGTGTTTGGAAACATCGTTTTTCAGCAAACAATCGGTATATCAAATGGGTACAAACTGTGCACCATTGCTTGCCAAATTTGTTTCTTTATTCTTATGAAGCAGAATTTATGCAGAACCTTGTTAAATCTGGAGAGAAGACTGTCGCCAAATCATTCAACTCAACATACAGATATATATGACGTTCTGTCTCTGAACAATCCTAAATTTGAAGACTATGTAAATGTCATCTATCCCAGTGAGATTAAAATAAACGATACGACTGATTCCTCAAGTTCTACTTCATATTTAGACTTATACCTGAATTATGACGCACACGAAAGGCTACATTTGAAACTTTATGACAAACGTGATGACTTCATTTTTTCTATTGTCATCTTTCCTTTTTTATGCATCAATATACCTGCTTCTCCTGCTTATGATGTATTTGATTACCAATTGATACGCTATGGTATTATAAGTTACATGGTTTGTAAGTGTCCGGTACGGAATGATACAGGGTCAGTAGGAAAGATACCAGGTGAGGCGATGACCCGGGGTTATTGAAAAACGTTTTTTAAAAATTATAACGATGTCAATGAAGGAAGTTAAAAAAATATTTGGGTGCAATAAAATACTGCTGTAACAACAAAATAAAACGGATACTTAAATTCAGCATACCAACAAAGTCTAGCAGTCTTTCCTTTGGCTTTCAATGTTTCGAAATAATACTTTTATGCGTTTAACTCACTATCTTCAGCAGAAGGTTCTGCAAACCATTTATTTACGGTCGCCATTTTGGTTGACGTTTACGTTAGAGACAGGGGACGTAACTCTTACCCACCCAGTATGAGCCTTACTGACCCAGAATTTTTGCGCGTGCGGCTATGTACGGAATGATACTGGGTTGGTCATGTGATTCGATTTAGCCAATCATTTCCATAGATTTTAGTCAGAGGTAGGGGCCCACTACGGGGCCTTTGTACAACGAAGTAGGCTGCTTGCAAATAAATTGTTGACTCAGGGATATTGCATGTCTAGACTTATCAGGCCCTCAAAAAGTTTTATGGCCGTCATCACAGTATTGTTGATAGGTTTGATGTTTCTGTGTCCAGGATTGCCTTGGATTTAGTTGACGTTTCATACTTCCATGTTCCTTTCACACAATATTGATTACATACGTGGTGAGTGTAGGTAGCTAAACAGGAGGTGCTTACCCTTCCGGATCACCCGGCCTCAATTTCCTGGTGGAAGTTCACGTGTCTAACCAAACTTGTCAGTTCCAAAGTTTTAACTTTGCTTTTGGATTGTAATTCGGATATGGATTAGTATGTTTGTTTTTGATTTAAAAAATAAGTACATTAGAAGCATTGACAACGTTTTCTGTCATTTAACCTTTTGGAGCATATCAGTGAATGATAAGTACCTTAGACACATTTTCCAGCCCGTAGTTTAATGTTTTTCGTATTCTAAATTTTAATTACACACTTGACGGATGTGCTTAGTTGAAAGCTGTTTACCTCTCCGGGGATACTAGGTGGTAGTTTAAGTGATTTCATAGTGCAGCAGTTTTCATTTTTTATGCATTTATGATTCAAACACGCATTGCTATGTTTGTGGTAAAAACAATCACCTACGAGGTACTTGAAAATTGCTAGTGTACGAGTATAAGTCATCATATGTTATATTTATCTATTTGTTTAACTGTAGTTTAAAGAGTTACCCGAACCAGGAAGTTCAACATTTAAAATGTATTTGTACAAGATATTATTTTAAACAGTGTTTTAGTTTGATACACACGTAAGTATGCTTTTTATTTTTGTTTTTGTTTCGGTCGTTTTTAAGGGAGACTTTTTATCATTCGATGGATAGGTTTATGGCCTTCATCACAGTATAGTTGATAAAGTTGATGTCTCTGTGTCCAGGATTGTCCTGGATATATCCTAACCTAACATGCAGTTCCAAAGTTTTTACTTTGCTTCTTGATTATGATTTGGGCATGGATTAATATATTTGTGTTTTATTTATTCAACAGCCGAATTCAAAGTCTATGCCGTTCTCCCTCTTAACAATCCCAGTGAGTGTTATTTGCCGATAAGCTTTATAGTCTTCTGAAAATATAAGAGTACTTTAATTTATAAAATTATGCACATCACCACAGCAATGAAATTACCACGTTTAGGCAATTAGAACAGAAGTTTCCCACTAATTGTATATCGGTTATTCGTTCTTCAAAAAATATTAATTTATAACGCATACTTTTTCGTTTCGCAAACAAAAACTATTCATACCAATGCAGTTAAAAACTTAAGAATTTTAAACACCCCATCATAATAACGATAATATTTCATTAGTAAGAATAACATTCGACGTCAGAATCCTCATAATCTTAGTTATAAATCTGTGACAAAATTTAAAGAATGGTATTCATATTATGGTATTTAGATTATGCAATGAAAAAAGATGAAAACCAATAACTGTAAAAATCTTATTCAGTATCAGACATCGCCACACGTCTAGATATCCAGGTTTAAAAATATTCGATTGGATAATTATTAAGCTTTTATTTCAGAAACAGTTGTTATATTATTATCGTCTACCTTAGATGATTAATATATAAACTTCGCAGATAATAATTTAGGTCTTAAAATGTATATAGTAAACAAATTTTATTTAGAAAATATAAAGTTTTCGAATCCTTAATTTTGAAATAAAATTCTTAATGTTTCAAACGTGTCTATATGACGTTGGAGAATAGTAATATAGGGTTATTGAGCTGATATTGTGAAATATTGTCCTGAGTTGACACGACATTTGAACGAGCTTGCAAGTGCAAATTTCGAGTTAACGAGGGACAATATTTCACAATATCAGTTCAATAACCCTTTTATTATATAGAAAAATAAATTTCAATTACTTCCCACTAGTAATTTTTCTCCAAATACCATTTTTCTTACAATACATTAATATTGCACTAGTTCTTGTATACGGATAGAAGAACTAGTGTAATACAACATCAACACAATCATGACTTTGTCATCCATGTAACAACAATCGTATGGCGTCATAAATGACAGCGTCATGTGACAAAGTGTGCAATATGAAAAATTGATTCGGGAAACCTCGGATTTCAACAAAGTTTGCGTGCAAATATCGATATATATTGCACGCTAACACCTCGGGATTTATCCTTTTATTTCTATGTGATGCATATATTGTTATATAATAATATCAATAATTATGCTGTAGACCTAAATGTAAAAAGTTATTTCATGCATTTCACGTTTTAACACGCAACATGGATATGCACTCGTCTGTTTCATTCATTTACTTTTTAATAACTGCTTCCTGGACGAAATTTAAAAAAAATGTTTCAAAAGAATTTAAAACTTTCGATGTAATAACATACCAGTGACCTTGAAAACATTGACAAGGAAGTTGTAACAGGCATTTTTTAATATTTTTGTATTATCTGGCTATATTTTCTAACCATTCATTACAATATCAAATATGTTTGTGCTTTTGTGTTAAATCTTCAGTCCAGAGTATAATGAAAGTCAACATTAATGAAATATACTTCTCTGTCTTGTATGAAGTATATTCAAATTTTTAATTTTGTAATATAAAATAAAGAAACTCGCACGTATTTTATGTAAACGACAACGTAAAATGTATTCAATATAATCAACTAATAAGAAAACACCATGGAATGACTAGCATATATCTTTAAATTTTCCTAACAGTAATTATAATCAATCTAAATTTATATTGTAAATCTGTCGAATAATTTGTTTTAAGTCAGGTATTGTTTAATAATTCTAATCGTAGCGGCTGTAATTATAATTATGTTTTATTCCAAATTACAACCTATGAGTAATCTTCTGTTGAAATTATTTGCTTATACTTTCTGATAGTGCAATATCGCTTCTTATATGAATGGTTTGACGTTATTTCGTCTTCAGGTGCTAGTTTGCTTAAAATAAAGTCATTTCGTTTGAAATACCAAAGGAGTCATTAGGATGAGTCACAAATCCTACTAATCTATTTACTTTGCAGTACGTATGATGATTGACAAAATAACCATGTTCAGTAACAGATATTTATATATCAACATTTCTTTCGAATATACCGCATGTTTAACTTTTAATCTTGTATTGATTTGCTTATATTTATCTAATGAATTATTTTCGATGCTTCTATGAACACTGTAAGAAGATTTAGTTGTCAATTGATTTATTGTCTAATGATATAACATTGTTAAAAAATTTGAATCAAAATTGAAAAGAAATCTTCAGTTGGGGTTTTGGTTGTCTATTTTACATCTGGCATCAACTAAATGTAGACGCTGAGCAATTCTAAGAATTAAGTCATCATGTCAGATCCTATACTCGTTCATTCTTTTACCTAAGATCCAAATTATTGTGCTGGACAGGGATTCTGGATATCTTTTCAAGCACCATACAGAATCCAACAACATTGCACTGAAGATATCATCAACAAAATGTTTTTAATACAAACTGTGCTTCATTGCTTGTTACTTTTTTCTTTATTCTTATGAAGCTATGCAAAACCTTGTTATATCTGGGGAGAAAACTATCGTCAAATCATTAAACTTAACATTTATATATATTTGGAGACTATGTGAATGTCATCTATCCTAGTGAGCTTGAAATGATAGATACGACCAATTCCTCAAATTCTGTCTCAGATTTACATTTATACCCGAAATATGACGCCCAGGAAAAGTAATTGAATCTTCATGACGAACGTGATGACTTCAATTTTTCTATTGTCAACTTTCCTTTTCTATGCAGCAATATACCTGCTTCTATTGCTCATGACGTGTTTGTTTCTTAATTAATACACTATGGTAGAGCTTGTTTTCATTACGGGGAATTTGTACAACAAAACAGCCAGTTTGCAAATAATGTTTTGACTCGGGGATATTGCAAGCCTAGGCTTATCAAGGCCCTCAAAAGTTTTGTGACCGCCATCACAGTATTGATGAATCGTTTCGTATCAATGTGTCTAATGTTGCCCTCGATATAACTGACCCCTATGATTCGATGTTACTTTCACACCATTTTGATTACACACAGAATGCTACATATGATATACATGAGGATTTCAATATTTCTATTGTCAGCTTTATATCTATTGTGTAGTTCTTTCAAATCAAAATGCATACGGTATGGCTTGTTCCTATTACGAAACAACTTTGTTACAAATCATTTATTGACCAAAGCTTAAGTAGACGAATGTTTATGACTGTAATAACGATATTGCTAATAAATATGTTTTTTCTGTTTCCAAAATTACATTGGATATATGTAACTTCCAAAATGTCCATATTCCTTTTACTTTGATTCTTTATGTGGCGGATGTAGTCAGCTAAGCAAATGGTGTTAACATTCCCGGAGCATCAAGCCTGAAATATCTCGTGGAATTTAACTAGTTTAGTTTTTCGACAGTTAAACGTTTTCTCTTTTTCTTAAGATTTTGACTTAGATAGGTGTGTTTGTTATTCTTTAACATCGTCATTTATGCTTTCTTTAAGAATTAAAAGTGTTGTCTGAAAACAAGTGAGTTTTTTATGTTACAGATGATGTCCAGACTTGTAAATTTCAGAAGATTAATCATATACGGGGTTTGTGTTTTTGTGGTAAAAGGTACAGTGTTATTTTTAGAAAGGATAAGTAATATTTTATGCAATAGTAAGTGTAATTTTCAATCGATTTATCTTATAATTTAAAAGCAAAACAGTTTCAAAATCCGGAACGTGTCGTATTATGCACAATTCAAGGTAGAATATATATAAAAAATTATTGATCTTGATTTATGTTCATCAAACATTTTATCATATACTATGATAATACTTTCATTGGAAAACCACGTATCGTTATTGTTCCATATTTTTTTTTATAATTTAATGTTAGTTTTTTATATTTAGTTACTTAAGCACCAACTAATTGTGTTAATTGTATAAATCCTAGTTCTTTCTTAGAAGGACCTTTTCATAGTACAATCTTTCATGGCAAAGAGGGACTACACTTTATATGTCAACGAGTTGATGTATTATGTGGTTTTGAATTATATCAGCAATCGCCTAAAACTATTTTGTGACATACCTGACACCCTAAAAAATCTAGTTCATTCATTCATGATGTAATTTCGTATAATTGATTGATTGCAATAATATTACAAACCACCTATAAAGTTATAATTGATCGTTTAAATTTTTTTGTCAATTATTTTTATTTTTCCCTAGGTTCTGTAATGTTAAATGTAACATCAAGCACGAGTAAATGTCCAGGATACAAAATCAATATATCATGTGTTGTGGATCCACAAACAACAGCAGTCCAAATAGTGATGCCTAATGGAAGTTATGCTTTGCATTGTACAGCTCCTATAAATAAAACAGAAACAAATTGTCCTCCGATTGGACAATATGAATCTGTTGTAAGCAAAGTAGGAACAACTACAACATTTGTTCTCACAATTCCATCTCTAATAAAATCCATACATAATGGTATTTGGAGATGTAAACATGGCGATGAAAACAATACCGCAGTATTGTCAGTTATACGTAAGTAGAAGCTATATATTTTGTGTAGATGTGCTTTTGAATTGTCAAACAACAATTGAATACACGAAATTCTTAATGTCGCAAATATTTGTTTGTTTCTTGGTAGGTTTTTGTAAAGGAATAAATGTATAACCTATTGAATTGTGATAAGCAATAGCCCAAACTTTTGATTTTATACAACAATGATTATGTCTTTCATAATTTATATGTTTAATTTCAACATTATTTTTATATAGAATATAAACTTTGCAACATAAACATTAAATTAAGTTAAATAGTCAAGATTCAACAGCTTTTAAAAAACCAAGACTATTATTTACTTTATCAATAACAAAATCAGAGTAATTAGACACAATTTTAAGAACATACAGTAACAAAATATAAAAATATGATATTTTATGATGCAAAAACATACTATTAAAAGTGTCAAGGTAAGAGTTCTTGATTTTACCCCTGATTCTAATTTTTAAGGAAAAAGTATATAACAAGTAAAAAGTGAAGAGTCTGATATTACTTAATGATTTTAATCATGTCAAAATTGAACAGATATTGTGCTAAAAAAGTTGTTTTAAAATATTTATAAAATTTATTCTATTAGCACTTCGAGGTACCAAAGAAAAACGAATGTTAAAGTTGATATGGCTTATATTTGTCATATTTTTGGGAAGTGTTAGTGATAGAAATTAATATTAAGTAGATGCTACATTTTAATATCTTTTTTGTCAAATTGCGGTTTCAGCGTAGTCAAACGGTTGTATGTTTCTGTCACTAACTGAAACTTACGATTCAAATGTCTCAATGACATATAAATCTTTGATGTTCTGTTTATCAGAATTATTGAATGTTTTAGTTATTGGCAAATGTACAGCGTTAATAAAACTAATATAGTTTTAAAGATAATTTTCCGAGCGACAATTTTCATTCTATCTTCTTCATGTTGCAGCTCCATTGTCGTCAAAGGGGAGAGTCCCTACCATTACTACAAATTCATTAGGTGGTGTAATAGTGACACATGTTAATATTAGTGGACATGTTTATTGTCAAAATTCGGAAATCACCACTGAAATTCTGTATGCAAGTCAGGTAAGTTAATTAATCATTAACCAGATCCAAAGCCTTTCTTAATTTGAGTAAAGGTAATTATATTGTTTAACTAAACTTGAATTTTTAAGTATAACGTTCACAACCACATCAGATTAAATGCATCAGTTCAGCACTGATGATACCTGATATTTTAATTAATTTCATTAAAAAATCAAATACCGATGTTACTTTAATTTTTTTATTTGATTTTTATACATTTAGTTTCATGCAAAAGATATTTAAAAGTATAATATAGACGACATAAGTAAAAAAAGAATGCACGTAAATTATTACTTGAATTTTAAGGCGATTCGACGTATTTCGATAAAAATCAGAATATAAATAAACACAATGCATAATAAATGATAAACAACATTCATGCAAAGACAGTTGGCTCTTGTAACTCAATAACAAAACAGCTAGAGTTGAGATATTATAAAATATAGAATATGAAATGTAAAATAATTATAATAATTTGATTTTTTGTACATTAATATGTAATGTAATAATTATGGTGATTTAATATTCAGGGAGAACAGTATACAATTTTGAAATCAGAAGAAACACAATGGCTACATGCAGACGAAGGACACAATGGTTGTGATCCCGGAGAAAGCAACCAGACATACACTTTTCCAGTCATTTGGACAATGCCCTCTCTTAGAGGCAAGAAGGTGTCATTCAAAATACGATTTAAACAATACGTATGTGGAGAAAACTTTACAACAAACAGTTCTGGGACATTCATATTTACTGGTATCATGTTTATTTTTATTAAAAACAACTTTGTATGATGTTATACGGTTCTTTAAAAATTTATAATTATTTAGAACAATTGAACCTTTTTCGAATTTGACTATCCTGTAAAGTTCATAAATAAGAAATGAAAAATTGCATCGTGCTCAAAAAATTAATTTAGAAGTAAATGGTTTTTGGTTTCATATTTTGTATATTTTAATGCTTAATGACGGGAACTGATTGAAAACTAACTTTATACTTGTATGAAATATATATATATATATATATATATATATATATATATATATATATATATATATATATATATATATATATATATATATATATATCAACCATCGCAGTATTTTAACTAAATCAGTCACATCCGGGAAAAGGTTAACGGAAATAGACGTGTAACGAAACTAGCAAAAGGGTTTAATGCATATATAACACTTAGATTTAAATATAATAGGCAAATATTACAATATTGTAAGCGATATTATTATAATGTTTGTGAGTCATTCTGAGCAAAGCCATTAATAAACTGTACGTCAAACAGTCGTAATGTAAAAAGGCAGACAACTGGCTGATCTATACATTTTTTTTCATCTCCGATTTTCTGCTTGCCTATAATCATTCAATGGTTATTTATGAACTACTGTATCTTAACTATTTCAGTATGATTGGCCTAAATTGTATTATATTAGACAATATGTGGAATTTCCTAATACACAGATTTCGACAAACAGATTTCTCTTATCAGTTGACGAAAATAGGAAGAAAATGCTTTATGCTGTATATGAGAATATGAAAATAAGATATAAAGACAATTTAATAGAAAAATAAGCAGAACATTGTTAACGGAGTTGGTTATGGTAGATTATTTGTATCTAAAAGTATATATGTGTCACTTTGTATCTGTAATATAATATGCTAAAGAGGCGAACGTTTTATCACTTGACGCTAAAAATTTACTGCAGTAAGAGAAACAGTTCAAATGCAAATCTGTAAAATAATACTTTTTGGGTTTGAAATCTATTTATTTTTCAACTACAAGTGCCTTTAATTGAACCTGTATTTAAGTTTATCACACATGTTTTACATCGATTGATAATTTATAAGTTAGCATCAACAACTGCACATATCAACTTAATATTTCTCATTTTACGTGATACGGATAAACAATATGCGTTTGAAATTATATCAAAGGTAGTTATTACTAAGAATGTTTAATTCCAGGTCCCCCCATGGACAAAGCGGCTATAATAAATCACAATAGCAGTTCATTGTTAGTGCCTGAAGCTACATCAGTTACCCTGCAGTGTGTAGTAAGGGGAGGTATTCCGCTAGCTGTGATAACATGGAATTGTCTTGGTGGAAACGTAACAAATGCATCGGTTGATGGAATATCCAGATCTAACATAACGTTTTTAACGTCAAAGATACAAAATGGAAGTTTTTGTATTTGTGTTGCTACTCATCCTGTTGCTGCTCTTTATAATGCTTCTGTTCAAATTTTAATAACATGTAAGATATGATAACAGAGGTCTCAATATCTTGTCCATATCCAGAACATCTTCATACTCAATATCACTGAAATACATCTACAATGCATTTTACTCTTTAAACAGTTTATTTTTAAATGAAACAACGAATAGAGAACCTTTAATTTCATTTACACATGAAAGTGGGTAGTGACTTTTCTTTTATCAAGCACTTGGCATTACAAAATGAAAGTCAATGTGTTGTGTAACAGTAGGCGTGATACGATAAGGAAGCCGTTGTATAATGTCATCAGTGAAACGCACAGGCAAATCTTTGCACCTTCAACTATAGTTGGTGAATTAAAATATTATTGACTGGGACGTTTAACACCATTACTCAACAATACCCTCCCTGCTCTCTCTCTCTCTCTCTCTCTCTCCTCTCTCTCTCTCTCTCTCTCTCTCTCTCTCTCTGTATACCTGTGTATTCTGTATCTTTAGCATTTAGTGATTCTATCAGAATGTGTTTATATGTAAGATAAAATTTCAAAATAATTGAAACTAATTGAATTTGATAAAAAAAATGTCGATTGATTTCACCTGCTAAGACAAGCTGTTAAACAGCTTTTCACAGGGTTAAATATATTTCATTGCTAAATATCCAGAGTAAAACCACTAACATTTTTAATTAAATAGTCCACAATGCATTGCATTGAAATTTCAAATCAGATGAGGCGGTCAATTACAGTTTTTATACATAGTACATTATGTGGTACAGTACTACAGCCCGTTTCGATGAAATATGACAGAATGTTTTACAAACCAGATGTTTCATTTTGATGTTTTATTTAAGATGCAGCGAACATAACTGGTATGGTCATAAGTGGGGATAATTTTACAGTACCTGAACATTCGAGGCCTACAATAACATGTGACGCTGAAGGATCACCTCTACCGTTAATTACATTACGTCATGTTAAAAACAACACAGTCATAGCTCAAACTACTGGCCTACGTTTAAAGTACACATTACCTTATGCTAGGTGTGAAGATACTGGTCAATACAGGTGTGAAGCCGTTAACATCGTTAAACAGTCACATGTAATGGAGGATGTTTTTGTGTTATGTATGTATATTGTTTTCAGACATATTTTTTTTTCAAATACGTCTTTGCAAAAGAGAGATTATGGAAATTGGTTTGTAAAGAAATAATATCTCTTAAACTACAAACAATGATTTTCAATCCCTCAAAAAACTCGTTTCAGTATTAATCTGCAGACAATTTGAATATCAGTTTATCTTGCATTGTGTATCTGACAAGCAAAATTATTGTGTGTTGTTGGTTAATTTGTACAAAACCATTTATTTAACATTTACCTTTGATTTTACTGGACAAAGTGTTCTGGATGTATGTCATTGTTATTGTTTAAATTGCTTAAATAAATTTTGGAGCAGTTTGATCATTAACCGCTATTCAAATCGGCTTGGCGGTATATGTCAACCTAAAAGTTTTATTTTAATTTTAAGGTTATCCAAGAGCTGTATATATTACAAATGCAGACAAACATGTATTCTATAGTTATGGAGAAACTCTACGTATTTCTTCATCTTACTTGGCTTATCCAAGACCTGAATTCAATTGGTATTTTCAACGTACGAAATTGTCAAACAAGTCTAAATTACCAAATGGTTCAGAAAATACAGAAATTATCAACGAATTCCATCACAAGTCTGAAGTTTTTCGCCATACATCTTATATTGTCAGGAAATTTCTTAAGGAAGAAGATTTTGGAATTTATATTATCACCGCACAAAACTACATAAATTCATCCACTCAAAATTACAATGTGGTGGTTCAAGGTAAACTTTTAACTTTTCACAAAAAATACTCTATGCAAGAAACCACGCTTGAGACTGTTTTTAATTTTACATGATTTCAGTTTCGTGGTTTGACTACAGAATCTGATCATACCAGCAAGGTATAAAACGAAATGTAGAAGCAGGTATATGTAAACTCTGCGTTAGAAGTTTTCTTAATTTGTTGAATTAAAAATTTGAAAATGTTGGTGAAGAAATTTATTCATTGATGTATATAAAACGTACAAAATAAACACTGTCGTCAGATATCGATGACATCAATCGTTACAATGTTTTTGTTTTGAAAACTGCAAAAGTAACTCGTACAATATCATTTAATAGTATTCAGCAAAACAATTAAGACATATTAGAATACTTGGTCGATTATAATAATATACACTTAATATATTAAAACGACCCTCTGAATGCTTGTCTACTAATCACGACAATGGAAATTTAATTACATTTATAACTACGAAAAACACCAAATATAAAATGACAATTTTGTTGATAAGGTACCCAAAGTTTCCACTATATCTTAGCGGTTAAGCCTTTAAACAATCAATCACAACGATTTGTTTATTCAAAGTTTTGGTAAGATTAAAGTGGTTTAAAAACACCAAATTCTGGTTAACTGAAATACGCAATAGAGTATTTGATTTCAAATAACTGTGAATATGTTCCCTCCGTTTAATTCTAATTTTGTTTTATATTTTAGCTGTTTTGTCGAATTTTAAAATCTGTTATTTGACTTTAAATATGACCAAAAAAATCTGTAGCTCAAATCATTAATACATTGGTTAATTATCTATTGCAAAATGACATTGAGCTTGCAAATTTGTCGTAAGCACATTTGTTTTCATAGTCAGCTTGTATATTGTAGCAAATAAAGGGTGTTTATAAAATATTTAAAGTTATAAATGCCGATAGATATGGTTCGGCACACTTTCAGTTCAAGTTCCAATACCTATTAAAGATAAACACAGATTAACATCGCTATTTTAGATAACTATTGTTGTTGCCTTTGACAAGTTCCATGTTCCTGTCACACAATTTTGATAATACACGTGGCGGGTGTAGCTAGCTAATCAGGATGTGCTTACTCTTCTGGAGCACCCGGCCTCACTTCCCTGGTGGAAGTTCACGTCTCTAACCTAACTTGTAAGTTCAAAAGTTAACGGACATGGATTAGTATGTTTGTTTTTGATTATACACATTTTTTATTAATTTTAGCAGAAAGTCCAGAACAAAGTGGCCTCGTAGGAATAGCATTTGGTGCAGGCTTAGGATCTACAGTTTTTATAATAATAGTGGTTTTAACTGTAATATTTCTGCTAAGAAGACGGAAAAGAAGCCCAGCAAAAGGTATGTTTTCTTATTGATCTTGTGCTTTATAATATTTTCATAGAAGTTGGGTAAAATAATGAAAATATTAATGTACAAATTGTCGCAATTATTGTTTCTTATTTGTTAACAAACAGTATATCAATACATACAATTATGTCCGAATAACTATTTGTAGCTGACAAATTATGTTGAAACTTGTATCTGTGAAATGAGTGCTCTTGAAATCAAAGAAGTATTGTCTCATTTTACGATTCATCATTATTTTGATAATAGTCAATGTTTGCATGGGTCTTTTATGACACTATAATTAATTTATCATTTTAAGGCCATTGTTATTTTGTCATATAGGTCACATTTTGCAGTCATAACCGTCAATTGTCATAAGAATACTTTTAGTATCCTTACATGTTTGTGTTGCGTCCACATTGTCGAAAACTTAATGGTATTTTTATTTTTAGACCCAAGTCGTGAAAATGTTAGAGGAACAGACAGTTATACATATGCTGAGGTAAAGAAACCTAGAGGACAAAAAACTGATGTCGCTAACAAAAGCACAGAATTTCATATTGTTGAAAATCAGGAATTCCCTAAAAGGAGCAACAAGCCTATAAACCCACCAGCTATATATGCTATGGTTGATAAAACAAAGCAGACAAAAAAAGGTAACGATATAGTGGATGACGTTTTTTTTCTTATCACACTTATTGTTGATGTCTTATGTTAAATGTTTCTGTTTAATTCTAAAAAACACGATGTAACATTAGCAGAAATAATATATTTTTTTTGTTTCTTTTTTTGAAAACCCGGCCCAAGTCAAAAACATTATCCAAAATTTAAAGACATAAAAATTATGTTTTTGCCAGGAAAGTGGTACCTGGCTTATGTGACGTAAATACCTCCTTTTTTATTTCTTGAAGTCATCATGTTAACCAACCAGCTTCAAATATTGCCTCTTATTAGATCATTGTTCAGGTCTAAGTTAAAATATTTATCAAACCTTGATGCATCGACGGTATCTTTTATTTTCAATCTATTTTCCAAAACTTAAACGTTTCCGATACCCCCTTTTTAATAAGATGATAACGTTATACTTTCTTTGAATTGGTTTCTGAAGGCCAAGAACGTATTTTCTACAAGAATTTTAACGAAATTTCCATCATCAGTTGTAAAATAAATCTTTATTGCAGTTTTTAAAAAAAATCTTTATATTGACCAAGATTTAATATAGTTCTGAAATAATTCCGATAAACAGTTTTATTGAATTTTTTTGTAAGTTCGATTCTCGATATTTTCTATTATAAAGCAAATAGCAACACGGGAGGAATGGCAAGCGATGAGAAAATATCCAATGATGCTGGAGAAAAGGAATCACCGTCTCAAACAATTCGCACTAAAGTAAGTATATCAATGCTGCCCCTATCTTGATGTTAGAGTCATTGTTCTTTCACACAATTTAATTTAAAAATGAAACCATTGCACAATATAAACCCTTATTTTTTATATACTAGTATAGTATTAACCTGTAGTAGTCGGTTTTCGGGCCAATTGTTTGGATTGGTTTTGTTAAATGGATAACCCCAATTGTTATTAAAATAACCTGCGGATACGTTCTATGGGCGTCATCATAGTATTGTTGATAAGTGGGATATCTTAATGTTCAAAATTGCCCTTGATTACATACTAATTATGTAGCTAGTGAAACAGGAGGTGCTTACCTTTCCGGAGCACCCGGTCTCACTTCCCTTGAGAAAGTTTACGTTCTTAACATTACTTGTCAATTTCAAATTTTTACTTTGCTTCTTGATTATGATTCGGACGTGGATAAGTCTTTTCTTTTTCACATTATTTACATTTATACGAATAAGTTTGTTTGTATCTGATTTGAAAACAACTTTCCTAACGCATATTCTTGACGTCGCATAGTTTCATATAACTGACGTGTCCAATGTTAATTTCACAGATGTTGAAAAACCACCGAATTTTCCCCGATCTGACTTCCGTTGTAAAAGGTTTAGTGTTAAACCCAATTCTTCAGTATTTAGAACATGTACTGGTATGATCATTATAAAACCAGTACATATCGCAACAGACAAGGCTCATATTTCCTTAGGTTATTTTGAGTCCGTCCGCATGTAATAGATTAAAACCTTTATGTTTGTAACAAGGTCCTGGTCGTGTTTAATTTGTTAATGTAACGTCTTTTTATTTCCTTTTTAAAATATATAAACATGAATCTTTCAGTGTTTAATATAATGCAAAGTTTATCTTTATATATAATTTAGAATAAAGACGGCCTAATATATGTTGATGTTGATATCCAAGAACAAGAAAAAAGTGAAATTACTCCCACTATTCATGGAGAAGATAACAGGACGGAATATATAGAGGTAGATTTTACCAAAAGAGGAGATCCATTTCCTCCGAACAATGATAATTGATAAAAAACAGGCAAAATGTTTAAATGATATATGTAGTGTGTAATGTTGTAATGTAATTAAAAGAAGATGCATATTGGACGAAATTTAAATAAACCGTCATTTATTAAATGATTGGCCGCGATTCATTCTAGAATACAACATATAAATATGTGACATATCGTGCTATACATTTCTTGTTTTATTTAGTTTGATTTTGTTTGGTATAATCACATCGTTGGTTTTAAACTTATTATGTATTAATCTTATAAATTGCTAATCTGTGTTTTTGTTTTATAGAGTCATTTCCATATTTGCGTTTACTTGTCGACTACATATATTATTATAACTTATAATATTATTTAAAATATATTCATTTCATATTAAATTATGCCTTTTTACACTTTGTTTGACCCGAACGATTGATGCCGAAAACAAAGACAAGATAGTTAGTTTCACCAATTGTATCCATAATCGGTTTTTTGTTGGCTGTTAGTTTCTTTTAGTATGTGATGTGTCTATTTTTGCTACTCCAGATTCTGCAATGTATTGTACATGATTTTGAGTGAAAGTGTAGGTACGTGCTAAAAGTTTACAAAAGATTACTACTTCATTCATATTAGTATCAATATAATATTATCATTTTTGTAACAAAATAATATTTTAATTAAAATTGTTTTATTCCTTCAACAATTGCGATCTATGATTTTTGCAAACGACAAACTATCAGCGTTGACCAATGCTTCAACACAGAAGCTCAATCTTTTTGGTACGAATGCAGAAGTGAAATTAAGACATATTGTATATTTTAACAGCAAAAATCCTAATCGAATCATAATTCGCAATATAATAGGAAGTTTCAAAGCTTGAAACTAAATTACCAACATTCTAGTCCATTCAAAATCATAATTCTAAAGCTAAGTAAAAATTTTGAAACTGAGAAATTAGGTTAAACACGTGCCCTTTACCAGTCGGGTGGCCCTTACCAGAAAAGCACATCTTGTTTTGCTAACTACAACAGCCACATTGTTTTAAAAACTTAGATGGATCAATGGGACGTCAAATATATCCAGGCTAATCCTGGAAACACAGACGTCATACTTGTCAACAATAATGTGACCACCAAGAAAACTTTTGAGGGCTTAGGGATGGAATATCCATGGACTAACAACTTATATGTAAGCCTATTGTTCGTTGTATTAAGCGCTTACAGTGACCAGTGGGATAGCTCAATAGGAAGAATGCTCATTCCGTAAGTGGGTGGTTGTGGGTTCGAACCTCGACCAAGTCTGGAATAATACTTGAAATTGGGTAGTAACTGTTTTGTCGCCAAGAAATATGAATTACAAAATGAAAGTTAAGGTTCTTCAGGATTGAAAGTAACAATAACAAGATCTCGTGTCACGATAGGCAAGACACAATAAAGATCCCTGCTGTATAATGCAATAAGCGCATATTCCAGGCAATATTTTTACACCTTCGCCTAAATTTGGCGATGTCTCGATATAAGTAAATTATTTCTAACGGGGACGTAAAACGCTGTTACTCAACGCAACTTCTTAGTGAAAACAAGCTCACGTATTAAATGTGAATCAGATCAAAAGCAAGAAAAGTGTTATTGTCTGAATTTTGATAATAGAAAAACTAAAGTCTTCAGACCTAAAGCAATGGTTGTGAGTGCTTGTTTTACCGTAGGGTAAAAAAGGGTATTACGTCCTCTTATCGCTTTGATTGTAATGTTAAGAATTAAGATTGAAATGTTGATAGTTGCACAATGTATTTTTCTTTAGGTGAAGAAAAGCTTCGACTATAGTCACGAAGCAAAACAGGAATATATTAATAAGATATGAGAAAAAAAAATCAACCCCTTTTTTGTAATGATGACGTAAGAATAAAAGATAAACATAACCATCCTTGTCTAAATTAATATCCTAAAGAAAAATGAAAATATGAAAGTGACAAATTAAGTCAAATATGTAATATATACCAGGACAATGAACCCCTTCTGTTTGGCTAGCTACAATCGTAATTTATGTAGTTACAATTGAGAGAGAAAAGAATATGGACCACGTCACGTATTCAGGACAATCTAGGAGAGAGGAATATGACACCCATCAACAATACTATCAAGACCGTCGCAAAAAAAAAAAAAAAAAAAAAAAAAACAGTTGAGGACCGTGATACGCCTAGGCCTGTAATACCTATGGGTACAAAATCTATTTGGGGTTGGCGACAGTCTATTTTGCAACTTCAGGAAGATTCTGCAACATAGATAAAAACAAATGGTGTCATTTAAATTCACACCCCTTAATTTCTAACCGGCATGGACAAATTAAAACTGTATGTCTCATTTTAGGTTTGCAAATCACAATAGCAAAA
This sequence comes from Anadara kagoshimensis, assembly GCA_021292105.1. Lineage (NCBI taxonomy): Eukaryota > Metazoa > Mollusca > Bivalvia > Arcoida > Arcidae > Anadara > Anadara kagoshimensis. The sequence continues at coordinate 36,313,674 of CM037866.1, forward strand.
GGAGACAAAACTGTTTTACTGTCACTTTGGTATGATTTATTTTAGTTTAAAAAGGGTGATCTGGGTAAAATAATGTGTTGTTATTTGATTTCTATAACCTTATAAACTTTAAAGTCTTCATCACATTTGAATGACCAATGACATTTATTTAAAATTAAAAACATTAATTGTGTTCGAAATTCAAAATAATTAATTATATAAATGTCTTGTTTTTCTTAAGCAATTTATCAGTTATTAAATATAACTAATTTTTAGTACTATACAAAGACAAACATACTAATCCATGTCCGAATCACAATCCAGAAGCAAAGTAAAAACGTTGGAACTGACAAGTTAGGTAAGACACGTGAACTTCCACCAGGGAATTTAGGCCGGTGCTCCAGAAGTGTAAGCATTTCCTGTTTAGCTAACTACACCCGCCACGTGTGAAATTAAAGTTGTTTGAAAGGAACATGGAACTATGAGACGTCAAATATATCCAGGGCAATCCTGGACACAGAGATATCAAACTTATTAAAAATACTGTGATGACGGTCTGTAATGTCTAGGTTTGCAATATTCCTGAGTCAAGAATTTTTTCGCAAGCAGTCTGCTTCGTTGTGCAAAGTCCACGCAGTGGGAACAAGCTCTACCATAGCGTATTAAATGGAAAACAAATGCACAATAAGCAGAAGCAGGTATATTGCTCCATAAAAAGGAAAGTTGACAATAGAACAATTGAAGTCATCACGTTTGTCATAAAGTTTCAAATGTAGCTTTTCTGGTGCGTCATAATTCAGGTATAAGTCTACATATAAAGCAGAACTTGAGGAGTCAGTCGTGTTTTTTATTTCAGGCTCACTAGGATAGATGGGATTTACATAGTCTCCAAATTTAGGATTGTTAACAGTCTTCTCCAGATTTAAATAATCTAATAATAATAATTAATATACTTTTCCATCGACATTTAGGAGTTATATTTCTTGCAATATGTGCATACGTCGTCTTATGGTAATTATTTCAATAAACGAAAAATGCATGTAGCAACCTGTTAACCTAATGGGAGTAGAACTCAAATGAATAGAGACAAATAAACAATGTTATCTGATAAATGCAGTAGATTTCTTGTTGATTTAATAAAAAATATAACTAAAAGAAGCTAAGTTGTTACCAACGACATTAACGTTCAGATACACTTTAATTTCAATTTGAATTTAAATCTAGTTTAACTATTGCATTTGTATGACCTAGAAACATGGAGAGAGTTTGTTTATAAAGACATATTTATAATTTTATACAGTTTACCTGTGTAGATTTAAATTTATACCTGTAACAGGAAGTACAAAAACATTAAAATTTACACCTGATAATACACAACAACTTTTGTGTGATTCCTTTTTTGCATATTTTTATCACGTAATTGATTAATTACAGCGCTCTGGAGGATTTTTAGTGACCACACGTAGGAAATAGTATTGTTAAGAAAATTCTTTTTCAGACCGGCTTAATTTACCACGTTTGTGTATAGAAGTAATCGTTTCAAAACACTTTTCAGGGTTTATTTAGAGTAACATGCTTTTATTGCTACTAATTCGGAATTTCAAATTCTGTGCACATCTCTTATATTTGATTTTTTCAAAACAAAACCGTATGAAATTCATCACCACCACAAAATTAATTTGTAAATCAGGTCTTATATCGTTTAGATACGAGGAAAGATTAAAATGTTCATAGAACGGGATATATATAGCAACACACCATATACATTTTATTATTATATTTCAATATGGTCCCTATTTACCCAAATGCTCTTAGCCCACTGGAGTCTTTGGAAGCGATTCTGTACATTAAGGTTTCTGGGGACCCATCTTGCAGATACTTTTGACATCCAAATATGCTCGTGGATAGCCGTGTATACACTTCCATGTGAAATGTCACATTCCCTAGCTATGCCATCAATTATAATTCGACGATCATTCATGATGAGGGTGTCTCCACAGACGTGACAATTTCCTTTGTGATGACATTAGCTGGTCGACCTTACCGTGCCTCATCCTTCAGTGAGGTGCGCCCACGTTTAAATTCAGCAGACCATTTTGTCACTGTGGAATAGGCAGGACCACTGTCACCGTACACCTCGGCCATTCGCCGGTGAATTTCTTTGATGTTTGATCTCACCACTTTGAGGAACTTGTTAACGGCCCTAAACTCAACATTTTGATTTTCCATCATTTCTTGATGGTCACCAACTTTAAATGCTTTTGAGAATTACACACATATGTTGTGACAAATAAACTTGATATGTTAAAAATGGCGGAACGTTGTCTAAATAAGTAAAGAAAAGTTGTATTAAGCTTGGCTGAATACGCTGTTCTATGAACTTACTGACTTCTCCTCGTAATATTCTTCATTTAATCATTGCCTTTGTATAAGCTCTAAGTACTTTGTTATTTATTTACACAAACGGTGCATTTGGTAGTAAATTCTGCATTTAACAGGACATTTATTCTAATTTATTTATTATAGGAAAAAGCTTCAGGATTACAGACTTCTGTTAAATTTAATCTTCGTAATAACATATTGGAAATCAGTTAATTATTTAATTTCAAGTCTTAACTGTTTATAAAGAAATTGTTTTTGTAATTTATTCTTGAAATTAAAAACACCTGCCATATAATTATTTAATCAACAGCAAAGAGCTTTATTCAAATACCAATCCAAGAAACGAAGTAATTTTTGTTTAAAATGAGCATAGAAAATAATCAAATAATCGGTTTTATAATTTTCAGTAATTGTTGTAAAATTCACATTTGTTTTTCATTAGTAAATTATATTAAAGGTGGTTTGTTCATAATATAAATGTTACTGCGACAAAACACGTTAGAGGAAAAAGGGATAGAAGTTCATTTGAATACTTTAGGAATTTAAGCGGGTAGGTTAATCTCGTGAGGACTTGGTAAATTGTTCTATTAAATAGAAAATGTTCAAATATGTATATGGTAAATCCTGTAACTACTTCTGAAAGAATGTAGGACCTTACCGTCAATGTTTAGGTCACATATTTTGTTGTCAATGAAATTTGAACGACAACAACAGCAACAACAAACAAAAAACATTCTGAATCACATTATGTTCCCTTTTTGTTCTCTAAGAAGAATATTAATTTATTGTTCTCATGTTTTATTAAATATAACATCTACATTTTTGTATTACAGATGATGTACACTCAACACTTTGACGTGAGAAGAATAATCATTTACAGTATTTACATCGTTGTAGTCAAAGGTAAAATACTACGACAATAACATAAAAAGGTGAGTTGTCTATACGTAAACACAAATTTCAAAAAAAAAAAAAACAAAAAAAAAAAAAAACAAATATACATATATGGTCAAAGATTTTGTGTCTGAAATATACAAAGCGAGATAACCTTGTCTTTTGCAATTTTATTGCAGCAAATGTACATGTGTTAGATGTAGTATGTCACATATAATGACCTATCAAACAAATCATTAATAAACATATGAAAATTTGTTATAGCAAACAAAGTAGTGCTAAGCTATGAACCATTTAAATGGGGTTTTTAAAACTTTCTGGTCAGACATGTATATGAGGTTATATAAATTGCACTGTATTCGATATACATCATTGGGAGTTGTTGAGTTCCACACATTGTGTCTACTAAAGTGATATTTTCAAATGAAATGTTCGTAGTAAAACAGTTCAGTATGTTAAAATATCATCATAGTTAAAATATTCAAATAATGGCATATTATAAGAGTGTCTAGTTATAGAACAAAGAATTCGTCATCAGTAGCGATTGGACCAAAATTGTAAAACAAACATTTTACCAAAGTGTTGAAAATATTTAAAATATATTTAATCAAGTTTTGCTAATGATATAATTTGCATGAGAAATAATGCCTTATTTATTAAACCAAAATCAACGTGCTTTTTGGTGTCTTGATTCGTAGGTCTGTATTGCTTTGAAGGTTGCTTCTGTTTCTTTTGTAATTCACTAGGTTATATCTATTTGAATGTGACATCAGATACAGATAAATGTTCAGAATCGTCAATAAATATGTCATGTGTTGTGGATCCGCAAACATCAGCAGTTAGGATATTGAAGCCAGGGGGATCATCAGTTGTCAATTGTTTAGCTCCTCTCGGCGGTATAGCAACAATGTGTACATCGATTTTACCATATAGAATTTCTGTTAACAAAGTCGGAACAACGACAACATTTGTTCTGACTATACCATCACTCAACAAATTGATACATAATGGTCTCTGGAAATGTATACATGGTAGTTCTGATAGCAGCCAGGCAATGCTATCAGTCACACGTAAGTATAATATGTTATCATAAAAAACTATGATAATGAAACGAAATGAAACACATGTGTTACAAAAGAACAATTTTTTTAAATTTATTTACTTGACAATCGGAACATAGTAACATTAGTACAAAACGAAAATCTAGATACCATTGAATCATTACCAAGGACAGAGGGAAGAATAACAATGAAACTGTAATAAAATTATGAAAACGATCATACACGATCGTAAACACAATGAATACATTTATCGACTACATTTATCAAAAAAAGATCAGATAAAGAATACGTATCATTTAATGAGCTCGATACGCTGTTGGAACTTAGTAACAATTTTTTCACATTTTGCAAATATTTTATATATAATAATGTTTTGACATTTTGTATTTTTAAAAATACATCTTTATAACTATGACACAAAACATACCCGTTTGTGTATTTGATAGCTACCCTGACGTCTCCGGGAAAGTCTCCAACCATTACTGTTTTCCCGGCAAGTGGCGGACTAGTGTCAAATGCTTTAATAAGTGGACAAGTATATTGTCAAAAATCAAAACTAACATCCGAGCTTCTGTATGCTAATCAAGTAAGTATTTAGATATATTAATAATGATTATATTTAAGATTTGGAAAAAGGACAGAAGAAACATTTTTCAACTGAATAACAAAAAAAAGCAATACAATTACACACATTTAGTAATAAAAAGACCACCTAATGACAAAATTAAAATTAAGATGTCGTATTTGTAAATTGTTATTACACTATTAGATGCTTAAATTTTTCCTTCCAGCAGCGAATAATATCATAAGATAACAACAAACACAAAATCCATTTACAAAATTATGATTGAATTTTTTCCAATCTTCTGCAACACAATTCACGTCAAATGCCCCAATCATACAGAATATAAGCATAAAGCGACCAATAACAAAAACTAAATGAAATATTCAAAATAATTAAGTTAAAATCAAATCAAAAACAATCATGCCAATCACAATCCAGACGTAAAGTAAAAAGGAACTGATAAGTTAGATTAAATACGTAAAGTTCTACCAGGTATGTAAGACCATGACCTATGTAAAGCTCCTCATGTTTAGCTAGCTACACCCATCACGTTTGTATTCAAAATTAGTGAAAGGAACATGGAACTATGAAACGTCAAAAATATCCAGGGCAATCCTGGTAACAGAGATATTACTGTGATACTGTAATGACGGCCATAAATGTTTTGAGGGTCTTGATAAGCGTTAACTTGCAATAACCCTGCAGAATGTTTGTATAAATGAATGATAACACTACAACATTCTGTACCTAGATTATCAAACCGAAAGATATTGCCTGATATGCAATAGATTGAACTTTATAACAATTACCTACATGCTAAAGAAATCTAAGAATTGTATAATTGACTTGGCATATGAAGTGATTAATCTTTGGCATCGATAATAAACATAATAAACATACTTATCCATGTCTAAAACACAATTCCACAGCATGGTGGTCTGAATAGATCAGGGCTTCCTGTTTACCAAGTTACACCCATCACGTGGCAAATATGAATATGAGTCGTGCATACGGTATTTAGTTAATTTATTCTTACCGCAACAAAATGATTAATCACCTACAGTGTTCTTTTAGAATGGAGTTTATTCAAGATTAAAACTACACGCACCATGGTCGGAATCAGACGTAGGAAACAACAGCTGTGATTCTGGGGAGAATAATAGGACATATATAACCACTGTAACAAGAACCATGTCAGCACTGAAAGGAAAAACAGTAACATTTAAGATACGATTTAACCAAACAGATTGTGCATTAAGTTTTACAACAGACAGTTCCCCGATATTTTTTTTTTCAGGTAATTGAATTTATTAATATTCGTTCAAGCATTCGGTAGATAGGTATAATTACAGATACCAATTTTCCTTGATACATTTTAGGAAGTCGAATTTAGGTCGCACAGAGTTATGAAGGTTGAACAGTTCATTTTGAGTCATAACATCGACAGGTATTCTTTAGTCTGTTTATCCTCTAATCAAGTATAATCACAATCTGAATATTTAATTTTTTTCATTCAACATAATTATGTATATATATATTTTTGTTTGATTTCTTAATTATTGTATTTTACTTCGGCATAATTTCGTAATCATATAAATCATTCAAATCCTGTGACTAGGAAACTGATTTAAAACTTGTCATCAATCAATGGAGCACATTTTGTGCCCATTTGTATACCATTGGTTTGCCATTAAACTTATTACCAATCTCGAATAAATTTGTTGTGCATCAAAACTCTTTTCAGGTATGCTTGAGTCTGTTTATCCTCTAATCAAGTATAATCACAATCTGAAGATTTAAATTTTTCTCATTCAACATAATTATGTATATTGTGTTTGATTTCTTAAATATTGCATTTAACTTTGGTATGATTTGTTAATCATAATTTTCATTCATACCCTATGGTTAAGGAACCGATGTCAAACTTGTCATCAATCAATGGTGCACATTTTTGCCCATTTGTATACCAATGGTTTGCCCTAAAATTTATTACCAATCTCAAATAATTTGTTGTGCATCAAAACTCCAACTTTTTACTGATAGTATTTGTAAAAGAATAACAAGTGAATAATTTCTATAAGACATTCTTTTCAGCAATGATGAGAAATAATGATGTATAATATAGAAAAATCAAATGCTTTAATTTTTTTATACGAAATAAAGTATAGGAAGCATGATGTTAAATTTATTCTTTAGAATGTTCAAAAATCCATATTTGGTTGAGATATAGAATATACCCCATCTATATATACTGAAGACCACCTCCGACGACTTTCAAAATATTTGTTTGAGTTACTGATAAAGATTTTGTAGTAAATAGAATAAACATTCTAATCTCCGTCTGAATCACAATGCAGGAGTAAAGTAAAAACTTTGGAACTGACAAGTCAGGTTAGACACGTGAACTTCCATCACCAGGGACTTGCAGCCGGGTGCTCCGAAAGGGTAAGCACCTTTTTACCAAGCTACACCCTAAATTTAGATTAACTTGGTGAATTTGGTATTTCGCTTACCTTTTATGGATTTTAGGAAGTTTAGGAGTCCAATACAAAGAGTTCTTTCCCTTCAAGATTGAGACTAAAAGACCTAAGAACTCCTGGTTTAAAGTAAACTTTATCTTTGGTAAACTTAGTTTAAGTAAACGTGACTGTTTCCTACATGTTATTTAAAAAAACGTTCAAACATTCAAAGAAGAACTTCTTCCAAACAAAAACAATGTTGTCGGAAGCCCTATCAGCAAAATTTTGAGACAACAATATATCTGTTGTGTAAGTCTGATAAAATCACCAAAATGTCTTGATTCCTGAGTACTGAAGACGGCTAAGTACTTTCTGTTTGTCAATCCTTGTTTTCATTTAATGTCTCACAACCTTTATCCAATCGGATAAGATGTCAAACTTCACATTTTCTTATTCAATCCAACGTCTAGCATGGTTTTCCACAGAATCTCTAATAATACCGAAATTCTGTTCCCCCGTAAAAGGTTACTTTGAAAGTAGATATTTCAATTAAGTGTTCTTAGGGATATTGAGATCACCAGTTTTTACATGTCCAGCTGGTCCGTGAATATTGGAAACATTATAAATATAAAAGTTCATTAATATTGTAGAGCCACCAAACACCGATAGGACTATCATAAATGCAGTTGGAAGTTCTTTGTCATTGGCGGAAGGGGAAAATGTGAGTCTTCAATGTGAAGTCATAGGTGGTGTCCCTCTTGCTGAGATAACATGGAATTGTTTTGGTGGCACGGTTACAAATACATCTATTAATGGAATAGCCAAGTCGAACTTAACTTTTACAACTAACAAGGTACACAATGGACAGTTATGTACATGTAGTGCTACACACCCTGTTGCTGATATAATGGATACGTCTGTACAAATATATGTAACATGTAAGTTGTGACACTGTATTTTCTGCTTGAGAAAAATTTAAATGCCAGTGACATAGTTTTGAGCTTACCCATAAATTGTTATAGCGATACTCAGCTTAAATAGTATTCTAAAAAGTATGAACAGAAACGGATATGCGCCATGAAATAATTTGTCTTCACTCAAACGATGACACTAGAATGACCTAATCCACTGCAACGAAAAAAACTGCAATTGTAACAAAATCTTAAGTCTTGTGGCAATCGAGGCATCTTTAAAAACATATGAATAAAATATATTTTGCAACGACGTTTAATAATTAAAAAGTCCATCAATTATATTTGTAAAACAGACTAAAATCCACATATAAAAGAAAATCAGACTTTCTGTTATGCCATATATTGAGACAAATTGAGCAACAAGGATTCTGTGTTTTTCTTTCATGATTTAAAAACAATTTCTGTGCATCGACTGGCTTAGTTTTCAATAGATCAAATGTGAAACTTTAAACATCAAATGAACTATAAGAAATAAATTCTTACATAGACACCTTTCTAATACCTACAAACTAACGAAGAGCTCCGATTTCATGTTAAACTGTTTTTAAATATATAACCTAAGCTATTGTTCATAAGAAAAGCTAGATAACAAACTTTGCTTTTTTGCTGGTTTTTTGAAGTCTTTCTTATGCTTAGTGATTAAGATTATGAAATCAATTTGCATATTTATTTTTGATTTAATTATATAACAAGTTGTATATGGATGATTTATTGCTATGTAAAGGTGTATGACAGGTCTTCAAAAATGGTTTAAAAAGATGTCAAGATCCTTTTTTAAATGATATATGATTTATGTCAGTTACATCATACCCCTAGATACAGCAAAATAACTATGATTTTGTTTATTAAATTAGTTCTTCTTTTTCAGATTTAGCAAAAATAATTAGTATGGTCATAAGTGGAAACAATTTTACAGTACGTGAACATTCGACACCTAGTATAACATGTTATGCTGAAAGATCACCTTTACCATTAATTACATTACGTTATGTTAAAAACAACACAGTCATAGCTAAAACTACTGGCCTACGTTTACAGTACACATTACCTTATTCGAGGTGTGAAGATACTGGGAAATACAGATGTGAAGCTGTAAACAATATAAATCAACAGAACCATATTACGAACGAACTGTATGTTTTATGTATGTATAATAGTTTATATCCATTAAAATATATTGTTAATTTTCTTTCTTTTTACGCAATAGTTTGTTTTTTTAATCATCTATTAACGAAATCTGTGGTCTAAATATGTTCATATTCTGAAACGCAATGTAGTTCAATTGATTATACAAAAAATACAATTTTTGAGGGAAGTTTTAATAATGTATGCTGAGTATAATGTATGCTAAACAATTGTATTTAAGGTCACATTTGAGATGTTTTCATGACGAAACATTTTAAAAATGGGTATTATTGTTATGGTTGCCATTGTTTTAAGATTTTACCTAGAAAATATATAATTTATAAAAATGTTATAAAAGTTAATATCATAGAAACAATCTCTTTAATTTTGTAGCCATTTGCCTCTGATAGTACATGTGTCATCATATTATTTTATAATGGTGAGTTTGATTTGAATAATGAGGAAAACATAAATTCATCTTTAAATTGTTATGATTTTAATGATATATGTTATGTTTAATTACTTTATAATTTTATTTGTTTATCTATATTTCAGTGAATTAAATAATTACTAGATGCAAATATGTTATATTTAAAGGTTCACCACGAAGAATAGACACAGAACATATGAAATTGGTATATGGAATAGGCGAAACACTTAACTTAACAGCGGCTTACCTGTCGTATCCAACTCCTGTCTCCAAATGGTTCTTTCAACAAAACAATATGTCTGATTCAACAGAATTAACAGATGGGATGGACAACGTTCATATCAACAACGTAATGGAGTTTAAGTCTGACATTTTCCTCCATTTAACTCAAATAATAAGGAAATCTTTGCAGATTAAGGATTTTGGAAAATATACAATAACGGCAGAAAATGATATTAATATATCATATGACAACTTAACTATAATAAACGACGGTAAATATATATAAATTATTTATATCATTTCATCATGTTGTATTTAAAAAAATACACAAATATACTGAAGATGCCATTGCAAACTTTGACGTTTTTAATGTACAACTTATTTTTTTTGTGGTAATATAATTTTTTCAGCAATACATCGGTATAACAATAACCACAAACTGCGCAATTGCACACCGATTTATTTCTTTATGCTTTTAAAGCAGAATATATACAGAACTGAAAAGAATATAAATAGATGACGTTCTATCCATTACCAATCCTGACTTAGGAGACGTTGTGAATGTTATATCAGCAAGTGAGCTTGGAATAAAAGATATAACATACGACAGTTGTTTTACATTCTGCTTCATACTCAGCCATTTACATAAAATATTAGCACCAAAAAAGGATTCATTAGAAATCGTTTAACGTGTTGACATTATTTCTTTAAATTTCAAATTTCTTTGCAGCAATATAATATAGCTGTTTCTGCTACTTATGGTGTAAATGTTTTTCAAATAATACTCTACGGTAGAGGATGCTCTCGTACTTTTTATAACAAAGCAATTTCTGTACAAATTATTTTTTGATCCAAGGATATCGGAAGCATATGACTCTAAAACAGTTTTATGACTGTCATCACAGTATTGTTAATGCATATGATGTCTTTGTGTCGAGGAATGTCATAAAATATTTGACGACCAACTTTACTGGCTTTCGGATGGTAATTCGGACAAAATTAAGTTTTTTCAATTGCAATAAAATGTAATTGTTCGTTCCATAGATGTATAAAATAGACAATTGGATTGTCTTTTATTCCTTTTCTTTGGGAAAGATAACGTGTAAATATGGATTTACCAATTCTCAGTGTATTCACTTTATATTTAGAGTATACATTTGGAATGGAATGCTTTATGTTGTTTTACATGCAATTATATGGATAGAAATTATTTATTTATTTTAAAAAGGAAGACCTATATCCTCAAGGTATGTTAACGTTGTATGTCTAGATCAGCAGCGAGCAATATTGACTTGGATTTCTGAATTTAACAATGGCGCCAAACAACGGTTTTACATACAATACAAATCAGGCAAAAGCGAATTCAACACCACCACAATTGACGATCCTGGTCAATGGAAATTTATCACTGAAGAAATAACAGGACTAAGAAAGTCATCACTGTATATCTTTACTGTTGTTGCGACAAATAGATTTGGTTCAACTTATTCCAAAAACGTCAAATGTACAACTCACGGTTAGTTGAACGACAATTTTATATAATTATTTTACCATAGGTCCAGTTTTGGTAATAACTTTTTTTTAAATCATTGGCATCTATAACGTAACAGCTCCTCGTCCAAAACTTGATATTTGAAATAAGTAAATAACAATTTCTTTTATCAATTATTAGATCAAATAAGTTTGCTGCCATAATGTTTGGTTTTTTGTTACTTGCAATATTCTAGTACACGTTGTCAAAAAATTTCTTTAAACTCACATCAACACCATGTTTAAATATGTTTTATTTGTATTTCAGGAGAAAACCAACAATTGCATGAAGACGGTTTCATCGGAGGGATATACTTTGCTGGTTTCTTTTCGGCAATAGCGATTGCCATATTTGTTTTAATAGTCTATAGAAAGCGGAGGTGTATAACCAAACCAATGGGTAATATTACAATATAAATATTAGATACGTAGTAAAAAAAAGTAATAAAATAGGATTTAGTTATTCCGAGTTATCATTAAAACAACAATACTGATTCACGTCCAAATCAAAATCCAACAGTAAAGTGAAAGCTTTTAAAACTGACAAATTAGGGTAATTTAGTGTGAATTTCCATCAATTTCAACATACACACTTGTCATTTTTTAAATTTAAAAATTCAATTGCAAATAAATCATTCTGAATTAAAAATAAAAGTTTAAATTGTTAAGTATTGGTTATATATATCCATTAAATTATAATTGTAATGTTGTTGTATATTTTCAACTCGGATCATAGTGAAACTTTTTTTTCGTGTTTGTAAACATAATGTCATGTTAATGATTTACTTTTTCATGCGGTTTTTATCACTGATAAATCGCTTCTTCCGAAAACTAAGTCAATAATTGATATGCCAACTATTGTAATTTCAGGATTAGAGTCAAGCAAGACCCAGTAAGTAACTTTAAGTAACGGAAATGTGGTTTTTTAAATTTTAAAGTCTTTAAGTTTTTGATTTATTTTTTCATTTTGAAGGACACTCAGATAACAAACATTGTCTTAGCTAGATCTCACTTTTGCAGTTTAGATATAGCTTGGTTTTATTTAACTAAGTTTTTGCATATGCCAGTACAATTTTATTTTAATCTTTAAAACTACACTTCCAGAAATGATTCTAAGTATGAAGATCTACAAACTCGACAAGAACCAAACGCCTATGAAATGCCAGAACACACAGGTAAACAATATAAAGTTTCTTTGCCTTTATTGAACCTGATATTCATTTTTTCTAATGCGATATCTTAAATGAAACATGTGCTTAAAAGCTTTGACTCTGGATTGTGATTCGGACATGGATTAGTATGTTTGATTGTATTAACATTACACTATTCCAATTGTCATCATTGCTGAGAGATCAGTATTTTTGTAACTATATTTATAAGTAAGGTTTTATAGCTCGTCAAGTTTGACCCTGTCGCTTAACCTTTAATTTAAATATTTTTTAGGAATGATCGATTATGAAGTACAAGGTATACTTGATAAAAAATGAAACGTTTGCTTTTAAACTCTTTTTTTTCAAAAGTACGGAGATATACTAAGTTTTTTTGTTTTTTTTTAAATTTACGGTATTAAATGAATAGAGAAAATTATAAATAAATACGTGTATTGATACATATAAACAAAAAAACAAAGGATTCATTGGTATATTTTTTGCTACCACGTTCAAAGTCAACATCCAGAGTGGCCGAGCGTGTTAGTGTGCTATCTACATAATTGTTAAATTGGATACTGGGTCAATAGTTCGAATCTTGCTAAGTCTGATTTTTTCCTTCCTAATTTTTTTAAAATATACTTGATTTTCTTGTGTCTCTTTGACGCGTGAAAAATTCATGCATCATTATATCTTTTTCAGTTCAGTATAAAATCCCAATGATTAGAAACATGTCCGACAGAATACGCAATTAAATATCTAAATGACCGAATGATACTAGAAACATTATTTGTAATACTGCTAGTTATTTTGAAACAGAAGTGCATATTAAGAAAAAATATAATAAAAAATATAAGATTTCATTAAGTAAACCCCAAAATAAATGTTTAATTATCCATTTATAAAGTAGAAGTGCAGAAAACGTGAAAAAACAAGTACTGAAAAAAATACGGCGCTCCGTGTGCTCCGAACCCTGAACGTTTGGACTACAGATTTTGAGACAATGTGCCTTAATCACACTGCCATTGTGGTATATACCTTCTTATACGGTTACTAATACGTCTGTCTGCTGTCGTTGGCGACATTTATTGATACTCTTATATCAATAATCGATCGTTCCTGATAAATATTTAAAATAAAGGTCAAGCGGCAGGGTCAAACTTGACAAGCTATACCAATTGGCTGCATAATTGTGTTTTTGTTTGTTTAACTTAATTTAATGTTGGGTTACTTTCTTGAATTAACAATGCTTTAATTATACAAACTAATTCTGGAATATAAAGAATCAAGTAAATGAAAGACGATGAATGTCTCTTGCATAATGAAAAAAAAAAACTGAGCCATTATCTCTGCTGGTAGATGTATCTGCGAGGATATTACAAATTCAGTTAGCAAAATATCTGTATCGTTGTGACATCTCGAAAAAAAATAGTTTCACACCACATAATAAGGAATTGTATTTCAAAACTGCCATCTTGTAATGCAACATTATAACTGGTACAGAATGAAAATATGCCACGCTAAGTAATCATAAAATGCATTCAGTAGATTTTCTTTTTATTTCAGTTCAATATGGAAGCGCACATAATAGGTATGCATTTAAACATAGAACTACATACTCTACATGATTAGTCGTTACATACAATATAAATAAGCTCACGTGACACAAAACATCTTTAGTTTCTATATGTAGCATTGAGTTAAATTTAATAAAAGATCAATTAATTATCATAATCGATTAATATTTCATTTTATGTTTTATTAAGTTTATTTTATGATGTTATTTTGTTTTTGTCTGTTATGTCTCGTTTTCATATATATATACTCAGGGATATTGCAAGCTTAAGCTTATCAATGCCCTCAAAAACTTCAATGACCGTCATCACAGTATTGTTGATAAGTTTGATATATCTGTGTCCAGGATTGCACTGGATATATTTGACGTCCAAATGTTCCATGTTCCTTTTACACAATGTTGATTATTTCACACAATTTTGATTACACACGTTGCAGTGTAGCTAGATAAACAGTAGGTGCTTACCCTTCCGGTCTAACCTAAGTTTTTACTTTGCTTCTGGATTGTGATTCGGACATGGATAAATATGTTTGTGTTCGATACATTTTATTTGTTCCCATGATTTGATAATATCATTCTGACATATCAAACTGTATTCTTGCATCAATCATTGGTGTAGTAATAAAATGTTTGATATCATGTTGATCGATATTTGAAATAATTAATCAACTTATAATCTTATGTAAACATTTCATTTGAAGTTAAAATTTCATTTTGTTGCCCGTATTGTTATATATCTTATTATTTTAGAAATAAAATTGTTATTTAAATACGTAGCAAAATGTATAAATTATTAAAAATATATTTTACGTCTGTACGCAAAAAATTAAGGAAGTTAAAACCAGCAGTTTTCTTTTGATATTAGTTATGTATTAGTATTATGTTGTTTAATCGACTGTGTTTCCAATACTAAATATATGTTAAATAAAAATGGTTTCCTCTCATTTTCTGTGAATTTAAGATAACAAATACATTGTATATATTTATTTAAGTGAACAATCTCAATATGAACCTGTACAAGCCGGGACAGGTATATCAGCGTACGAGGAGATTAAAACAAATAGAGGTAAGTTCATATCTAGTCATTTCTATTATCTTCCTTTTATGAGGCAAAAGTAAAAATCTTTAAAAACTGACGTAAAATCAACAAATTAATTGGCGTTCAATTGATCTCTGTTTCATTTATCCTAGGTTTCCATTGAGTTGGTAAACAAAATTATCTTACTTTCTTGAGGCACCTGCACTTCACACTAATGCACAGTATGATATATAATTTGCCAGGCTTCAAAGATTTGTATTTTTATTGTACTTTGAATATGGACTGTTAAAAAAAATGATTTCAACATTAATATCCTAAAGATAAAAAATAAAAGAGATGTTGAACAATTTCTAAGGACATATGTACCCTATACAAGACGGAATACAATACTAGTATCTTATCAAGTAATGCTTGGACTCAAATTGTGTAAAGTCCTTGCATCTATAGTTTGTGTTACTAAATATAATAAATTATACCAGTTAGTTTTATTTTTCATATGTAGTTATATTTCCTGGTGTAACTTTTTGTGTTGGCAGGATGATATTTGTTCATGTTTTTACTATTGCTTACCAATCTTTTTTTTCTATTTTCTTATACGTGCAAGTTTTTCTATTTTAACAACAGACATTTTTATTCTTTTTCATTATTAAAAGTTTATTTTTTATTAATTTCGAGGTATTGACAATTGTTCAAGATCAAATGATTACGAAAACAACACAGTCACTATCTTATGATAAAGATCAGCCATCTTCCTAGGAGATACTTGATACAGTTTTCTTGACAGAGAACTGAATTTATTACTCATATCATTAGTAACTTTAGACACACCGCATTAGACTATTTTGTTGTAAGCATCGTTAATTCAAAGTCTTATATTTTATCACTGGTCTCGATATATGTTTGATGTCATTAATCATATCTTATTTCATCAGTTAATATAAATCTTATAACTTGCTCTGATCACAGATATCATTTAATGTCTCATGTATTGCTTTTATTAATGACGTTATAGTAAGTTTCTATCTTCGTTATGTAATGACTACGGACTTTATAAATTAATTACACAAGCCACCCTCCTTACATAAATGAAATGACCTAATTGTAAATTCAACTTTTATTTAGGCTAATGAACTATTATTTCATTGAATTCATTTTTAAAATGTTTAATGTCTGCTCTAATTCTTTTATTTATTTGGGTAAAATATTTTGTTACACTTGCGTTATTATGCTATGCTAGTGTAGCTTAACTGATTAATAGATTCTAGTTGTAGAATGTTTATGATTTTGAATTTACTGCTACCTTCAGTCTTAAAATGTTACACATGGTTTCTATACGGTTAAGGTCTTGAAAATAACATGAATCCTCAAAGAAAGCAATGTTTAACTTTGACATAGAGGAAGCGTTGTTGATAAACAGATTGTTTCTGAGAAAAGTAATCATGTTCACATTGTATTATTAAAAAAACATAAAAAAATACTATTTTATGTCCTATTCAAAAACCCAAAAGCGAAGTAATATTGTTGAAACTGAAAATTAAGGTTAACGTAAGATGGGATTCTAGCAAATGAGAGTAACATGGAACAATGGGACGCCTAACATATTTAGTATAAAAATTATACCGACACATTTGTGTCGACGGCTGCCAAAAATGTAATAAGATCAAAACATCAACCGTGCTTATAATTTTCTTGTGTATACTTTTCATTTTAATCAGCTTACGTCGTTGTATAAAGGTCTCGTAGTGAAAACGTCAAATGTATCAATTAAATATTATATTCGTCACCTACCGATATTTCAATTTTAGTTTTATGCACACCAACACCATAACTGGACTTATTGCTTTTTACATATGATTGTGACCTTACAATCAATTTTCTATTTAAAAACACAGAAAAATATCTTGCATGCTTGAGAATTGTCATGGAAATAAAGATTTAATAGAAAACTTGAAAATAGTACTATTGTAATATAAATAAAAGCATTTTAAATGGCAATCGATAATTGGTCTCAAAATCAAAGGAGAAATGGTAGACATTTCCTTTGCGAAATTGGATGATATTAATTGTGAAAAGGACCTGTATCTGTTATGCTCACATATACTAAGAAACAGTTTGATACTGACAATAATGCATTGAAAGAATGACACATTTAAAATTTTCCTGAATAAGGTTTGTATAAAGAAAAAAAAGAAATAAAGTAAAAACTTTGAAAGTGACAAGTTTATTTAAACAGTTGAACTTCCACGAGTGCAGTAAGACCGTGTGCTCCGTAAGGGTTATCATATCCTGCTTGAAACACCTGCCACATGTGTAGTCATGATTAATATGACTTTCATTGCAATATCCTCGGGTTAAAAATGTATGTTAATCAGTTTGTCGACCCAGCAGCTTGTTTTATTCAACAAAACAAACATACATTTCGATTTTTATCTCAATCAGTTATAACACCACCATCTACACACATGAACATATGTCTTTGCTTTTTTACTTAAGACATTTGTTAAATGTATTGAACTGAATATATTTTATTTCAGCTTTTTTTCTATCTATCATTATTACAGTCAGTATATATTATATCACAGTTAGTACACTGTGGTACACACTAAGAGTAGCAACGATCTTGTGATGAGGGAAATATGAGCTTTTTACGCCACTGATATACAGCGCTTGTAATACCAATACGGTAACAATAACGTTGTAAGCAGTTTGTGTGTTTCCTTTCTAAAAACAGGTTATGTGATGGTGTATTAATTGTGATATGAATGTACACCAGCATAAATAACATGTATAACGCTGTATAGACAGAGAAAAATGACAATAGAACAAATTCAAGAATCATCACGTTTGTCATACTTTAGCCTTTTGTGGGCGTCATAATAGAGAAATATGTATATTTTAAGCTCACTAGTATAGATTTCATCTTATTTAGTTAACACAATCGGGAATACATATTAAGGAATGTTGCAAATATACGGGTTTGGCTCATTTCTAATACTATCTTGGTTCCCGGGAATTACTTATCAAAAACAAACATACTTATCCATTTCCGAATCACAATCCAGAAGCAAAGTAAAAACTTTGGAACTGACAAGTTAGGTTAGACACGTGAAATTCAACTAGGGAAGTGAGGCCGGGTGCTCCGGAAGGGTAAGCACCTTCTGTTTAGCTAGCTACACCCGTCATGTGTGTAATCAAAATTGTGTGAAAGGAACATGAAACTATGAGACGTCAAATATATCCAAGGCAATCCTGGACACAGGGACATCAAACTTATCAACAAAACTGTGATGACGGCCATAAAACTTTTTAAGGGCCTTGATAAGCCTAGGCTTGCAATATCCCTGAGTCAACAATTTATTTGCAAGCAGCCTATTTCGTTGTACTTGTTTTATGACGATGATTAGCATTTGTTAATTCAGAAAAAAAACTTACTATGAATACTACAGGACCAACCTCCAATAAAAACAAATAATTGAAGTACAGGCACACTATTTTCCCCAAATTGGTCACCATACATACTTGTATTAAATATTTCATTGGTATCTTTGACCTAGAAACACGGATAGGGTTTGTTTATAAACATTTATTTATAGCTATATATAGTTTACCTGTGTAGTTTGCAATTTATACCTGTAACAGGAAGTACAAAACATAAAAATTTACAACTGATAATACACAGCGACTTTTGTGATATTCGCATTGCGATCTGGTAAGTATCAATATAAAACTGATTTAATTTTTTCGAAATAAGATCTGTTTAAAATTCTAGTGACATCCATTCTACGGCTAAAGCACTTTTTAAATCAAACCTGATTATAAAGCTTATGTGAAGTACCTGTGATACAAACAGACCTTTTGAGAAATTTGGAGAAGCGTTCTCAATACAACTTTCATTTATTCACTTTTTTTTTTTTATCAATATGTCTGAACTTTTTTAGTATTGTGCATTGTATTTGAAATCTTTTAAATTACAAATGTCTATGTAAAACTTTTAAACTCAATCTTTTAAGATATATAGTTTAAGGATTTGATTATTTCGTCTATTAAGAAAATAATGACAAAACTATTTAACTCATTCATTGACCAATACACAAAATAAAAACTTGAAAACTACAAAATTAAAGTAAACATATGGAGTATTATTGGATAAGTGGAGGATGGTAAATTGTTAAAATCAAACCGCTGTAATGCAAAACAATAATATATCAATGTCTTCATCACTTTTCTTATTCACACAATTATCATTTTATCCAAGAATTGTGACAAAACTTAAAGCAAAAACAAACACAAAATGATATCTGCATAAAGAGTTTGTACGTTAAAGCACCAATGCAAAAGTATGTAATAAAGTTCATAAAAATAATCGTAGGATTTCCGTCTCTAAAGCGTAAATGACACCGTATGCAAATTGTCAACACGCATGAACTTTAAGATGGATTTGGTTTTGGTATTTATAGTTTTTGTTCTATCCTCCATATATTACACACATACAAAAACAAATAAATCGACGGATATCTAAAAAATCAAGTAAAATGTGCTTACAACTTTTAGCAAAATAATGAGGAAATGGAACAAAAAAAAAAAAACAAAAAAACAGCTGAAATGATGATAAGAATTCATTAAATATATTGTCATAACTACGCGTGTTCAACGTAAATTGACTTTTTGAAAGTTACGGTTTATCTTTAAATCAAAATTTAAGTTAAGATATATCTGTGTTGCAATATTGTGTTCTCACATGTAAAAAAATAAGTCCACATTTGTTCTTGATATAAATTTTGAAAAACCTAAAAACGCTTTCTCTGTTTCACTTTGTACAGCCAAGTTAAAGCTCTGATTAGTTTTCCAGTAATACATTATTCACTTGTCATTTTTTTACAAAAACAGTAAGCCAAGATACAAATATCTGGTGCTGAACAGGGATTCTGGTTATTTTGTCAAGCATCATTAGGATTCCAAACATAAAATACTGGAGATACCATCAACAAAAGTGTAGGAGTTTTTGATACATTTGCTGTTTTGGTAATATATTTTGTAGCAAACAATAGGTATGCCAATGGGTACAAACTGTTCATCATTGCTTGCTGATTTTTTTTATTCGCATAAAGCAGAATTAATGCAGAATCTTGTTTATTTTGGAGAGAAGACTGTCGCCAAATCATTTAACTCAACATACATATATATAGATAACATTCTGTTTCTTAACAATCCTTAATGTGAAAACTATGTGATTGTCATCTACGCAAATGAGCTTGAGATAAAAAACACGACTGATTTCTCAAATTCTGTTTCATATTTAGACCTATACCTAAACTATGACGTCCACGAAGGGCTATATTGGAAACTTTTACGAAAACGTAATAACTTCAATTTTTCTATCTTAAATTTTCTTTTCTATGCAGCAATATAACTGCTTCTTTTGCTTATGGTGCATTTGTGTTCCAATTAATACCCTATAATAGAGCTTTCTTCCCACTAGAGGGAATTTGTACAACAAAGCAGTGTACTTGCGAACAAATTGTTTACTTAGAGATATTGCAAGCCAATGCTTATCAAGGTCCTCAAACATTTTTTGACCGTTATCACAATATTGTTCATAAGTTTCATATCTCTGTGTCAAGGATTGCTCTGTATATATTTGACGCCCCACACGCCATTTCTTTTCACGCGATTTTGATTACACATGTGGCGGGTGTAGCTAGCCCAACAGGAGGTGCTTACCTTCCGCAGCATCCGACCTCGCTTTCCTGGTGGAAGTTATAGTGCCTAACCTAACTTGTATGTTCTAAAAAACTTTAACTTCGATTCTGGATTGTGATTTCGACATGGATTAGTATATGATTGTTTTTTATTACAGATGATGATCATTTCTACTGTTGATGTAAAAACAATAATAATATACAGTATATACATTTTTGTTGTCAAAGGTAAGTTACTTTTATTATAACAGAAAGGTTTAACAAAACAAAAAATAAAAAACAATAAAAAGCAATTGGGCAATGCATACAAATGTATGCAATTCATAAAATATTCAGGTAATGTACAATGAAATATGATTACAGAGATATACTACGGCCTATTTCCAAACCAGACATTTGAAAGAAAACAAATTTTAAAATGCATCAAATTAGGTCAAACCAGGAAAGCGCGTTAAGTAATTCGGAGTGTCAAAATCTCGTATTTACCTAACAAATGCCTTTACGTCTTAAATGAAGCATATAATGAAAACTAGGAAATCAATTAAATTCAAAGTAGATTTTGAAATTTAAGATAGATACATAATAAGTAGGAAATATTTTTGCACAAAAAGGAAAGTAAATGTTAACAGAATTGCAGTCGTCATGTTTAATCTATAGTTTCATGTAACATATAATGTGAATGACACTTTTAATAGACTTGTCTAACTATGAAGCAGAACTATATTGTTTCTTTTTAATCAAGCTCATTAAAATAAATTACATCGACGTGTTCTCAAATTCTAGAATAATTGGACAACTAAACGTATGTTGTATGTCTTTATTTTGAAGGATTTAGGGACATTCTCTTTAGATTGATCAAGATTCTGTATAAGTTCTGTTTTCTCTTAATAATTAATAAAATTAACTATACAAAACAATTTGGGCGAATTGATTTATATATTTTTGTTGCAAAATAATATTACAGAGAATACCAACCTTCGAAAAACAAAGATTTCAACTACTCTTAACAATAATTTTTTCTATTATTTAAATATTAATATAAGTAAATATTATTTGTTCATGTGGATATAATTTTAAAGTTGAGATAGATAGCAAGTGCATTTGAAAAATCATTATATATAAACGTAAGATTTTGTAAAGAAAACAATGTAAATCAAAAATTTTACATGTGGTGATAAAACTAGAAAAGTAATTCTTACAACTTTTGAGCAACTGGCATCGATTCTATGATGAATGTTTACGTCATTAGTTTATTTTTCCGATTTTTCAACGATTATTTTTACTTTGTTCTTGGAAAAAAACGGAGCATGATATGTGTTTCTCTTTTCATTAAATGCTAACGGTAATATAAAATGGTGTTATTTAATTTAAAATCATTGTAACAGCCCTTGGTGGCGTAAAAAACATTCGCGCTGCTATCGTGGTTGGAAAGATACATTGATTGTCTAATTGGCAACTTATATAGAGACTAAAACTATACAAAGTTTCCATAAAACAATATTATTACATAAACTGATAGCATGGGTTTTGATACGGTCATATGGAGATGCAGAATAGGTGGAAATGTACATCCAATAGGTACAAAACACATCCCCCGGTCATGACCAACAATAGCCACTCCAACTGCAAAGATATGCGGCATTAACTAGTGATATGTTTGGCCGTAATAACAGTCTTTTTTTATAGACTTTACTCAGTCAGTGTCAGTAAATCTAAGCATTAAAGCATTTAATGCAGTCCACCAACTGCTTACGCCCAGTGAGCCAGGTAGTACGTACATGTTTGTGTGTCAAACGATGGGGTCAGGAACTAAAACGATCACGAGTATTAACAACATTTACCCAGCTAGCTATATACTTGAACTGACTATTTTGTTATCTTCAGACGTCGAAAGTAACCCGGGTCCTGAAAAGAAATACTTTCGGCAATACAAAATCTTACAAATGAATTGATAATTGAAATTCAAGGTTTGAAAACTGAACTAGGGTGCATCAAAACGCAACTAATTAGGCTAGAAAATAAACAGTTGGAATGTGGCGAACGTGTTAGACAATTAGGAACTCAGATTAAAGTTATTAAGGAAAGCAAAACATCCAACACTTAGATGTGATACGCATAAGTCATAACATAAATGACCTTAATATAGAAGAAACATTCCATAGTTATGACCACGAACTTGATCAATTAGAAACACAGAATAGAAAAAAAATATATAATTTTTTGGGTTAGAAGAGTAAAAAAATGAATCATATAGCGAACGCAAAAATAAAGTAACAGAACAAGTACTCAAGGTTGTGTGTCCGGGCAAATTATGGTCAAGTCGAGACGTTCAATCGCATAGGATTGGACAGTTAAATGAAAACGACAGTAAAGGTCCACGTCCAGTGCTCATATAATTTTTAAGCTGGGAAAATATAATGGATATTCTCAATAATAATGGGAGATTGGAGCTTCGTAATTCAGAGTGAATTCGGGATTCAGACTGGCAGGAGACTCAAGTTGGAGACAAAGACAAATTCTTAAAGAGGTACATAGAAAGACAAAAATAGGGTATTTTCTGAGAGGGAAATTGATAGTTAAAGAGAGAGAGAGAGGGCAACAGAGAAAGGAGTTCAGAACAGCAAGAAGAAGAATCGACACTCGTGCAACGTAAATCGCCGAAAGTCAAGTGGAAAGTCTGGAACAGAATAGAAAGTGGTCAAGGTCCAGGCATTAAGCATGGTACTGTTATAACTATTAATAATGTTCTAAACAAAGTAACTTCACCTGATATTAATAATTACATTTGTTCTGAAAACAACATAATGATGTTGATAGTGCCAATACCAGTGGTGAGTTTTGTAGTGTAAGTGACTTGTACAAAGATAAAGGTAATATAAACAATAACACTGGTAATATTACCAGTAACAATACAAAATGTAGAACTGAGTGTAGTCTAGACAATATGTCTGTCCTGCAATGGAACATTGAAGGTCTAAAAGCAAAATCTGCTATATTAAGTGTAGTTGATTTTATAAGCTCTTATGATATCATCGGACTTGTTGAGACATGTGTGTATGATGAAGATGAAATGTCATGTTTTTTTTCACGATCACGATTTCGATGTATTTTATAACTTTGCTAAGAAAACTTCAAGTTTAAGCCCTTGTTCGAGAATGATATGCTAACTTTGTTAAGCAAGTTGGTAAAGGTATGTTTGAAAATGCTATTTTTGTAACGCTAGATAAACATATTTTTGACGGGATTAGTAAAAACATTTTATGCTGTTGTACCTATTTACCACCAGACGGGTATAGTTTTTACTCAAAGTACACTGAATGTGGAGTAAATTTACTAGATTCACAGTCTAATGCTAGCTGTAATAACATGTTATATCAAGCAGAATATGCAAGATCAGAAAAGATTATATAGGCAATCTTGATCTTACACTGACGTAAAAAGTTTCAAAGAATATAGAAAACAGTATAAAGCGATGTGCGATGAAAAGAAACAACAGTTTATGGAAAGTACGGTCAAACGCTTGGATAGTTCACTTAAAGATTTGAAACATTTCTGGAAAGTTTTAGATCTCTGTCAGATCACAAGATTGAATCTCATCCAGTTAAAACCGATGATTTTTTCTATTATTTTAAAGATCTTTTAAGTTATGAGTATCCTAATGTCACCGAAGACGAAAATTTAACTACCGATGATGTAGATAAAGATAGTATTGAATATAAACTATTCAATAGTCCTATAACTGGACAGGAAATTATAGACTCTGTTAATAGTCTTAAATGAGGTAAATCTCCAGGTCCTGACAAACTTGTACCAGAATTTTTCATTTTTCTATGCCTTTAAAAAGAGAAAAGAAGTTATTGATAATTGTAATAATTAACCAGATGTATATAACATTTATTATGTATTATAATACATTTGTAACATTATTTAACATTATTTAACACACCATTGATGTTTAATGTATATCCTATAATGCCATAGACTGGAGGCCTTAAAGCAATAAAATTATATATATATATACAAGACTCGTTTGTAAATGTGTCTGATAATCACCCCTAATTATCAATTATAATTACCATCACCTATGATAAAAACCCTCATATCTTTTTATAATTTAAATTGTATATCTTAAATTATTTGATAGTCAAGGAGACTTGCATTTTTTCTTATTATCTTAACTAAACGTTCTCCTTTTGATTTCTTTTTATTAGGGTACATTAATTTGAACGGAACATCAGATACAGGTAAATGTGCAGGTTTATCAATAGATATAGCATGTGTTGTGAATCCACAGGTAACAGAAGTTAGGATATTCAAGCCAGGAGGATCATCAGTTGCCAGTTGTACAGCTCCACTAGGTGGATTAGCAACAGCATGCACTCCGATTTTACCATACAGAATTACTGTAAACAAAGTCGGAAGCACGACAACATTTGTTCTCAGTATACCATCACTTAACAGATCGATACATAATGGTGTCTGGAAATGTACACATGGTAGTGATGAAAGCATTGAGGCAAGGCTATCAGTGAGAAGTAAGTATAACATTTTATCATACATCATCTGAGTTAATGAAAAACGTAACATTTGGAATAAATGTTAATTAAACGTTTACTCTGTTAACGTTGAAAAACAAAATATGTAGTTGCAAGGACAGAGGAAATAATAACATTGACATCTTATTTCGCATGAACGTATTAAAAATGTATTAAAAATGTATAAATTAAACGGCTACTTGTGGATATAAATAAAAGTAAATTTTTATTGAATAAATGAGCTTGATACATTGTCGCATCTGAAACGTTCATTTTCATTTTGAATTGATTCTATATTCTTTCATGTCATTACGTAAAATTGCATTTTGAGAATAAATATTATAAACATACCCGTTTGTATATTTAATAGCAACTTTGACGTTTCCGGGTAAATCTCCAATCATTACCATTTTCCCTCCAGGTGGTGGATTGGTGTCAAATGCTACAATAACTGGACATGTGTTTTGTCAAAATTCAATACTTACATCCGAACTGTTGTATGCAAATAGAGTAAGTTTTCAGTAATATTGGTTATGAGTATATTTCAATTTTGATTAACGATATTAAAAACACTCGTCAGCTTAACAACGATAAACACAGAAGATTAATAAACAATTAAGTAAAATTCTGTTATATTATTAAATGCATTGATTTGTGGTTCTATGATCCAATAAGCGATTAGCATCGTAAAAACACATACATTTATATATGTCTATCAAATACACAAAACACTTACGGACTATATGTCTAGCTGATCATCTGCAATATATGTCTACCAGGTAAAAGATGAACAAATTAAAACGTAAACTCCACGAAGAAAGCAAGGCCAGATGACATGGAATGGTAAGATCCTCCTGTGTATCTAGTTAAAACTCGTCATATATATATATATATATATATATATATATATCATATTGCAGTTAAATAATTAACGGTGAAATATTTTGATTTTTTACAACTATAGTTTCGTTTAGTTTATAAAATGAACATATTAAATGGATTAATATCACTAGTTTTCAATTAAATAATTTAGTATGGAGTTTATAAAGTGTTGAAACTACAAAGTCCATGGTCGGAAGTAGACGCAGGTAACAACGGCTGTGATCCTGGAGAAAACAATAGGACTTATACTACCACTGTAACAAGAACAATGTTAGCACTGAAGGGAAAGCAGTTACATTTAAAATACGATTTAACCAAACAGAGTGTGCCTCAAGTTTTACAACAGACAGTTCTCCAGTATTCTTTTTCCCGGGTAAGGTAAATTAATTGTGCATTCTGTAGATGGGTATAAAGAAAATTCAAATTGCTTTAATGGATAATAGATAGTGAAATTTAGAAAAAATGTACAAACGATTGAAGAATGTCATATTTAAAATGATCATAGATTTTTAATCAATTTAAGATATTGAACGTTTTTGTGTGTTTTTTTATTTTCACTATCATTATAAAAATGTATCGATATAGAGCATTTTATGTTTAAGATGAACCCAGTAATCTATCTACTATAGGTTGAATATTACTTTCAGTCATAACATGGACATGTATTACAAACTTGAGGTTAAAAACTATAATCAATTCAGCATATATAGGTATATTTGTGATTGATTGCTGAATCTAATTTAACTGGTTTTTCTCATGCCATAAAATAAGCTCATTCTCAGCGCTTGCTCTGTGTCTGATACCTCTTTATATTGGCCTGTGTACCCATGTGCTTAATGTTTACAAACACAATGTGTTGTTGTCAATAACTTCACTCTCTTGTCACCAGATAGAAAGCCATTAATCATTTTAGGTTGGTAGGAACTATAGCAGATTTTAAATGGATTTATTGCAAGCACTGTAATACAATTTGTCTGTATGAAAAATGATCAAAAATTTTAAACAATCAATTGAAAATCTTGGATATGAATATATGAATAAGTGCATGAATGATTACGTAGGCAAAATCACCACATTTACATTATTATCTAACAATATCTTTTTTCGACATATCAACTATATACATTATAGGTGTACAATGTATTGAATTCATTTGTTCAATACATCTACGACAATTCTCCTCAATCAATGATTCAGTCAGTGTTTGTATAGCGCATGCTTGAACATAAAATTAAACACTGATCTTCTGCTTAAAAAATGTTATGACTAAGGAATCGCAACATTTTGGTCCTTTAATTTTTTAACATATTTGGATTTTCACGATTTTCCCGAACTATTATTGACTATTAAAATCATATTGCCAAAATAAAAAAAATAGTAAAAATATGAACAGCTGTTAAGTTAACACATATAATTTTTTTTTCTTTGCAGATCCACCAAACACCAATAGAACTATCGTCAATGGAGTTGGTGATTCTTTGTCAAAGGCGGAAGGGGGTATTGTAAGTCTTCAATGTGAAGTCAATGGTGGTGTCCCTCTTGCAATGATTACATGGAATTGTTTTGGTGGTACTGTTACAAATACATCAGTGGATAGAATAGCCAGATCTAACATAACTTTTACAGCTACCAGTGATCAAAATGGACAGCTCTGTACATGTAGTGCTACACACCCTGCTGCTGATATAATAAAAACGTCTGTTCAAATATATGTAACATGTAAGTTGTGATATTGGATTAATGAATAATTATTTAACGAAACGTATTGCTCACATAGTGATACATTTTAAAGTGTTTTTGAGGAAAATCGAACGGATGTAAGGTGAAATCTAATTGTTAAAGATATGAGAGATGATTGATATGTTGGACTCTTGCATTGAATGAGATAAGCATCGATTTCTATTCTTTTTAAGTTCTACCTTTTCCCTGGCTGTTAAATGCCGTTTGTCCGAAACATGTGTCATTTCGCCAGTTGGAAACTTCAAAATTGACAAGTTAGGCCACACACATGGACTTCCACTAGAAAGTTGGTGCTTCAGAAGGATAAGCACTTCCTGTTCAGCTAGCTTCACCCGTAAAATGTCTAATCGAAATTTAGCAACATGAAACTATGGGAAGTCAACTATAACCAAGGCAATCCTGGACACAGAGGCTCTAAACATATCAACAATACTGTGATGACGGTCATAAAATATTTTCAGGGCCTTGTTAAGCATAGGCTTGTAATATCCCTGGATCAACTATTTATTTGTAATTGACTTGCTTCGTTGTATAAAGTTCCCATACTAGGAACAAGCTCTACCATAGCGTATTAATTAGTCAAATACACAATAAGCAGGAGAAGCAGGTATATTAGTTATAAAAAGGAAAATTGACAGTAGAAAAATCGAAGAAATGACGTTTGTTATACCTCCAAATGTAGCATTCTGTATTATTATTCATCCATCTGATATTCTCAATAACACATATTACATTATCAGTTACAATTATATGTAATTTTTAGATAAACCAAAGAATGTAACGTTACAACCGTCATCTTTGACGTACATAAAACATGAAAACCAACAACTAGGTCCAATAACTTGTTCAGCAGATTGTAATCCTGTATGTAGTTATACATGGTCAGGACCCGGATCCTTTATGGTAAATGGACCAAGATTACATATCACTAATATAAAGAGGAATCAAATTGGTAATTACAAATGTACAGCAAGTAACAGCCTTGATAATGAGACATCGGCAAACATCGCAGTGGATATTTTTTGTGAGTGCTTTTAACTTATACAGATGTTTCGTCGTGATTAATCTTGTATATTAGGAATTGGTAAAATCAAACTAGACATTACCAATTAAGCTGAGTTAAAGTCAATTTAATTATTGCTCGTGTTTTTTATACTTTATCGTTGAATTTGTTAATATTGACGTGCCTGTCGATTATACACAGCAACGTTAACTGAACTAACATTATAAAACTTTGTAACATCTGATCCCAGATCATAACTTGCCTAATTGATGACAAACATTTAGTTAAGCTGATAAAAGGACATAGCTTTTGTGGAATATTGAAGTCAAAATGGTACACTGCATGATGTTTGAGTGATAAAATAATTAACATGAGTTCCAAATGCATTTAAAATAGCCTTTCTAGTCAACTTTATAAATATTTTCAATTTTATTCCATCTTTCGTAAAACACGAGAAAAACAGATGAGAAAAAACGACGGAAATGAAAGTCGGTTAATCGGTTTATTCGTTCAAAGTGATATTGATTGCTATTGCAATATAACGCCATATTTTTTTTTTATCTCAAACCTTTCGTAATACGTTGGTGATATTTCATGAGAAAGCCTGTCTTCACGTACGTCCGTCTTTTTAGTTATCTTTTTGCTAATTATTTGTAAATTGTTTAAATGTGTATATTAGTATTGGTACTGATATATTATATAATATATAGATTTAAAAGTCAAAGCCACATAATGTCTACTCTTTCTCGTCCTCTCCCTTTATTTATGGATAAACCGGATATGAAATTTTAACATCTTCAACAGCATTTTATTATAATGTCTACTTTCAAAAATCTCTTCATACAGAGATGCTGAACATTTTACTTGGGAACAGAATTTCAGTATCATTGTGTGTTGTTCAGAGAGTTTCCTTGACGTTGAGCTAACCACAATACAACAAACCTAACAAACTAATTAGTGTTCAAATAAAACTAAGTAAAATCTTTGTACTGACAAATTAGGCTTAAACGCGGCCTTCCAACTGGAAAGTAAGGTCTGGTGGGTAACACCTCCTATTTAGTTAGTTACTCCCGTTACGTATGTAATTGAAATTAATAGTGAAAGGAAAATGGTGTAATGTTTTATACATATATTTTAAGTTAGTTAAAATGTAAGCTTGATAAGGAATACTGTGTATTCAAAATATATTGCGATATGAATAATCATGCTGCCGTTAGTTTTTATTTCATAATTATCTAAAAAATCCTCAACAGTACCTGGAATCTGTTTAGAAGTTTTGTTCATTGATAAAACATTTTCCAATTTATACTTTCTAAACAGCCTTGATAAAATAATTAACTATTATTATGTAATAATATTAAACGACTATACAAACATTATGTACTATTTTATATTTTCATGAGTAATGCAGATGGGATATTCAAAAATATATTCTCTTATGTTTACAGATGGACCAGAATCTGTGTCTTTAAGTCCATCAAAGACGAATTATGCCATCAACGAAACAAACAACCTTGGACCAATTCAATGTTCTGCTGACTGTCACCCTAATTGTAGTTTTATATGGACAGGTCTGGGATCTTTTATATCCCAGGCTCTGTTTTGACCATAGATAATATACAAAAAGATAAAGCTGGTATTTATAGTTGTTCAGCAAAAAACACAGCGGGATCAGCTTCATCTAATGTTACCTTTGTTGTGAATTGTAAGTGTTATTTAATATATATATGACAATTTGAGCATTTGGTTGTTATGAAAATAAAGATACACGTACATGAATATTAAAAATGCACTGTCATAATTTTTCAATACTAGTAATATTGATGACAAATACATTTCAGACCATTTGTAATACGTTTTTATAACATGACTTTATTGAAGGAACATTGAGATTATTATATACCTAACTATTAAGGTCACCCAAGGGAATCAGTAAAATTGGCTTTTATAAAAAGGTCTTCTTTATATACAGGTTAAAATCATATGAATTAAGAACGATTGGGATATAATTCTACTGGCCTTTATAAGCAGGTGGTCCTTATATAGGGGTTGCCTTTAAGACAGGTTGGACTCTATGATATGTAATAAAGTCATTAATATATTGCTTACTTCGAAATCCATTGCATAATGTGGATTAAAATTCGGTACTACTTACAAAACCTTATAATGTTTTGATTAAATCACTTGTAATAAAAGTTTTATAAAATTGCTGGCAGTAGAAGTTAGTTCAAATGTTCCTTACATTTGTAATTATGAGTTTTATTTTAAACAGTGAATGATACACATGTCCATTTAAATAGAAACTAGAAACTTAATCCCTCATTGCTGTTTTAAAAAGAATTGATTTAATTTATGACAAAAAGTGTTTATCCATTGTCAAATACATAACCTATAGTTAATATTTTTAAATGTTGCCCACCTTGCTTTAATGACGATCGGTATTCGTCGTGGCATAATCTTGAATATTTCTTTGCAATTGGCTTTTGTTATCCTATACAGTGAATTTGCAAGAACGTCCGAAGAGCAGGATTTGAGCTAGAGCTATTTTTAGCTACCCCCTTCTTAATGTCCGTATGTCCGTAGAATTCCCGGGTCCTTCTAGAACGGTTTAGAGTTTGTTAAAAATTGTCGTAAAATTTGAAGAATGTGCAGGAGAAAATATATATGTAATGCTTGTCAGGCAATACGACATATTCAGTTTGCATTTTCATACCATTTAAGATAACCTTTAACCTTTTTCATAACTCCTACACCATTTGGTCATATGATACAGAAAACTTGAATTCATGGAAGATTTTGCAGTTGCCAATATTAGTTGACAAATCCCGTACAAGGTTTTAATTAATATATTAAGTGTTTAACTGTTTAAACAAAATTTTGTGGATTTTAATTGACATTAAGTTCGAATTAAAAAAAAATTGATCTCATGATACTGTTTTGTAATCAAATTAATAACATTTTGTGTATATTAAATTTAGAGTCCGGTTAAACAGTTTATCTTAAATTGTAACACCTACTGCAGTAAAATAATAAAACAAATTATTTTAGATTCTTAACAAGGGGGTGCTGTTACTTTTTTGAATGGACATGTGTTGCTTAATTCATTAAAGCAGTCTTAGACGTTTTGCTTTTATTTCAGATAGTCCAAAGGCTGTTAATTTATTACCTGCAGTACTTTCTTACATTTTGAACCAAAGCCAAACGTTGGGTCCAATAGATTGTTCTGCAGACTGTCATCCCAACTGTACTTATACCTGGATTGGACCGAAACCTTTTAGACATGATTCATATAGGTTATATGTTACAAACATAACGAAGCAACACAATGGAAGTTACAATTGCAGTGCTACTAATATACTTGGGACGAAGTTATCAGGAAATGTTGTAGTTGATGTTAATTGTAAGTGTTAGGTTGCAATTGTCTATCATAATAATTGGTTAGTTATAACATTAAGTAATTTGCATCAATATGTTGTAATGTAATAGAGATCTTTTGATATGATGAATGATTTGTTTGATAATATAACCTTTAGCTACTTTTTTGCTTGACTTTTGTCAACTAATTTTAAATATGATTTAGAACCCAATAAATGTGGTTTATTTTTACTTAAAATAAATAATATATAACTTGTAATTATTTATTGCTGATTGCCTTTGAATAACAATGTATTGACAATATTTATTGACAAACCTACAAGTAATTGGTAAAACACATCTGGCGTAAAAAAGTTCCAAAATCGTTTTCTTTATTTTCTAATTTTAACAGGTGGCGGAAGTAGCTAGCGAGATATGTTTACTATTCCAGATAACGTAGCCTCAATTCTCTTGTGGAGGTTGATTTGTTTTAAAATTCCAGTTTGCTTACAGGATCTATTAGGACTTTTCTTTTTGATACATATATATGAAAGTTCAATATTAAGGGGTCTTAAAAAGTTTTTGTCTGATGTTGATAATTTTAACTGTTAACTGTAAGTCTTGTTGATTTATATAAGATCACTTTTGTATGTTAAAAATGAGAAATGCTAAGATAATCTACATGCATTATGACACCAATTAAAAAAAAAATTACAAATCTATAGGCTTCACATCAATGAAAAATAAAAATATGATAGGATCACATCATTTATATTTACCTTATTCAAAATAAATCAAAAGTAATAACAGTGTATATCCAATCTTTTGCAGACGGACCTGAGGATTTAATACTTAATTCTCCACAATCTAATGTTTTTGTAAACGAAACATATCGGCTTGGACCCATAGAATGTAATGCGACATGTAAGCCAGCTTGTAACTATACATGGAAAACCCCTAATTCAACCGATAAAGTAGGATATAAACTCAACATAGATGGCATACAAAGATCACAGGCGGGGTTTTATTATTGTATAGCAAGTAACAGTGTTGGAAATCGACCATCAGAGAAGGTTAATGTCACAGTTAACTGTAAGTACATATATGTCTCAATTAACACTCTATGGAAAAAAAAACCCTGATTTCAAATAGTACATTCAGGACCATTTAATGTTTATATTACAGTTTATTAAAACTGATACGACTCCAACCCTTCCAAAATCGAAGTGTGGGAGGTATACTGGGATAACATTGCTTGCCTGACACTCTTTCTATCTGTCCTTCCGTAGAAACAAAAATTTTATTGGAGGTTCATTCAATTCTGTGTAATCCATTTTTAAAATATGCACATATGTGAAACACAAGTACAACCTTTGTCCCTGCGATAATCAGTTTGATCGAATATTTTGCGTCATTTTAAGACATACTTTTTATCACTTCAGAGTTAGGTCTAATACAAATGTATGAACTTTTTTTCTGAAACCATAACACGAAAAGAACATGTAGCACAAGGCTATGTTCATCTGCGCAACACACGTGGTGGGTGTAGCTATCTAAACAGGATATGCTTATTCTTCCGGATCACTGGCTTGTCAGTTCCAAAGTTTTTACTTTGCTTCTAGATCGTTGTATGTTTCTTTTTTATAACAACATGTAATAGGAAATAAAAATTAAATATTGATTTATTCAATTAATGAATACAAATTTTTGTTCATTATGTTGCATTAAAAAGCTTTATTGTACTTTTCTAATTGGTATTATTACATTGTAACTTTAATGCACCACTGGTTGTAAAGTAAATAAATATTTGTTAACTCTTTAAACGATTTTACTACTAAAAATTCATTCCTATTCCCGCCCATTCTAGGATACTATAACCAGAGGTCTGAAAATATGTTGTTTTTTTATTTTTTCACCTCATCGTTTGTCTCACGTTTAGTTGTCGCGGATACTTGTCACAATAAAATATCATGTGTACATCAGGTGCTATCCTTGAAAAAAAAAAAAAATTCACAAAAGATGAGCAGCAAACCTTATGCGTGCATATCAAACAAGAAACATATGTAAAAGTCTGATACAGAACCAATATATTAGTTTAGCCAGTAGGGAGTATTCGTACAGGTCAGTCATTCAGTCTGTTACCAGAGTTCTGCCTATTCATTACAACAGTTCTGTTTAATTTAAGATGCAGCCAGCATAACTGGTATGGTTATCAGTGGAAATAATTTTACAGTACCTGAACATTCGACACCTACTATAACATGTGATGCTGAAGGATCACCTTTACCATTAATTACATTACGTTATGTTAAAAACAACACAATCATAGCTCAAACTACTGGCCTACGTTTACAGCACACATTACCTTATGCGAGGTGTGAAGATACTGGGAAATACAGATGTGAAGCCGATAACATGTTTATACCACAGCCACCTGTAATAAAGGATATTTATGTGTTATGTATGTATCTAGATCTTAAAATCTTCTATGTATAGTTTTTTTTTAATTTTCATTTTATATTAGTGGCAAATATTGTTAATTATATTAAGAAAATTTTATTTCGGTACTTGTCAGTTCCAAAGTTCTCACTTTGCTTCTGGATTGTGATTGGGATATGGATCACTATGTTTGGTTTTTATCAATATAAAGTCTAGAATTTTAGTACTAATATTTACGAAAAAGAACAGTTGTTAACTGAAGACATATAACCTTGGGAGGCAGCAAGTCATGCAGGAAAGACTCATAAAACATATATGTCTACTTTTAATTATTTATTTTTATTTCTAACTGTTTCATTCATAGAACTAGCTTCCATACAGTAGGTTTGGTAATCTGAATGATTTACTATTACAAAAACAAAACATACCAGTGTAAACAAGTAAAGAACAATTTGATGACACAAAGACGATAAAAAAATGACATTGTTTTTATATTGTACCCTCCAATTCATGTATTGAAGTACATTAAATTACAATTTACAGGTTCTCCACGACCAGTTGATACAGACCATATGTATTTCTGGTCTTTTCAGCGCGGAAAACCTTTAAATATCTCGACAGTTTATATTGCTTATCCACAACCAGAATTCAAATGGCATTTTCAAGACATAACTTCGTTCTACATATCCGAAATAACTAATGGTTCAGAACATGTAATC
The DNA here is from genome assembly GCA_021292105.1 of Anadara kagoshimensis. Classification (NCBI taxonomy): domain Eukaryota; kingdom Metazoa; phylum Mollusca; class Bivalvia; order Arcoida; family Arcidae; genus Anadara; species Anadara kagoshimensis. The sequence continues at coordinate 36,349,429 of CM037866.1, forward strand.
ATCAACAACATATTTGAATATCAGTCTCGGATCTATCTTCATGCATCTTACATGACTAGACCAATTCTTCAGAACGAGGATTTTGGGCGTTATTTAATCACAGCAAAAAACGAAGTGAATGTGTCTACTAATGTTTTTACTATCGTTGCTCAAGGTAAGAAATACCTTTACGGAGAATTATTCGGATACAACAATTTCCAACTTTACCATTAAGTAGAACAAGCATTGTATTACATGTTCTCACTAATACGACCCTGTTATAAGAATGTGCATAGTCATACGATAACATTTTGGCACCTATTGCACCTTATCATATATCCTCTTGTTGTAATACTGAGTGAAAGAAATCGTTATATTCATTGTCTTAATTCATGTGATCTAACAAACAAATGTTATAATTTATATTTGTTTGTAATTTAAGCGTTCGCTGCTTATTTTCATAGATTCCATTTAATGTATAGTAAAGGCTAAAATGATATTGAAATAAGTTGAGGCTTCAAAACACTATCTGACACATATTCAGTCCACATTTAGTTAAGTTTTCACCACTTAGAACTTATTATTAAAATGTATCTTTAAATAATTAAACGAGATATTTTGGCACATATGCTTTTGGTTGAAAATTAAAGGATAATCTCCTGTTATCATTTTAAAGGAAAACCAAATTCTCCAAGTGAAGTGACGGTAGATTGTTTTCTTAGTGCAAATATAACCTGGACTTCCCAATACAACAATGGTGCTACGCAGAGATTCTATATAAGTTATGTTACGAGTGGGATAAACAGAATGTCGCCTGAAATCAAAGATCCTGGGTTAAAGGAAAAAGCAACAATGGAAATACATAATCTGAAGGAATCATCATCATATACGTTTTTAGTGATTGCTGTGAATAAATATGGAGAAACCAAATCACGAGAAGTTTTCTGTACTACCCATTGTAAGTAGATATTATAAAATAAAATGTGACATATAAAACATAGCTTGAGAGTGTTAATGACATGACAAGAGCTCAAAAAAGAGGAAGTGTATTGCTTTACCTAGACAACAAGGCATTTAATCATAAGATTAATGCTGCAAAATATATAGATATGTAAAACAAAGCAGCTGAAATTAAGAATATATAGGAAAAAATGTTCAAAATAATTGATGTATGCTACCGGTACAATGGTGTTATTAATTTCAAAATCTTCAAATACTAAATATTGTTAACGTTAGACTGCTGAAATTACTATATCAAAATTAAATGGTCTAACTATAAAAACTATTCATTTATCTTTATTTTTTTTTTGCTGAAGATATTTTAATATACTTATGTTTGTTTTTTATTGATATACTTGTTTTTATCTTGTTTTAGCAAAACCTGCAAAGATACACCAAGAAGGATTGATTATTGGATCTTACTTTGGAGGTTTTATAACGGCTTTGATTATTGTAGGAGTGATCGCCTATGTATGTGTTCGTGCGAGAAAAAACAAAAACAAAAACACAGGTATTTATCATATACTTCTACTCAACTTTTTATGTTAAGCTTATTTCATTACTATTGCGTTGTATGTTAAATTTACAGAATAATACATGTTTATCATCGTTTTTTCTGGTTAAAATCCACTTGTTTTTTTTTTTTTTTTTAATTTTTAGATTGCTTTGTGTTTGATTGTTCGGACACGGATTGGAATATTTGTGTGAGCCAAAATCAAAATCAATCTATTTAATTTTTTTTTCATAGTGTTGAAAAGATACCCAAAAGGAGCAAAATAGTACATTTAACTAAATTAAGGTAAAGCAATACTCTGCATCAGGTATTATACCTCATTTAACCTTTCAATATATATAGATTTAGTTCCATTCAGTCATAAGTATCATTGGTACATTTTTTTTTACATTTTTATACATTTTAAAATTAATTACTTGTGACCGTTAGTATCCTTTTTGTAGGAGATGTTCATGATGGTCGGTAAGTTGTAACATATATGTTGCTTTTAATCCCAAAGATATGATCCGTTTAATTGATAATTAACGTTTTGTATGTATCAAATTATTGTCAAATTTATTTTAATGTCCATTTAAAGTTTTTAATACGTTGGAAACAGTATGCACTCTACAGGATCTAAATACAATACCAATCAAACAAAACATAACACCGCAATCCTCAATAAAATTCAGGTTTGCAATTTAATTTCTATAAAATTGGTTAATTAACTGTTTGAGAGGAGCAGCTGTTATTTTCTTAATTCATATGTGTATGCTCTTGATTGAAATAGTAACTTTGGGTGTTCATATACTTTATATGAATTAGTTCGTCACCTTGAGATGAAATAAGATGGTCAACTGATTAAAAATACAACAACAAATACATGTAGAAGTTATAAATAAATACCAATTCCTATGGCTTGAAAATAAAGATAATAAGCAATGAAGAACAAACATACTAATCCATATCCCAATTACAATTTAGAAGCAAAGTAAAACTTTGGAACTGACAAGTTAGGTTATACACGTAAACTTCCACGAGGATGTCGCGTGCTCCGGAAGGGTAACCACCTGTTTAGCTAGCTACACCCGCCACGTGTGTAATCAAAATTGTGTGAAAGGAACACTGAATTATGCGACGTCAAGTATATCCAGGGCAATCCTGGACACAGAGACATCAAACTTGTTAATAATACTGTGATGACGGCAATAAAACTTTTTGAGGGCCTTGATAACCATAGGCTTGCAATATCCCTGTGTCAACAATTTATTTGCAAGCAGTCTACTTTGTTGTACAGTATACAAGTTGTACAATCTTATAAATAATGTATACACATTTGATTTAAGCATCCAGTCAAGATATGAAGACATGCAAATGAGAACAACGGAAAATACATATGATGTACCTGCTACACAAGGTATTAAAGATTTAAGTTACAATTTGTAAATTGTAAGTTGTGAAATATATTAAAATTAAAAAAATGCAAAGAAACACATATACTTGGAAACTAACACATATTGGAGACGCAACGAAATAATACGAAAAGTACGAGAGAATGATAAAACAGCTAACCAGAAAAAAAAAACAAAAATGTGTTGGGACCACTAAAAGTATCCATAATTGGACAATGACTAGAGAAAACAATTTTGAAGAAATTAAATCATATATTATTACAATTATTACAATCTGAACTGTTAAGTTCATTAAATCTACAAAACATTAAAATAAACTCGTACATAATTATTTTAAGTGGCTCAACACTACACTTATCTGTTGCTTAAATGTTCATTTTAATTTGAATTTTTTTAGGAAACAATGCGTGAAAATTGAAACATAAAACTTACCAATCTAATTTGATATCGACTAGTGCATACAAACTGTTGTACATTATGTAACAATAAGTCATTTTAAAAACGGGTAACGATATTCGAAAAAAAAAATTAGTAAGGAGTTCTATTAAATGAGAAAGTCAGAATTCTGAAAATTAATTATTTTGTAAAATTCCCTAACTATACTTCAAAACACCTATGAACGTCATCGCAATACTCTTGAGTATGATTAATTTAATTTGTCAGTATTAAAGCTTACGTTTTGGAATCGTGATTTGGACATGAACTTTTGATTCGAGGCAAAAGATTAGGTTGGTTCTGCATATTAGCTAATAGCCAGCTGAAGAAGATGTCGATGACGCTGATTATTATAATGTTTATACTGATTGGTGGACGTTTATATTTGAAAATTTATTTGCTTATTATAATCTTCAACATGCAATTTCCGTAATTTTATGTTGATGACAAATATATAATGCGACTAATTTCTATATGAAGTTATTAACATGTTTATATGTTTCGTTATTATTATTGTTTTAAATAATTACATTTACAGCCGACTACGAAGATACAACACGAGTTGAAAGGTATGTTATCAAAGAAAATGAGACACCAAAATGCAAACTACCTCTATTTCTGTATTAAGATAATTGAGTTTTCTTGGTGTTTAGAAGTGTATTGGAATGGTTTCATTCTTCTTAAAGTAAATGGATCATTAGCAACGATACCGATTTAAGAATGCTCAGTGTGTTATCCTAGCTGCCTTGATTTTATAAGGTTTGGTTTCTCTGATATACTATCTTAACCTACCTCAGCAAATTTTTCAAACAAATAAACATAATACATAGTTGGATTCATTATAAGCTTTGTTTTTTTTTTCTTTTTTAAACCAAGACAAATGACCAAAAATGATTTTAAAAGATAAACTTTTATACTTGTTTGGATCTACATAAAATTTTATAGATCTTGATACATTAAATATAAAATGACTTATTTACACTATTTACAAACGACCAGAGATGAATAACAAAATTGGTCCTTATATTGTTTTAGTGATCAAACGCAGTATGAAACTCTAAACCAAAGTAGAGAAGATACATCAACATACGAAGAGATAAAACCTAAAGGTAAAACCAATCAATATAAACTTATCAAATTAGTATCAAAGTTTGGTTATTCACAGTTCAACTTTATATGCTCATAGTACAATGTCCTAAAAAGTTATATATGGTTTCTTAATAGTAAACAAAACTTCCTATTTATTAAATTGGTAAAATTTCACGATTAAAATAAAAAAAAACTTTGATTCATTAATTCCATCGTTTGGTGAAACTGGACGACAATATGTTTTTTATGATGCATAATGGTTTTTTTTTTTTTTTTTTTTTTTTTTTTTTTTTTTTTTTTTAAACTCGAACCTATTTTCCCATATGTTCAGCAAAAATGATAATGGCTGACTCAAGGATTTAGAAAACGTATGCTTATCGAGGCACTCAAGACGGATGTCAACACAACACTGAAATACGTATGATATCTTTTTGTTCAAAATATCCTGGATATATCAAAATTCCATTTTCTGTTAATTTTATTGTTATAACTTGGTTGATATTCACGCTTATCGAAATTATTTAAGCATTTGATTGATCAGATTCACCGAAAATAGTGTAAGGTTTTTGAAATGATTATAATTGAACATAACGTCTTTACAGGGCATTGCCATGAATATTGTTATTAAATCATTAAGTTTTTATTTTATTTTTTTTTTCATTTTTTTTAAATCCAAGAATTTTTTGTCTAATATTTTAACTATTGATTGTTTCTATGTATCTATTACAGAGAACATCTTTTCAGAAGAGAAAAGAGTTTATGCAAATACAGTTATCACCTAATGTGACAAATAGACACATATCGAGTTATCGAAAGTAACAATAGCATAACTACTAAACAATATATTTCGAATTGTAGTATTTAACGGAAGTATGGTTAAAGATGAAGTATAATTACTTGCCAATCAATTGTGGAAGACAAATAACATTGCCGCTTAACCCAAGGATTAGATAGATTTTAAGATATTTTTCATCACTCAATAACACATAGTAATAGACGCATTAAAAGAATAAAACCATTGTACATTTGTTTATGCATTTATGTATATTAAGCTGACATTACAGAGCAAATTGCCCCAGATATATGACCATTCTTGGAAATCATTTATAGATCGTTCAGTTTTTTACTACTTTTTTATTTTCAAGAATGGTTATATACCTAGGGTAAATCAAACACTAATGATGCTTATCTGGGTAAAATATATAAATGGGTTATATCCCCTTTCATTTGTACATAGCTAAGGAAAAATTCACAATTTATACTCAACTGAATAATTGAAGTATGTATCCTGTTTAGACACTCGTGCTTGACGCAAACTTTGAGATTTATAACCGACATGTACAGTGGCTATTCTTCTTAGTATAGATTATAAAGGAGCAAAATTGTCTTATATAACCACTCGGAATAATCATTTTTGTTGTATCAAACTGTTTATCCTTTTATACATGCATTTAGATATTTATCTTGATGTTAAATTGTTCATGAGGTTTTTGTTGCATTGTTGTAACGCGATTTACTGCATCTGTTGATATTGATATATTTAACGCGCATAGTTTGACACATTTTAAATCTAGAATGTTTTGTCAAAATATGTTATATTCTTCAATAAATTAGTATTTCAGAAATTAAATACAATTTTGTTGATAACAGGTTCAAAAACAACACCTTAAATTTCCAGCAAAACAGTGTCCTTTGCTTAACAATCCTATATACATGTGCATTGTTTAGCGTTTGGTAGAATAAGTATATGAATTGTAACCATTTTTGTTTGAATACATACGCTTGCATTCTTGTGTATCAGGTGCTATAAATATTTCATAGTTTAGAAAAAAATACGTTAATAACTACAAATCATATGTCGGTAATAAAGGACACGTTTATTGTTGAACAATTGTCGTAGTTATGGTGTTATTTGTACAACTTTTGTTTCATAAATAAAAAAAAATGTGGTGTTTCACTGACTTTCATTTGAATAATTTGTAACGTAAGTAAAGATTCAGTTTACATGACTACAATGAGTTTCTCAATATCAACTTCACCAGGAATAGTGTCTAGCTAGACTCGTCACGTGTGATAACGAAATAAAAAATACCAATCCATGTTCAAATCAAAATCCAAAAACAAAGCAATAACCAACAAATGGCGTTTAAAATGCGGAATGCAACCAGGCCAGCGCATCCTGTTTAGCCAGCTACAACCGCAACATGTGAAATCAATAATAAGAATGAAAGGAACAATGGACTAAGGGGTGTCAAATATTTTCTGGGTGATTTTGGACACAGAGACATTTTTTATTGACAATATGACATCTTTTTGAGGTCTGATAATCCAAAGCTGGCAATATCCATGTTTTAAATACCTGTAAGCAAATACATCATTAACAAGAGCAGCTGCAGAAAACAAGAAAGTTGATAAAAAGTCATGAAGTTTGTGAAATAACTTCAAAGGGGACCTTTCAACGGTATCATAATTGAGGGTAGGTTCGGAACTTCAGATATAAAAAAAAACACATTTCAAGCTTTGCAGTTCACTCAAAATGCTATTCCTGACTCTCATTCATAATACCGAATGAATACACTCAAACAGAATGTTATTTCTTAATTAACCAAGTTTCTTCATTTATTCAGTTTTATAAGAAAAAAGAAAAGTACCAGCAAGCGATAGAGCACGTTTGTACCCATTGAAATACAGATTTTTTATTGAAAAGGTATATATGATAGTTTTTTATTACCAAACACAACATACTGGTCAAACCAAATAATTTGGAGGCCCCTACAAAAATAAGAAAAAAACCGTAATAACTTTTTATAATTCAATTTACTTTAAATATAACACATTCTTCACATCATGTAGCATATTTAAACACAAGTACTCAGTATTTTGTGTGCCTACCCTTTACTTTATAAAGGCTCATAACTCTAGTTGGCATACTGTTGTATAAGGATTTTAAGTAATTCCTATCCAATACGTGATATCGCGATTACCCAGAGTTACATAACTCTTTAGTGATGAAGACGCGAAAAGTATATTGTCCCGTAAATCTCGCGAGATTTACGGGACAACCGTAACCAGTGTAAACATGAATGTCAGGATGGCATGACAAAACAATGCCGACTTTACATTACGTTGCTGAAGGCTGTGCGGCCGATAGTAGAAGGGAAATGTCGATATTTTTTTTTTTCACTTCCAAAGGTACGATGTGTAAGAAAAAACTGGCTAAGAATAATCCGTAGAGATGGATTAGAGGAGCAGATAAATACCAACTTGTCAGGAAATTGCCGCTACGATTTCCGCCATTTAGTTGTCTGCCCTTAACATTATGAAGATGCAGAGCCCATACTACTTATTCTATCCCCTGCACTGTTTAGGTATAACAACTTTTAACAACGGGGAAAAGGCAGGAAAACGAAATAAATCGTCGGAATGTCGTAACGACAATGGGACGAATCTGGAAGGCCAAGAATGACGCCTGTATAGAAAATAAGATTAATAAAGGAACCTGGGTTAGATGAGTCATCTGTCTGCTACCCATGGATATGTATAAGGTGAAATGAGACATCATATGAACCAAAGCATACTCTGGCAATTGGTTCGACAGTAAAACAAATGATATCTAGCTCATTTGGTCATGTTAATTTAAATTAATATTGGATGAGACCTTGATAGTGAAAGACCCCCCCCCCTTTGTCATTATACATGACATGCTACCCTGGCCTATCACCTTATAATTCTATAATTTAAGTAAAATGCATAGGTATATTTTACTGCATTTAGCAGCACTTTTTGATCTTGATGTAAGTGAAATAATCTTGACTGGAGGTATATTTTTTTATTCAATCAGACTAATAATAATGAATATATTGACTGAACCTAAATAAAGTAGTATGTAATTTTTCACAAGAGGGATTAAAACATCAGATGAAAGTTTTTTCAGCTGATCTTGTGTGAATTAAGTGACTGATTTACTTGCAAAGAGCCTGACTTGTGCTTCAGGCAACATTTTATGAATTTATTTTCTTGTCATGGTAGCTGAGATGTTAAATTGCTTGCTATGTATTTGGGAGATTGGGATTCAAACCAAGGAGACTTAAAATGGAAGTCCTGTGTGTGGCTAAATAATCTATTGTTCTGAGCACACTGAAAAGATTTAAAAATCAGTCAATTCACCTGTATGACTATAGATGGTGAAGTCTGAATATAAGTGAAATATTCTTCACTAGGATGTAACACACCCTTTAATCAATCACATTCAATCAGCTTCTTTTATGTAAGAGGTGTAGTTACTGGCTTTAAAATTGAGGGTTGTGGGTTCAAACATGCGAGAATATAACAGATTTTCTGAAATGATTTTCATAATTTACTGTAAATTGTTTACAAGACAATGTTAATGAGTCTTAAAATCATTGTGGATTCAGACAACTCTGTAGAGAATAGGCTGTTTATCGCTTCTACATAAGACACCTACTATAAAGTGACTGGTACACATTTTGAAAAATTGTTTTGACTAAAAATATGAAATTCCTGAACATCTGTGGTTCTAACTAATGGAAAAATTCAACAAATAAATTTATTTCATAAATCCATTAAAATTTATAAGGTATGAGTGATGTTGATATACAAGTGTTTAAAACACTTGGGAAGAACAAGGCACATTTTCAAAGTTAAAACAATCTCAGGCTGATCATGAAATGACATTCACCTCTCGTAAATAAATACAAAAAGAATGTAGATATGATATGTACTGTTAACTACATATACAGATAACTATCTTGTCTGTCCATTTTGTAAATTTGAATATCTAAGAGAATTTAAAGTTTTCACAAGTACAACACATATGCCTCCATCAGCTGGTGAAATTTGATCAGATACACTAGATGTAATTTGATCTTAATGAAATGAGGGCTCTCTAACTTGCAATTGATCAGCAATTTTTCAGTACAATATCATTACATTTAAATTTTTAAATACCTTCAGGGCTGTATACAATTACAACAGTTCTCATTTGGTTCATCATACTTGTTACTGCTCAATGAGTTGAGTTAAATAATAGTGTTTAACGGCCAGTCAAGAATATTTCACTTATATTGAGACATTGCCAGCTATAGACAAAGTGAACAATTTTTGCCTGTGTGTTGTTGTGCTGATGGCACTTACAGCAGGGTTCTTCATCATGTTACTTACGGAGCCAGCACTCTGTTACTGCTCAACGATTTGAATGAAACAGGGACGAATTTGAACTACTTTGAGTTAGGGGCCCAGCTCACTTCAGAAAAGAAGTTGTGATAGTAATAAATAGCTAAAACATGTAAACATTAAGGGCCCAGATTGATATTTAGTAGCCATTGACTCTGGGCCCCTGCTAATCATCATTCCTGATGAAGAATGAATAAAACAGCTGAATAAATTCTTCATTAAATTCATTTTTAAATAACTTTCTTACCTAAAATTACAAAGCAGATAAATGAAGGATATAAACAATTCTGATAGAAAACTTTGAGTTTAGTTAATACAGAGTTCCATAAATTTGTACTGAATAGTACATGTTCAATATAAATACCTTTCTGTGTATAAAGAATAAAGTCACAAAAAGGTGCACTACACACTGCCATTTGTCCCAAAATCTGAATATAATATGGCAAGTTCTCACTCTGTAAGGTGAATTGTTTCTCCTATAATGTAAAGCACTATAAAACTGTGATTGTTAGTCTGTCCCTCCTTTGACAATTCCATAAATAATTATCTGATTGTCCAGTAGTACACTTTGCTAACATTTTTATGTCATCTTCATCCATAAATTGGTTAATATTGTCATCTCCATATTTCTTTATTATGTCTATTATATACAGATTATGTTCATCAAAATCTAGATTTTCATCTGAATCTGAGTAGGATAATACATAAAGTGCTACACTGGATGAATTTGACCGCTTTAATAATTTTGTGACATCTCTTTCTATTTCCTTCCTGTCCAGTGTCTCATAAGGTAGTGTCTGGTAGCCATCATTTGGTGTGGGGCCAGGTTTCTTATAGACAGTAATATCACATCTGAAATATGTAAGATATAAATTTATTTTTCAAAATGTTTAATACAAGTCTTATTTTACATAAAAATTAAGAGTTGCTGGTTACTGGATTTGTTTTAATTACTTATGTATTATAATATATGACTTTCTTACACCAGAGAAATAATGGAAGATCTTATGGTTTAAACCATGATCTCAATTTACAGTTAAACCTTGACAAATCACCCTATTGATTTTGTTTGGTCAATTATTAGCATAATAAAGGATTTTAGTGTTACATCAAGGTTGACATGGAGAACAAAACATAAAAGTAATGGATTTGGAACTTCAAAATATTGTTTATTGGGAATAAAAATAACAATGTCTGTAATGTCTTAATCTTATTCCTGATACAGTGTTCAATCTAGGATTTTTCAGAGAAGCCATTTTCAAAAACATTCCTCAACAACCATAACATAAATATTGTTGTGTTCATGTAATGTTAAATATGGTCTACTGAGGCCTTAAAAATTGGCTCATTTGGCAAAATAAGGGCCCAACCAACACTTCTATAATGAACATTGACTGTTAGAAAAGAAATCTTTTAAAACCAAATACTTTGCCTATCTCAAATGGCCTCAAATGAACATCTCCAATCAAACCAGAGATGGTAAGCTATTTGGTTTACATTATTGTCTGTGGTTCTGGTTCAGCAAACATTGGTATTCTAATAGATTTAAACATTTTGTAAGGATGCTACAAAAGAGCAATTTCATACTGGTATATATACCTGTCCAGTATTTTCTAACAAAATCCATTATTTATAAGGTTCTGCAGATTGTCTTGACTCTGGTACACATTGTGCTAGTTGATGTACACCATTACCACCTGAAATAATAATTATAACATGTAACACTACATTTGAGATATCTATAGTATTTGCATAAAAAATAATGGCTGATTACAAACTGTCTCATATACATTATAATTAATAATTTTTATACTAGTATACATTTCTGGTAATAATAAAACATGCTTTGATTATGGTATGGATTAATTTAAGCTGTGTGGATTCAGATTTGTTAATGAAAAGGGGATAATTATTGAATCCACAAATATGGGGTCTTTATAGGGACCCACACTATAGGTTATATTTATATTGAATAGTCCCCCAAATTGTGTTATGGGACTGAATTTGGTCATTTGATTTTCTAATCAAGTTGACATTATAAAGAACCATTTTGGAATGTTTCTAAAGTCTTTCAAATGCCTACATGTGGCACCTTAAAACCATAAAATATTTACTGAAACCATCCTAAGTGTACCTGTTTAGACACAGGGCCCTGTAACAATTTAAAAAAAAAGAAATTTGGTCAAAATAGTTATGTGACCATATTTGATATTAATTATTACAGAGACATATAAACCCATATATGTCTCTGATGATTATTATTATTATTTTACAGTAATTACTGTAATTTGACCATATATTTTTTATAATCTTTTTTACTGACCCCGTGCTTCAGGGTGGTCTTATGGTCAGACCCTGGTCCATCTGAAGCATTTACAGGCACTTGTTTCTGATATTTAAAAATTACACTATATACCCAAAATATAACAGTGTAATTTTTTAAATACCAGAAACAGGTGCTTATGGAGTGAACACTAAATTCAGTTTTCTCAATAAACGATTTATTAAAATAATAATAATTATTATTATTATTACTATACAACGACTGTACATACCCATATCTGCTCTCTGAACATCATGGACATGACCATTTGAATGCAGCTGATAGGCGTGCTGTCCTTCTTTCTATCATGGATTTTCTGCTTTGACCAACCACACTATGACAACAAGAACTGACCAACATCTAACATGGCAATTGTTGACAACCCCCGTAAATCGCTGGACCATTGTAAACTCATTGACAGGTTTCAAAACTTCTCTGTCGCGCACTGTCCGTCGCCTCGTGTTCTGGATGCCACAATCGTCACCCTGTCTATAACAGGTACGTTCAATCTCGCCGTATGTAAACAAAGGGCCAGCAACTCTTCTTTTCTTTCATTAGAATGATTAACATAGTGTTCTCCGACGTATTGACACAGTTCTTCTCTTTTTAACGACTCTTATGATTTTCTGATGATCAAATCTCGTCTGGGTTGTGACGGACGCCGATTTGTTGCAATGTTTGTCCCCAGACAACAACGCCTTTCTATCTTCACCACTAGAGAGTTCCGACGAACGAGTAATCGCGATATCACGTATTGTTACCATTCTGAAATTACAGCTTTCCAAAGCTTTTGGCGAAACTTTAGCCACCCTCTCACCTATGTAGTCCAACACATTTTCTATCGGGGACATATCAGGTGAACTAGCAGGCCAATCCATAGTAGCTACACTTTTCCTGTCAAGAAACGATATTGAAGAACGGGAAACATGACAAGAGGCATTGTCTTGTTGAAATATGAAGGATTTAGAGGGAAGACCAAACATTGTGACACTACATCAATATCATTTATTATATTTTCCTGATAAGTTTTACTATTTTACCTGGACCATTTGGTGAGATGAAACCCCAGACATGTACTTGAACTGGATGTTTGACTTTAGTCTGAATACAGTCTTTGCTGTTTTTTTCATGCTTGCTACGCCATATTCGAAATTTTCTATGGTTATTATTTGATTTGAAAATTGATTTATCTGAAAAAAATACTTTATTCCAAAATTTCATGAATTTCTCTAAATACACTTTTGCCCAATGGAATTGTTCAAGTTTCTGTTTTTATTTCTTATAACCTGTTTTCGTTTTGGATTATAACTTTTGAGACCAAATTTACTAATAATGCATCTTATAGTTTCCTTTCCAACCCATTTTTCGCAAAATCTTAACAGTTATACTCTTAGTTCCTTTAAAGTCACATGACGTTGCTTAACACGTTCTCAATTTTTAAAATATTAAATTTGTAAAATATTAAATTTGTATGGATAATTTGACATAAAAAGTCCTTATATATAGAAACGTTGCTTTAACATAATGGATATGTGCAATGCTTCGCTGGAACAAATTGAAACTTTGTCCAGAATCATGCACAAAATATAAAATACGGGCACGTGGAAAATACAGGGGGCTTCCAAATTAATTGGTTTGACCAGTATATATATTGTCTATTTTGACACAAATTGGAGACCCAATTTCCAAAATAGAATGAACAGCTTTATGCTGTTTAGCCACAGAATACTACAAAATCTGGAATTTATAATTTAATTCGTTTTTTTACACAGATGTATAAATTTTGAACGGAATGTATTAAATGTATACGTGATGTATGGAAGTTACGCAGGGTGTATTGAATTTACACATGGTGTATAGAATTTATAAGCGGTGTATGGAATTTACATAGGGTGTATAGAATTTACACGGGGTGTATGAAATTTAAACCGGGTGTGTAGAATTTATAAGGGGTGTATGGAATTTACATAGGGTGTATGGAATTTACAGGTGATGTATAGAATTTATACGGTATATGAAATTTACACGGGGTGTATGAAATGTCGAGGGTGTATGGAATTGTGACGTGGTTACAATACTTGTAGAAGATAACTAGGAAGGCTCACTGTTGTTTCTGGTTCTTTATTCTGGAAGTGGGTGGCTGTGTAGATGTGTGTGTGTGGTTTGCTTACAGGACTACCTTTTATATATCTTTGGATTTTAATTATTAAATAATGTTTATTGCCAGGTAGATCCATATAACGGTCAAGAGTCATTGACCCTTGTCCTGTTCAAATATGATACCATGCGGTAACTTGTAGTGAATCTTACCTGACAATAATATCTTTAGTAAAATTATAAAATTGTTGAATAACATTTAAGCCAGGTAGATCTCCCACATAGTGGTCAACAGTCATTGACCCCTGTCTTGTATAAAGACAATACCAGGTAGTACCTGGAACTTAGTGATATACCTGACAATAATGTTTTTATAAAGTTATAAAACAAATAGCCAAAGTTAACTGAATTGTGAAAAAATATTTTGATTTTGTAATTTCTATAAGTTCCAATATCATTACAGGAATTCACACAGGATTTATGAAATTTCCAGGGTGTATGGAATTTACACGGGGTGTATGAAATTTACACGGGGTGTATGAAATTTACACGGGGTGTAAAGAATTTACACGGGATGTATAATATATACACGGGGTGTATAGAATTTACACGGGGTGTATGAAATTTACACAGGGCGTATAGAATTTACAGAGGGTGAATGAAATTTACACGGGGTGTATAGAATTTAAACGGGGTGTATAGAATTTATACGGGTCGTATGAAATTTACACGTCTGTATGGGTTTTACAGGGGATGTATGAAAAAAAAAAACATTGCGGATTGCCTCTACTTACGCCCGCATTGATTCTCAATGAATATAAAATATTTAACGTTTTCAGAGACACAAATCAGGATAAATGCTAGAACTAATTTTACTAAAGATGAAGTTCTTTCCAACCATATGGGAGTTCTCGAGTGTTTCGGTATCAATCTTAAAGAGGAAGATCTTGATCTTCCTAACTTGTCAGTTCCAATGTTTTTACATTGCTTCTGGATTGTGATTCGGAAATGGACTAGTATGTTTGTTTTTGATTACTTGTATTGGATTCCTAAACTCCATAAAAACCCATACAAGGAAAGACATAATGCAGGCTCATCTAAATATACTACTTAATCATTATCGGTAACTCTAACACAAATTTTGACAATCGTCAAAGATGGTCTTCAGTCTTATTCAGAAAAAGTATTTTCTACATCTGGAATCAACCAAATGTGGATTCTCAAAAATTCTAAAGAATTACTTGAACATCTTGCTTCTTATACTTTATCTCATGTAAAAAGTATAAAAACATTTGATTTTTCTACACTATACACCACTATCCCTCATTCTAAATTGAAAGAACGCCTTAAAAGAATTATTCATTTGTCTTTCTTTTACAAAAAACAGTAAGGCAAGATACAAATGTCTTGCGCTGAAAAGGGATTCTGGTTATTTTGTCGGATTCCAAACAAAAATATACTAAAGATACCATCAACAAATGTTGGAGTTTTTGATAGATAACATATTTGTTGTGTTTGGTAATATAGTTTTTTTAGCAAACAATCGGTATACCAACGGGTACAAACTGTCGCCATTGCTTGCTCGTTTGTTTTTTTATTCTTACGAGGCAGAATTTATGCAGAACCTTGTTAAATCTGGAGTGAAAATTGTCGCCAAATCATTCAACTCAACATACAAATATATAGATGACGTTCTGCTTCTTAACGATCCTAAATTTGGAGACTATGTAAATGTCATCTATCCTAGTGAGCTTGAAATAAATGACAAGACTGATTCCTAAAGTTCTGTTTCATATTTAGACTTATACCTGAATTATGACGCACACGAAAGGCTACATTTCAAAATTGATGACAAACGTGATGACTCTAATTTTTCTATTGTCAACTTTCCTTTTTTATGCAGCAATATACCTGCTTCTCCTGCTTATGTTGTATTTGTTTCCCAATTAATATGCTATGGTAGAGCGACTACGTGGACTTTGTACAACCAAATAGGCTGCTTGCAAATAAATTGTTGACCCAGGGATATTGCAAGCCTAGGCTTACCAAGGCCCTCAAAAAGTTTTATGACCGTCATCACAGTATTGTTGAGTAAAATGTCTCTGTGTCAAGTATTGTCTTGGATATATTTGACGTCCCATAGTTCCATGTTCCTTTCACACAATTTTGATTACACATGTTGTCGGTGTAACTAGCGTAAAAGGAGATGCTTACCCTTCCGGAGAACCCGGCCTTACTTCCCTGGTGGAAGTTCACGTGTCTAACCTAACTGGTCAGTTTCAAAGTTTTTACTTTGCTTCTTGATTGTGATTCTGACATGGATTAGTATGTTTGTTTTTTATTTGATTAAATATTTGTAAGAAGCGTGAGTTGGAATATATCCCCCACCTGGTTATTCAAAACAATGCATCCATTTTTATGGAAATTCATGTATATGTAATCAGTCAAATAACCATTTCAACTTGTAAACATGCAAGGGAGCCCCATGTTCAAAACCTCTTTTTATATAAAAATGACTGAAAACTGGCATATGTTATGAATATTAATGTGTTTAGATTCCAATGATGTCATTAATGGTAATGGTAAATTTTCATAACATTTACGACGAATCATGAACACATGCATTTAAACAGACAATAAAACTGTTAGTGTCATGATTGTTAAACGGTTACACACATGTTCATAATGCCCAACCAATGACACTGCCAAATCATCCTAATATATTGTTTGCCAGACCAAAGAAAATGCAACTGTTTTAACTAAAACTTAGCAATATCCATCACAAATGTAACTATTTCGGACCACATACTAACATGAACATGATGAACGGTAAGTACTTTTTATCAAAATTCCTCCATTATTGTTAAAGTTATAGTCTCTATAGTATCACACTCAAAATCAGCAAAAACGACATATGAATATGTGATGAATATCTCATGAAATTCTTTTTTCAAATAAATAATACATTGACAAGTGAGAGTGAAATGATGTTTAAGCTACCACATGTTCCTTATTTAAGACAAAAATAGCTCTATGAGAGAGAAATAGCATTTGTGGACGAGAGATTAAAATACGAAAATGCAAGTTTGCCCAGGACAGGTGTAAATCTAGTACAGCAAGTTTTCGTTTAAGGCCTTAATCAAATTGTTAACAAATTAAAATCAATATGCTTATTTGAATAATAAGTTGTGTAACATATGATTGTATAAGACCCCTGTGACAGTTTTGGTGGGGACACGATTTTATATTAGACAAACAGACAGATATGAATGGGGATTCCGCCCTTAAACTAAGTGTGTATGGTATACAATAAAAGTGATTAGATGCGCAGAAATTTCGTCTGTGCGTTGCGCTTTCGACATTACGCAGCAGGGTTCTTTATCATGTCACGCCTACCATGACACGTGACCTAGTTTATTTTAAGTTACCATCTGAAAGAACTGGAACTTTCATTTTTTTCATGCAGGTTTGGGTTCGAATTCACCACCTCCCACTTACAGAGCGTGTACTATACCAACTTAGCTACCGCACTGTGGTTGCAAAGGTGTGTGTGTGTGTGTGTGTCTTGATAGTTGACCGGATTTTTAGCTCCGTTGGTAGTATCGGGAAGGTTCCAGGTAGGGTTTAAGTCCTAGTTTCTGCATTTTAGTGCTCGTCCAACCATTATCATTACCAACTAACATATTGGTCCTAGAGTAAAACCTTTCGATTCAATGTAGTTGAATGAAATAGGGAGGAGATTATGTGACGGATTCGCTAGACAAATGCCTTTAGATATGTTGATATCACGGCGATAAATTTCATTTGCATACATTTTGTCTATTAAAAGACAATGTCAATACTATTTCTTTTATTTGTATGATCAAAATGTAAAGTACGCAGAACCAATGCAAGTGTGAACCTTTTTGTGAATAAAACGAGAGAGAGAGAGAGAGAGAGAGAGAGAGAGAGAGAGAGAGAGGGGAGGAGGAAGAGGTCATGTTGTAGTAACCATACGGAAGAACCTAACTTGGTTTGGCTAAGAATCAAGATTGGAAATGGTTTTAAAGTAGCAATTAACAACATTTCTAGTAACTCTTTCAACTTTCTATTCTCCCGATATGAAAACAACATAATAATAGAGGGAGTTATACTTTCAGAGTCTAGTGCACCTGTTGTAATCACCTTTAACAACAATTTCTTTTCGGAAATGTTCGGCAATTTGTAATGTGCCCATGGTAAGATTACACTTGCTACTACATTGAGGAATGAATACAACTTTACTATTATTTAAAAGAGGTGTAGCGGGTTTAATAGGTTCTTTCAACACTGCGGTCTGCTTGAACAGATAAATGACTATGTATTTATAAACACCTGAGGGTTTTGCATTCTATAACTGGACCAGGTCTATGAACAATAAGCTCTTCGTTTTTGTAAACGTGGTTTTCCTTGAAGAGCCGAAGATATTGAACAAACCTTTACATCCATTATCTTAAATTTCACCTTTATACAATAAACAGAAAAACTAGATTAATAAAATAGTAATAAATACAAACATACTAATTCATTTCCAAATCACAATCTAGCTTCATGAAAAGTTCACGGGTGATATGCGTCTAGTTTTATTGTATGATAATATAACCTTGCTTGATCTGCTAGATTTGAAGGAAGAAAAGGATCATTTTTGAAAACACAAAAAGGCAGAATTTAACAATAGTTTTTTATATAGATAATAATTAAAACAAATAATAAAAAAGATATCCAAATGGGATTTGAACACATGTTGTACAGTTTACAAAGTGTACTCTCTACGCACTGAGCTAACAGTAGCGTAATTGTTAGTTGTATTAAAATATTAAATCAATTATATGTGCAGTAGCCAGATTTAAGTTTCCCTATTTTCAAAATTTGACCACTTTCTCCTAAGAAGACCAAATTTTGGAAAACTCGTAAAGATTGCGTTTTGAAAGTTAACTCATAAACAGTAACGTAAACGTTGGTCTTTTGATAAGAACACCTTGGAAATAATTATCAAAGATTGGAAAAATCCCTCACTTTTTTATTTTACATATGAAAAGACAAAGATGGGCTTACTAAGAAAAATGCCGGTAAAATGACCTTTTATGTGCCAAAATTTGAACATGCACATAAAATACTGCAGCTTTTTTAATTCAAGTGCAAGAATACTTAGACTTTCATTTTTCAAAAACCGAAATGGTCCATTTAGAATAAAATCCCGACAAATCCGCCATACCTCTTTGAGTACGTTCATTAGAATCGACTTATAAATCGACATAATAGCATTTTAGCATTACTACCATAATTTGCTTGATTGTTCAATTTCTTCCTTATCTGGGACCAATACTAAGCACAGTAGCATACCAGTAATATGATCACTGAAATGATGCAATGAAATAATATGTGCCGTGAAGAAAGTTATTTTGACGAACATAACTCATATCACGCGTCGTTAATTAAAGGCTATACTTTAAACATAAATTTTCGAAATTATCATAATTACATAATAACAACTATATGTGTTTATCTTAAATTCGGAGTTTTCACCCTAACCATAGTTTTCGCTTGGCACACCTCATATTAAGCGCCAAACGGTTTTTTATAGATTTTTTTTGTTTTTTTGCATTATTTATAACAAATAAAAACGCTCAGAATTCATCTGATTTATGATTCCGTTAAAATTAGCATGTGGCATGGTGATTTTCTTTTCGAATTTGAATACAGATAGATCACCACGGTAAGCATAACATGTATCGACACTTTTACTCTAATTACCAATGAGCGCAAATTATACAATGCGAGAACAAACAAAATGACTGATTTCCAATTATCAATATGTGTATACATTTACATGGTTACCCGACACAAAAATATTACGAGGTAAGACTAACCATAATATCTGGCGACATTTGAAATATTCATAACTGGAATGTAAAACACCATTACTCACCCACTAACTCGACAGGTCTGTACTGTACTTTATAATGTGAATGTAAGATTTATTATCGGTAGTTTTTTAATATTGCCAGAATAACCCTGGTAGGTACAGATCTGTTTAAATAAGTGCTTAATACATTTAAAGAAAAATACTGTAAGTTCAACCGTCTTGTTGACATAATATGTTTGACACCTTATATATGCGTGTTTGGGTTCTAGTAGTATAAATAATACAATTTACAACCAGGAAGTAAGCGATTGAGGTGAATTTAATTATTTTGTTGATTCAAATACTTCTAACACAGTATTTAGGTACGTTACTCTCTCTCTCTTTCTCTCTCTCTGCATTGAAACCGAAAGATGAATTCAGATTGTCTGTTTTCTTATGTGTACACAAGGCTTTGTTTAAATTGTTGAGGGATGAATAAAAATATTTCGGAAGCGAAATACAATAATTTAATTACCTATTTATTATTAAAAACCGTAAACATGACTTTAAATAATTATTTTAGAATAAACTGGCAGACAGTTGCCCCGTCTAGTATGTTCAAATGGTAAATAAGCCAAAACTCATTTTTGAATTGGTAAACACATTGAAAATCATAAAAATCAAGCCATATATTTCATAGCCGACCATAACAAGTAAAAATAAAACATTGCATGAATAAAATCGAACCAAACATCACAGAATTAAAACTATATAGGCCTAAATCCTTTAAAAAAACCCACACATGTTAAAATTACAACACTACCATGTATATTTACAATAACACCCATTTTCAATCTATGAAAGCTATTCCTTAACATTATCGTTAACTGCTTCATATGTCTATGAAAACGCATGTTAGACCTTTTTGAACTAATGCCATTTTATCAAGGGATGTAGGCGAGGTCACTTTTCATCCCACATCATCCTTCATCGAGATCCGGTAGACGGGTTTCAGGGTGCACTAAATTAACGGAAGAAGTAAATGAACAAAAAATTAATGCAGTAATAGCTTAAATGAATTGTTTCAAAGGGTTCATCTTCATAAACCTCAATTATTACGTCCAGGAAAAAATTAATGACAAATGTGAGGTCTTTCTTTTTGTATACAGCAATATGCCCGTCTCACTTGCTTATTATAATTTTACTTGGATTGGTATGTTTATTTTGTTATTTTTACAGATGCAGCAAACATTAACAGCTTTATTTGAGATGATGTAGAAATCTCATGGACACTAAATCCGATACCTGACGTATTTATTATCATTGTCGTTCGTAATCCTAACACCGTTAATCTCTTCTATGCATCTGGCACGGTATTTGCATCAGTAGACTCTTCGTACACAGTACGTATTGTTTGTAACGGCAACACAGCAACAGGACAGATGCAATTTACATTGATAAATATCACGAAATTAGATGCCGGTCTGTATACAGCTGTACGTTCAAATTGTACGGGCATAGTTTCGCAAGGACCAATCTTATATGTTTTAGGTACGCTCACAAAATGAAACGCGTGATTGATAATTTTAAAGTGCTGTTATGAAATAAAATAAGAAGATCATCTGTATAACCTTTTGTGTAAATTTCAAAGTTTTCACTTTACCTTTTTATTGTGATTTCGACATGGTTTAGTGTATTTGTTATTTATTAATATTATATCTATTCCACATGTTTAAATATGTCGTACGCATTTCTTTAAGTGTTTAACAATACATAATGCTCTTTGATCTGTCGTGTTAAAAATAAGGTATCTTTTTTACACAATTAGGTTATAAAACTCATTGAGATTTAAATGTCATGTTATTACTTTGTCTTGGAATTTTGATTGAACATCGACTGAAATGTTTGTTTTTGAATATTAGCATTAACAATCTTTACAATTGTACAGGTTTTTTGTATTATATTGCCGTAACCAGCTTACATTAATTTAAAGACAAACCAGCTATAGCTTTGGTAACGGAGTTGTCATTTCCTTTTGTAAATAATGATCTGGAGTTGAATTGTTCCATAACATTTACAACAGTTCCTACAAACCATAACATTTTAATGACCTACAGATGGAACATCGACGGAGTGAATATAACAAGTGGTACTGGGAGATATATAGTCAGAGGTTCTCGTATAACAATTACAAACATAAACGTGAATGATTCTAACACGATAATTACATGCACAGGAATAGAACAGGGAGGACTGACATCCGATGAAAGTAACAAATATACATTACAGCCACTGTGTAAGTAAAATATGTTAACAAACAATATCTATCAATCAACCATATAGTCAGGATTACGTTACTTCCAATGTTATATTATTTCTTTTACTGAATATTTCAATAATGGTCACTCAATGCAATGGAAACAAATTTGTTGTAGAACCTACTGAAATAAATATCTTTTTATATACATCAAAATGATCTTTGCATCAATACCCACAACATTCTAATAAACATGCCTATATAAAACGTTTATAGTTTTACAAATAATAATTAAAATCAGAGGTAAAAAATAGGTCATGACCTTGACAATTGACCTTGACATCATTTTGAAGATAATTACAAGAATATGTCAAAACTGAATACCCCATGCTATTATCTGGTCAAATAGTCGATTTATAACAATTTGAAGCTGTTTTACAATTTTTTTAAAAATAAAACGCTAACACGCGTAACCTATTTTTCGACCGAATTTCACGAAATGAACAAACTACAGGCCTAAGACCCTAGAGAAGCCAAATATCACATCAGGTTTTTTCTCCCATCATCGGTTTCAGAGAAGAAGATTTTTCAAGTTTTTTCAACCCTAGGTCACTGTGACCTAGTTTTGGTAGCCATGGCAACGCCATAATAAATCTAAATTGCACCGACCAGGCATGCTTCTGACGAAGTCTCGTTGAAATCTGCCAAGTACTTTCAGAGGAGAATTCGAAAATGCGTGTTAACGACGTACACACACACGCAGGCACGCACGCACACACGCACATACACACGCTGCACCATACCATAAGCTCACATGACGTTTGCTCAGGTGAGCTATGAATAAAAAGAAGCAAAGAAAATACTTAAAACTGAGAAATTAGGTTAAACACCTGAACTTGTACTAGGAAAGTAGGAAACGGGTGCTCCGTAAGGGTAATTATTTTAACATCAACCAATATATTTGTGTTCGATTTTATTCGTATTATTCACTAATTTAGCCATTGATCACACTTTATCTATAAAATCTCTTTCTCTTTTTTTGCTTTATTTTGATCTGTTTGTAATTATATTTTCTGGTTTCACTGTCTATTTCATGCCTGTATTTTTCAACTGCAAATTGTTTTCTTTTATTGCAACTCGTTAAATGTATTCATCATGATCAATCTAGAGAAAACTACCATTCCATATACAATTCAAAGCAAATTAAAAACAATGTTACAAATTACTTACTTGATTAGCATACAAGAGCTCGGATGTTAGTTTTGAATTTTGACAGAACACGTCTCCACTTATTGTAGCATTTGACACTAATCCGCAACTTTTAGGAAAAGCGGTAATGATTGGGGATCCTCCTGGAGATGTCAGTGGTTCTGTTAAATAGATAAAA
The DNA here is from genome assembly GCA_021292105.1 of Anadara kagoshimensis. Taxonomy (NCBI): domain Eukaryota; kingdom Metazoa; phylum Mollusca; class Bivalvia; order Arcoida; family Arcidae; genus Anadara; species Anadara kagoshimensis. The sequence continues at coordinate 36,372,956 of CM037866.1, forward strand.
TGTATTATAATGCTGAAAATGAAATACAAAACCTTATAGACACAATAAATAGTTACAAACATATCATCTCAAATACTAACTACAGTTGAAGTGTCGTTTTGTTATACATGTAACAGTGGATCCAGTTATTTAGTTGATGGATATGAACTATTATCTACAATATACCATTTTTTAACTTTGCTTTGTTTTTTGGTTAGAACATGTACATGTACTTGTATGGTTTTTTTTAATTTATTTTTTATTTATTTTTTTATTTTTGTATGAGATATCGTTAGATTTTTTTATCAAAGGTCGCATGCGTATGCATTGACCATTTAGAAAAGATACCTTGGGAACAACGTTTCTTTGACATTCTGTTTTGTTACAAAAGTTTATTGCTACAGATATGGTATTGTAAGTCAATGGTTACATGTTTTACTTACGAGTCACTGACATCATTGCCTCACTACTATTAAGACCATGAATACATTTCCAGATACCATTATGTATCGATTTGTTGAGTGATGGTATAGTGAGAACAGATGCTGTCGTCTTTCCGACTTTGTTTACAGCAATTATATATGGTAAAATCGGAGTACATATGGTTGCTATACCACCGAGAGGAGCTGTACAACTGACAACTGATAATCCTCCTGGCTTCAATATACTAACTGCTGTTACCTGTGGATCTAGAATACATGATATTTTGATTGCTGATCCTGAACATTTATTTGTATCTGATGTCACATTCAAATAAACGCCCCCTGGTAATTAGAAGAGAAACAGAAGCACTACTTGATTATTACGCACATTAACAACAGTTTTCGTTTCAACAGTATCCGATAAAACCGCATTATGATTACCAAGATATGCATCAACACAAGCTATACAAAGGTGCGCTTCAGAATTTGTAAGCGTATATCTACATGATTCACTTAATCACTTTTATTCCACTTGTTTAATGTGTTAGTATCAAAGCTTTGTTTGTTTATGCATTGGTTTAGCTTTCCTACAACTTGACTTTCAAGTTTGTTGTATATGCATATATGGTTCCTATAAATCTACTCTGACTAAATCACTGGACATTTACTCCAGTCTAATGGTCAGTCTCTGTATTCTTTTTTGTTGAAAAAAGCTATGCATGTAAAAAATACAAATATAACAGCATATATGGTAATTATACAGTGATACTGTTGAAGTAAAGATGACCAAAATGTTGCTAATTGGAATATCAATAAATGTCCATGTCATACACGACGCTATCAAAGTCATATAATGTACATTTTTTATAATTCATTTTAAAGTAACTTACCTTTTACCAAAACAATATAAACACTGTAAATTATTATTCTTCTTACGTCAAAAAAATTAGTGCGCATCATCTGTAATCAACAACGTTCTACGTTATTTTTACGCATAGAGATTCATTTATCTTAAAAACATTACATTGTAGAGATTGCTCTGACAGCAAATTAGTAGGTTATCTATTTTGTTTTAGGTTTTTAACATTTCAGTGACACAGGGAAATTTGTACAGAGTTTAGTGATATTACCTCTTTTTCAAGAAAAACAGGCCACACTTTTTTCAACACAGACGTAATTCTCAAACAAATGCCGACCTGCGCTTGGCTAAGTCATTCTTATTTGTAGTTTTCTTAATATTCCCATGAAACTACGCCCCTATTTATCGGGTTGGTACTGTCTGAATAAAGACGTCTAAACAGGTGGTTTAATATATTTTAATTATATACAGTCAAACCTGGCTAACTGGTCTGTAGCTGGAGCAGGTCAAGCTGGCTACTATAGACATGTGACCACTTTGAACACGTTTTAAAATGTTTTTTGTTATCTCTTATTATACCAGGTATATGCTATAATTTACGCTTTCATGTTAATGCAAATTGGTAAACAGATGAGTTTCTTTTCTGTAAAAGGTTGAATAATCAGAAGTATCAACATAATGTATTAATTTTTTATTGGACACAGATGGGACTTAGGATTAATTAAAACTTTTTCCCAATACATAATTTTTTATGTGCATATGCATAGTTCACATGTTCATTTAAACTCGAAGACTAAACTTCATTCTATTTAATATAACGCCTATTAACTATCGATTGGAAAAGGAAATAATGAGAAAACACTTGTTTTAAATTAAAAAAAAAGAATATCTAAATGAAAAGAAAGACAAAAGTAAATTAAAAACTTTAGTTACGACTCGTCTTTAATATATATCAAAGTACGAAACGGTGGGATACATTCGAGATTAAGTCATATCTTGTATGGGTAGCCTTGGTGTAACAATGGGTTAATAACTGAGTAACCAAGTCGTACACTTATACGTTTATTTATTTTGCATATGACATAGTTCAAGCACAAGAAACGTAAATCTGGAGACTTACCGCTATTATAAAGATAGTTAAGCAATTTTATAGGTATATACATGTAAATGAATATAATTTTACTTGGTTAAATCTTAAATGCAAAATGTTGTGTTATTTTAAGAATTAATAAATTGATAGACAAATAAGAAAACGGTTTATAAACATGAGTGTGGACAACACATTATTTTCTTCTTAAAATGCCCCTTTTATTTTTTGCCAATTATTTGGTAAGTCAATTCATCATGAAATGAGTAACTAGAACTTCTCTTGAGAGCCAAATCCCCATCTTCAACTTTTAAAGTTTTCCTGCGAGCTTAACCTTTGCGATATGACCTTGGTTTAAGGTAATGACACACCTTTGGACTATGAAGATTATTCATGTGAAGTTTCATGAGAGTCGTCCAAAGCATTGATATGATATGACCCGGAAACAGTTTTTAGTACACGGACAGACGGACAGACAGACAGACATGGTGATTCCAATTTACCCCCTCAGGCTAGTTTGCGGGGGTATGAATATTATAAACAAAATCTCAAGAAAGTGAAAAAATACATGTACATACCTGTTAAGAAAATTGTTAGAAATGCCTGTTACTTGAACATTGAATTTGTGCGTTTGTATAAAAATGAAATAATGCACATAACAGAAGGTTATTGCTGAATTGTAATTGTCCTTTTAATGTGCCATTCAAAGGGTGTTGAATTCGGTAATAATTAGAACAAAATAACTCGCAAAGATTTAAATTTCAATCCTTGACACAGAACGGAATAGCCAATGACTGCATAAATATTCAATTCATCTGTACATGCTGAAAGTAAAAACGTGTACATTACTAAAGGATGTTGACGAAAATTTCGAATCCCAATATCTTTTAGCTCACATGTCGATTTCAATCGTTTAAAACTTCCTATATGTGTATTAATGTTAATAAATAATAAATAAATAAATAAATAAATAAATAATTAAATAAATAAATAAAAATAAATAAATAAATAAACATGACATTGACATGTTGTCTATGACGTCAATATCAACGACTACGGATATGTCTTGAACTTTTCAGGCGAAACAAAACAAATACAACTATTTCCCGTATACATTTATCAGACTAGTCAACGCTAGTACACAAACAAAAACCCTTATCGGTCGTGAACACAGATATCGAACGCAACCTCGATTATTAACTTGAATGTTAAACGAGAAAATGAAGTTTGTGAGGAAACAAAACGTTATATATTTTATTTATATTGGATTAATACAAGGTAACATAAATACTTTTATTCATTAATGTAACCATTTACTATGTAATTATTTGAAATACTATTCTAAAACTTTCTTGACACACTTTTACTTGAAGAAACACGCATATTATTTTAGGCCATGAATTGTGTCGTGGTTTTGTTATTGGATATTCAATACAATCTCAAGGTAGTGTTGGAGTTCGTACAGTCTCTTGTTTTTTATTTCTAGAGATAACATAATTAATGTAGGACTTTGGCTAATTACCTATGGTATCTAAAATAGACATTGACTAATCCCATGAACGCGCTCCCATGAAGAATCAAATAAATCTTTCGTCCTAATCTGTCTGTTCTCTGGTTACTTCAATATAAGAAATTTAAAACAAATTAAATTATTTTTATAGTTATGTACTATAAGATATAAGTCCGATTTACAACAGATTCCTATTGTGAGTTTTCAACAAAAAAGAGATAAATAAATAAAAAGTACTTTAGCGTTAGGAACTTTATTTGATAGAATAAATAAATAGATAAATATAAATAATTAAATGATTATTCAAAAAACATTTGGAGATTTAAAAAAAATAATGGTCATAAACGTATTGCTATAAAGAATGAATGTTTTGATTTCCATGTAGCAATTCTATTGCGTATATTTATTTAGCTTCTATTCACTGTTATAGCCTGGCATGTGCTACTTTTTATTTTTTATGAAATAATACATTCAAAAGTAGTACATGACAATTTACTTTTTAATGCATTATTTCATAAAATCCAAAAGTAGCACATGCCATACCTGATTTATTTTTCTTTATTTCAGTTGTAACGTGTATTGATATCAAAATTGAAGGTTCAAAACAGTATTATGTAGCAGGTGAACCTTTTAATTTCACATGTAGATTTAATTCAACAGCAAATGCAGTAAGGGCATTACAGAAAGACAACGTCCAAGTACAATCTGTTCAGCTAGCTGCAGGAGTTTGTTATAATGTACAACCAGCAGTACCTGTTATCTGCACTGCGTCCTTTTGTTCTTGTTCACAACAAGGAGATATTTTTACAGCAAGTTGGACTTTTCCCATAAGTAGTACACATACATGGAAATGCGTACAAGGTGCAGAACAGAGTTCAGAGATGACCTTAAAACCAGCAGGTATAGCAATTATAATGATTTTCAAAATTGTCTATGCAATATGTATCACAAAAGTCAGTCAGAAAAAACTACGCTGTCATTAATTTTGAAGTATTTTGATCGACGGATGCCTATAACTTCAACGTATAATTACTCTGTGTATAGTTCTTTGAATAATACATTTTTGTTCATATTAGGTTACGTTGTCATAACTTGCTAAATGATTCACGAGGAATATTGCGATTGCTATAAAAATATATGATAAAGCTTAGTTGTAATGGCTTTTCCTTTATGCATGTATGTAATTATTGTTTATTATGAATTACACTTTGCCAATCTATGTCAAAAAATTAATCCTACGCAAAGTAAAAACTTTGAAACTAGGAAATGAATTTAAATGTGAAGCTCCACCAGGGAAGTGAGACCGAGGGGTCCGGGAGGGTAAGTATCTCCAGTGTAGGTAGCTACACTCGCCATGTGTGAAATCCCAGAATGAAAGGAATATGAAACTATTGGTTGTCAAATATATCGAGATAATTTTTGAGACGTTATACACATTATACACATTATTATGAATATTATTGTAATGGCGGCCATAAAACCTTTTAAAGGCCTTCAAAAGGCTAGGCGTGTAGTATACCTGTGTCAACAATTTATTCAAAATCAAGTTGTCTCGTTGCATAAAGTTACCTTAGTGGGAACAAACTTTAAGTTGTGAAACAAATACACCTTAGGCAGGCGAAACAGTCATATTGTTAGAATTGTATAATTGTAAAAAGTCACCAATTTTTTGGAGGTGGCGATTTTTTAAATTAAATGCTGTATGCATAATTGGACGAAACCGATAAACTCAGTTTGTTTACAAATGTTTAAAGAATTTGTTAAATTTGTGTCAATGTGATTCTTCTGTCAGTCCGTCCATCTGTCTGTCTGTATAATATGTGTTGCATATTAAAATATTGGTGCTGTCCCCCTTTCTATTTTTTCATGTGTCTGTCCGTTTGTCACCATTTTCTACACGGAGAATTTTAAACACGACACCTTGCTATCTTTTGGAGGGGTTTTATTATTACTTGACAGAAATGACGAGGAGTTTTTGTTTTGTTGCTTATCTGTCTGTCTGACCAGTTTTTAATCATATATTTTTCCATTTTTTTATTTGTTTTTGAATTTCTCATGTAAAGTTACATATGATACCAGTTTAAATTTTACAACGCAAGGTTATCTTTTCGGTATGCAATCAATTGGGCTAAAAGCTAATTTGTTCAAGTAGCTGCAAAAATATCCAAAGGACCAAAATTAATATAATGAAATTTAGCGAAGAAAAACTTTGCATGAGAATGTATACCTTAGTTTTTTAGGCTTTTCATAGTTTCTCTCCACTGCTTTGTAACCACTGCGGTAGCTCAGTTGGTAGAGTGCTTGCTCTGTAAGTGGGAGGTCGTGGGTTCGATCCCCGGCCGGGTCTGACCCAAGACTTGAAAGTGGGTAGTGACTGTTCTTTCGCCAAGCACTCGGCATTACGGAATGAAAGTCACGGTTCTTTCGGATGGGAACTTAAAATAAACGAGGTCCCGTGTCACGGTCGGCTTGGCACGCTCAAGAACCCTGCTGTATAATGCCATCAGCGCAACACACAGGCAAAATTTCTGCACCTTCGCCTATAGCTGGCGACGTCTCGATATAAGTGAAATATTCTTGACTGGGACGTAAAACACCATTACTCACTCACTCACTCCACTGCTTTGTATCATTTCGTATAAATGCAAGGCAGTAATTTTATATATGATTTAAGCTTGATCTGCATTGAAGGTCACGATGATTATTTGGGCAAAATTCTAAAAATAACCGGTACATCGCAATGGTCTTAATGCATGATGTTAGACTGTAGAATGCCAACTTCAGTAACAGCTAGATAAAAGTTGAACCAAAAATGCATATAGATATAAAATCAGCGTGTTAAGCAATAAATTTGACCTTGACCTTTATTCAAGGTCGTTTTGACCTTACATAAAATGCTATAAATGTCTTCTCAATAGCCTAAAGGTTTGTCGTCAACAAGTTCCAAAGATAGAGTCAGGAAGCGTCCACTACAGAAAACCGCTTTGAGTTTGGCTAATGCCCTCAAAATTAGCGATACTCAGCCTCTTGTGTCGTTATATTTTCTCTGGTTTCTCCTGTTATTCATTAGTTTCTGGTGAATATTCTTGTATCTTTAGGTTTTGCGAGTCCTACCACTGAGCCTCCTGAACCAACCTCATCTCCACCTGATAAATGTGATTGTCAAATATTGTCTTGTGTAGGGGAAAGTGGATTATGTGTTCTATAGATAATTGTAATAATAGTTGTTGTTGTTGATGTGCTTGTTGCGGTTATATGCATTATTTGGATAGTGTATAGACGGAGACAAAAAAAATAAAGAAAACAATCTTGAATTAAATAAGAATCTATTACATTGAATTGCCAACAGGTTTATTGGATTATATCATGTGTAATGACATAGCAATGTGGAAAATGGTTCTTATTAGGTAAAAATATTTCATATGGAATTTTTTGATTTTACATTACTGTAGAGATGAAATATTGAATTCTGACAGTCAATCTTGTTTAAGTTTAAAGTCTATAATTTTAGAAGTATAATAAGGTTCAGCATATTACGTTTGTATTTTGTTAAAGTTTGAAAGTTGTGTTGTGTTGTGTATTAAGGTCAAAGAGTTTTCAATTATATTCATGTAATGAGATTTTCAAAAGTAGGGGAAACCGGTGCCCAGAGAAAGTGACTGACTTTCAGTAAGTCATCTGCCAATTCTTCTTAAAAATTAGGTTCTGTATGTTTTAAGTGAGAATTGAACCAGGTGAAATGAATTTTTAGTTATTCAATACATGTCTCTCATATGTCTAATTTCCGTGGTAAAATGAAGGAGAAATGAGTCTATACACACACACACACACCACACACACACATATATATATATATATATATATATATATATATATATATATATATATATATATATATATATATATAACAGTTTTATTATAACAGTTTTATTTTTCACTTCACAAATTGTTCAGATGTTATTTCAAGTTTCAAATGACATTATTTGTATTAGTAATTTATAATCCTGGTTAAAATTTATCATTCAATGAAAAAAAAATCTATGTTAAAATCTTATAAAATCTCCTTCTTTTAGACAAATAATATAACATTTTTGTGTAATATGTTTGTTTTTCTGGACAAATTTATTACTTTGATTGTCAATAGCACAAGGGCCTCATTTAGATGGAGCATTACTACTTATTATGGAAACATTATTACTTAATATTTCAGACAATATAGCTGTAACATAAACTGTGCTTGGATTTACATTCAGAACTTTTACAGATGCAAGTAAAAGTATTGTTCCACATGATAAAGGACATCACAGAGTTATTTTGATAAACTTCAAATACACTAGGTACATAAATGTTGAAACTTTTTGTATAGAGAAAAAACTGTTAAGGGTACTGTTATCTAATACTTCCTGATCGTTTAAGGTATTTGGTTATCCCCATTATTGTTCACAGTTATTTTGAGACTTCCTGGTTAAATGTTTTTTAACTTGCTTGTTTAAATGTCAAACATCACTTATTTAAAATTTTAAAATGTTCTTATTCAAATTTGTAAATTGTTCTTGTTCAAAATTTCAGAAATTTCTTGTATTAATTTTTTTAAAGCTTTCTAAACTTTTTTTTATCAAAGTTCAAAATGAGTCAGAATTAAAAGCTAGGTATTCTGTTAATATTATCTAACACTCCCTGGTTTTTCAAAACTCCTTGTTTCAAACCTTGTACACAATTTCAAAACTTTTTAGGCAATGAATCATAGTTTTAAATAGTATATCTGTATTACAAGACACATAAGATAACAATAAAAATGAAATAAAATATATTTTTATCCCTATTTATACAGCCATTTACTTTGAGCGAACATTTGATATAATGACCAAATTGGTACTGAGATTCAGTTGCTATTATTCATCTTTATTTTTCACTACTCTTATAAATCTAAAATACTCGAACATGCACACCACAGCTCTTGGTTAAATTATTTTAAGAAACTTATAACATTGTTGTGGAGTAAATAAAACTAAGAAAATGCAAATATAGATTTTAAGTTACCATTGGCAGCGTTGTTTTGAAATTCAATATTGCAACAAGTGTTACATACTAAATATTAGGATTTAGAAAATTGAAATACCCTTAACCCTGCAACATCATTGACAGTTTGTACAACAGACAGGGAGGGGGGTTTGTATTGTTGCATTGCATTGAATACACATTGTAAGCTTGTCCTTTTTGTCAATATTCATTTACAAGCAAATGATTTAAACTAACTATAATTTCTTGCTATTAATTTGTTGTATATTACATATACTCCGTTGTTAATATCATATTTATTGTACTAATTATCTTTTTTCAAACGGACAGAATATGCAATGTGTTTTTTTAATATTATTAAAAATTAGTTTGCAATTAGAAATTGTTTATACATAATCTGCAAATATTTACTCAGTTATTTTGTGCATCATACAAAAAGAACTTTTGATTTCCCCTCGTATAAAACCTCTTATATAGTCACTATTGAGCAATTTAAAGTTAGTATTTGTACAAAAGCAATATTCTATCTATAGAATAAAAGCACATTGTAGCTTTAGAAAATATTCCAAACATGATACGTCAAATGGTTTTACGTCTCACTATCTCACTACTGAGTCTGAGTAGTTTTAAACTTACATAATGATTTTGTTTCCAAAATGAAAATCTTATAATTTCTAAGAAATGCTGTTGTTTGCAATTACTGAGAACCTTATAATTTTGAAGAGTTCAAGTTGAAATTAATGGGCAAAGAATTGCTCTAAAGTTGCAATTACTGCGAACTGTGCGATATTTATGGGCGATGTTGTAAATTTATATTTGTTGGGTATAGTGTCACTGGAATGGCATTTCTTAGATGTACAGGTCCTGTGTACTATTAACCTTTCAAGATTGTTGTCAAAATCAAAAGTAAAGACATTATTTGGAGATATAAAAAATAATGGATATAAACGTATTACTATTCTATTGCTTATATTTATTTAACTTCTATTCATTGTTAAATGCCTGGCATGTGCTACTTTTTATTTTTTATGAAATAATACATTCAAAAGTAGCACATGACAATTTACTTTTGAATGCATTATTTCATAAAATTCAAAAGTAGCACATGCCATACCTGATTTATTTTTCTTTATTTTAGTTGTAACGTGTATTGATATCACAATTAAAGGTTCAAAGCAGTATTATGTAGCAGGTGAACCTTTTAATTTCACATGTAGATTTAATTCAACAGCAAATGTAGTAAGGGCATTACAGAAAGACAACGTCCAAGTACAATCTGTTCAGCTAGCTGCAGGAGTTTGTTATAATGTACAACTAGGAGCACCTGTTATCTGCACTGCGTCATTTTGTTCTTGTTCACAACAAGGAGATATTTTTACAGCAAGTTGGACTTTTCCCATAAGTGGTACACATACATGGAAATGCGTACAAGGTGCAGATCAGAGTTCAGAGATGCCCTTAAAACCAGCAGGTATAGCAATTATAATGATTTTCAAAATTTTCTATCCAATATCTATTACAAAAGTCAGTTAGAGAAAACTACGCTGTCATTAATTTTGAAGTATTTTGATCGACGGATGCCTATAACTCCAACGTATAATTACTCTGTGTATAGTTCATTTTTTTCATATTAGGTTACGTTGTCATAACTTGCTAAATGATTCACGAGGAATATTGCGATTGCTATCAATATATATGATAAAACTTATTTGTAATAGATTTTCCTTTATGCATGTATGTAATTATTGTTAATTATGAATTACACTATGCCAATCTATGTCCAAATCATAATCCTACGCAAAGTAAAAACTTTGAAACTAGGAAATGAACTAAAAATGTGAACCTCCACCAGGGTAGTGAGACCGTAGGGTCTGGGAGCGTAAGTATCTCCAGTGTAGGTAGCTACACTCGCCATGTGTGAAATCCCAGAATGAAAGGAATATGAAACTATTGGTTGTCAAATATATCGAGATAATTTTTGAGACATAATACACATTATACACATTATTATGAATATTATTGTAATGGCGGCCATAAAACCTTTTAAAGGCCTTCAAAAGACTAGGCTTGTAGTATCCCTGTGTCAATAATTTATTCAAAATCAAGTTGTCTCGTTGCATAAAGTTACCTTAGTGTGAACAAACTTTAAGTTGTGAAACAAATACACCTTAGGCAGAAGAAACAGTCACATTGTTATAATGGTATAATTGTAAAAAGTAATCAATGTTTTGGAGGTGGCGATTTTTTAAATTAAATGGTGTATGCATAATTGGACGAAACCGATAAAATTCAGTTTGGTTACAAATCTTTAAAGAATTTGTTAAGTTTGTGCCAATGTGATTCTAATGTCAGTCAGTCCATCTGTCTGCCCGTCTGTATAATATGTGCTGCATATTAAAATATTGGTGCTGTCCCTCTTTCTATTTTTTCATGTGTCTGTCCGTTTGTCACCATTGTCTACACGGAGAATTTTAAACACGACACCTTGCTATCTTTTGGAGGGGTTTTATTATTACTTCACAGAAATGAAGAGGGGTTTTTGTTTTGTTGCTTATCTGTCTGTTTGACCAGTTTTCAATCATATTTTTTTACCATTTTTTTGTTTTTGAATTTCTCATGTAAAGTTACATATGATACCAGCTTTAATTTTACAAGGCAAGGTTATCTTTTCGGAATCCAATCAATTGGACTAAGATCAAAATTTTTCGTGTAGCTGCAAAAATATCCAAAAGACCAAAATTAATTTAAATAAATTAAGCGAATGAGATACTTTGCATGAGGATGTATACCTTAGTTTTTTAGGCTTTTCATAGTTTCACTCCACTGCTTTGTATCATTTCGTATAAATGCAAGGCAGTAATTTTATATATGATTTTAGCTTGACATTCATTGAAGTTCACGATGATCTTTTGGGCAAAATGCTAAAAATGACCGGTACATCGCAATGGTCTTAATGCATGATTGTTAGACTGTAGAATGCCAACTTCAGTAAAAGCTAGATAAAAGTTGAACCAAAAATGCATATAGATATAGAATCAGCGTGTTAAGCAATAAATTTGACCTTGACCTTCATTCAAGGTCGTTTTGACCTTACATAAAATGCTATAAAGGCCTTCTCAATAACCTAAAGGTTTGTCGTCTACAAATTCCAAAGATAGAGTCAGGAAGCGTCCAATACAGAAAATTGCTTTGAGTTTGGCTAATGCCCTCAAAATAAGCGATACTCAGCCTCTTGTGTCGTTGTATTTTCTCTGGTTTCTCCTGTTATTCATTAGTTTCTGGTGAATATTCTTGTATCTTTAGGCTTTGCGAGTACTGCCACTGAGCCTCCTGAACCAACTCATCTCCACCTGATAAATGTGATTGTCAAGTATTGTCTTGTGTAGGAGAAAGTGGATTATGTGTTCTATAGATAATTATAATAATAGTTGTTGTTGTTGATGTGCTTGTTGCGGTTATATGCATTCTTTAGATAGTGTATAGACGGAGACGAAAAAAAGAAAACAATCTTGAATTAAATAAGAATCCATTACATTGAATTGCCAGCAGGTATATTGGATTATATCATGTGTAATGACATAGCAATGTGGAAAATGGCTCTTATTAGGAAAAAACATTTCATATGGAATTTTTTGATTTTACATTACTGTAGAGATGAAATATTGAATTCTGACAGTTAATATTGTTTAAGTTTAAAGTCTATAATTTTAAAAGTATAATCAGGTTCAGCATATTACGTTTGTATTTTGTTAAAGTTTGAAAGTTGTGTTGTGTTGTGTATTAAGGTCAAAGAGTTTTCAATTATATTCATGTAATGAGATTTTCAAAAGTAGGGGAAACCGGTGCCCAGAGAAAGTGACTGACTTTCAGTAAGTCGTCTGCCAATTCTTCTTAAAAATTAGGTTCTGTATGTTTTGAGTGAGAATTGAACCAGGTGAAATGAATTTTTAGTTATTCAATACATATCTCTCATATGTCTAATTTCCGTGGTAAAATGAAGGAGAAATGAGTCTTTACACACACACACACACACACACACACACACATATATATTATATATATATATATATATATATTATATATATATATATATATATATATATATATATATATATATATATATCAAACACAGAATTTTGAGGTCTTTTGTTACTTTGACATGTGTTTATAATGTTAGAGATTTTTTTTTATATGTTTAGTTTAGTTTATAAACTAATTGTTTCTAGTCTCAGCGTGTTGAAAAGTCGGCTATAACAGTTTTATTTTTCACTTCACAAGTTGTTCAGATGTTATTTCAAGTTTCAAATGACGTTATTTGTATTAGTAATTTATAATCCTGGTTAATATTTATCATTCAATGAAAAAAAAAACATCTATGTTAAAATCTTATAAAATCTCCTTCTTTTAGACAAATAATATAACATTTTTGTGTAATATGTTTGTTTTTCTGGACAAATTTATTACTTTGATTGTCAATAGCACAAGGGCCTCATTTAGATGGAGCATTACAACTAATTTTGGATACATTATTACTTAATATTTCAGACAATATAGCTGAAACATTAACTGTGCTTGGATTTACATTCAGAACTTTTACAGATGCAAGTAAAACTATTAATCCACATGATAAGGGACATCACAAAGTTATTTTGGTGAACTTCAAATACACTAAGTACATAAATGTTGAAATTTTTTGTAAAGGGAAAGAACTGTTAAGGGTACTGTTATCTAATACTTCCTGATCGTTTAAGGTATTTGGTTATCCCCATTTTTGTTCAGAGTTATTTTGAAACTTCCCGGGTTTTAACTTGCTTGTTCAAATGTCAAAAATCACTTATTTAAAATTTTAAAATTTACTCATTCAATTTTTTAATTTTTCTTGCTCAAAATTTCTGAAATGTCTTGTATTAAATTTTTTAAAGCTTTCTAAACATTTTTTATCAAAGTTCAAAATGAGTCAGAATTAAAAGCTAGGTATTCTGTTAATATTATCTAACACTCCCTGGTTTTTCAAAACTCCTTGTACAAAGCTTGTTCAAACCTTGTACACAATTTCAAAACTTTCTAGGCAATGAATCATAGTTTTAAATAGTATATCTGTATTACAAGACACATGACATAACAATAAAAATGAAATAAAATATATTTTGATCCCTATTTATACAGCCATCTACTTTGAGCGAACATTTGATATAATGACCAACTTGGTACTGAGATTCAGTTGCTATTATTCATCTTTATTTATAACTACTCTTATAAATCTAAAACACTCGAACATGCATACCATAGCTCTTGGTTAAATTATTTAAAGAGATGTTTAACATTGTTGTGGAGTAAATAAAACTAAGAAAATGCAAATATAGATTTGAAGTTACCACTGTCAGCGTTGTTTTGAAATTCAATATGGCAACACGTGTTGCATACTAAATATTAGGATTTAGATAATTGAAATACCTCTAACCCTGCCATATTATTGACAGTTTGTACAACAGACAGGGAGGGGGGTTTGTATTGTTGTATTGCATTGAATACACATTGTAAACTTGCCCTTTTTGTCAATATTCATTCACAAGCAAATGACTGTTAACTAACTATAATTCCCTGCTATTAATGTGTTGTATATTACATATACTCCGTTGTTAATAGCATGCTTATTGTGCTTATTACTTTTTTTCAAAAGGACAGAATATGCAATGTGTTATAAATATATAAATATATTTTTATAATATTTGTAAAAAATTAGTTTGCAATTTGAAATTTTTATACATAAGCTGCAAATATTTACTCAGTTATTTTGTGCATCATACAAAAAGCACTTTTGGTTTCCCCTCGTATAAAACCTCTCATATAGTCACTATTGAGCAATTTAAAGTTAGTATTTGTACAAAAGCAATATTCTATCTGTAGAATGAAAGCACATTGCAGCTTTAGAAATTATTCCAAATATGTTATAAATGGTTTTACCTCTCACTATCTCACTACTGAGTCTGAGTAGTATAAAACTTACATAATGATTTTGTTTCCAAAATGAAAATCTTATGATTTCTAAGATATGCTGTTGTTTGCAATCACTGAGAACCTTATGATTTTGAAGAGTTCAAGTTGAAATTAATGGGCAAAGAATTGCTCTTAAGTTGCAATTACTGCGAACTGTGTGATATTTATGGGTGATGTTGTAAATTTGTATGTGTTGGGTATAGTGTCGCTGGAATGACATTTTTTAGATTTACAGGTCCTGTGTACTATTAACCTTTCAAGATTGTTGTCAAAATCAAAAGTAAAGACATTATTGCACAATTGTATTTTATCATATGTTACTAGTATGTTGTAAAAGTACACATATCAAGATATTTAATATTATTTTTATTTTTTATAAATGCATATATACATTTCCATATATATATATTTCACATTTAACAAATGCAAATATATGTTATATATAAATATTTGTCATAAACTGGGAGACAAATTATGTAACACTATTAAAAACACCCAATTATTCATGGCCGCTGTTACCTGATAAGATACATATACAGGTGTCATGGTATCAATAGCAATTAGGACAATAGGAATGAGACTACTTCTGCACATCACTTTTACCAAGTAATGATCATCATCATCATCATCATCATCATCATCATCATCATCATCATCATCATCATCATTGTCACCTTCAACACCAATACCACACTATTATTAAGTAATTTTATAATTATTAATTTCTATATAACGAATTAAGTTGATATAGAATATTGTAAATAACCAGACTGTCAGGCAAAATGAAGAATAACAGGGCACTATTTAGAAATGTGAAAGACAATTTTAATGTGGAAGTTTTTTTTTCTTTTTTGTTTGTTTTTTTTTTCTTCTTTTTTCTTGTGATTTAAACACATAGATTGTACGTTTGTTTTTGAAGTATATACTTGTATAATATATAAACTTGAATTGATCTGACAGGTTATCATAGAGTACAAAGTACAACTTCAATGTTAAAATATTTTACAAAGCAACCTTAATTTTAAATTCAAGACATGTATGTAGAAATAAATTACTCAGATATCTTTAATGATATCTTATCGGGGTTGTTTTTGACTTTAATGGTTTAATTTTAGTCCTCTGTAAACAAAATAATAACACTTTTGTGTGTGTGCAATGATTTGTTAGGACAGACTCTATAACACTGTAAAACCTCAAGATAACAAAAAATTTAGTTTAGTCCAAGGTTACTTCCTGGTCTGTTACTATAAATAAAATATTTTGGTCATTCATATCACCCTATATACCCATGTTTTTAAAACACGGTTTTATTTACAATACTTAGAACTGGTTGTTTTCAAAATAGGAGATTGTATTGTATATCTTAGGTTGTCAATCGATTTCTCTGTATCAGGTGATTTGGTGTTAATTGTATGTCAGGGTAGGAACTTGTGACATATAACTTAGGTACCATATAATAAAGTATTTTAAAGCATATTAGTACTTTGCATGGAGTCACTCTGTGCATTTTAAAAATAAATTATGTAACATCGTTTTAAAAATTGCAAAAAAAAAAAAATCAGACCTTGGCCTTCACTAGCTACTACAATGAATCATCTAGATTTTAATTAAAAACCTTGAATAGTAGATAAATTCATAAATCAACCTCAAAACATATAAATCTTGAAGAAGAGATGTTTATGGTTTTATGATTTGAATCTTTTTTTTTAATTTGAGTTGAAGAATGTGCCAAGTACAGTTTAAGCAAATTTTGAAATCTAAAGTTCAAATATTCAAACAACATTAAATGATGTTTATGTGTTTATATAAGTGCATGTTTTCAGAAATCAAATTTAAAGTTTGTTTTAGAACCAGGAACTTACTCTTATAATAGCCTGATGACTTAAGTATTAAACATAAAGAGAAAGATTAAAATCATGTCAAAATTAGATCCAATAATGTAAACTAAGTAGCTAACCACATCCAGATGTATTGGAGATGATAATCTAATCAGTAATTATTTATTAACTATTTGATACATCAAAATGTTATAGCAAACAGATATAGCAGTATGTGTTTTCTAAATATAGTCTAACTAAACAGGAGGTTCTTACCCTTCTGGTACACTCGGCCTCACTTTACTGGTTGAGGTTTATGCGTTAAAAGTTTGATAGTTTTCAAAATTATACTTTTTATGATTTGATCATGGATTGGGATGTTTGTATTTGATTTATGATTTGTTCATGGATTGGGATGTTTGTATTTGATTTATGATTTGATCATGGATTGGGATGTTTGTATTTGATTTATGATTTGATCATGGATTGGGATGTTTGTATTTGATTTATGATTTGATCATGGATTGGGATGTTTGTATTTGATTTATGATTTGATCATGGATTGGGATGTTTGTATTTGATTTATGATTTGTTAATGGATTGGGATGTTTGTATTTGATTTATGATTTGATCATGGATTGGGATGTTTGTATTTGATTTATGATTTGTTCATGGATTGGGATGTTTGTATTTGATTTATGATTTGATCATGGATTGGGATGTTTGTATTTGATTTATGATTTGATCATGGATTGGGATGTTTGTATTTGATTTATGATTTGTTAATGGATTGGGATGTTTGTATTTGATTTATGATTTGATCATGGATTGGGATGTTTGTATTTGATTTATGATTTGATCATGGATTGGGATGTTTGTATTTGATTTATGATTTGATCATGGATTGGGATGTTTGTATTTGATTTATGATTTGATCATGGATTGGGATGTTTGTATTTGATTTATGATTTGTTCATGGATTGGGATGTTTGTATTTGATTTATGATTTGTTCATGGATTGGGATGTTTGTATTTGATTTATGATTTGATCATGGATTGGGATGTTTGTATTTGATTTATGATTTGTTAATGGATTGGGATGTTTGTATTTGATTTATGATTTGATCATGGATTGGGATGTTTGTATTTGATTTATGATTTGATCATGGATTGGGATGTTTGTATTTGATTTATGATTTGTTAATGGATTGGGATGTTTGTATTTGATTTATGATTTGATCATGGATTGGGATGTTTGTATTTGATTTATGATTTGATCATGGATTGGGATGTTTGTATTTGATTTATGATTTGATCATGGATTGGGATGTTTGTATTTGATTTATGATTTGTTAATGGATTGGGATGTTTGTATTTGATTGTATAGTTCAGTGTTTATAACAATACAGAGACAAAGACAACTCTGAATTTTATACACATGTATCTATATATGCTATACATTACTCCTCACTTTACTGGTTGAGGTTTATGCGTTAAAAGTTTGATAGTTTTCAAAATTATACTTTTTATGATTTGATCATGGATTGGGATGTTTGTATTTGATTTATGATTTGTTCATGGATTGTGATGTTTGTATTTGATTTATGATTTGATCATGGATTGGGATGTTTGTATTTGATTTATGATTTGTTCATGGATTGGGATGTTTGTATTTGATTTATGATTTGTTCATGGATTGGGATGTTTGTATTTGATTTATGATTTGTTCATGGATTGGGATGTTTGTATTTGATTTATGATTTGTTAATGGATTGGGATGTTTGTATTTGATTTATGATTCGATCATGGATTGGGATGTTTGTATTTGATTTATGATTTGATCATGGATTGGGATGTTTGTATTTGATTTATGATTTGTTAATGGATTGGGATGTTTGTATTTGATTTATGATTTGTTAATGGATTGGGATGTTTGTATTTGATTTATGATTTGATCATGGATTGGGATGTTTGTATTTGATTTATGATTTGATCATGGATTGGGATGTTTGTATTTGATTTATGATTTGTTCATGGATTGGGATGTTTGTATTTGATTTATGATTTGATCATGGATTGGGATGTTTGTATTTGATTTATGATTTGATCATGGATTGGGATGTTTGTATTTGATTTATGATTTGATCATGGATTGGGATGTTTGTATTTGATTTATGATTTGATCATGGATTGGGATGTTTGTATTTGATTTATGATTTGATCATGGATTGGGATGTTTGTATTTGATTTATGATTTGTTCATGGATTAGGATGTTTGTATTTGATTTATGATTTGATCATGGATTGGGATGTTTGTATTTGATTTATGATTTGATCATGGATTAGGATGTTTGTATTTGATTTATGATTTGATCATGGATTGGGATGTTTGTATTTGATTTATGATTTGATCATGGATTGGGATGTTTGTATTTGATTTATGATTTGATCATGGATTGGGATGTTTGTATTTGATTTATGATTTGTTAATGGATTGGGATGTTTGTATTTGATTTATGATTTGATCATGGATTGGGATGTTTGTATTTGATTTATGATTTGTTAATGGATTGGGATGTTTGTATTTGATTGTATAGTTCAGTGTTTATAACAATACAGAGACAAAGACAACTCTGAATTTTATACACATGTATCTATATATGCTATACATTACTCCTCACTTTACTGGTTGAGGTTTATGCGTTAAAAGTTTGATAGTTTTCAAAATTATACTTTTTATGATTTGATCATGGATTGGGATGTTTGTATTTGATTTATGATTTGTTAATGGATTGGGATGTTTGTATTTGATTTATGATTTGATCATGGATTGGGATGTTTGTATTTGATTTATGATTTGATCATGGATTGGGATGTTTGTATTTGATTTATGATTTGATCATGGATTGGGATGTTTGTATTTGATTTATGATTTGTTAATGGATTGGGATGTTTGTATTTGATTTATGATTTGATCATGGATTAGGATGTTTGTATTTGATTTATGATTTGTTCATGGATTGTGATGTTTGTATTTGATTTATGATTTGATCATGGATTGGGATGTTTGTATTTGATTTATGATTTGTTAATGGATTAGGATGTTTGTATTTGATTTATGATTTGTTCATGGATTGGGATGTTTGTATTTGATTTATGATTTGTTCATGGATTGGGATGTTTGTATTTGATTTATGATTTGATCATGGATTGGGATGTTTGTATTTGATTTATGATTTGATCATGGATTGGGATGTTTGTATTTGATTTATGATTTGATCATGGATTAGGATGTTTGTATTTGATTTATGATTTGATCATGGATTGGGATGTTTGTATTTGATTTATGATTTGATCATGGATTGGGATGTTTGTATTTGATTTATGATTTGTTCATGGATTGGGATGTTTGTATTTGATTTATGATTTGTTCATGGATTGTGATGTTTGTATTTGATTTATGATTTGATCATGGATTGGGATGTTTGTATTTGATTTATGATTTGATCATGGATTGGGATGTTTGTATTTGATTTATGATTTGTTAATGGATTGGGATGTTTGTATTTGATTTATGATTTGATCATGGATTGGGATGTTTGTATTTGATTTATGATTTGATCATGGATTGGGATGTTTGTATTTGATTTATGATTTGTTCATGGATTGGGATGTTTGTATTTGATTTATGATTTGTTCATGGATTGGGATGTTTGTATTTGATTTATGATTTGATCATGGATTGGGATGTTTGTATTTGATTATGATTTGATCATGGATTGGGATGTTTGTATTTGATTTATGATTTGTTCATGGATTGGGATGTTTGTATTTGATTTATGATTTGATCATGGATTGGGATGTTTGTATTTGATTTATGATTTGTTCATGGATTGGGATGTTTGTATTTGATTTATGATTTGATCATGGATTGGGATGTTTGTATTTGATTTATGATTTGTTCATGGATTGGGATGTTTGTATTTGATTTATGATTTGTTCATGGATTGGGATGTTTGTATTTGATTTATGATTTGATCATGGATTGGGATGTTTGTATTTGATTTATGATTTGTTAATGGATTGGGATGTTTGTATTTGATTTATGATTTGTTAATGGATTGGGATGTTTGTATTTGATTGTATAGTTCAGTGTTTATAACAATACAGAGACAAAGACAACTCTGAATTTTATACACATGTATCTATATATGCTATACATTACTCCTCACTTTACTGGTTGAGGTTTATGCGTTAAAAGTTTGATAGTTTTCAAAATTATACTTTTTATGATTTGATCATGGATTGGGATGTTTGTATTTGATTTATGATTTGTTCATGGATGGATTGGGATGTTTGTATTTGATTTATGATTTGATCATGGATTGGGATGTTTGTATTTGATTTATGATTTGATCATGGATTGGGATGTTTGTATTTGATTTATGATTTGTTCATGGATTGGGATGTTTGTATTTGATTTATGATTTGTTTATGGATTGGGATGTTTGTATTTGATTTATGATTTGATCATGGATTGGGATGTTTGTATTTGATTTATGATTTGATCATGGATTGGGATGTTTGTATTTGATTTATGATTTGTTTATGGATTGGGATGTTTGTATTTGATTGTATAGTTCAGTGTTTATAACAATACAGAGACAAAGACAACTCTGAATTTTATACACATGTATCTATATATGCTATACATTACTCCTATTTTTGTATTAAGTGTTTGTATTCAAACTTATGTGTATTCGGAGTTGTAATAAACTTATTTTATATAGATATATAGTTTGTTTTGAAAGAATTATTCAGTTTTATAATCACTCAGTACAAACGTACTTGGACTGGTATGCTTGTTTTATTATTTATTTTTAAATTGTGTATGATTTTAAAATTGAAACAAATAACACTATTTACAGACGTATATCCTAAAAGAAACTTCGACCCTTTATTGCTGTTTTAAAAAGAATAAAGAGTTAACATGATTTAATTTATGCCAAACAACGTTTATTCATTGTAAAATACATAACTTATAGTTAATATTTAATTGATGTCCACCTTGCTTTGATAACGACCGTTATTCGTCGTGGCATAATCTTAAAGATTTCTTTGCACTTGGCTTTTGTTATCCTATACAGTAAATCTGCAAGAACTTCCGAAGGGGAGCTGAAGTTATTTTTAGCTTCTCCCTTCTTAATGTCCGTATGTTCGTAGAATTTACAGGTCCTTCTAGAACGGTTTTGAGTTTGTTAAAAAATTGTCGTTAAATTTGACGAATGTGCTGGATGGAGATCCCTTTGAAATAAATGTATATAATGCTTTTCAGGTAATACGAGATATTCAGTTTGTATTTTCAGACCATTTAAGATAACCTTTAACCATTTTCATAATTCTTACACCATTAGGTCATATCGTACAGAAAACTTGAAATTCTGGAAGATTTTGAAGTTGTCAATATTAGTTGAAAATCACGTACAACGTTTTAATTAATATATTTGATTTTAAGTGTTTAACTGTTTGAACAAAATGGTTTAATTTTGCGGATTTTACTTGACATTAAGTTCGAATTAAAAAGAATATTTGATATCATAATACTGTTTTTTAAACAAATGAATAACATTTTGTGTATATTTTTTATAGAGTCCGGTTAAACAATTTATCTGCAGTAAAATAATGAAACAAATGATTTTAGATTCTTAACAAGTGGGTGCCGTTATTTTTGGATTGGACATGTGTTGCTTAATTTATTAAAACAGTCTTAGATTTTTTGCTTTTATTTCAGATAGTCCAAAGGCTGTTAATTTATTACCTGCAGTACTTTCTTACACCTTGAACCAAAGTCAACCGTTAGGTCCAATAGACTGTTCTGCAAACTGTCATCCCAACTGTACTTATACCTGGATTGGACCGAGACCTTTTAGACATGATTCATATAGGTTATATTTTACAAACATTACGAAGCAACACAATGGAAGTTACAATTGCAGTGCTACTAATATACTTGGACGAAGTTATCAGAAAATCTTGTAGTTGATGTTAATTGTAAGTGTAAGGTTGCAAGTGTTTATCATAATAATTGGTTAGTTATCACATTAAGTACTTTGCATCAATGTGTTGTAATGTAATAGATTAATATGATTAATGGTTTGTATGATAACTCTTAGCAACTTTTTTGCTTGACTTTTGTTAACTAATTTTGAAAATAATTTAGATCTTAATA
This sequence comes from Anadara kagoshimensis, assembly GCA_021292105.1. Taxonomy (NCBI): domain Eukaryota; kingdom Metazoa; phylum Mollusca; class Bivalvia; order Arcoida; family Arcidae; genus Anadara; species Anadara kagoshimensis. The sequence goes on from CM037866.1 coordinate 36,395,875, forward strand.
AATGTGGTTTATTTTTACTTAAAATAAATAATATGAAATTTGTAATTATTTATTGCTGATTGCCTTTGAATAAAAATGTAATGAAAATATTTATTGACAAACCTACAAGTAATTGGTGAAACACGTCTGACGTAAAATAGTTCCAAAATTGTTATATTTTTTCTGATTTCACAGTTGGCGGATAGCAAGATATGATTACCATTCCAGATCACGTAGCCTCAATTCCCTTGTGGAGGTTAATTTGTTAGTTTCAAAAATTCCAGTTTGCGTTGGGATGTAATAGGATTTTTCTTTTTGATATATATATATATATATATATATATATATATTATATATATATATATTATATATTATATATATATTATATATATATATATATCTATGAACGGCACCTCAATATTAATTTGTCTTAAAAGTTTTTGTCTGATGTTAATAATTTTGTAGATTGTTTTGTGTTCTGTTTTACATCACATTGTTCTATTTTAATTTTAAGATGGTCCAGAATCTGTGTTATTACAGCCCCCAAATAACACCTACACAATAAATGAGAAACAAACACTAGGACCAATATATTGCTCTGCCGATTGTAAACCAGACTGTAGTTATACATGGAATGGACATAGATATACCTCCTCTAACAACACAGTAAAAATAGATAATATAAGAAGAATACACGCGGGAAGGTATAAATGTACAGCAACAAACATATTAGGTTCCAGTAACTCGTACGACGTAATGCTTAATGTCAGATGTAAGCTATCTTGTTATATTTACATGTTTTTCTCTCGAGGTTTAGATTGATACCAATACATCATTACTGTTTTCAATCTTATGTATTCTATAACATTTCATTTGTATTTGGTTTTGTCTTCGAAATTCATATCGAAAATAATTAAAAACAATTTATTTTTACACTTTTGAACTTTTAAGTAATATATATTGCATGAAAATATAAAAATAAAGAAGTGTTCCTGCTTTAAAGTTATAATCAAAATCAAACATACTAATCCATTTCCAGATCACAATCTAGAAGCAAAGTAAAAACTACGGAACTGACAAGTTAGGTTAGACACGTGAACTTCCACCATGGAAGTGAGGCCGGGTGCTCCGGAAAGGTAAGCACCTCCTGTTTAGCTAGATACACCCGCCACGTGTGTAATCAAAATTGTGTGAAAGGAACATGGAACTATGAGACGTCAAATATATCCAAGGCAATCCTAGACACAGAGACATCAAACTTATCAACAATACTGTGATGACGGCCATAAAACCTTTTGATGGCCTTGATAAGCATAGGCTTGCAATATCCCTGTGTCAACAATTTATTTACAAGCAGCTTCTTCGTTGTACAAAGTCCACGTAGTAGGAAAAAGCTCTACCATAGCGTTTTAATTGGGAAACAAATACACCATTAGCAGGAGAAGCAGGTATATTGCTGCATAAAAAGAAAAGTTGACAATAGAAAAAATAAAGTCATTACGTTTGTCATAAAGTTTCAAATGCAGCCTTTCCTGTACGTCATTTCAGGTATAAGTAACTATTTTAGTATACACGTATACTTAAAAAACTGACTAAAATAAGTAGAGCTATATAAATAAGTTATCAGTCATATAAATGATTTTTTCTTCATTATTTAATTTAAATGTATCGTGTATATTTGAGTATATTTTTATAGGGTAAGGTTTAGTTAACAAAAATTACATACATGTTTGATGATTGTTTATAATGTATACATGTGTTTTTCAGACGGCCCAAGTTTAGTTAAATTTATTCCATCCAAGACAACATATACACTTCTAGAAAATCATCCATTAGGTCCTATAAACTGTACCGCTGACTGCTACCCTGAATGCACCTATATATGGAATGGATCGTTGAATGTAAACAACAGTGTTTTAAATATTTCTCGCATCAAAAGGAACGAAGAAGGACGTTACACTTGTACAGCAAAAAACATGTTTGGCACCGCATCATCTGCTGATGTAATCGTAACTGTTAACTGTAAGTCTTGTTGAATTATATAAGATCACTTTTGTATGTTAGAAACAAAAAATGCTAAGATTTTAGTTGCATCCAATCGATAATCTACATGCATTATGACACCAATTTAAATTTTTTTTCACAAATCTTTTTTCGAGGCATTAAATCAAACAAAACAGCTGAAATTAAGAATATAGAAACAATGTTCACAATATTTGATGTATGCTACCGGTACAAAATCTTTAAACACTTAATATTGGTAACGTTAGAATGCTGAAATTACTATATCAAAATTATATGGTCTAACTATAAAAACAATTTATTTATCTTTAATTTTTTATTGCTGAAGGTATTTTAATATACTTGTGTCTATTTTTATTAATATACGTTTGATCTTGTTTTAGCAAAACCTGCAAAGATACACCAAAAAGGATTGATTATTGGATCTTACTTTGGAGGTTTTATAACGGCTTTGATTATTGTAGGAGTGATCGCCTATGTATGTATTCGTGCGAGAAAAAACAAAAACAAAAAACACAGGTATTTATCATACACTTCTACTCAACTTTTCATTTTAAGCTTTTTTTTATTTTTGCGTTGTATGTTAAATTTAAACAATATTACATGTTTATCATCTCTTTTTTGGTTGAAGTCCACTCGTTGATTTTCTTTTAAATTTTTAATCTTAATTTTTAATTTTTAGATTGCTTTTTGTTTAATTGTTCAGACACGGATTGAAATATTTGTGTGAACAAAAATCAAAATCAATCTATTTAATGTTTATTTATAATGTTTAAAAGACACCCAAAGGAGCAAAATAATACATTTTACTAAATTAAGCTAAAGCAATACTCTGCATCAGGTATTATACCTCATTTAACCTTTCAATATGTGAGGTGCGCCAAGCGAAAACCAGGTTTATAGTTTATGCCGTAATAATGAGAAAAATGACGTCAAAAGATCGCGCATTTTCCATGCCGTAAGTTTAGACACAGAGCGCACTAAAATGATAACTTCGTTCACGTATGCAGATCGTTTACGGTCTAAATTTAAGTTTGTTGCTGATGAAAACAATAGCCAATAGCCACTTTAGCAAAATTAATAGTTAAAATATTTACAGAATTTATGCATTCAAATGTTATAACAATACCAATAACTAAAATTTTCGGGATTTACAAATGAACAGCGGTGAAAATTCATAAATAAATAAATAAATAAATAAATAAATAAATAAATAAATAAATAAATAAATAAATCAAAATCGAAATCCTATTGAATGTAAATAAAACCCAACCAAGATGAAATAGTTGACTACAAATACCGGTATACGGTAAATATTTCATTTTTTCATAGAATAAAATTGATGAAATGTGCAATGGCTAAATTTGGTTTTGTGATACAAGTGCAGTGTCCAAAGGTGTGTGTGTGTGTGTGTGTGTGTGTGTGTGTGTGTGTGTGTGTTTGTGTGTGTGTGTTCTGGGCTCGATTGTTGACCGGACATATAGCTTAGTTGGTAGAGTGGCAGCTACTTGTAGTATCGAAAAGGTTTCGGATTAGGTTTAAGAACCAATTTTGATGTTGCATTTTCCCATTTCTGTTACATTTCAGGGCTCGATCGCCAACTAACAGATTTCCTTTCGATTCAATGTAGGTGAATAAAAGGGAAAGAAGGTAATGTGATGGACCGAAAGTCAATAGCTGACCTGGTAGATCAGCATTCAGCTAGCTATAGTATGGGAAGTCTTGTGTTCTCAGTAAGATTCTCGGTTTGGCTGCTGTAATTTTCCCTCTCGATATTGAGTGTTCTAATATGTTTGAAAAAAAGTTTTGTAAATAATAAATAAAGGAAATACACATTAATAATTTTTCATATTTCTATTTATTTTGGGAACTTTGACATATCAATGATTTTCCCGTTTAATGAAGCGGCCAAACGAGGTTTGGCGACTTATTGTTTTTGCACCGTTTCTTACTATTATTCCTCTTCATATTCCTACCATGAACTTGTTTTCAGCTTATATTACACGCGTGTCCTTGTATATGTTGATTTCGCAGCGATAAATTTTCGCGATTTTTAACCTTGCAAGTGAAAATAAATTAGTTTAGAGTACTTAATGTAAATACTAAGACACACAAGGTGATTGTTTTCTTTTGTCTTAACTCCTTTCTTTTATTTCTGAGCTTAGGTGATATATTAATCTAGTTTCAAAAATACATCTCTAAACTACAATGTTAATAAACTTTCTTTTATTTGCTTAATCAAAACTTATGTGATTCGGAAGCAATGAGTGTATGGACATTTTTGTGATCGAAACTTTGCCACAGCTGAGAGAGAGAGAGAGAGAGAGAGAGATAGATGGTCAAGTTGTAGTAGCCACGTAGAAGAACCTAGCAGGGTTTGAAAAAGGAAAGAAATTGGAATTGGTTTTAAACTAAAAATAAACGAAATGTCTATCTTTCTAAATTTTTTATTCTCTCGATATTGTACAAGTTAAAGACAACATCAAAATAATGAAGGAAGATATACTATCAGATTGTTATCCGGGGTAACTTGACCTATTGGACTAATTTTTGACAACAGTTCCATTTCAGACATGTTTAGCAGTTTGCAAAGAACTCATAGAAAGATTTCAGTTGCCAATATTAAATGTTGAGGATTGAAACTTTACTATTTTTGATTACTTTCATTAGACACTTGTGAATCAACAGAATCTTTAGCATTACCACTGAAATTTGCGCGATTGTTTCAATTCTTCCTTATGTTGGACTCATATGGGGCATTGTACAAACTATTGTATTATTTAGACGTACAAGTTTTAAATTACGAAATGAAATAACATATAATGTCGTGGAGTATGTGTATAACAACGTTATTTTGACGGACGTTACTCAAACATAACATGACGTTATTAAAATGTAAAATTTTGAACGTCGTAAATTATCGACTATACTTTAAACGTAAATTAAAATAGGTTCTAGGTAAAATATTTCTAAAAAGTTGGTATTTTTGGAAACTGCTATAAATACACTTTAAGAATATGTATTTATCTCAAAATCAGAAATTTTGACCATAAGCCTGGTTTTCGCTTGGCGCACATCATATATAGATGTAGTTCCATTCACTCATAAGTATCATTGGTACACTTTTTGTTTAAATTTTTTTCCATTTTAAAATTAATTACTTGTGACCTTTAGTATCCATTTTGTAGAAGATGTTCATGATTGTTGGTAAGTTGTAACAGGTATGTTGCTTTTATTCCCAAAGATATGATCCGTTTAATTGATAATTAACGTTTTGTATGTATCAAATTATTCTCAAATTTATGTTAACGTCTATTTAAAGTTTTTAATAGACCGGAAACAGTATGCAAATTCTAGCACTCTAAAAGATCAATATACAACACCAATCAAACAAAAAAAAAACCACCGCAATCCTGAATAAATTCAGGTTTGCAATTTAATTTCTATTAAATTGGTTAAAGAACTGTTATTTCCATAATTCATATTTGTATGCTCTTGATCAAATACGTAACTTTAGGTATTGATATACTTTATATGAATCAGTTTGTCATTTTTTATATTTTAAGTTGAGATAATTTTGTCAACTGATTAAAATTACACCGACAAATACATGTACAAATTATAAATAAATACCAATTCCAGTGGCTTAAAATAAAAGATATATAATAAGCAATCAAAAACAAACATACTAATCCATATTCGAATCGCAATCCAGAAGCAAAGTTAAAACTTTGGTACTGACAAGTTAGATTATACACGTGAACTTCCACCAGGGAAGGGAAGTCGGGTGCTCCGGAAGATTAAGAAACTGTTTGGTTAGCTATACCCGCCACGTGTGTAATCAAAATTGTGTGAGAGGAAAACTGAACTATAAGACGTCAAATATTTCCAGGGTAATCCTTGAGACAGAGACATCAAACTTGTCAAAAATACTGTGTGACGGCCATAAAACTTTTTGAGGGTCTTGATAACCATAGGCTTTCAATATCCCTTAAATTGCAACACTTTATTTGCAAGCAGTCTACTTCGCTGTACAAAGTATACAAAGTGTACAATCTCATAAAATAATGTACAATACATATTTTGATTTAAGCATCCAGTCAAGATATGAAGACATGCAAATGAGAACAAAGGAAAATACATATGATGTACCTGCTACACAAGGTATTAAAGATTTAAGTTACAATTTGTAAATTGTAAGTAAAATATATTAAAATAGAAAACAAAAACAAATTTGCAAAGAAAAACATATACTTTGAAACGAACACGTGCTGGAGACGCAAAAAAATAATACGAAAAATACGAAGAGAATGATAAAACAGCTAACCAGGAAAAAGCAAAAATGTGTTGGAACCACTAAAAATATTCATAATTGGACAATTACCAGGGTAAAACGATTATAAAGAAACTAATTCATATATTATTACAATGTGAACTGTTAAGTTCATTAAACCTACAAATCATTAAAAGAAATTCGTACAAAATTATTTTAAGTGGCTCAACACTTCACTTATCCTTTGCTTAAATGTTCATTTTAATTTGAATCTTGTAGGAAAAAATGCGTAAAAAATATAACATAAAACTAACCAATTTAATTTGATATAGACTAGTGTAGGGACACTGTTGTACATTATGTAACAATAGGTCATTTTAAGAACGGGAAACGATATTAAAAAAAATAGTAAGGAGTTCCATTAAATGAGGAAGTCAGAATTTTGTAAATTAACTTTTTTGTAAAATTCCCTTATTATATTTCAAAACATCTATGGACGTCATCGTAATACTCTCGAGTATGATTAATTTATTTTGTCAGTATTAAAGCTTACGTTTTGGAATCGTGATTTAGAGATGAACTTCTGATTTGAGGCAAAAGATTAGGTTGGTTCAGTATATTAGCTAATAGCCAGCTGAAGAAGATGTCGATGACGCTGTTAATTATTATTATTATTATTATTATTATTATTATTATTATTATTATTATACTTCATTGGTTTTAAGGTGTAAGGTAATAGTTTCATTCTTCTTAAAGTAAAAGGCTATTAGCAACGATATCGATTTAAGGATTATCGGTGGTTGGATTCATTAAAAGCTTTGTTTTTTAATCCAAGACAAATGACCGAAGATAATTTCAAAGATAATCTATTATACTTGTTTGGATCTACATTTATAGGTCTTGATACATTAAATATACATTGTCTTATTTAGATTATTTACAAACGACCAGGGAATAACATAATTGTTTCTATCATATTTTAGTGAACAAACGCAGTATGAAACTCTAAACCAAAGTAGAGAAGATACATCAACATACGAAAAGGTCAAACCTAAAGGTGAAACTAATCGATATAAAGTAATCAAATTAGTCTCAAAGTTTGGTAATTCACAGTCTAATTTTATATGTTTATAGTACGATGTCCTAAAAAGTTATATATGTTTTCTTAATTGTAAAAAACCATCTATTTATTAAATTGTTTATCTTTCCAGATTTAAGTAAAAATAAGCTTTTGTACATTCATTCCCTGCAAGTTAAAATTTGAAATTGCTCAAAAACTAAAGTATACTCCCACATGCAAAGTATTGCCTTAGCTAAATTTGGTAAAATATATTTTGGTCCTTTGGTCCAAGCACTACTAATGAGGAATTGTATTCCGAAACGGCTGTCTAGTGCTGTAAAATTAAAACTGGTATAATATGTAAATCCACCCTTCGGTAAAACAAGACGACATTACGTGCTTTCTTTATGATGCATGATGTTTTTATTATTGTATTAAAAAGCATTTTAGGAACTCGAACCTTTTTTCAAACACGTTCATCAAATGTGATAATTGTACCTAAGGATAGAAGAAACCTTTGCTTAATAAGGCACTCAAGAAGGTAGTCAACGCAATACTTAAATACGTATGCTATCCTAATTATAGTAAACGTCCCTTTTCTGTTAATTTCATCGCTATTACGTGGTAGATATTCACAAAGTAATTATCGGAATCATTTAAAATTAAGTGTTTTTTATTTTTTTTTTAAAATCCTTTGATTTTGTTGTTTAATTACTCCATATTTCAGCTATAAGTTGTTTCTATTTATTACAGCGAACATCTTTTCTGAAGAGAAATGAGTTTATGCAAACACAGTTATCACCTAATGTGACAAATACCGAGTTATAGAAATTAACAATAGAAAAACTACCACACATTATGAACATTATGAACGGTAGTGCTTAACGCTAGTATTGTTAAAATGCAGCATAGTTCTCAAATTGAAGAAAATGTTTGCCGATCATTTCTGAAAAACATATAATATATATTAGATAGATTTTAAGATCTTTTTCAATCACTCATTAACATATAGTAATAGACGCATTAAGATAATAAAGCCATTGTATATTTGTTGATATATTTATGTATATTAAGCTGACATGACAGAGAAATTTGCCCCAGATATATGACGATTCTTGGAAATAAAAAGTAGTAAGAAACTGAACAATATGTAAATTGAGGGTATTTCAAACACTTATGATGCTTATCTGGCTTAAAACAAACTTTGAGTTATAACCGACAGTTACCATTATTTTCAATATAGATTGTATAGGAGCAAAATTGTCGAATTAATCATTTTTGTTGTATCAAACTGTTCTTTTATACATTCATTTAGATATTTAACTTGATGTTAAAATGTTCATTAAGTTATTGTTGGATTGTTTTAACGCGATATACTGAATTTGTTGATATTGATAATTTAAAGGTCATTTAACGCGCATATTTGGACATATTTTAAATCTAGAATGTTTTGTCAAAATATGTTATATTCTTGTGTATCAGGTGTTATTATTATTTGATATTTTAGAAAACATACGTTAATTACTACCAATCATATGTCGGTAATAAAGGGCACATTTATATTGAACAATTATTGTCAACATGTCGACTTATCAGGACGAAGATGAAAGAAGAGAGGTCAGATTAACGGAAAAGGGGCTTGTGTCATTCGAATCATATTGAGAACAACATAGGAAAGCTGTTGATAAACCATGGAAACACATAGAAGACAAAATTGTAAATCTTCAAATTTGTCACTGTGTTAAAGCATTAAGGGCACTCGATACGGATCTGTGTTCCACTCATCAGCAATATCAAACAAGTATAAAGATCTCAAAAGGGATTTGATATTATTCATGACTGACAGTGATTTTTCTTTTTTTTTTTTTTTTTTCCAAATGAAACATTAAATTGCATATTAAAAGAAAGAGTTGCAACTAGAAAATCAAAACCCACAAAACATAAAACTATTATTACACCACATGATTTAAATAAAATCAGTACTTACTTTTCTGACGCAGCTAGAAATCCCTTGGTCCTCAGGCAGTGTCTGTGGTATAATATCTCCATTCATTTTATTACAAGAGACTTAGAATTACATCGTCAATTGAATATAGATTGATTGAAAATTTCGCTTGACGAAAATGACGTTGAATTCGTAACCTTAACACACGAAACCCAACCAAAAAAAAACTACCAGGGTGGGCTAACAAATTGTGAAAAAAATGTTTTCGATAAACGAATGTAAATCAAATCACCCCACTTACACAATATTTGGTATTTATCCGAAGCACATTTTAAACACTCCTTTAAATGTTTTATGCCGGATATTCCCAAGGGTGCTCAATGCACAAACCGCTACACTGCTCACTGTGTTCGGACCACATGCATCAAATCACTAAGTGATGCTGGCGTGGAAAGACGCAAAATAATGTTCTACAGCGGCCATAGAAATGAAGTATCTGTTAGGAGTTATTCTTGGGATATATCCACTGCGCAAAAAAAACCCAATTTATTAGCTCACTTTTGGCCAACACAGCAGACACATCAACACCCGACATGCCGCTCATCGCAACTGACAACTTTCCCGCCAACTTGCCTCATCACCAATACACATATAAATTTGCAAGTAGATTTTTCAGTCATGCCATCTATGCTTACAAATTCATTGTTCGGAAATTGTAGTTTTAATTTTTATATGAAAATGTAACAGTTATACATTAATTGATTATGGAATAATAAAAAAATTAAAGCTTAGTAAAGGAGTTATTTTTCTTGCTACGTATGTCAATGTCAATGTTTTGTGGGTGTGGTCTATTCAATGATTAATGATGCCGACAGTTAGAACAGTCAATTTTTGAACGAGGTAGTTATAGTTGTTTTTGTTTTGTGAAAAGTGTTAAAATGTCACTTATATTTTGTGTTTATTTGAAAATTTTACAAAGAATTGTAAATATAAGGAATGACATTTGCTTTGACTGCATTGCATGAAGTTATGCAGTCGAATGGTCTGTCTCAAATAAAATGAAAGCCGAAGGGGGGAAAAAATTATAAAACGTATGGAAGACCGGAGATGATAGAAGTTTCTGTAAGACATAGCTTGATAATTTTCGTGTAGTGGACACACATAAGTATAGTCGACTGTGTGATCTACTGAACATATCAATAAAGATAGAGTGTATCAAGGACAATCCATAGTGTTCTAGCGTTTTATGACTCATCCACAGGTGTGAATCCAATCATAGCTAAGTTGCCATTTAACATTCAAGAAAATTAGATTTCCAAATTTTCACAAAAAAATGGTTTGCCATTTCCACCATTTTCAGTGTTTGTTGAAATTGTGAAGAAAATGTGCGAGATTAAAAATGATCCATACTTGTCATTGAATAAACCTGCCACATCTAAAATTAGGGAACAAAGACGTGGTTTTGCTCTTCATGTTCTTAGTCTTAAATCAGAGGTCAATGACAAAGCACCTATTCGTTGCCCTCACCATAAGTCGAATCACAGTTTACGCGAGTGTCATGGTAATTAAAAAAAACATTTATTGAGCGTTAAAAATCCCTCCAAAGCAAACGCTAACGCCTACTATGTTGAGTTTGAACAAATCACATGACAAAGGACTGTACGGTAAAAATTCAATGCAAATCATGTACTGTACTGGTCAATGTCAGCCTCAAAAGTGAACCAGAGAAGTCTGTTTGTGTATATGCCATTTTAGATGATCAAAGTAATCAGGCACTTGCATCTCCAGAGCTTTTTGATATTTTGAAAATTTCTACTTCACTAGAAAGTTATACACTTACTTCGTGTTCAGGAAGTGTCACTATGATTCGTAGGCGTGCTTGTTGTTTGGTGGTTAGTGTCACTGATGGTTCAACCAGTTATGATCTACCAACTTTGATAGAATGTGATGATAAGTAAAATACCTACACCGGAAGTTGCGAGGAACTGGATTTTCTGCCTCTATATTAGAATATTAATGGGATCATGTTAAAGATCACATTACCTTTGTCTTTCCGGTTGTCATGTATACTGCTTAATATTCAAATCCCTAAAAGATAAGATTTTTAAGATGGCTAAGCATTATCTAAGAATATGTAGTCACTTGACCTTTTGTATGGTATGGCATCGATGGCAAAACTCAGAAAATGGTACAAAAATACCAATTTTCTTTTAAAATCGCTATATTTGTTGGCCTTTAACCCAAGGTTACGTGATTATTTTCTATTATAAGAAAAAATAAAACTTTCATGCCTAAAGTGGTTGTTATATATCTAATGTACATCTATAAATGCAGTAAGTACAAATAGTGTTCATATATCAGTTTTATTTAAAATGACGTAATCTTCGCGAGACATACCATGTAATGTTTTCATGTTAAACACTATTTATCAGCTTTTAAGAAGAACCTTTTGATTGTATGTCAAATTTAAAATATTTGATACGCATTTTGCCCTTAACAATATTGCTTAACTTCAATTTATCGATCTTTTTATAGAATAATGGGCAACTTTTGAATATATCAATGTTCAATTTAATGCTTGTATGTAGGAAATCGATAAATAAGTTTTTCTTTTCAGATAAAACTTCTTGGTAAGTAGTTGACACAATCGTATACATGTATGCAGACAGAATCAATTATTTGAACTCAATGGATTGTATATCCCTTATATATATATTATGTCATATTTCCATTATATCCCTTTGTCAACTTATGATTCCTTAAGTGTAATAATTGAACGAACAATTACTATTACAATAGCAATATTGATATAATAACTCAGGGATATCTAATAACATGATAATGTTTAATTTTAATTTTTGATAATAGTTAAAACGTTTCAGATGAAGCATGTTGAATAATTCGCCTTGTTTAACAGTCAGTTAAAGAATATAGGCAGTAGCAGACTCACGAAGCATCAAAAGTTTATTTCAATCTTCGCTTTACACGAGTAATGTGTCTTTTAATGTGTTCTTTATTAGAACAAGTGTATTGCCTACACAATTGTCTTTCTTGTTGTTTTAAAAGCGGTCAAAATCTAAAAGATGGGTCATATATAAGCTGTATATTCAAAGATAGTACTGAATAAATAGTTAGGTAAACAATTTATTATCCCAATTATTTATGACATGAATTCCTTTCTAATATGCAGTGAATGTACTATAGTTTCTTTCATTAAGCGTTTTTATAAATCATATTTTTTAACATGTCAACTGCCTTTAATTGAATCACATATCTTATAGGAACGCAAGCAAAATCATTCTTGTAAATTTGTCTTGTGATTATGACTTGGACATGCATTAGAAGGTTCATTTTATATCCAGAATAAAAGTTTACTTTTAGAAATAAAAAAACTCGCGAACTTTAGATTATTCTATCCTTTTGATTATGTTTCATGTAACGAAAATAATGCAGCAGACAGGGCAGATTAAAAGCATAACACAAGCAGATGCTTGTTTGAATAAAGGGATTTCTTTTTATTTTTGATTACTCACGTTCGGTGAAGACAACTTTGGTATTTTGATATTTTATTTTTGCAGACTCATCTAGTATATATGGTAACGATGGGAAAGATATTACATTTTCGTGGATATTGGATCAAAACCCTGGTCAAGTAGATATTGTAGGTGTTAAGAATACTGCTGGAAGTTTAATATTCCAGGCTTTTGGAACGTCACCCATTGTTGAGTCTGCATACACTGGTAGGATTATATATAATGGTAATACTACAGCAGGACAGATGAGGTTTATATTGAAACTACAGCTGATGCTGGTTTATATAAAGCTACAGATGGTGTTGTAATATATCAAAGACAGACCTCATATGTTGATGGTTAAGTAGATGTATAATATTCAAAAGGAAGTAGAAAGTTTCCATTATCACCCAAAAACTTGTGATAATTCGTATATTGCACAAAACACAAAATAATTATAAGAATGATAACAATTTTAAACGCAAACAAAAACAATAATATGTATCGCGATGTAATATCCAATTAAAAGCAATGAAAAAGATACAACATATTGTCAGAATTATGCCTTTCATGTGTTTGATTTAGCAGCGGTTCAGCTATAGGTTTTAATACATTTTAAGATGCTTTCAAATAGATATTTAAGGATAGGAACATGAAGCTATATATTCAGGACGTCAAAAATATTCGGGTAATTTTGGATACAGAAAAGTCATAATTATCAACAATATTGTGATGATTGCCATAAAACGTTTTGAGGGCAGTGATAAGTCTAGTCTAAAAAATTCTCTGCGTCTCAAATTTATTTGTAAGCAGCTTGCATCGTTTTAAAAAGTCCCCGTAATGGGAACAAGCTCTACCATATATTTTATGACAATAATACTCCATAAGCAGAATCGGGAATATTGCCGCATACAAAAGGGCTTGTTACAAATCTTAAAATGTTATCTGTCGTTGGCTTAATTATTGAGGTGTAAGTTTAAATACGTAGTAGAACTTAAGGAACTTGAGGAACCAGTCGCATTTTTATCCAAAGCTTACTGGAATAAATGGCATCTCTATATTCTTTAATTTTAGGATTTTAAAGAGATTGAACGCCAGCTACGTGTGTAAATCTGTATGTAAGTTTAAATTATTCGGCAACAGTCATCTATAGGTCATAATGTTTGGTCTTTTAAAAATGATAGTTTAGGAATATTTTCGACAAAGATTTTTAAATATAATAAAATGTGTTTTTCTGAAGTAGTAAACGGTTCAAATGTTTTTAAGTTGCTTTTTCGGCAACATCGGCATTAAATTCACATTTAAGTACTTTATATAAAACTCTGAAAAAATGGTTTAAAACAAAATGGAACCATCTGTAAGCTTATACATTATATATTAAGCGAGTTTTGACACATAGTTACCTTGTACAATTTATTTCTACAATTAATCGCATTTGTGTTTGTCACTTATAAAAACACGATTAGGTATTTAAAGCAATTTCCTTGGTAAGTCAATAAGTAAGGAAAATATAATGACTTTTAGGCCTTTCAATTATTACGATAACATCACGATAATTGTTAAACGCAAGCGACATTCCATTCGCATTTGTATCATATTTACACGTAATAATTTTATTTTTACCTGTGATACATACATATAATGATGCATTATTCAGTTCGTCGTCCAAATGTTTTGCCATTCATATTGACTATGAACGCCATTTTAAAATGTCAGTTGTCAATTAACTTGACAGTTTTAACACATACTTGGAATTAACTTCAAAATGGACAGTTTCAAAGGGCAAGCTATTGACTTTGATATCTATCATTGTACATAATCCTTCACTGATTATCTGTAGGTCGTTACTGTTTGATATTACATCTTGTACAAATATTTCATACTATTTCCTAGGTAAACCGACTAAGCCATTGATAAAAGGTTTATCACCACCTCTTGTGAGTAATAACTTACAACTGAATTGTTCCACAGCATCAACAAGAGTTCCAGGAAATCAAAATTTATCAATGACTTACAACTGGAACATCGACGGAGTTAACATAACAAGTAGTACTATCAGATATATAACAATCACCAACATACAAGATAGTTACATGTACAGTAACAGAACAAGGAGGAAATCTTTAGCATTTCCGTCGTCTTTAAACACTATAATATATTATATTATTTTTATATCGTTTAAGTTTCAATCGTTTGTGGAGCAATATCATAGGCAACCCCGCGATTTACTTATTTAAACAAACCCAGCAGTAGTATGAAGCTGGAGTTGTTTTGCTTGTTATTAAAAATATAAAAGTAGTTTTGATTCTATTGGCTGAAACAATACAAAACAAAGCTTTTCCTTTAGATAACGTGTTAACATTATTCTTAAATCAATCAAACTACGAAAACTCTATTGTTTTAACACAACAATCCGTATGCTGGTGAGTTGAATAATGATGTTAAACTCACTTGACTTTTTTACATTTACGTCGCCATTTGAAAACGAGATCTCGCGAGATCTCAAGATCATTTTATAGTTCTTTGTTTTCGGAGATCACACGCACCAATGTTTACTGTGTAAATACAGAGTATGCGTGTAGTTATTAAAAGTTTAGAACAACCCCAAATATAGACGAGAAGATAAGAGTTTCGAAAAGGTTGATCTAGTACATAATCTACATTTGCATTTGGCCTATGTTAAAATTTGCAAAAAAAAACTTTTGTCCTAGTTGTCTGCTGCGCTTTTTAACGGTCACACTGTCAGTCATATAATTTATTTATTTATTTATCGATATCAAGCAAGTTTATATCAATGTTAGTTGCACGCATCATTAATTTGTTTTAGAAATTTAATTTTACTTTAAATGACTGTGATAAATATTAATCAAAAACAAACATACTAATCCATTTTCGAATTACAATCCAGAAGCAAAGTAAAAACTTTGGAACTGACAAGTTAGGTTAGACACGTGAACTTGCACCAGGAAAGTGAGGCCGGGTGCTTCGGAAGGGTAAGCACCTCCTGTTTAGCTAGCTACACCCGTCACGTGTGTAATCAAAATTGTGTGAAAGGAACATGGAACTATGAGACGTCAAATATATCCAAGGTAATCCCGGACACAGAGACATTAAACTTATCAACAATACTGTGATGACGGCCATAAAATTTTTTGAGGGCCTTGATAAGCCTAGGCTTGCAATATCCCTGAGTTTTTAATAAGTTATGGTAAATTTGGGTATTCGAGAAACACATTGATTACGGTAGCTAATTTCATGCAATCATTCAATTGAGAATGTAATATATCATCAACACGTTTTATGCGTGACTATTGCACAGACATTGATTTAAAGTATTTAATTAATTTGTATCAGAACAAATTCAAAATGCATTTTAAGTATATATGTAATTTTTTCCCAGAGTTCGTAGAATCATACAATAACTACTTTATTATCCACACTCACATTTTTCTTTTATGTTTGTTAGATGGTCCAGAATCAGTAACATTTACACCGTCTACTACAAGTTACTCACCAACAGAACTAAGTACCGTCCCTGATATAACATGTAGTACAGACTGTAAACCAAACTGTAATTATAGATGGACTAAGGATGGTCAAGTTACATCACATGATTCTGGTAGTATTCTGTCACTGAGGAATATAAACCGTAATGATACTGGTGTATATGGATGTACAGCATGGGACGATCATGGTACAAAGAACTCGAGTGATATAAATGTTGACGTTAAATGTAAGATTGGTACACATTATTTTCAATAAAACAAAAAGTTCTGGTCCATGTTCAAATAAAAATCCCTAAAGTTTAAACTTGAAAATGGGAATTAGAAATATTCAATTGAAAACGTTCAACAGGAAATTGAAGTCGGTGCTCCGGAAGTGTTAGTTCCTAGTCTCTATAACATATAACCCACTAATATCAATTATATTGTTAATATTATTACCAATTTTGGTTAAATTTGATGCATTTTAACATCAAAATACGTTTTTTTAAAACGAACATTATATTTTGTTTTAACATTATGTTATATAGAATTACAGATGCCCGATTTCAACACTAAGCAACAGTTGACAAACAGTCTACAAACGTGTTCTGTTAATATGATTTACATTTAGTAATTATCATAGTCTTAACACTTTCGCCGAAAAATGTTATGGGAACATAGAAGTTATTTATTTGTCTTTTAGTTATAATAATAGTGTGCTATTGTTTTAACAGACTGTCCTGGAACAGTAATTTTTACACCATCTACGAACAAGATATTCACCAACAGAACTAAGTATCATTCCTTATATAACATGTACACAGACTGTAAACCAAACTGTAATTATAGATGGACTAAAGATGGACAAGTTACATCACATGATTCTGGTAGTACTCTGTCACTGAGGAATATAAACCGTAATGTACATGTGTATATAGATGTACAGTGTGGAATGATCATGGTTAAAAAAACTCATCTGATATCAATGTTGATGGTAAATGTAAGTTTGTATTATATCTGATAAATCACGCAGAGGAATTATGTATGTTTTCAAGATCGATTCGCAATACGATAGAATTGTTCTGATCAAATACATCAGAAAGATGCTAAATGTATTCGGTTAAAAATATCATGTCAAAAAATCATATCGACATCAAGGTTCCCTATTTTTGTCAACGTGCATATAATATAACACTAGTAATTGGAATAAAAAACTGTTGAATATTACATTATTTGTTTCTACGTAGAACAAAGTGGCTTTGAATATTTGAAATCAATGCGACACACTATAATTGCTGTTCCTTTTCCAGATAAATTTTACAGATTTGCCCATTTTTTATATTTTGCAAACGCTAACACATCCAACAACTGAATACAGACGAAAAGACAAGTCACATATTCTGTTAATGTAATATTTCACATGCTTATGGTATAAACTTTTCACATAAGTTGCACATAATGATTTTAGAGCTTGTTTCAAATAATGGACCTTAATGCTACATGACAAGCTGCTCACAAATAAACTGTTGAGTCAGCTAGCTTAAACAAGGCCACGGAAAATGTTTTGTGCCGTTACCGCTATATTATTGTTATTCCAAAACAAACATTCTAATCTAGTCTGAATCACAATCCAAGAGCAAATCAAAAGCTTTGAAACTGATATGTTGGGTTAGAGGCATGATTTACACCAGAAAAGTGAGGTCGGTTGCTTCGAAAGGGTAACTACCTCCTGTTTGGCTAGCTATACCTGCTATGTGTGTAATCCAAATTGGGTGATAGGAACATAAAACGTCCAATATATCTAGGGCAATCCTGGACACATAGACATCAAATTTATCAACAATACTGTGATGACGACCATAAAACCTTTTCATGGCCTTGATCACCCTAGGCTTGCAATATCCCTGGGTCCACAATATATTTGCAAGCAACCTGTCTTGTTCTACAGAAATTCTGAAGTGAGAACAAGATTATGTATTAACAAATACACCATAGTAAGAAGAAGCAGTTATATTGCTGCATAGAAGAGGGCAGTTGAAAATAGAAAAAAATAAAGTCAACGCGTTTGTCATAAATTTGCATAGGCGTATCTGTTATCTTCAAGACTTTTATCTATACAATGTACTGAAGTTACTTAAAGAGACAAATAAAAAAAAAATATTGCATTAGAACCCTTATGCCGAAACTTAACAGTCTAACACAGTAATGTCCCTTAATAATCACGCCATCGTAATGTTTTAATAGTTCTGCATATAATTTTATTGATACCTTTAATCATGAGCCCAGAAGTTCAAGAGTTAAAGGAAAATTTGTATCCATATGTTACGCTAACTTATGGACACACTAGATGGATGCATGTCAAGCAATATACTCGATATTGTTTGTTTTGTAGTCTCATGTTAGTTTTTTTTGGCAATTTTCTTAAAACCCACAAAACACTTTTTTACATTGATTCTAATTCACCGAGTTTTAAGATAATGGACCGGTAGGAAAGCAACCTCTGCAACATATGACTTGGTGAACAGGTAATTAAAAGTCACCCTGCATGAGTACAACCATATGGTAAACATACTATACTATTTGGTAAACAAAATTAAATAGATTAAAAAGAAAACATATAAAGTCATACCTATATGAACGAGCCATGCCTGCTATGACAAATGACAGCAGTTTTTAAAGTCTCTTCCCAAAAAGGACCATATGACATTTATTTCTAAATGCTGAGTACGTCGCAAATGAACAGTCACTACCTATTTTCAAGTCTGGTTTCCAACCCATGACTTCCAACATATAAAGCAAGCACCTTACAAACTAGACTACCGTAGTGGTCACTTTTCTGAGCCTGCAGGTTGCTTTCTCAACAATAATACATGAATGTACATTTTGTATAACCTGACACATTATGAACATGTCAATTATACAAAAACTTCCCGGATTTTAGTCTCCAAATTGAATAATACCTCAAAATCTAGAAATTAAGTTTCTTTCGAATTGTATTTCAAAGTTTCAAGATACTACGCAAATTAATTTGTAAAACCGTTCTATCTAGATACATATGTCTTCTAAACAGTCAGTCATAGTTATAGTAATAACTGGTATATAATATGGTAATAGAATTAACATTGAACTTTAATAAACACATGCATTCTTATATGTACTGTTCCGAGACAGTGACAGATTCTCTCTTTTGAGTTTTATCCAAAATACTCATACATGTATATTGCACTTTTTACAGATTCAGTGCGGACAAAGTTGACAAACATCTCAAACATATACAATGAAAGTTCGTTCTTCTACACCCATTATTGATTGTATTTGTACAAATACAATCAATAATCAGTCTAGAAGAACGAACTTATATTGAAACAAATTGGAAAAAATTCCTAGATGACTGTTTTATCATTTGGAAAAAAAACAGAGATTCATTAAACTCGCGACACATTAAAAAATGGTATACCTTACAATCTTGCTAGGAGACTCTGCACAATAGTATCAGAAAACCATACACTCAACATTTGATTACAGAAATTAAAGGGATTCCAATTAGAAAGAAACTATCCTGAACAATTATTCAAACATGGTATTTCAAAAGCTAGATCTATTGAAAAAACAGAACTACGAAGGATTCAAATAAGGAATAATGAAAACGTCATCCCATTTATATCTACATTGAATCCAAAACACCCTGAATTATTTGAACACACCTACAACAGTCTTCCCATATTACGTAACGATGACAGGATGAAGCGGATCTTGGAAATAAACAAAAAATGAACTGCGCAAGTAAAAACTTGATTTATATCATCACATGTCAGGGTTGTGAAGAACATTACGTGGGTCAAACAGGAATAAGCTTGCGACTTAGAGCCACAGTCCACAGACAACAAATAAATCAACCACAATATGAACAAATACCTCTTAGTGGACATATAAGACAATGTGCTCGGGAAAAAACACCCAAATTTACCGTTTTCCTCATCTACAAGTTTATGAAAGAAACCACAGAGGCAAAGAAAAATCAAAGAGTCCTTTTTTTAAACTAAATTGAAAGCCAAATGAAATGCAAATTAAGCAGTAGAACAATTACTCCTCTTTTCTATTATGACGTCATAATCACGTTATGTGACTTTAGCATAGCAACAACAATCAACTTCATACTCCCGATGAATACCAATGAAACTAGTTGAGTAAAATGAAGTGATACATATTTTTTTTCAAATTCTAGTGAAGTCTTTTTATTTTTTGGATTATATATTTACCTTGTGCAAGATATTTTTCTTATTTGAACTATTTATATATATATATATATATATATAATTGAAACTGTACCATATTAACAGCAGGTTATAATATCTTAATCTTTATTCAAATATGTATATATCAAGGCCCAACTTGCCTTAAAGACCATATCTACATCAAAGCCCAACTTGCCTTAAAGTTCACCTCTATATCAACACCCAACTTGCCTTAAAGGCCACCTCTATATCAACGCCCAACTTGTGTTAAAGACCATCTCTATATCAACACCCAACTTGCCTTAAAGGCCACCTCTATATCAACGCCCAACTTGCCTTTAAGGCCACCTCTATATTAACGCCCAACTTGCCTTAAAGGCCACCTCTATATCAACGCCCAACTTGCCTTAAAGGCCACCTCTATATCAACGCCCAACTTGCCTTAAGGGCCATTTCTATATCAACGCCCAACTTGCCTTAAAGGCCACCTCTATATCAACGCCCAACTTGCCTTAAAGACCATCTCTATATCAACGCCCAACTTGCCTTAAAGTTCACCTCTATATCAAAGCCCAACTTGCCTTAAAGACCATCTCTATATCAACGCCCAACTTGCCTTAAAGGCTACCTCTATATCAACGCCCAACTTGCCTTTAAGGCCACCTCTATATTAACGCCCAACTTGCCTTAAAGGCCACCTCTATATCAATGCCTTTCTTGCCTTAAAGTTCACCTCTATATCAACGCCCAACTTGCCTTAAGGCCACCTCTTTATCAACACCCAACTTGCCTTAAAGGCCATCTTTATATCAACGCATGACTTGCCTTAAAGGCCATCTCTATATCAATGCCCAACTTGCCTTAAAGGCCACCTCTATAACTATGCCCAACTTGCCTTAAAGACCACCTCTATATCAACGCCCGACTTGCCTTAAAGGCCATCTCTATATCAACGCCCAACTTGTGTTAAAGGCCACCTCTATAACAACGCTCAATTTGCCTTAAAGGCCACCTGTATATCAACGCCCAACTTGCCTTAAAGGCCATCTCTATATCAACGCCCAACTTGCCTTTGAGGCCACCTCTAAATCAAAGCCTAACCTGTCTTAAAGGCCATCTCTATATCAACGCCCAACTTGCCTTAAAGGCCACCTCTATATCAACGCCCAACTTGCCTTAAAGGCCATCTCTATATCAACGCCCAACTTGCCTTAAAGGCTATCTTTACATCAACGCCCAACTTGCCTTAAAGGCCATCTCTATATCAACGCCCAACTTGCCTTAAAGGCCATCTCTATATCAATGCCCAACTTGCCTTAAAGGCCACCTCTATATCAACGCCCAACTTGCCTTAAAGGCCATCTCTATATCAACGCCCAACTTGCCTTAAAGGCTATCTTTACATCAACGCCCAACTTGCCTTAAAGGCCATCTCTATATCAACGCCCAACTTGCCTTAAAGGCCACCTCTATATCAACACCCAACTTGCCTTAAAGGCTATCTTTACATCAACACCCAACTTGCCTTAAAGGCCACCTCTATATCAACGCCCAACTTGCCTTAAAGGCCATCTCTATATCAACGCCAAACTTGCCTTAAAGGCTACCTCTATAACATCGACCAATTTGCTTTAAAAGCCACCTCTATATCAATGCCCAACTTGCCTTAAAGGCCATCCCTATATCAATGCCTAACTTGCCTTAAAGGCCATCTCTATATCAACGCCCAACTTGCCTTAAAGGCCATCTCTATATCAACGCCCAACTTGCCTTAAAGACCACCTCTATATCAATGCCAACTTGCCTTAAAGAACACCTCTATATCAATGCCTAACTTGTCTTAAAGGCCACCTCTATATCAACGACCAACTTGCCTTAAAAGCCACCTCTATATCAACGCCCAACTTGCCTTAAAGGCCACCTCTATATCAACACCCAACCTGCCTTAAAGGCCATATCTATATCAACGCCCAACTTGCCTTTAAGGCAAATCTTTATATTAACGCCCAACTTGCCTTAAAGCCCATCTTTATATCAACGCCCAACTTGCCTTAAAGGCTACCTCTATAACATCGACCAATTTGCTTTAAAAGCCACCTCTATATCAATGCCCAACTTGCCTTAAAGGCCATCCCTATATCAATGCCTAACTTAAAGGCCTTCTCTATATCAACGCCCGCCTTGCTTTAAAGGTCATCTCTATATCAATGCCTTTCTTGCCTTAAAGTTCACCTCTATATCAACGCCCAACTTGCCTTAAGGCCACCTCTTTATCAACACCCAACTTGCCTTAATGGCCCTCTCTATATCAACGCATGACTTGCCTTAAAGGCCATCTCTATATCAATGCCCAACTTGCCTAAAAGGCCACCTCTATAACTATGCCAAACTAGCCTTAAAGACCACCCTTATATCAACTCCCGACTTGCCTTAAAGGCCATCTCTATATCAACGCCCAACTTGTGTTAAAGGCCACCTCTATAACAACGCTCAACTTGCCTTAAAGGCCACCTGTATATCAACGCCCAACTTGCCTTAAAGGCCATCTCTATATCAACGCCCAACTTGCCTTTAAGGCCACCTCTAAATCAAAGCCTAACCTGTCTTTAAGGCCATCTCTATATCAACGCCAATTTGCCTTAAAGGCCACCTCTATATCAACGCCCAACTTGCCTTAAAGGCCATCTCTATATTAACGCCCAACTTGCCTTAAAGGCCATCTCTATATAAACGCATGACTTGCCTTAAAGACCATCTCTATATCAACGCCAAACTTTCCTTAAAGGCCACCTCTATATTAACGCCCAACTTGCCTTAAAGCTATCTTTACATCAACGCGCAAATTGCCTTAAAGGCTATATTTCCATCAACGCCCAACTTGCCTTAAAGACCACCTCTATATCAATGCCAACTTGCCTTAAAGGACACCTCTATATCAATGCCTAACTTGTCTTAAAGGCCACTTCTATATCAACGACCACTTGCCTTAAAGGCCACCTCTATATCAACGCCCAACTTGCCTTAAAGGCCACCTCTATACAACACCCAACTTGCCTTAAAGGCCATATCTATATCAACGCCCAACATGCCTTAATGGCCATCTATATATCAACGCCCAACTTGCCTTAATGCCCAACTTTATATCAAAACCCAACTTGCCTTAAAAGCAATCTCTATATCAATGCCCAACTTGCCTTAAAGGCCATCTCTATATCAACGCTCAACTTGCCTTAAAGGCTACTTCTATAACAACGCCCAACTTGCCTTAATGGCCATCTATATATCAACGCCCAACTTGCCTTAATGCCCAACTTTATATCAAAAACCCAACTTGCCTTAAAGGCCATCTCTATATCAACGCCCAACTTGCCTTAAAGGCCACCTCTATATCAATGCCCAACTTGCCTAAAGGCTACCTCTATAACAAGCCCAACTTGCCTTAAAGGCCCCTCTATATCAATGCTCAAATTGCCTTAAAGGCCATCTCTATATCAATTGCCTAATTTGTCTTGAAGGCCACCTCTATATCAATGCCCACTTGCTGAAAAGACACCTTCTCTAACGCCCAACTTGCCTTAAAGGCCACCTCTATATCAACGCCCAACTTGCCTTAAAGGCTATCTTTACATCAACGCCCAAATTGCCTTAAAGGCTATCTTTACATCAACGCCCAACTTGCCTTAAAGGCAATCTCTATATCAACGCCCAACTTGCCTTAAAGGCCATCTCTATATCAACGCTAAACTTGCCGTAACGGCCACCTCTATATCAACGCCCAACTTGCATTAAAAACCACCTCTATATCAATGCCAACTTGCCTTAAAGGCCACCTCTATATCAATGCCTACCTTGCCTTAAAAACCACCTCTATAACAACACCCAACTTGCCTTAAATGCCACCTCTATATCAATGCCCAACTTGCCTTAAAGGCTACCTCTATAACAACGCCCAACTTGCCTTAAAGGCCACCTCTATATCAACGCCCAAATTGCCTTAAAGGCCATCTCTATATCAATGCCTAACTTGTCTTAAAGGCCACCTCTATATCAATGCCCAACTTGCCTGAAAGACCACCTCTATATCAACGCCCAAGTTGCCTTAAAGGCCACCTCTATATTAACGCCCAACTTGCCTTAAAGGCCACCTCTATATCAATGCCTGACTTGCCTTAAAGGCTATCTCTATATCAATGCCTACCTTGCCTTAAAAACCACCTCTATAACAACACCCAACTTGCCTTAAAGGCCACCTCTATATCAATGCCGAACTTGCCTTAAAGCCCATCTTTATATCAACGCCCAACTTGCCTTAAAGGCTACCTCTATAACATCGACAAATTTGCTTTAAAGGCCACCTCTATATCAATGCCCAACTTGCTTTAAAGGTCATCTCTATATCAATGCCTTTCTTGCCTTAAAGTTCACCTCTATATCAACGCCCAACTTGCCTTAAGGCCACCTCTTTATCAACACCCAACTTGCCTTAAAGGCCATCTCTATATCAATGCATGACTTGCCTTAAAGGCTATCTCTATATCAATGCCCAACTTGCCTTAAAGGCCACCTCTATAACTATGCCCAACTTGCCTTAAAGACCACCTCTATATCAACGCCCGACTTGCCTTAAAGGCCATCTCTATATCAACGCCCAGCTTGTGTTAAAGGCCACCTCTATAACAACGCTCAACTTGCCTTAAAGGCCACCTGTATATCAACGCCCAACTTGCCTTAAAGGCCATCTCTATATCAACGCCCAACTTGCCTTTAAGGCCACCTCTAAATCAAAGCCTAACCTGTCTTAAAGGCCATCTCTATATCAACGCCCAACTTGCCTTAAAGGCCACCTGTATATCAACGCCCAACTTGCCTTAAAGGCCATCTCTATATCAACGCCCAACTTGCCTTTAAGGCCACCTCTAAATCAAAGCCTAACCTGTCTTAAAGGCCATCTCTATATCAACGCCCAACTTGCCTTAAAGGCCACCTCTATATCAACGCCCAACTTGCCTTAAAGGCCATCTCTATATCAACGCCAAACTTTCCTTAAAGGCCACCTCTATATTAACGCACAACTTGCCTTAAAGGCCATCTCTATATCAACGCATGACTTGCCTTAAAGGCCATCTCTGTATCAACGCCAAACTTTCCTTAAAGGCCACCTCTATATTAACGCCCAACTTGCCTTAAAGGCTATCTTTACATCAACGCCCAAATTGCCTTCAAGGCTATATTTACATCAACGCCCAACTTGCCTTAAAGACCACCTCTATATCAATGCCAACTTGCCTTAAAGGACACCTCTATATCAATGCCTAACTTGTCTTAAAGGCCACTTCTATATCAACGACCAACTTGCCTTAAATGCCACCTCTATATCAACACATAACTTGCCTTAAAGGCCACCTCTATATCAACACCCAACTTGCCTTAAAGACCATCTCTATATCAACGCCAAACTTTCCTTAAAGGCCACCTCTATATTAACGCCCAACTTGCCTTAAAGGCTATCTTTACATCAACGCGCAAATTGCCTTAAAGGCTATATTTCCATCAACGCCCAACTTGCCTTAAAGACCACCTCTATATCAATGCCAACTTGCCTTAAAGGACACCTCTATATCAATGCCTAACTTGTCTTAAAGGCCACTTCTATATCAACGACCAACTTGCCTTAAAGGCCACCTCTATATCAACGCCCAACTTGCCTTAAAGGCCACCTCTATATCAACACCCAACTTGCCTTAAAGGCCATATCTATATCAACGCCCAACATGCCTTAATGGCCATCTATATATCAACGCCCAACTTGCCTTAATGCCCAACTTTATATCAAAACCCAACTTGCCTTAAAAGCAATCTCTATATCAATGCCCAACTTGCCTTAAAGGCCATCTCTATATCAACGCTCAACTTGCCTTAAAGGCTACTTCTATAACAACGCCCAACTTGCCTTAATGGCCATCTATATATCAACGCCCAACTTGCCTTAATGCCCAACTTTATATCAAAACCCAACTTGCCTTAAAGGCCATCTTTTTATCAACGCCCAACTTGCCTTAAAGGCCACCTCTATATCAATGCCCAACTTGCCTTAAAGGCTACCTCTATAACAACGCCCAACTTGCCTTAAAGGCCACCTCTATATCAATGCCCAAATTGCCTTAAAGGCCATCTCTATATCAATGCCTAATTTGTCTTAAAGGCCACCTCTATATCAATGCCCAACTTGCCTGAAAGACCACCTCTATATCAACGCCCAAGTTGCCTTAAAGGCCACCTCTATATTAACGCCCAACTTGCCTTAAAGGCTATCTTTACATCAACGCCCAAATTGCCTTAAAGGCTATCTTTACATCAACGCCCAACTTGCCTTAAAGGCAATCTCTATATCACCGCCCAACTTGCCTTAAAGGCCATCTCTATATCAACGCTAAACTTGCCGTAACGGCCACCTCTATATCAACGCTAACTTGCATTAAAAACCACCTCTATATCAATGCCAACTTGCCTTAAAGGCCACCTCTATATCAATGCCTACCTTGCCTTAAAAACCACCTCTATAAACACCCAACTTGCCTTAAATGCCACCTCTATATCAATGCCACTTGCCTTAAAGGCTACCTCTATAACAACGCCCAACTTGCCTTAAAGGCCACCTCTATATCAACGCCCAAATTGCCTTAAAGGCCATCTCTATATCAATGCCTAACTTGTCTTAAAGGCCACCTCTATATCAATGCCCAACTTGCCTAAAGACCACCTCTATATCAACGCCCAAGTTGCCTTAAAGGCCACCTCTATATTAACGCCCAACTTGCCTTAAAGGCCACCTCTATATCAATGCCTGACTTGCCTTAAAGGCTATCTCTATATCAATGCCTACCTTGCCTTAAAAACCACCTCTATAACAACACCCAACTTGCCTTAAAGGCCACCTCTATATCAATGCCGAACTTGCCTTAAAGCCCATCTTTATATCAACGCCCAACTTGCCTTAAAGGCTACCTCTATAACATCGACAAATTTGCTTTAAAGGCCACCTCTATATCAATGCCCAACTTGATTTAAAGGCCATCCCTATATCAATGCCTAACTTAAAGGCCTTCTCTATATCAACGCCCGCCTTGCTTTAAAGGTCATCTCTATATCAATGCCTTTCTTGCCTTAAAGTTCACCTCTATATCAACGCCCAACTTGCCTTAAGGCCACCTCTTTATCAACACCCAACTTGCCTTAAAGGCCATCTCTATATCAATGCATGACTTGCCTTAAAGGCTATCTCTATATCAATGCCCAACTTGCCTTAAAGGACACCTCTATATCAATGCCTAACTTGTCTTAAAGGCCACTTCTATATCAACGACCAACTTGCCTTAAAGGCCACCTCTATATCAACGCCCAACTTGCCTTAAAGGCCACCTCTATATCAACACCCAACTTGCCTTAAAGGCCATATCTATATCAACGCCCAACATGCCTTAATGGCCATCTATATATCAACGCCCAACTTGCCTTAATGCCCAACTTTATATCAAAACCCAACTTGCCTTAAAAGCAATCTCTATATCAATGCCCAACTTGCCTTAAAGGCCATCTCTATATCAACGCTCAACTTGCCTTAAAGGCTACTTCTATAACAACGCCCAACTTGCCTTAATGGCCATCTATATATCAACGCCCAACTTGCCTTAATGCCCAACTTTATATCAAAACCCAACTTGCCTTAAAGGCCATCTTTTTATCAACGCACCAACTTGCTTAAAGGCCACCTCTATATCAATGCCCAACTTGCCTTAAAGGCTACCTCTATAACAACGCCCACTTGCCTTAAGGCCACCTCTATATCAATGCCCAAATTGCCTTAAAGGCCATCTCTATATCAATGCCTAATTTGTCTTAAAGGCCACCTCTATATCAATGCCCAACTTGCCTGAAAGACCACCTCTATATCAACGCCCAAGTTGCCTTAAAGGCCACCTCTATATTAACGCCCAACTTGCCTTAAAGGCTATCTTTACATCAACGCCCAAATTGCCTTAAAGGCTATCTTTACATCAACGCCCAACTTGCCTTAAAGGCAATCTCTATATCACCGCCCAACTTGCCTTAAAGGCCATCTCTATATCAACGCTAAACTTGCCGTAACGGCCACCTCTATATCAACGCCTAACTTGCATTAAAAACCACCTCTATATCAATGCCAACTTGCCTTAAAGGCCACCTCTATATCAATGCCTACCTTGCCTTAAAAACCACCTCTATAACAACACCCAACTTGCCTTAAATGCCACCTCTATATCAATGCCCAACTTGCCTTAAAGGCTACCTCTATAACAACGCCCAACTTGCCTTAAAGGCCACCTCTATATCAACGCCCAAATTGCCTTAAAGGCCATCTCTATATCAATGCCTAACTTGTCTAAAGACCACCTCTATATCAACGCCCAAGTTGCCTTAAAGGCCACCTCTATATTAACGCCCAACTTGCCTTAAAGGCCACCTATATCAATGCCTGACTTGCCTTAAAGGCTATCTCTATATCAATGCCTACCTTGCCTTAAAAACCCCTCTATAACAACACCCAACTTGCCTTAAAGGCCACCTCTATATCAATGCCGAACTTGCCTTAAAGCCCATCTTTATATCAACGCCCAACTTGCCTTAAAGGCTACCTCTATAACATCGACAAATTTGCTTTAAAGGCCACCTCTATATCAATGCCCAACTTGATTTAAAGGCCATCCCTATATCAATGCCTAA
Organism: Anadara kagoshimensis; assembly: GCA_021292105.1. Taxonomy (NCBI): domain Eukaryota; kingdom Metazoa; phylum Mollusca; class Bivalvia; order Arcoida; family Arcidae; genus Anadara; species Anadara kagoshimensis. The sequence goes on from CM037866.1 coordinate 36,425,146, forward strand.
CTTAAAGGCCTTCTCTATATCAACGCCCGCCTTGCTTTAAAGGTCATCTCTATATCAATGCCTTTCTTGCCTTAAAGTTCACCTCTATATCAACGCCCAACTTGCCTTAAGGCCACCTCTTTATCAACACCCAACTTGCCTTAAAGGCCATCTCTATATCAATGCATGACTTGCCTTAAAGGCTATCTCTATATCAATGCCCAACTTGCCTTAAAGGCCACCTCTATAACTATGCCCAACTTGCCTTAAAGACCACCTCTATATCAACGCCCGACTTGCCTTAAAGGCCATCTCTATATCAACGCCCAACTTGTGTTAAAGGCCACCTCTATAACAACGCTCAACTTGCCTTAAAGGCCACCTGTATATCAACGCCCAACTTGCCTTAAAGGCCATCTCTATATCAACGACCAACTTGCCTTTAAGGCCACCTCTAAATCAAAGCCTAACCTGTCTTAAAGGCCATCTCTATATCAACGCCCAACTTGCCTTAAAGGCCACCTCTATATCAACGCCTAACTTGCCTTAAAGGCCATCTCTATATCAACGCCAAACTTTCCTTAAAGGCCATCTCTATATCAACGCATGACTTGCCTTAAAGGCCATCTCTGTATCAACGCCAAACTTTCCTTAAAGGCCATCTCTATATTAACGCCCAACTTGCCTTAAAGGCCACCTCTATATCAACGCCCAAATTGCCTTAAAGGCCATCTCTATATCAATGCCTAACTTGTCTTAAAGGCCACCTCTATATCAATGCCCAACTTGCCTGAAAGACCACCTCTATATCAACGCCCAAGTTGCCTTAAAGGCCACCTCTATATTAACGCCCAACTTGCCTTAAAGGCCACCTCTATATCAATGCCTGACTTGCCTTAAAGGCTATCTCTATATCAATGCCTACCTTGCCTTAAAAACCACCTCTATAACAACACCCAACTTGCGTTAAAGGCCACCTCTATATCAATGCCGAACTTGCCTTAAAGCCCATCTTTATATCAACGCCCAACTTGCCTTAAAGGCTACCTCTATAACATCGACAAATTTGCTTTAAAGGCCACCTCTATATCAATGCCCAACTTGATTTAAAGGCCATCCCTATATCAATGCCTAACTTAAAGGCTTTCTCTATATCAACGCCCCTTGCTTTAAAGGTCATCTCTATATCAATGCCTTTCTTGCCTTAAAGTTCACCTCTATATCAACGCCCAACTTGCCTTAAGGCCACCTCTTTATCAACACCCAACTTGCCTTAAAGGCCATCTCTATATCAATGCATGACTTGCCTTAAAGGCTATCTCTATATCAATGCCCAACTTGCCTTAAAGGCCACCTCTATAACTATGCCCAACTTGCCTTAAAGACCACCTCTATATCAACGCCCGACTTGCCTTAAAGGCCATCTCTATATCAACGCCCAACTTGTGTTAAAGGCCACCTCTATAACAACGCTCAACTTGCCTTAAAGGCCACCTGTATATCAACGCCCAACTTGCCTTAAAGGCCATCTCTATATCAACGCCCAACTTGCCTTTAAGGCCACCTCTAAATCAAAGCCTAACCTGTCTTAAAGGCCATCTCTATATCAACGCCCAGCTTGCCTTAAAGGCTACCTCTATAACAACGCCCAACTTGCCTTAATGGCCATCTATATATCAACGCCCAACTTGCCTTAATGCCCATCTTTATATCAAAACCCAACTTGCCTTAAAGGCCATCTCTATATCAACGCCCAACTTGCCTTAAAGGCCACCTCTATATCAATGCCCAACTTGCCTTAAAGGCTACCTCTATATCAATGCCCAAATTGCCTTAAAGGCCATCTCTATATAAATGCCTAACTTGTCTTAAAGGCCACCTCTATATCAATGCCCAACTTGCCTGAAATACCACCTCTATATCAACGCCCAAGTTGCCTTAAAGGCCACCTCTATATTAACGCCCAACTTGCCTTAAAGGCTATCTTTACATCAACGCCCAAATTGCCTTAAAGGCTATCTTTACATCAACGCCCAACTTGCCTTAAAGGCAATCTCTATATCAACGCCCAACTTGCCTTAAAGGCCATCTCTATATCAACGCTAAACTTGCCGTAAAGGTCACCTCTATATCAACGCCCAACTTGCATTAAAAACCACCTCTATATCAATGCCAGCTTGCCTTAAAGGTCACCTCTATATCAATGCCTACCTTGCCTTAAAAACCACCTCTATAACAACACCCAACTTGCCTTAAAGGCCACCTCTATATCAATGCCCAGCATGCCTTAAAGGTCATCTCTATATCAACGCCCAACTCGCCTTAATGCCCATCTTTATATCAACGCCCAACTTGCCTTAAAGGCAATCTCTATATCAACGCCCAACTTGCCTTAAAGGCCACCTCTATATCAACGCCCAACTTGCCTTAAAGGCTACCTCTATAACAACGCCCAACTTGCCTTAAAGGTCACCTCTATATCAATGCCCAACTTGCCTTAAAGGCTACCTCTATAACAACGCCCAACTTGCCTTAAAGGCCACCTCTATATCAACGCCCAACTTGCCTTAAAGGCTACCTCTATAACAACGCCCAACTTGCCTTAAAGGCCACCTCTATATCAACGCCCAACTTGCCTTAAAGGCTACCTCTATAACAACGCCCGACTTGACTTAAAGGTCATCTCTATATCAATGCCTTACTTGTCTTAAAGGACACCTCTATATCAACGCCCAACTTGCCTTAAAGGCCACCTCTATATCAACGCCCAACTTCCCTTAAAGGCCAACTTTATATCAACGCCCAAGTTGCCTTAAAATCCATCTCTATAGCCCATGTTAAATACTACAGGTCAAACACCTTTCATAAACAATTGAAGTGCAAACACACTTTTTTGCCCGTATTGATCATCATACAGACTTGTATTTTAAATACTTCATTGATATGTTTGACCTAGAAACGCGTAGAGGGATTGTTTATAAAGATATATAGTTTACCTGTGTAACTTTAAATTTATACCTGTAACAGGAAGTACACAAATAAGAAAATGTACACCTGATAATTCACAACTTTTGTGATATTCGTTTTGCCATTCGGTAAGTATCAATATGTTCATCACTTTACTTGTAAAATTACGAAGCTCTGGAGAAATTTAGTGGCCACATCTAGGAAATTGTATTGTTCAGACAATTGCTTTTTAGACCAGCTTGATTAATGAAGCTCGTGTACTTAATCTATGATAACAAAATACTTTTTAGAGTCTATTTACAATAACATTCTTTCATTGCTAAAAATTGTGATATTTCAAGTTATCGGCACGTTCCTTACATTTGATAATTCTGAAATAAAACCGATCTCATAAAAAATCAACACCAAGGTATGAATTTAAAAAAAACAGTTTCAGTTTAGGTATGATAAAGCTAATTTTTACGTAAGACCTTTGTGTGTATTAGCTTTACATGTGTGATATAATCGAACGACAAATGATATATGTATTTAACTCATATATTGAATTCAATATTAATCAAAATAAAAGTCTGCTGAACAATTTCCCGTTCCTACCGGTACAATTGTATATTTTAGCCTATGCGTCAAGGAAAAACTGCGTAATTTGGATATTTCTGAAGTGATTTTCTCTCGGGATATCTCATATGAAACGGCATAACATACAAAAAACAATGGTTTAATTCTCAAAATGAAACAATTTTATTTTCAATCAATAATTTTCAGTTCTAAACGCCGACAAAGAAATATTTTCTTCACTTTTCGTGAGAGAGCCGTAATTTTACATAGACTTAGAAAGAGATTACTCACTTCGTCATTTTACCAAAAATAAAAGACAGATATCAAAAACTTGTATATCACGGTATTCACAAGAATTTACTGGTTTAAAGAATATAATTTTTTATTGTAAAAAATTCATCAGCCGGGTCACAGCAACCGAAATTATAGAACGGTCATATTTTCTAAGGTTGAAATTGTAGGTTGCACGGTCGATAAATGGAACAAAAATTCTTCTGTTGAATTTTTCTCATAACTAGAACTTTAAATAGGGAAAACAAAATCCATGTATATAATTGATATAATTTTGTATTTTTTAATCATCTTCATCAGATTTGAATCACCGTTTGAACTTCCTTGTACATGACGGCTTATCGCGCTACTTCAAGATTACCACAATTCAGTAAATATTCCATATATCTTGGAAAAAATCACACCACAATAAACAAAATTTATCGTAGTGTTATTTTATGTAAAGAAAATGTCGATCTCCGATCACTTTTGAGACAGTACATTGAAAGGAAAATAGACCATAATTTCGGTATAGAACTTGTTGGGTTTGTCCAAGAAACGGATACTAGTCGTGTGTCATTGGGATGAAAATAAAAATGAATACAATCCAATAACAAAAAATAATATAAGTCTTTAAATAATAACAAGAATATAATGTTGTTTTGATGGCATTACGTGAAAAAAACGATGGAAACTCTGTGCATACCTCCACCGTACGCTCAATGTATGTCGATCACATGTCTTCTACTACGTCCGTAACATATTTATAGATAAACAAAACTAGCGGTCAAATATTAGACCGCTGTTTAAAAAGATTTTGTATGTACTATTCACGACAATTAAATACCATTCAATATGTTATATTAAGTCAAAAGTCACCATCTGTTAGAGTAATGAAAAAACAAAAAAAAAAAAACATCCAAAAAACACACACACACACACACATGAATATATACTGATGGTGTTGCGGTCGAGTTGGTTATGGCGTTTACCTCAAAACTTAATGCATGTCACGCTGTGGGTTCGATTATCAAAACAACTGCTTTAAAAGAAATTTATCATTGTCGTATATCTCTAGTGTAACCGAGAGACATTATGTTAACGAGTGTTCACGGTAACAACTAACAAGAATTATATAAATGTAATTCATGTATAAAAGTACAGTACAGGCCTGTCTAAAGTTTAACACTGAGATAACGAAAAAGGTCGACGCTCGGCTACCGAGTAGCAGAGTTATACTAGAAGATAGCTAGTGGACAAGAGATAGATAATAGCCGTGTCGAAAAGCTGTCGAGTTGAGTTAACTGCTGTTTAATGTCCCAGTCAAGAATAATTCACTTAAAATATCGAGACGTCGCCAGCTGTAGACGAAGGTAAAGATATTTTGCCTGTGCATTGCGCTGATGGCATTATACAGCAGGACTCTTTAGTGTGCCAAGCCCGATGTGACACGAGACCTCGTTTATTTTAAGTTCCCGTCCGAAAGAACCCACGGCTTGACTATCATTTCGTTATGCTGAGTGTTTGGCGAAAGAACAGTCACTACCCACTTTCAAATCTTGTGTCAGACCCAGCTTGGGATCAAACCAACGAACTCCAGTTACGGAGCGAGCACTCTAACAACTGATCTTCCACAGTGGTTGCGAAAATCTGCCGAGATGTACATAGCTTACGAGGGCATCAAGACAACTCGTACCGTGTTATATTGACCTTTGACGCCAGGTCTCCTGACCTTTTTTCTATTTTTAGAATCGGCAATTATTTTAAAATCTTGCCCGACAAACATGCTCTACAATGGTACCACACACGAAATCACTGTCCCTTTCAATCATCTTGTAATTTACATTTATTAAAATGCACCTGAAAACCCATGAAAACCTGGCATTTTATCCAGAACGGGAAAGGGTTAAATGAGGGAGAAGATTCTTTTATATATTCCTCATCTAGAAAAGAATAATCTAACCCCTGTTTAACTTACTCTTCCTTAAGCGCATTCACTTATTGAACATCTGGTAAATGTTGGAATTTCGTCTTCTTAATTTTAAAATCAAATAATACAAACCTTATAATTATTTAATTTAATTAACAAAAACATATATGTTTAAATCCTAATCCCAAGAACATTTTTTATGGATAACGAGCAAATGAAATTAAACACGTGAACTACGACCAGGGAATTAGATCCGGGTATTTTGCTATAATCAGATAATCAAGTTTTGCAATTCTTAGGTAAGGTGGTTGTGATGTTTACTCAGTGCTTTGATATAAGAATAATGATAAATAACAGTATTTACAAAGTTGTAGACAAAGGGTAAGTCATAACGATAATATCATAGAAAATCATATTTTTCAATAGAAAAAAAATAAGTAAGCGTATGTAAAAATTACAAAAATATGTTGGTTCATATATAACCAAATATAAAATTAAGCTAATACTGATTCTTGCATTAATATCCTCAGGTATTAAAAATGATATTATTTAGAGTCGTCCAAATTCGGAATGTTTGATATCTGTAATTTCTCTGTCAAATGAGCTCAAAATTAAAACAAAATAATTGAATGTTTATTTTATTATTTATTGTGATGTTTGTTATATTTGCCGAATATATTTATACTGGATATATTTTTTGTTTAAATTTTTATGCTGAAAAAGCAGAAAAATGGTTCTATTGGGTATACTGCGAAAGGAAAACGACATTATTTTTACTGACTTTGTTGGCCCCTGCATAACTTTCCTCATACTCATTTAGTAAATTATTTGTTCCTGGAATGTTGGTATGTTAGCCGCTGGAGTTCAAATCCTGGCAGGATCAGACCAAGATCGGATAATAGGTGGTAGTTTTTCTTTCGCAATTAATCAATCCGCCACTGATAAAGGAACTTTCAATCTGTGACATTTGTATAAAACCATTATTGGTGCAAACCCGATGTTCAATGCAAAAGTTTTGTAATAACCTTGCCATCTATTATAGTGATTTTGAAAAAAAGTCTACTACGGGATCTTCAACTTCTGTTACATATTTGGACCTGTACCTTAAATATTCCGCTATTGATGGCTGTATTTGAAGCCATATAGCACATGTAACGACTAAAATTTTAAAACTGATTTCCCTGCATAAGGTGTGTTTATTTCACAATTCACTATGGTAGAGCTTGTTCACACTATGTAAACTTTGTACAATGAAGCAAACTGCTTACGGTGTTTATCAGGGGAAATTTCAAGCGTAGGCTTATCAAGAACTTCAAACTTACATCACTGTTGTTATTAAGTATGTTTTAGGTATCTAAAATGATAATGAATATAATTGACCTTTCATACTTTCTTGCATTTTCAGTTTTATTCTCACATGTGGCGGTTGTAGCTGGCTAAACCTCAAATTCAACATATATACTTAATATCACCAAACACCTTCTGTTTACAGCTTCTGGCATTTTTAGTGTATCGGCATGCAGCTTTGCGCTTGTATGGACTTTTAAATTATTCAATTCTTAGACTTATTGTTTTCAAAAAAGTAATTTCTTCGTGAGATAAATATGAATAGAAAAATATCGCAAAATAATTCAAAACAACAACAATTTAAAGTAGGTTTGACTTGTCGCTCCAAAAAACAGGCATACCGACTAATGCACAGTTTGACTGAACTTTCAGACTGTGATTCAGGTAATAGGACGTGTTCTTTATATTTAGACAGATTCATAGAAGAAAGTATATCTATGCAAAAAACATTGAGCAAGTGAATAAAAATCATAACGATACATTTTAAAAACATCAAACAAAAAACAAGATATAAATTTCCAAAAACTGATAAATCAAGTTAGTCATATAAATTTAAATGCAGCCTTATGTAAAAGCAGTGATTGGTTTTCAGCCAGATTTAATTTATATTGTCACCCTCGAAAGATTTATTCGATCGCATAGTAATTGGTTAACATGCTGTGGTACATGATGGAACCATGTTACGAAACTTCCTAGAAAGGACCTTTTTTACCCGCCAAAAATTTATTTGACATATAATGTTCCTTTCTGTTTATATGATGTTTTATCCGACTTGAGGCAAAACATTCATATCACTGATGTTTAACGTGCAACCAGGATGTAACAGTTACTACTGGTTGACCACGATAAATCTCATTCTTTGATATTCTAGATATAATCTGTGTTGTCAATTATCAATTTGTTCACAGAAGTCAGATGATCAAAAGTTGCCTCTTGCAAAGCTCTTTCACTACTTTTAGATATAATATATCCTCCACTTGAGCTTTAATTTAAATATTTATTATGGAAGAGTTTGTTAACGTAAGGGGGCACAAGTGCACTATCCATACTCGTCTATATATAACTAAATCCGTGCATTATATATGTATTGATTTTTTATCACAACACAATACATGTACCAGAAGGGACGTCCTATATGAAGATTCCAAATAAGAAGTCAGGCGGACAGGTCTTTGTTGTTCATTCATACTAACATCTAATTCGAAAGGGATGACTACATCCAAGTAGTTACTAATTACTTTTATTTACGGACATGATGTCTTGTTTTCAGATGATGACCGCCAGTTGTATTGGAGTGAAAAACATTCTAATTTACAGTATTTTTACTTTTGTGGTGAAAGGTAAGTTTTTTCTTCCTTAAAATAATTAATTTGCCAACGAACAAGATGACTAACAACAGTCCTATGGATTAAGAATGAGACGTTTGCTTCTTTCATTTATGTTAATGTTGATTTTCTATTGTGAAGTTTTTTACAGCTCCTTGGGTTATAAACTGTTAATTATTAAATAACAAAAGCTATTTTGAATTAAAAAAAAGTTTTACGTGTGGTTTAGTTTTTGGTATTGCAAATACATCATGCAAAAACGCAATACGCAACCAAATAATGACGGAAGTTATAAACATCGACAAAAAATGCACAGACCACTAACTATATAACAGTCTGGACACTGGGATAAATGTCTAGTTTGTTTTATAGTCCTTTTAAAACTAAATATCATGCTCATGGTGTATTTGTGGTTCACTATACTTTATACAAGGTAGTAAGTTGCATACAAAAAATTGTTTGCACAGAATTATTGCAAAATTAAGCCCATCATAGTTCTCAAATATGTTTATGAATGTTATCTCAATATTGTTGTTAAGTATGATGTCTCTGTATACAACATTGTCCTGGATTTGTTTGACATTTCATAGTTAGTGGATGTAGCTTGTTAAAGACCAGATACACATGGCATTACTATCTAATGGAAGCTCACGTGTTTAACCTGATTTGGCAGTTTGCTAATTTGTGATTAGGACATTGTATGTTTATTTTGGTTCCTTAGTTGAATTGTGTACACATCAAAGATTTTATTCAATGATATTCCGAGTATATCGTTTATGGACTAGCGGACGAAACCAAAGAATGATAACCTTGATATTTTAAATGTTATCTAGGCCAACAAGATATTACTCGTTTCACATTGGGACTGTTTTTTATTTTATATTGTAATATTGGAGAGTGTGCGGGTGTTATCAATTTTATTATGCTTTAATATTTAAGAAATGACATTCTGCTCAAGGTATCTTTCATTACCCCTTAAAATACCTTGAGCAGAATGTCATTTCAACATAATATTGCGGGAAAATTGATACACATCAAGGGTCATGACCCCCATTGTCTTTTATTGTGAATTTCAATACAACTGCTTCTGTATGTTTCATCGAAGACAGGTACAGTTATATTGTAAATATTATTAACTAAAAACGTATAATAGTTACAATGTAGGCATGTTTTTGTTACTATATTAGGTAGTATATATTTTACTGTAACATCGGACACAAGTCGATGCCCGGGATCATCAAAAAATATATCATGCGTTGTGGATCCACAGTTTACAGCAGTTGAAATTATTAAGCCAGATGGTTCAGCAGTTGTCAGTTGTACGGCTCCTATAGGTGGCTCAGAAACATTTTGTACTTCTATTGGACCATATGGTATTGTTGTTAACAAACTCGGAAACAGGACAACATTTATTCTGACTATACCATCACTCAACAAATCAATACATAATGGTATTTGGAAATGCTCACTAGGCGATCTAATCAGTATGACAATGATATCAGTAACAAGTAAGTAATATGTGCTATTATTATACAACATCTATGCTAAAACCACAAAATACAGATAACAATTGTTTAACAAAAAGAACGCCCATACTGCGATTTATTTCCTAATTATCAATACATAATGACAGATGAAGATGTCGACATAATACAATTAGCAGTGTGTACGAGCTTGCAACATTGGTTATACCAGTGCATTATCGTCTTGTAGCAATCTATGCAAATGCAGAGATAACTGTAGTTAAAACATTTCACAATTTATAATGACAAATATGGGATGTTGAAACATAATGTTTATAATGGATAACAACCTGGTTATTATTTAGATTTAGATAAAAATTTATATCCATTAAATAAATAAACAAAAATGTCACGTCAACGTAAGATTTTGTTATTTGAGCTACATTATGATTATCTTTTTCGATTTTCATAACCTGAATAATTTTTAGTATTTCAACTGCATTATGATTATCTTTATTATTTTTCATAACTTGTATCATCGGCATTAAACTACGTCTATTTAACAGCGACCATGATAGCTCCAGGGAGATCCCCAACTATTTCCGTGTTTCCTCAAAGTGGTGGATCAGTGTCAAATGCTACAATAAGGGGACATGTATATTGCCAAAATTCAAAACTTACCTCTGAACTCTTGTATGCAAATCAAGTTAGTATTGATAACTATTTATTTCATAGTGAGGACATTGAAAATCTAGATGGCAATAGAAGATATAAATTAGCAGCTGTAAATTGTCGTCTATTTCAATTCAATATCAAGTCGTAACCAAAGTTATTACTTCAGTCAGATACAATTTCGATAGTTCATCAGCGTAAAATGCTTAAGAAATAACATTGTTTTTGTGTCACTTCATGCTACTTTGATAGCGGTTGTCCCGGGTACAAATTGCATGAACATGTAAAATGTGTACCTGGAACATCCCGTATCATACTAACATGCAGTGATACCAAAACAATGTCAATTCTTATATTTAATATTCATATATTTAATCTGCTTTGTAGACGACTTAAAGCTATTATGCATTCCATTTTTGTTATTGTACTTCCTCCATTGGTTTTAGTCATCGTGAACACCTTTTACCTCGTATCAATGTAAGATGACTCATCGATGAGTGGGATAACAGGTGACTCCGCCTACTTACATTAATAATACCGCATCTTAATGAATGATGTCTCATCGATGAGTGCGATAACAGTTCAAAGAAGGTTAAACATACGTTTTCATATCCGCATGAAGCAAATTGGCGATTATGTTGAGAAATAGCTTTCATAGACGAAAAATGGGTGCTATTGTAAATCCGTTTAGGTAAATTTAATGCTGCTGATAGGTTTTACAGCTTATCTTCTACCTGGTTCTCTTTAGCTGAAAATATAACTTGCAAATTTTTATTTTTTTTTTTTTGTTTATATTGCGAGTTTAACATTCGCAATAATGTTTGTTTTTTTTATCTATTTATTTTTTTTCCGGTGTTTTCTGTCCTTAATTTGCATATATGGTATTCCTTTGTCTTGTTTGTTACAATGTATATCTATTCTAAATAAAGACTTAGTCTTATTTCTGAAAACGTTTTATTCAGAAATAAAACTCGAAAGCCGAGGGCAGGCGATATCCGTTTTCGAACAAACGGTATGGTTTTCTATTTAGTCTAGTGTTGTTAAATAATTAATATTGGTATGATATGTAATGAAAATACATTCATTCAATTAGGTTCCCCATTAAGAAAATATTAGTCTTTTATGAGTTCACAATTAAAAAATTTAGGATGGCGTGTATACAGTTTTAGAACCACAACCTCTATGGTTAGAATCAAACGCAGGTAACAACGGCTGTGATCCAGGAGAAAATAATAGATCGTATACTACCACAGTGACAAGGACAAATACAGCACTAAAAGGAAAAACTGTTACATTTAAGATACGATTTAACCAAACAGAGTGTGCTTCAAGTTTTACAACAGACAGCTCTCCAGTATTCTTTTTTCCAGGTAAACTAAAACATTTATATTATTTCATGTATTCGGTAGATAGATATAATAAAAAATACCAATTTCTTTTAATAATTTTAGGTAGTTCATTTTAATAAAACGTACATAACTACTATTCAGTTTGTGTTTATTTCTCAGAAGAAAATGGAAAACAGTCCTGTAACAAAAACCAAAAAAACAATGTAAACTTGCAAACATAACTGGAACACCACACTGGATAAATGCTTGTATATATTTAAAATATAATTATTCAGACATTCTAATACAATAGGGCTGAGTATTTGGCTAAATTTATAAATCTTGTAAACAAACGATTGACATCATCCGTCTTGGATATCACTGTTAGGATTTTACAATATCCATAAACATAATATTTTTCCGACAATTAACTATATACACTTTATGGTATGCAATATCTTGAATTCACTTTATCAATATATACCCAACAATTCTCTCTTATTTGTTTCAACCTTGCCGAAAAATATCTTATAAATACATATTATTTATATTTTATGTTGTCAGGATTTGCATCAGAATCAATTCTTGTTCCCATGGCGATATCTCAGCGGTTTGTCGTGATGTGTCACGGAGTTAAGGCGAGCTTCTGATACAAATTCCGTAAATTTAAAAGATATAAATGATATTTTTTATATTACAATGTTGACAAATTAAATAAAAACCTAGTAAGTTTATTAAATAAAAGTACACGTAGTATGTACTATTTTCTCGGAGGAATATCTGGTCTATATAACGTTACAGTATAAAACACGCATCACGGTTGGCGGATGATGCCAGTTCATTGGACATGTGATCAACAATCTCTCAGACAATTGGATCTTTTGGAAAAAAATAATAACGATTATTTTTATTAATTTCTAGATTATGACAGTGTTTTAAGATTTTTGTGCAGTTTAAATTTACATAAATGGAACACTTACTTTGACAGATGAATTGTCATTGGAGAAAATTGAATATATTTTGTACTAATTAAAACCAATTTTCCGTTTTATTTCGGAATAAGACAGACTTTTTGCGATTTTATGTAGTTTGTAACTGCATCCATTTTTATTGACACGACAGTATCTACGGAAAAACCCTTATCTTTGTTTGCGTCACCTTCCAGTTTGATGACGTCATTACTGTGGATCTGACGTAGTCCGCGAACAAACATACGCAATTGTGTATCAGACATATGTCTGATACAAGATTAGTTCAAAAATGAATAATTGAACGAAACATTATTACTTGTAAGATAAAATAAATGAACCCTGATCTTCAACTAGAGAATGTTTTGATTAAGGATAAAATACGCGATGTTAATGAATCGTAAAATTTTGGTCCTCCCATTTTTCTTACTTTCATATCTTTTAAATATTTTGATTGACACAATGTTGGCCCAAATATTAATGAGGACTATTTACGACTTCTATTGTTGCAAAATTAACACAGGTTTAGTATTATATGGTCATCTAATATATTAACAGCGTTTTTTTGTAGATCCGCCTAACACCAAAAGAACAATCATAAATGGAGTTGAAGGTTCTCTGACATTTGCAGAAGGGGTTATTGTAGATCTTCAATGTGAAGTCATTGGCGGTGTCCCTCTTGCAATGATAACTTGGAATTGTTTTAGTGGTAAAGTAACAAATACATCTATTGATGGAATAGCCAGATCTAACATAACTTTTACAACTAACAGGGTACACAATGGGGAGTTCTGTACATGTAGTGCTACACATCCTGTTGGCGATATAATGGATACGTCTGTACAGATGCAAATAACATGTAAGTTGTGATACTGGTTTTTCTGATAGAGAAAAACTTACATGCCAGTAACATAGTTTTGAGCTAACCCATAAAATATTGTAGCGATACTCAGCTTAATTAGTATTCTAAACAGTATGAACAAAACTGATATGCGCCATTTGTCTTCAGTCAAACGATGACACCAGTATTACCTAATCCATTGCAACAAAAACGGCGATAACCCGAGTTATTGTTTATAAGAAAATTTAGATAATAAACTTTTTTCTTGGCAAAATTTTCAAGTCTTTCCTTTGCTTAGTGATTGAGATTATGAAATCATTTAGCATAATTTATTCATTTTTGATTTAATTATATAACAAGTTGTATGTGAATGATTTATTAATATATAGAGGTGTATGACAGTTTAAAAATGGTTTAATATTATTTCAAGATCGTTTTTATCTGGCAGTTATATCATACCACTAGATGCAGCAAAATAACTCTGATTTTATTTATTGAATTAGTTCTTCTATTTCAGATTTAGCAAAAATAATCAGTATGGTCATAAGTGGAAACAATTTTACAGTACCTGAACATTCGACACCTACAATGACATGTGATGCTGAAGGATCACCTTTACCAATAATTACATTACGTCATGTTAAAAACAACACAGTCATAGCTAAAACTACAGGCCTACGTTTACAGTACACATTACCTTATGCAAAGTGTGAAGATACTGGGCAATACAGATGTGAAGCCGTTAACAATATAAATCAACTGAACCATATATCAAACGAGCTGTATGTTTTATGTATGTATAATATTTATGCTTTTTAAAAAAGGTTATTTCAAAATATATGCTAAATGTTTATTCCTTTTATCCAATAATGTGTTTTTCCACTGCCTATTTACCAAGTATATAATTCTGCAATATGTTCATGTTCTGAAACACAATGGTGTATTGGAAAAAATTTCAATACTCTGTTTTCGAGGCAGTTCTAAGAGTGAATATTTGTGCTCATCGACACAGATAAAGTGTGTTCATGACGAAGCATTTCAAAATTGAGTATAACTTAGTTGAATAGTTAAATATTTTTATTGTTGCCATTGTTTTAAGATTTTTATTTTGGTTTTAGGATTTTATTGGAACATGGATTGGTATGGTCATATTTTAATCTTTATAATTACAATGGCATATGTCCAGCGTTGTATTTAATAATAATCATTATTTTGTAAATGTTTATCTATATTTCGGTGAATCAAATAATTACTAGATGCAACTATGTTATATTCAAAGGTTCACCACGCAGAATTGACACAGAACAAATAGAACTGGTACATGGTATAGGCGAAACACTTAACTTTACAGCGAGGTACCTGGCGTATCCAACTCCTGTCTTCAAATGGTTCTTTCAAGAAAACAATATTTCTGATTCAAGAGAATTAACAGATAGGATGGAAAACGTTCATATCAACAACGTAGTGGAGTTTAAGTCTGACATTTTCCTCCATGTAACTCAAATAATAAGGAAATCTTTGCAGATTAAAGATTTTGGAAAATATACAATAACAGCAGAAAATGATATTAATATATCGTATGCAAACTTAACTTTAATAAACGACGGTAATTATATATAAACTAATTATATCCTTTCATCATGTTTTATCATAAACAAAAATATACTGAAGATGTCATTACAAACTTTGATGTTTTTGATGCGCAACTTATTTTTTGTGGTAATATATTTTTTCAGCAATAAATCGGTATAACAATAGCCACAAACTGCGTTAATCGCTAATTTATTTCTTTATTCTTTTGAGACAGAATGTATACAGAACTGAAGAAAAGATAAATAGATGACGTTCTATCCCTTAACAATAATATAAATTTATATTTTATTCTTCTTCTCTGACGAGTACAAATTGATTTATCCATTCTCAGTGTATTCACTGTGTTTTAGATTATGATTTTGACATGAACTGCTTTATTTGTTTATACATGAAAGTATATGGATAGACATTTATTTATTTTAAAAGGAAGACCTATATCCTCGAGGGATGTTAAAGTTGTATGTTTAGATCACCAACGAGCAATATTGACTTGGATTTCTGAATTTAACAATGGTGCCAAACAACGGTTTTACATACAATACAAATCAGGCAAAAGCGTATCCAACACCACCACAATTGAAGATCCTGGTCAATGGAAATTAATCACTGAAGAAATAACCGGACTAAAAGAGTCATCATTGTATATATTTACTGTTGTTGCCGCAAATAGATTTGGTTCAAGTTACTCCAAAGATGCCAAATGTACAACTCACGGTTAGTTAAACGACAATTTTAACTACCTATTATACCTTCTATCAAATTTGGCTAATAATAAATATTTTACAAAATCATCTGTATGTATGCATTATTTAAGTTCCTAGTCCAAAATTTAAGTAAATAAGTAAATTACATTTTTTATCAATAGTTTCCTTTAAACTCACATCAACACCATGTTTCAATATAGTTTGTTTGTATTTTTCAGGAGAATCCCCACAATTGCATGAAGAAGGTTTTATCGGAGGAATATACTTTGCTGGTTTCTTTTCGGCTATAGCAATTGCCATAGTCGTTTTAATAGTCTATAGAAAACGGACGTGTATAACCAAACAAAAGAGTAATATTATAATATAAATATAAGTTACATAGTAAAAAGAAGTAATAAAATAAGATTTTGTTATTCGGAGTTGGAATTATAGCACTTATGATATACTGATCATTAAAATCAAAAATACTGATTCACGTCCAAATCAAAATCCAACAGTAAAGTTAAAGCTTTAAAAACTGACAAATTAGGGTGATTTAGTGTGCATTTTTAACATTGACAATAGTCACTTTTCAAATTAAAAATTCAATTGCAAATTATTATGTCTGAAATAGAAAATAAAAGTTTGAAATTAAGCTCACAACAAAATTATTAAGTATCAGTGCATTGGGGATATATCACCATCAAATTATAATTGTAATTTTGTATACTTTTAACTCAGATCATAATGACAAACATTGTTTGGGTTTTTTTTAACATAATGTCATGTTAATGTTACCTACTTCTTCATGCAGTTTTGCTCATTGATAAATCGCTTCTTTCGAAAACTAAGTCAATAATTAATATGACAACTATTTTTATTTTAGGATTGGAGTCAAACAAGAGCCAGTAAGTAAATTTTATTTTGACTTTAAGTAAGGAAATGAAGTTTTATACATTTTAAAGTCTTTAAGATTTTGATTTATTTACAAATTCATTCATAATTTAGTTCTAAACATGATTTTACTTTCATTTTGAAGGACACTCAGATTCCAAACATTGTCTTAGCTAAGTTTCACTGTTGCATTTTTAGATATAGCTTGGCTTCATTCAACTTAGTATTTGCATATGCCAATACAATATTATTTTAATCTTTAAAACTACACTTCCAGAAATGATTCTAAGTATGAAGATCTACAGACCCGACAAGAACCAAACGCTTATGAAATGCCAGAACACACAGGTAAACAATATAGATTTTTTTGGCCTTTAAAGAAGCTGATATTCATTTTTTTCTAACGCGATATATTTAATGAAACACGTGTTTCAAAGCTTTGCGCCTGGATTGTGATACGGATATGGATTAGATACCATCAACAAAATGTTGGAGTTTTTGATAGATAACATATTTGTTGTGTTTGATAATATAGTTTTTCAGCAAACAATCGGTATACCAATGGATACAAACTGTACACCATTGCTTGCTGATTTGTTTCTTTATTCTTACGAAGCAGAATTTATGCTATGCAGAACCTTGTTAAAACTGGAGAGAAGTCTGTCGCCAAGTCATTCAACTCAACATACAGATATATAGATGACGTTTTGTCTCTTAACAATCCTAAATTCGGAGACTATGTAAATGACATCTATTCTAGTGTGCTTGAAATAAAAGATACGACTGATTCCTCAAGTTCTGCTTCATACTTAGACTTATACCTGAATTATAACGCACACAAAAGGCTACATTTTAAACTTTATGACAAGCGTTATGATTTCAATTTTTCTATTGTCAACTTTCCTTTTTTATGCAGCAATACACCTTTTTTCCTGCTTATGGTGTATTTGTTTCCCAATTTATACGCTATGGCAGAGCTTGTTCTCATTACGGAGACTTTGTAAAACGAAGTAGGCTGCTTGGAAATAAATTGTTGACTCAGGGATATTGCAAGCCTAGGCTTATCAAGGCTCTCAAAAGTTTTAAAGCCGTGACCACAGTATTGTTGATAAGTTTGATTTCTCTGTGTCCAGGATTGTCCTGGATATATTTGACGTCTCATAGTTCCTTTCACACAATTTTGATTACAAACAGGGCAGGTGTAGCTAGCTAAACAGGAGGTGCTTACCCTTCCGGAGCACCCGATCTAACTTCTCTGGTGGAATTTTACGTTTCTAACCTAACCTGTCAGTTTTTTTTGCTTCTGGATTGTGATTCGGACATGGATTAGTATGTTTGTTTTTGATTTGTTTGTTTTTTTATTATCATTACACTATTCTAATTGTCATCATTGCTGAGAGATCAGTTTTCTTGTAACTATATTTATGAGTGAGGTATTACCAATTGGCTGCATAATTGTGTTTTTGTTTGTTTAACTTTAAGCAATGTTGAGTTACTTTCTTGAATTAAGAATGCTTTAATTATATAATATAATTCTGGAATATAAGGATTCAAGTCAAATAAAGACGATGCATGTCTCTTGCATAATAAAAAAATCTAAGCCGTTATTTCTGCTGGTAGATGTTTCTACGAGAATATTACAAATTCAGATGGCAACAATTCTGTATCGCTGTGAATAGGCTTGTCTAAATTTGCCTCTAGTTAGAATATGAAAATCCACAGCAATAAGGTACACTCCCTCATGCAAAGTATTTTCTGACATTAATTTGGTAATTTGATTTTTTTGGCCATTTTGGATGTATTTTTCAACATCTCGCAAAAAGTTAGTTTCACATCACTTTATAACGAATTTTATTTCAAACCTGCCGTCTTGTGATGTAAAATTAAAACTGGTACAAAATGAAAAAATGCCACATTAAGTAATCATAAAATGCATTAAGTAGATTTTCTTTTTATTTCAGTTCAATATGGAAGCGCAAATAACAGGTATGCATTCAAACATAGAACTACATACTCTACATGATTAGTCGTTACACACAATATAAATAAGCTGATTTCTTTATGGCGCATTGAGTTAAATAAAAGATCAATTAATTACCATTGTCTATAATTATTTGATTTTATGTTTTATTAATTTAATTTTAGGATGTTGTTTTCTTTTTGTCTGTTATGTCTCATTTGATATAAGTTGTTTTCATATATATATATATATATATATATATATATATTATATATATATACTCAGGGATATTGCAAGTCTAGGCTTATCAAGGTGTTAAAAACTTTAATGGCCGTCATCACAGTATTGTTGATGAGTATAATATTTCTGTGTCCAGGATTGCCCTGGATATTTTTGCATGTTCCTTTCACACAATTCTGATTACAAATGTTGCTGGTGTAGCTAGCTAAACAGTAGGTGCTCACCCTTCCGGAGCACCCGACCTCATTTTGCTAGTTGAAGTTCACGTGTCTAACCTAACTTGTCAGTTACAAAGTTTTTACTTTGCTTTCTGGATTGTGATTCGGACATGGATTATCATGTTTGTTTTGATACATATACGTATATATTTGGAATATTGACATATACATGTCTTTGATACAAAGTTGCATTATTTCATTTGTTCCCCTGGTTTGATAATATTATTCTGCCTTATCAAACTTTATTCTTGCATCAATCATTGATTTAGTAATAGAATGTTTTGACATCATGTTGATCGATATTTGAAATGATAATCATATTGTAATCTTATGTAATCATTCCATTTGAAGTTAAAATTTTATTTTTTACCTGTATTGTTATATATTTTATTATTTTAGAAAGAAAATTGTTATTTAAATAAGTAGCAAAATGTATAAATTATTAAAAATATATTTTATGTTTGTACGCAAAACACTAAGGGAGTTTAAACCAGCAGTTTTATTTATTCTTTTGATATTGGTTATTTATAAGTATGATGTTGTTTTATCGACTGCTTTTCCAATACTAAATATCTGTTAATTAAAAATGGTTTCCTCTCATTTTCTGTAAATTTAAGATAACAAATACATTGTATTTAATTTGTTTAAGTGACCAATCCCAATATGAACCTGTACAAGCCGGAACAAGTATATCAGCTTACGATGAGATTAAAAATAATAGAGGTTAGTTCATATCTAGTCATTTCTATTATCTTCCTGTTATGAGGCAAAAGTAAAAAAAAACTTTGAAAACTGACGAACAAATCAACAAATTAATTGACGTCCAATTGGTCTCTGTTTCTTTTTTCCTAGGTATCCATTGAGTGGGTAAACCAAAATATTTTAATTTCTCCAGGCACCTGTTCTCACTTACCTGGTTGAAATGCACAGTTTTATAAATATATTTTGATTTTTTATTGTACTTTGAATATGTACTGTTTTAATATATTATCTCAACATTAATATCCTTAAGATAAACAATAAGAAAGATGTTGAACGATTTTAATGACATATTTACCAGTATTAACTTTACAATACTAAACGAAACACAATTCTTCATCATGTAATGCTTGGACTAAAATTGTGTAAAGTCTTTCCATCTATAGTTTGTTTTATCAAATATAATAATTTATACCAGTTTTATTTTTCATATGTAATTATATTTTCTTGTGTTTGCAGAATGGTATTTGTTTATTGTTTTGACTATTGCTAATCTTTGGTTTCTTTTATAACCAATCCTTTTTAATTGATTTTCTTATACGTGCAAGTCTTTCTATTTCTTCCATATCTGCTCATGTAAGATAGGAGTTTTCCCTATGTGAGATACGCGTATCTCCCATGGCCACGTGACCTTTAGTGACGACACAATCAAAAGACAATTACATGGCGTCCTCATGTGGAGAACATGACGTCATCTTGCGGGAAAACGACATTAAATTCTTCAAAATTTAGAAATTTTGAGTGCGTTTCAAATGATAAATATTGAATTTTTTAATGAACCACTTTGTTTTTAGTTTATACGTTTGTATAAACCAAAATCCGGTACGATCTATCCAATGATTTATTTATTTTAAAGTAGAATGTCGAATTACAAAGTTAGATTTTACAAACATGGCGTCGATGTCTATGTTTATCGTACTTGAAGCCAAATATTGGCACTAAAATAGAAGAAAAATAATCCATTATGAGTTTATCCATGTAGGATAGGAATATCTCACCCTCGGGGTTGAACATTTCTGGTCAGAGACTCGGCAAGCCTCGTCTCTGACTGAAATGTTCAACCCCTCGGGTGAGATTTCCCTATCCTACATGGATACTCATAATGGATTCTTATAATCTACAACATACATTTTTATTCTTTGTTATTATTACAAGTTTATTCTTTTGATCAATTTGCAGGTATCGATACTTGTACAATATCAAATGAATACGAAAACAGCACAGTCATCATCTTATAATAAAGATCAGCCACCTTCCACGGAGATACCTGAAACAGATTTCTTGACAGACAACTGAATTTATTATTCAAATCATTAGTGGCTTTAGAAACACCATATTAGATTATTTTATTATAAACATCGTTAACTCAGTCTTATTTTTTATCAGTGGTCTAGATATATATTTGATGTCATTAATTATTTTTTGTTTCATCAGTTAATATAAATCTTATAACTTGCTTTGATCATTGGTATCATGTAATGTCTAATGTATTGCTTTTATTAATGATATTATAAGTAAGTTTTCATCTTCGTTATGTAAAGACTACGGAGCTTATAAATACACTATACATGTCATCCTCCTTACATAAATAAAATGACCGAACTGTGCATTTATCTTTTATTTAATGCATTCCTTAAATTCATTACTCAAGTGTTTATTGTCTGCTGTAACTATTTATATATTAAGTAAACCAAATACACTTTCTGGTGTCGTTTAACTGATTATTACTTTCTAGTTGTAGAATTTTGATGATTTTGAACAAACTACTACTTTCAGTCTTAAAAAGTTACAAATATTTTCTATAGCATTAAGGTCTTGAAATATGCATCAATCCTCAAAGAAAGTAATGTTCAACTTTAACATAGAGGAAGTGCTGTTGATAAACGGAATGTTTCTGAGAAAATTTATCATGTTCACATTGTATTATTTAAAAAAAAACACAAAACATACTATTTCATGTCTTATCCAAAACCCCAAAGCAAAGTAAAAACGTTGAAACTGAAAATTTAGGTTAAACGTAAGACGAAATTCTTGTTACTTAGCAAATGATAGTAACATGAAACAAAGAGACGCCTTACACATTTCGTATAAACATTTAACCAACACATTTGTGTCGACGGCTGGCAAAAATTTTAACCTTAACATCAACCATACTTGAAATATTCGTGTGTATACATTGCATTTGTAATCAGTTTGCTTTGTTGTAGAAAGGTAGTGAAAATACTAAATGTATCAATTAAAAATTATATTTGTCAGTTACCGGTATTAAAGTTTTAATTTTTTTGCATATCAACACCATAATTGGACTTATTGCGTTTTACATATGAATAATTTTACAAACTTCACGTTGTTACACATTTTAGAGCATTTTCATTGGTTGTTGTCTTGCGGAAATACGATGTTATTTTCCAATAACAACGTTTTTTACCGGAACTACTTTCGGCCTGTTTTGGGGATTACCCATCTTTAAATTCTATTAATAACAGCCATTTTAAGATTGTAAACAAACGAGAAGATCGGAAAAAAATTCACATAGAATCATTAAAACACTTCGGTTTTTATTAATAAAAAGATTGAACAATTAATTCAAACATGTACCAATTAATTGTCACCGATATTTTTAATAATTTACATTTAAAATCGATATTTCATCGTCAGCAAGCATTTACATGTCTAGATAGGCTAAAGTATAAGTACGAGACATAATATAGTCCATTTTTGTCAGTAGATTTTAATGTAACAAAATTTATATGTTTATATTTATTTATATTTATTTGATTGTAAATAACTAGAAAATGAATAAAAAGATATAAATTCAAAACTATATCAGCTTTTTTATCGGATATTTTATCGTTTCATAAAGATGTCATCTATTGTATTACTACGCAGTTCAGCCTTTTAACGTCGATTTTCTAAAAATCAGCTGATCAGTTCAGAAATGTAGGACAACTTAAAAACCGTTTAATTCTGGGTTTGTAATTATAAGAATTGAATTGCACTTTTTACGTTGTTACACCCCGATAACAAAGTAAAAAGTGCAATTCAATTCTTAATTGTGACCTTATAACAATTTGTCTTTTTTAAAAATAACAGAAGAAATATATTGCATGATTAAGCATTGTCATGGCAATAACAATTTGACACAAAATTTTAAAATATTTTATTTTAATATAAATAAAAGCATTCCAAATGAAATTTTCTGTAATGTGCTAATAATGTTTGTTTAAAGTAGAACAATCTGAAACAATAAAAAACAAATATACTAATCCATGTCCAAACAAAAATCACAAAGCAAAGTAAATATAGATTCATAAAGTAATAATTTATCGATAATTGGACTAAAAAATCAAAAAAGAAATTGTAGACATGTCGTTCGTGAAACTAATTAATATTAATTATGAAAGGGATCTGTATGTGTTATGCTATCATATATTAAGAAACAGTTTAATACTGACAATAATGCGTTGAGAGTATGTAACATTTACAATTTTCCTGAATAAGGTTTGTATAAAAAAATAAAAGGGGAAGAAAGTATAAACTTTGAAACTGGCAAGTTTATTTAAATAATTGAACTTCTCACGAGTGCAGAGTGGTCGGGTGCTCCGTAAGGGTTATTATCTCCTGTTAAGCATGGAACACCTGGTACGCCTGTAATCATAAAAATATGACTTGGATTGCAATACATTTGGGTTTAAACTATATTTGAAATCATTTCTTTTATATCACCAACGTAAAGGAAAAGATAAGACGCAAATACAGCCAGGGTCAATCCTGGAGAAAGAGATACGAAGTTTATGTGCAAGTACGTCACGTCCCAGGGGCTAATATTTATTTGCAAACAACTTTCTTCTTTGTATAATTTGCCGTATTGGAAATATTCTCTACATAACGAATTAATTATGCAAAATACACAATAAATTGGAACAACTGGTATAATGCCAAGTGTAGCATTTCACTGGCGTCAACTGAAGATATGGGTGTATTGATGAAGCTTGTCTTAACTTTTATTTAAAACTCAATATGATAAATTGCATTCACATAGGTTTAGAATTTTAAGAATAGATATGTGCAAAAATAAATAGAAATAGACAACAAGTATATAAGTATGGTTTCCCGCCGACCCCGCAGCTTGCGCGATCGGTACTTAGTATCCACAAAGTTCACCATGGCTGATATCGGCTATGAAAGAGACATGATATACATTAAAATTGTCGTAAAATGAAGAGATAAATCTTTTTTATATTAAATAATTGACTAGAATAATTCAAATAATCCTTTGAGGGAAATATCGGATGTCAATTAATAGAAGTTACAAAAAAAAATACAAACGAAAAACGGTTAACACAAAATTACAGATAATCGTTTTTGCAAAATGAAGATTTTTCTTCTTAGAAATTCTCTTGGCCTGCTCTTGTTTGAAGAATGAATCATTGGTTTGCTTGATTTGGTGATCGATAAATACTTTCAGCTTGATCCTCTAGACCTAAAATGATAGAAAATGTTCTTTGACTCACCTGCGATCTGCAGCTACCATTTAAGTAAGAGTTGTTTTTGCAATGTTCATTGTACCCAGTATGATCATGTCTGCTGATTTATCTGGTAAAAAGGTAACATATTTTCTGCATTACAGCCATGGTTTTGTTAATTTATTTGACAAATGTTTTTGAGCTGCTGTTTCAGACACCATACATAGCCTAGTTCCCAGCCAGTTTTCGAGGCGACTACTTTTAAATCACATCTAAATGTTTTGATGGAGTGACATATCTCGGAAATGAACAATTTTCCACCGGGCATAGTGGATATTTTATTTGGAAGGAAGCAAGACACCAGTTCTGAAAATGCTCCCATTACAAGTAGAATCCTCCTTCTCCTAATGCACAAATGAATTCCGCCATACATGAGAACAAACTTCTAAATATTCTTGCCACTTTCATTGTATTTATTTTCCCAGAACATGCAACAGTTGATTAGCTGCAATGACAAGTGCCTGCTGTGGGTAAGAAAACGTTGTATCACAGACCTTAGCCTTAAAATGATTGATCGGTGCAAAAACGAGTGTCTGATCTTGCCACATAAACATCATTGTTGCAGTGCTTACTTCAAATAATCAGGTCCTTTTTGTGGTAATTGATGGACTGATCATGTGATTCTGACTGCATCAACCACAATTCTGAAAACTTTCAACCTAGACATTCATTCTGTCAAATGTGATTTGATCGACTCGGATTCTGGTAAGATTCGGTTTTCTACTGGGATAAGATTAAATTTAATCAATTCAATCTGTTGCTACTGAAAGCTACAGAACATTTTAAACTTCATTTTTGACTGTAGTTCAAGTGACCTATGTTCAATGTCAGGGATATCCTGTTTGGATTTTAGGAAATGGACACACTTATATCTAATAACGTTTGAGCTGAAGTTTAAAAACTAAGAAAACAAATGAAGTAAGCACAAAAATAAATTTTACTTAAATTTGTATCTGAAATACCTTTCACAAGGAATTATAACAGTATGCTTATTTATGATTTGACAATTTGACAATACCCGTTCTTATACCTAGTGATATACTAGTAATGTCATTACTGCTTGAGTATAATCAAAGTCTGTGATATAAATGATTTGTATCTTTGTCACAAATTGGGGAAAGAGGTGAATATATTACTAAAATATGGTTTGTTGCAGTCTTCCTAGAAACCGACATAAAGAAGATAGGACTAATCAAAATAACATTCATCTCCACAGTACATAGATATACTATCAGGCCGAACATGAAAAACCGTAATTAAAATAGGCATACGATAAACGGCCTATCATTTTAGACATCCCGTTATAGTATTATATTGCTGCATAGAAAAAGACATTTGACAAAATAAAAAATCATCTTATTTTTCTTACCGTTTTCAATGAAGCATGAAACATTTTGCGGTAGTCACGATTGAAATATAAGTCTAAATGCAAATCAAATATTGAGAAATCAGTAGTATCTTTCCTTTCAAGCTCGCTAGGATATGTATCTCATAGTCTTCAAATGAATTATATACAAATGCGCTTTTGGCAATGAACGCAAAATGGAGTGAATATACGTATACAATATCATGGCATTGATACTTATAAAGTAGACCATTCAATTTTTATAAACACAGTACTATCACTGAAGGATTATCATTTCTCTTTTAAAATTAAAATAAAAACATGACATTTATTTTTGTAAATCGGATAATTGTGATTGGTAAAAAATGAAGGTTTTTGTAAAGATGTTATATATTTAGTTTATATTAAACAAATCACACAAGGGAATGTCAATGGTTATTATTATAGATGCATAAAGAAAGTTTTACTACTATAATATTGTCATTAACTTCCTTTATGCATGGTTCGCCTTAACGTAGTTTAAAGACCAGTTTAAAGCAAATAAAAGTTAGGTTTATCCAAACCTTCTTTAAGCGACCTCTACATTTATATATAACAGTTCTTCAAGATTGGAATGCGTTCTTGATCTAGTCTGTCACTGCCACTTAGCTACTTCAAACCAAATATAATGGAAAATTCCTCCGAATAATATACAGGTTCAACAAGAGAGTTTGGACGTTATACGAAAAATTAATAATCGTTAAATGCAATAATTAAAATTCCAGTTTACCTTATTTCTAAATATTTTAGTATTTTCAATACAAAGAGATTTTAAACAGATAAAATGACATATTTTACTTAGAAAATGCTTAATAATCACTTTGAACTAAGGATTTTAAGTCGTTCCCGGTATTTTCTATTTATTAATTCTATATTTAAAGAAATGAATGTTTTTCAAATATTCTCATTTATCGCTCACTGTTCACTAAAAACTAAAATTGAAGCTTTCTCGGTGGACCTGTACAAATAGTACAAAATTAAATTGAATAAGGAAGATCGCTATTTAACATTTGTACAAATATTAGATTATTGATTAAAAGGATCGGAGTCGGATTATGACGGGACGTGTATCTGTATAGAAATAATTTGAATAAAAACACCTTCAAATTCAGAGGAAGACTATTCTATTTATTTTCGTTTTTTAGTATTATATATAAGTATGTTTGTTTTTGATAAAAAGAATGCTTTCTGTTTCAAACTAGGATCGTATACGGAATCATATATACCATAATTTTAAAAGCCATGAACATTGTCTATTCGAGTCCTTGTTTGTGATGACATATCTGAATTGTTATTATGCTACGGTTTCTAGAATATACAAATTAATGAATAAACATTTATAAAACTGTTAATGCAACTGTGAGATGATTTAATTACCATTTAAACATGATATACCATTGCTTCCAACACTACAAACATATATTGATATCCCCAAGTGTGTAAATAATTATGTAATTAAAGAACTTGAATTAGTTATTAGATAAAGTTTAGTGATTGTAATTTTATGTCACAAAATAAAAACATTATAAAAAGTATGCAAGTACCCTGCCTTAAAGTTTATTAATGACTTGCATATGTATTATTTCAGACAAAAAACAAGCAACCGGATTTCAGAAGATTTTCAATTTTAGTAGCTTTCTATGTGCAAAATAAGTACATTGGAATATAAAATACACTAAATGATATCAGAACTACCATATAATAATATGAAACATTTAAATAAATGTATAAATTTCAATCGCACAATTCTCGATGTTTTGTGTCTTTTTACAAATATATGAAATCAAAATACAAAGAGCAAAATTTTGACAACTAAGTAATTAAGATAAACACTTGAAATCCCTCCTGCAATCATCTGGGCGCCACATAATGTAAACAAATGTTTAGCTATTAACATCAAAATTTGGAACGAATGGACAATGAAAGCTACAACTTCAATGGTGGCTATACTGCGCAATAATACAATCAAAATCAAACATTCCAATCCATGTCGAATCTCAACTTATCAACAATACTTCACAAGGACAGTGAGGCCGAGTGTTCAAGAAGGATAAACATGTTTAGTGAGCTTTACCAGCCACGCGAATGACAAAAAAAAATTGTGGAAGCAACATGAAACTATGGACGTTAAATAGAACTAGGACAAGCCTTGACACGGATACATCAACTTTATCAATAATACTGTGATGACGGCCGTAAACTATTTGAAGGCTTTGCTAAGGCTAGAATTGCAATATTCCTGAGTCAAGTATTTATTTGCAAGCAGCCTACTTCGTTGTACAACGTCCACGTAGTGGAAACAAGCTCTACCATAGTGTATTAATTGGGAAACAAATACACCATAAGCAATAAAAGCAGGTTTATTGCTTTATAGGAAAGAAAATTGACAGTAGAAAAAAATGAAGCCATTACGTTTGTCATAATCTTTAAAATGAAGCCTTTTGTTGGCGTCATAATTGAGGTATATTTTTATATGAAGCAGACCTGAGGAGCTTGTCGTATCTCTTATTTCAAGCTCACTAGGATATACCTTGTTAATAGTTTTATCATTGAATTGAACAATTTGGGTGGACCGATTAAAAATGAATATATGAATAAATAGATAATAACTCCACTTGTAACAACGCAAACGAGAAGATGATTTTTTATATGCCTATCAATATTCCGTCGATATATAAGACGCGGTATAATAGTATTACATTGCATCATGCTATTGTTAAAAGCTAACATCGTATTGGTGATTTTTAAAAAGGTACATGTATGTCATGATCAATACTTGGCTACGTTAGCCAGATTTGTATAGCTTAGATTCTAATACATTTCAAATGGGAAATAGATTAGTATATTTGTTTTTATGGTAAATAGTGTGTGCTCTGTGACTCCTTGGTATGAGACATTTAAACAAAATGTAAATTACTATGATTTCAGCTGTCATCTTTACTTAATGCAAGGTTAACCTTTACCCTAACCCTTTTACTCTAAGGTTCATAAATATTTTTAACGTGGCAATAGAAAAAAAGATATACTACCTATCCTTATTTAAATAAATATTGACATATCTTTTAAAGCTACCTTGGTCTCAAAATACATTTACCTGTACTTAACACAGCAACCCGGAAGTAAGCGAGTAAACATTTATATTAAAACGATGGAAATATATCTATGATTCGTAATAATTTTAAGTTTTGTGCAAGTAAGGGGTGAGTTATATAAGTCCATTTTATGTATTAGTTAATGTTTGATTGATTTAAGTAGAAAAAAAACTAATGTTTCTCAAAGAGTTCAAATACGTTCGTATGCTTTATGCATACAAACTTACGAATACGTATTCGCCTGATGAATGGTGTACCCTATATTGTGTAAACATATTTTTTAAATGTCAAATCAGTACATATTTAAGAAATTTAAGGAATATGTCAATAATTTGTATTATGCATGGTCCATCAGAATACCCATACTGTTTACTCTGATTGTGAGTTCTTGGCTTATCGTGTAGTATTTACAATACACCGTATTTAATTAACGTCATCTCTCTTAATTCATTGAATGATACTCCTAGCCTCTTAGTTTGAATTGTACATAAGTATGAAGTATGGAGTTTTATCTTAAGGCCAGGTGGTACAAATGGGCACTATCCTACACGTTTCTGATTTTTTCCATTCTTGTCAAACTTTTTAGGCGTGTCTAATAATGTAATAAAAATATAGGGTCGCCTTTTTACCTATTTAGCTATAAAGCGTCAAAAAGTAAAAAAATGTCAAGATTTTTACATACAATTGATATGAAATCGCATTTTTTAAGGCTCTGAAAAATAGGCAAAAGTGTAGAAAAATAACAGTTTGTCTTACTAGTTTTTGCAATACTAAAATAATGTAGTTTTAATTTTAATTTTTCTGAAAATGTAAAAAAAAATACATATGTTCCCTTGGTTGATTTTTCGGGATAAAACTTCAAAGACGTATTCTGATACGAAAAATGCCCAAAATTAACAATAGCGTCATGATTTTTGACAATATTGCTCAAGGATCGGCAAACTTGCAAAATTTAACGTCATCGTGCCGTAAACTTGTGGTTTGTTTGTGCTTCTCGATGATATAGTGAATATATTAACTTTATGATTTTTATACAAATTACTTTATAAAGAATATTATTTTATATCCCTAGACACTATTGGATAATAATTATGATAAAAATAATAATATTCAGAAACATCAATACTTTGAATAGCAGAACAAGACCTTATTATCCCAAATAAGAGTCAATGATGGTACTTCGAAAAATGTAATAACACTCGCCGATCAGAGTCAGGAATATATTATCAATAGCTACATTTGGAACATGAGAAAGAGATAATGATCTTTTGTGACAAAATATTACCTAGAGTTAAGAAATCATTATAATTCAAAACATTTTACTTGGCCAAAGAAAGTTACTGAAGACCGCCAAGCTTGAAAATACGTCACTCAGAAATTCCGTTCGCAATTATGCAGATACACCCGTATTTCAGTATAAATTTCCATAACGTCATCGCAAATAAATTTTAACAGTCACAATGAAATAAATAACAAGTTTTACATATTTGAAAGCCAAAAGCATTTTTAAATGGAAACAATATTAAAAAAGATATCATCAACTAAATTTCGTAAAAAAAATCATCATTATCAATTGAAGGTATAGAAAGGCAAATCTTTAGTGAATTACTGGTATCTGTTGAATTTATCCGCGAATGGTATTTATAATAGGTTTCTTGTAGGTTTTCATTATTTTCATTGTACACGCCGTGCGTAACGTCAGCGTCCATTTGTACCACTTGACCTTAACAAAACTGCTTTCAAGTGTTATTCAGTCAGACATAGGGAATTAAACATTTATAACCATATTCTTGTCTGTGTACTATTTAAGGAATGCGAAATGGTTTATGCATACGCGTGCACCAAATAATTTTGTCTATGACCTTATACATAAAAAATTATAATCATTCCTTATAATTAAATTAAAAACTAAGTTCAATATTCATAACATTCATGTTATCTTTATATTATACACATGAAACAAAAAACCAGCGCATTAAAGCAAAAAATAGCGCATTAATCTAAAAGCGGAACACAGCTTATTGCCAATGGCAACCACCGATAGCTCTGCACAATATGACGTCAGCTAAAATGACGTCAAAAAATGTTGTCTATGGGATCATAGATATAAACAATTTACAACACTGGATAGTATTTAAATTTAATTATAAGGTCTTGAACAGTGTCAGTGGTTAATGTGTACATTCATTATAACAATGTATATATTTTAGGTATAAGTATAACACTAGAAGGATCCAGTCAGTATGTTGTTCCAGGTCAACCTTTTTCATTCACATGTAGATTTTTTTCCAACAATACAGTTACTTTGGCAGCTTTGAATAAGAATGGTATAAGATCCCAAACTGTACAACACTACGTGGATAAATGTTATAATGTTATAGGCAATCCAGAATTATGTGATCCGTTATTCTGTTCATGTTCAAAGCAAGGAGCAATATTTACAGCTACATGGACGTTCTTATCCATAACTGACAATATAAGTACATGGACGTGTGATGACAGTCTTGGTAATGGTAGTCCACCATTGATATTACAATTAACAGGTATTAAAAATCGAAGTTATTTATTGTCAAAACATGCATGATTAATATTTCGATAAAATGAAGAATATAGCAGTTTTGAAACTCTAAGATCTTTCAAAAAATAAAATTGTGGTCATAAGTGTTGAATGTTATAATATTTATCATATAAAATAATAGGTACTATCAGCTATCTTTCTCATAAAGTCAATTTGTATTGTCTAAAATGAGAGGTTCATTTTAAAAATAATATATGTAGTAATTTCGCCTCTATACCTGATATAGTCTTGACTTTATAATATCTAATATAGTCACAATTCGATCTATTATGCGACGTTATTTTATATTTATAATGAAATAATGGAAAATATTTAACTAAGTAAACGCATATTTTCACAGTTATTTTCATATAATCATGAATTAACGTTAATTGTTAATGTTGTAATACAATTAAAACAGTGAAGTATGAATATGAAGTTTATTTTGTCGAGTGAAGTCAGAAAATAGATATTTTCATTCCAAGGCTGCGCCCTCTCGTGAAAATAATTATTTTCTCACTTCACTCGACAAAATAACGTTCATATTCATACTTCACTGTTAAATCCTCTATTTATTCAATGTCGACCGTATACCTTAGTCACCAACTAACTGCAGTTAACGTCTTGAAAACAACCTCATTCTAAACTTTCTTTTGTTAATATAAAAGTATATAATATATTTTACAAATACAATATACAGCCCAATCTGCCTTAAAGGCCACCTGTATATAAGGGCCAACTGCTTATAAAGGTCAATGGAATTGTATCCTAATTGTACTTTATTCATATTATTTGAACATGTATGTAAAGGCCACCTGCTTATAATGACCACTTTAACTGGTTCCTTTGGGCGGCCTTTATAGACAGGTTTGACTGTAGTTTGGTGTTCGACTAAAACCACATCCATGCAGCGATATTGTTATTCAAAAGGATCAAGATGCGTCATCACATATATCTACTTGAATTTTATTGGTATATTTTGTGGAATCGTACAACTCTTACAGCATTCTCACATTGGAATTGTTTCTGACTTCACATTGTATTTTCAATTATAGACATCGTATATAGATAGCAAATGAACGTTTTGTATGAAGCAGAATTTAGGTCGACCCTTGTTTAGTCTGGAGAGAAAATTGTCGCCAAATTATTCAACTCCATAAACAAATATATAGATAATATACATTAGACTCAATAATTCAAAATTTGGAGACTATATGAATGTCATTTATCTTAGTGAACCTATAATAAAATCTGCGACTTTTTAAGATTAGTTTTTGGACTTATACGTCAATAATAAAATCTAAATTAATCTAAAATTGAAGTTTTTTATAATACAAAGTGATGTTTAGTAGCGAATGCGAGATCAGGTGTAAAGGAAAGAAAAGTTTATCATGTCTAGCTCCAATTTGTTAATAAGTATGACTTCTCTGTATCCAGCCATACACTGGATATAAATGTTAATAATTCCATGCCCCTTTTATATATATATCTTCAGGTGTAGATATTACAATAAAGGGGTCAAGTCAGTATATTATACAAGGTCAACCAATTACATTTACTTGTACGTTCACTCCAAGCGACATTCGGACACCAAAAACTCTATTGAAGAATATGTATGACTTCCGAAGTGTTCAATTAAGTAATGACGGATCTGAAATGTGTTACAATGTAACATCTGCAGCAGAATTATGTAATCCGTCATATTGTACCTGCT
The DNA here is from genome assembly GCA_021292105.1 of Anadara kagoshimensis. Classification (NCBI taxonomy): domain Eukaryota; kingdom Metazoa; phylum Mollusca; class Bivalvia; order Arcoida; family Arcidae; genus Anadara; species Anadara kagoshimensis. The sequence goes on from CM037866.1 coordinate 36,458,411, forward strand.
CACAAGAAAGAGGTATATATAAAGCAACATGGACATTGTCTTCTATTACTGGTGATACTTCATGGCAGTGTAAGGAAGGAGGTTATCAAAGCTCGCAATTAAGGTTGAAAGTAGCAGGTAATCAAATTAATATATATAACAATGTCATTACAAGCTAATAATAAATATCATACAAGCAGGAGTATTATTCAATTTAAAATTAGTCCAGCAATGTAAAATATTTTTATCGTATTAAAGAGTGATGTTTTTTGCCTTTTATATCCTTTCGTAACATCTTCCCCTCCGCTAGTAGTAAGGATGGATATAATAATAATAATCCTGTCCGCGTATGTGTGTTATTGATTTTCGCGCATTGGGAAGCAAACCATCAGTCAACATGCATTTGACCTGGAACTTGGTCAGTTGATGTACTAAATGGTATTGGATTATTCGACAGCTTCAAAGAGTATTAAAGATGACCGCCGTGTCTGTAAAAAATTAAAAACTATAATCACCACAGCAACATTATTATTGAAAATTTACAAAAGAAAAAGCATCTCAGGGAATTAAACATACGTGTATATAAAGAGTTTTTCGGTTAATGTTTTAGTATTATCATATTATATATAGTATTATAGCGTCTGATAGTGAATATAAGATGACATACTTTACTAAAAATTCCATATAAACTTGTTGAAGGACTATATATATATACTCTTTATTTAAGATGTTTTTGGTGAAAGTTGTAATATAAAAATAATGTGCATTATAACAATTTTTTAATATGACGAAAACCATTTTAATTTGTATATTGTATAGTTTATAACAGTTTCTGTGACCACCATTTTTAATACTTCTTACGAATCATCGTTAATCATTTTCTGTTTGCAGTACCCGTGGAGTCTGTTGTATTAGAAGGTATATCGGGACCCCAGATAATTGTTGTTGCTGGTCAGATCTCGACATTGACCTGTGTAACAAAAGCGACACGTCCTAGATCATATATAAAATGGTACATCGGTCATGACAACTACACAGTTAACAGTACATCTACAGTTACCTCAGACCAAGATGAGATGTCATCCGTTAGAAGTGTACTAACTTTTACTCCAACAAGAAAACAGGATAATTTATCTGTCAACTGCAAAGCTTACAATATCGATCCTTATAAGACAGTTGAAGTTGTTAACAAACCGAGGATCAATTTACTTTGTGAGTATTTATTAAAGTTTAAAGGTAAATATTTTGTAAATATTTTGTCAATAAGCAAAAAAATCAATAATAATATCAGGGTCACATTTTTTTAACTCCACGCGTCAAACGGTAGTAGCTAATAAACAGGGACACGGTTTCGGCAAATGATATTCCACACAATTTCACATGGTTGACGAATAGTATATAATCAGATCTTGCGTTGAATTGTTGTTTTTACATACGCATAGAACACTACATGTGACTACTTTAAACATATCAAGATAGAGAACACAACGGCAATAGTTATAGAAGCCGAGAAAAAAAGCACAATCAAAGTTAATAGTAAAAATAATGTTTAAATAAAACTTACTTAAGGCCATTAATATAAATTATAGTTTAGTTTTATTGTCAATTTCATCTCGCTGTGTGAGCGACAAAAATGAATGTATAATGCTATTTTTGGAAATTTAAGACACGTTTTGTATATCTAGTTTCAGTTTTTTGTTGCATGTTTTTCAATTCGGGATTGTTCAATAATATATTGCTCTATGGTCCCTAAATTTAAATTTAAATATTGTATTTTAATCAATCCCTCTGTCAAATGATTATCAAATTAGATTGTTTGTATAATTTTCCAATCAGATGGTCCAGAAACAGTAACGTTAAACCCTTCATCAAAACACTACTCACCAACAGAACTAAGTACCGTCCCTGATATAACATGTAGTGCAGACTGTAAACCAAACTGTAATTATAGATGGACTAAAGATGGACAAGTTACATCACATGGTTCTGGTAGTATTCTGTCACTGAGGAATATAAACCGTAATGATAATGGTGTATATAGATGTACAGCGTGGAATGATCATGGCACACACAACTCAACTAATATCAATGTTGATGTTAAATGTAAGTATTGACGATTAGTGATATTTCTTTTTACTCTTAAGATTGTTAAAAGTGAATCAAGTTCATACATTCGGAAGATATAAATGTAAATGTGTTATGTAAGAAAGTTAATAAATTAACTGTCATTTATTTATATTTTTTGAATAATTAATCTAATTATTCCACAAGGTAAACAAATTTTAGTCATTAAATTAATTTGTTCAGAATATTCTTAGCTGAACTGGCTATAAAAATAACGACTGCGATATCTGTTCATTCAACATATTTAATGGTTGATTGATATCCAAGATGGTCGTCGTTACTATAAATACCAACATAACTAAAATGGTCATACAAGATTTATTCTTCTATCGATTTAGTACAAATTTAAAATATAAAAAGCAGATATCAGACCATGTAACATATATAATAAGTTTCCCCAAGACATTTTCCATTAATGATGTAAAAGCTCAAAAGCAGATTTTTAGCGCATAATAAAATATTATATTTACTTTACACAGACCTGGATTTATACATAATGTCATCAGCAGTAATATACGAAAATACTCAAGATATTTACTTAGACTGTGATGCTCGAGGAAATCCAAGTGATATAGTTTTTCAGCCATGGACACAGAAAGTCGGCTCTAAAATAATCCGATCACTAGCTGGTTCAATCATGAGTAACACAACTGTTTTGAGAGTTCCTTATAGTAGTTATCAAGATCATGGTATATATACATGTTATGCAGATAACAAAAATGGAACTCTACCAAAGAGCAAAGACACGACTGTTACTGTAAACGGTCAGTACATATATTTTATAAAATAGGCTAAAATGTTTTAGCGAAAGTATATATAAATGAACTATCTTTCTATTCATTACTTTTTTGGGATTTAGAAATTATAGTCCAATTACTACTAGTGAGGAAATGTGTGCCGAAACGACCGTTTAGAGCTTACAAATAAACATTGGTAAAGTATGTAATTATATCAATGAATAACTGATTCTTAGGCGACAATGAAAGTGTCTAACAAATTACTGAAAAATTACATACATTGAATGATATAAAGAAGATTGTAAAACCACAAGAGTATAAGTTTTAAAATAGAAACGTATCTTAATTCGCTGTCGAAAGGCAGAGATTGTCATTAATCTTTTTAAGTTAATATTATATTCGATGAATTTCCATTTTTTCCTTTAAGATAAACCTGTTATCACAGAGACAGTTATAACACAGGAACAAAACAGAAGCGGTGTAATTATTGTAGACTTTTATTCGGTTCCAAAACCTCTCAAAGTGGAATGGCTGCAAAAAGATACCATAATCTCTCTCAGCGAAAAGTTTCGACAAAGTAACATTGTTGTCGAGATTGAATTGACTCTGCATGATGTGAAAGTCAAACTTGAGGGATACCGAGCTAAACTAAGAATATCAAGTATAACGGATTCAGATTACGGAACATACGTGCTTAGGATTAAAAACGATAAAGGGATTGCTTCACAGCAAATTGAGATTAAGCCAAAAGGTAACTGGAAATAATGTAAAAATAGTAAAAATAAAATAAATTGTGCACCAACGGGAACAACTCGTTACAACATGTTGAAATAAAGGTGATTGTTTGATTGATTCAATGGGGTTTTACGTCCAAGTCAAGACGTCACAAGCTAGATAAAGTGGCAGATATTGTTACATTTGCAGTGCGCTCAGGACAAAAAGCAGGTAGGGATGTTTGTCATGACACGGGGCATCGGCTTTAAAGTCTCTTCCAAAAGACACGCGGATTTCATTTCTAAATGTCGTGATCTTAGCAAAAAAAATTCACCGCCTTTTATCAAGACTTGGTCAGAATCGACAGTGATCGAACCCACATCCTCCAACATACTGAGCGACCACTCTTACCAACTGATGGGAAGCATTAAAATAAGAACAAATAGCACTATTAACACACTGAACCAATTTATTATACATTGGTAAAAGAACTCTTGTGTGACATGATTATGAAGGGTCACAAAAACAAATAAGGGATAATAAACAAAGTGCAAATAATGCAATTTAAAATTATTGTCATATTATTTTCTGATTTATTTTTTTCTGCGATTACAGATGAAAACACACTGATAATTGGACTATCTGTTGGTATAGTAATTCCAGTTTTGATTGCTGCTGTTGCTATAACAATGTTTATTTATCGTATACGGAAACAACGTAAGTTAATAATTATATACATAAATTATTAGAAACCTTTCAATTAAATTCCGACATTAATAAACAATCAGAGTTGTTTCAAATCATCAAAACAGAAAACAAGCAATTTTATAAAGAATAATTTTCACAAAATGACGTATTATATGCTTAATTTAGTGAGTACATAAGTAACAGTTGTGTGACCACAAGATAAGTTGGAAGAAGTGTGTGTTATGTAATTATGATCCATGGTCCCAATATGAATTGTCAGTTTTATACATTCATTTATATTGTGCCGTGCTCCTTATTGTGTTGAATGTTGAAATTATGAAAACGACTAATATCATGATTGATCATAAAACCATTCGGACACTGTTTGTCAGTTTTTGTGTTCCTCATGACGCATTTGGTAGGGATGCAAGTTTAAAACATATTATATAATGACGCTAAAACAGTTCATGTAGTTTGAAGTTCAGCATTATAGACTTATGTCGTTTGTCTTTTATAGGGAATCAAACGGATAAGGTTGGTGATATGTAAGTTTCAAAGTTATTTACAATTTGAAATATATATGTACCTATCTTAAGTTTTTTTTTCATTACATATACTAATTCTAATGTAATATTTACTTAAGGAAAAGCGAATGATTTCACTTTATTATTGATGAAAGCCAGCATTTTCACGTAACATTATCTTTTGTGTGAGACCTCACCAGGCATATATTCACCATTACTTTTTTATTTTTTATTTTTTTATAAATCTTTTATCTATTTTGCAATTGATATCCAGTATATAACGTCTTAATGTCTTAAGTCTTGAGTAAAATCAAACATTTTTATTTTTTCTAATGCTCATGAATAAGTATATTATGCAAAACCATAGTATACTGTACATATGAAACAAATCGGATACATTCAACATATTGAAAATACATGTTCGCTGACTTTTCATAGACGTTCCGTTGAAATATACTAATTTTTTTGAGAATGATATTAATATATATATAAATATAACGATATAAATAAAAATTCTTCTTTTTTAACACATCGAGTCATACATAGTCATCACCATCATATATTCTAATTAATATTTTTCTGTCTCTTGTTTATACATAAGATTACACTATGAAGATATTGATAGTAAAAAAGACGACACAAATGTTTACCAAGGAATTTCTTTGAAAGGTAATTGATTTATCAATAAGAACACTACAGTTGAGCCTTTATTTAATCAGATGTTTGCATTAAGACACACTTACCAACAAATATGTTTGTATGTATATAACCAATCAAAAACAAACATATCATTTGATTTCAAAATCACAATCTCAAGATTTGAAACTGACAAATTATATTAAACAAAACATCTATATTAATGCATTTGTGTTCCATTATAACATGATGTGTTTTATTGAATGAAGCAATTTGCAATCGACAGATCAATACTATTATTGCTTTACTATAAAAACCGACTAAACAATTGACTTGGCGCAATTGAAATCTATAAAATCGCTGACATACGGTGATACTTTTACATCACTAGACGACCGTAATGAACTTTTATCAGTAGTGCTTTGACCAAAGTGGTGAAGCAAATAATAAAATGAAGAAGTTTCAATAATATAATTAAATACTTATATTGATACTGTTGTTGTAATATCATAGTATTCTTTGTAATTCGTTTTGGTTATTCTTTAATTATAAGTTGCATTTATTTCAGGTATCGAGAACAGTCAAGATTCATCGACGTAAGTTAGATTCTTTTGGCGATGTAAATATTTTTTAAACATGTGTGCCATATTATCGCCGTGTTAAAACTGTATATATTCAAAAACAAACATAAAAGTCCAAATCAGAATGCCAATGCAAAGTATAAACTTCGAAACTGATAAATTAAGTTAAATACAAAAAAATGAGGTCTGGTGCCCCGGAAGGGTAAAAACCTACTGCTTAGAAAGCGCCAACCGCCACATGGGTAATCTGCATTGAGAGTAAAAAGGAACATGAATTTATTAATTAAAGATACAAATTGAGAATACTTGATTCCACATTTTGATAACAATTTTGTAGGGTGTTTTCATGCTGAATTATTAAGTTTCGTATATTTTTTTGTTTTTTTCATTAATTTTATAGCTGCATCTATGGTGTGCGAAGTATATATTTTTTACTGTACATTTATTTAATTTTAGACTCATATAAAGTGTAATACTTTAATAAAAAGACAGATAACATTTGATTATTGGATGACACAATTATAACAATTACATAAACGAAACTTTGTAAATAATCAAAATCATCTCTGTAATAGTTACGCTAAATCTTCTGTAACGACCACTAGTAGCCTTCACTTTCTCTGTCGCTATAGGGATGTTAACGTCCACTGCTACATTGGACTTTAGTTTTGATAGTCCTCGGTAAATAACCAACAGGGATGAGTTTTTATAGGTCCATTATGGTCAGTAAATGAAATCATTTAAGAAAACGTTCATGAGCCAAATAAAGATTCGATCCCACTTAGAACTCTTATCTTCGAAAGCCAGTGACATATAATCCGTTATCCAAAAATATTGAACATCATTTATGCTTCTGCAGTGTATGTTTGTATTTCCGTCTATGGTACACTTTAACTTGCAAATCTATCATTGACTTTTAATTGATCTTTGTAGACATGTAGATGTATATGAACATGTTGCTGATAGACTCGAACTGAAGGAATGTCAGCAACCACACCAGATAGGTACTATTTAATTGAAGCTGTTAGATTTGTTTACCGGATTAAAACCTTATTTGCTTTAGATATGGAAAATACAATTTTGCAAATGTTCTGTACCCAAGTGATCTATTTTGTTCAGATTATTTAATGAGCTCATAAAATTAAGACAATATTAAAAGGTTTTACATCTGGCAATATAAACACATCAACGACCAACATACTTTCAATGTTCTGATTGAATGAATTGTCTTCATTATATTTGTACACTCTATGTACATTGTATACACCATGTGCGTTTATTTAGATTTGCTTTGTTGTAATTAAATGAAATTGGTTTCTTTGTATAGTGACATACAAATACTGCGAACAATAAGAACCATTATTATTATTGCATTAAGTAATTTCAATGTTATGTTTTATCTTTTATTTGTTTTTGCAGATGCTGAACACACTCAAATAAAGTCTATGTACATGAACACCTGAAATATGTTGAAAAGACACATTTTAAAAGTACTGTATAGCAATGACATATAGGGCTTATTTTGTACTTACCGAACTATTTCAACTTTTTACCGAAATGTAGCATTGTATAATACGAGAAAGAACAATTTATATGGGAATCAGTGGGAATCACTATATCAACATCATCGTTTTCAAAATCTTCATTTGAGATGTGCAATGTAGAAACAGTTTCAAGAGACAGCAACAAGAATAAGAGAAATGTCAAATATAACAATTAAAATAGAAATATATTAACGAACTTTAAAGGATATTTTAATGGTTTGATAAAAAAATATCTGATATAGAGGAAAGATATATCAGCTATTTCGGTTATATCTGAAAAAATGACTGCAATGCACTGTTACTTTTTAACATATACTAGCTTCAATTAGTCTTCAATGTCCGTGTTGCAATGGAATTAAGACCAAATTAAAACCGACCATCACAAACTGCTTTACTGCTGCCTAGGCTACTCAAGGCCCTCAAAAAGTTTTATTGCCGTCATCAAAGTATTGTTGATAAGTTTGATGTCTCTGTGTCCAGGATTGCCCTGGATATATTTGACGTCTTTCGGAGCACCCAGCTTCATTTCCCTGGTGGAAGTTCACGTGTCTAACCTAACTTGTCAGCTCCAAAGTTTTTACTTTGCTTCTGGATTTTGATTCGGGCATGGATTAGTATGTTTGTTTTTGGTTACTTTACAAATGCCAAATTAAGTACATATGTCGTGAATTATTTAATTTAAAATCTATTTTAAGCTACCCACCCCTTACATAGTTAAGTTTCATAAATGATAAATAAAGTTTCAAAAAAATTCCAAAACAAAATAATACATTATTTTATATCATTTGAGAGCAGCATTTAGTACTGACATATTTCTAATATCAATTGCTTGGAATCTTCTATAAATTATTTTACCAAAGACAAAGTTTCTACAAACCATTAGGTCCTGAGATTTGATGTATCAATCGGGTATAACTAGACATTCATTACATGTATTGTGTTAGTATACACATTTTTGTTATCAAATTGTTTCCAATTTGCAATATTTCACTTTAAAGTTTTTCCCTATAGTTTGGCTCTCTTTGACTGTTTAAATTCATTTTTTAAGTATCTGTTAGACACTGACTCTAGCTATTAACCTTTTCATTGCTCCACTCTGTTTTGAAGAAGACCATATCCATGTGGACATGCCTTGTTGGATGACAACCTAAGTGCCTCTAACTTATAATGTAAGACTCTACTTCTACCCATATTAACAATTATTTACTAGTATATGTTCTATAAATAAATTTTATCTGTTTTTTGTTATTTATATTCCGCCCACTCACCTTGGTATCACTGTTGCTGTTCCAAATTCTTATTATTATTTATTTTGCTACTTGTAGTGAATTTACCACATTCATATATGCATACTGAAATACAACTATAGATAAAAAAAAGCATATGGGTTATCTTTTATGTGTTTACTCTGGTCAAGTACATGACAATAAATTCAATGAACATAATCAAGAGGCCATGTCATTGAACTTGTCAGATTCCATCACTTCAGTCCATCACTACGGTCAAAGCTTTAGATTTGAATATGAGTCAGTCATTACAGTCAGCACGCATACGGGAGTTAACAATGAAAGCCAATAAGACAAATTGCAAGTGAGTGAACATTAAAGAATGTTGTCATATATTTCCAATAAATATAAATCAAATTATTTCCAAATATGCAGTAACAAAAGCCAATGAACCTAATAAATTAGTTGAAGTAGGAGACGAGCTAAAATCCGAGTACCTCAAGTTTGATAAACAATCTGCCATATCTATTGAATATTTAACCAATCTTCGCACAGAAGAAAGCTTAAATGAACTGTCATCGCATAAAATTGTCAAGGAGTCAGTTGTATCCAAAATTGAATTAGTTTTGAAGGACATTGAGGATTTACAATCGTCGAAGGCTAAGGTTACAACGGACAACATGTCCACGAAATCCTCAAAACATTCTCTTCTGTCAAAGCTAAACACTCTTATTCATCGTCAAGAGCAACGTCACGTCAATTATTTGATATGCTTTTAGAGAAAAGGGTTAAGGTAGAAGCTGAAAGGGTCAAATTAAAACTTTTGGAGGAAAAAATTAAAATTGAAACTTGAAGAGGCATGTTGGCGCTTGAAACAAGAAGTTCTAAATCAGACATGTGATGCAGCAATCGCTGAAGCAGATTATAATACTTTATTAGAATTAAGTGAGAATGAAGGTTCTGATAATCAGTCGTTTTTTAAGCAACAAAGAATCCCCACAGGATGAAATGCCATCTATAAGCCACCTATAAGCCATGCTTATAGGAGCTTATAGATTGGCTTATAGGAGCTTATAGGTGGTTTATAGGTGGCTTATAGGACCTCCATCTATAAGCCACCTATAAGCCATCTATAAGCCTGGCTTATTGGCACTCAAAATATAAGCCACCTATAAGCCATGCTTATAGGTGGCTTATAGACTGTTTCTATTTCTAAATAAAATCATCGCCGTGTACTTACATTATTGAAGTCTTATTTATATTTATTTATTTATTTATTTATTTATTTATTTATTTATTCAGTTTGTATATATGACAAAAAGTCACTTTAACATATATTCACCGGCAATAAAATTTCATCATTGTTAGTTTTCAATTTATTTATTTATTTTTTATTATTTATTATATATTTATTTATTTATTCAGTTTGTATATATGACAAAAAAATCATAGGAGTAAATGCGCACTTTAAAATATAATGACCGGCAGTAATTTGTTTATGATTGTTAGTTTTCAATTTAGTTAGTTATTTATTTATTTACTTATTTATTTATTTATTCAGTTTGTATATATGACAAAAAGTCACTTTAACATATATTCACCGGCAATAAAATTTCATCATTGTTAGTTTTCAATTTATTTATTTATTTATTTATATATTTATTTATTTATTTATTTATTCAGTTTGTATATATGACAAAAAATCATAGGAGAAAATGCGCACTTTAAAATATAATGACCGGCAGTAATTTTTTATGATTGTTAGTTTTCAATTTAGTTATTTATTTATTTATTTACTTATTTATTTATTTATTCAGTTTGTATATATGACAAAAAGTCACTTTAACATATATTCACCGGCAATAAAATTTCATCATTGTTAGTTTTCAATTTATTTATTTATTTATTTATTTATTTATTTATTTATTTATTTATTTTTATCCAATTTGTATAAATGACAAAAAGGCACTTTAACATATATTTACCGGCAATTAAATTTCATCATTGTTAGTTTTCAACTTATTTATTTTTTTATTTATTTATTTATTTATTATTATATTTTTTATTTATAATCTCTAACCTGCTCAACACATTTTTTAAGCACCAAATTGACTCTTTTTACAGCTTCTTATAAACGTATTTATTTATCTTTTTTAATTTCAAAAAGTGATAGTTTCGACTATTTATCAGTTACATATTTATGTCCATAGGTAATAAACACATCCCGGTCACTAATTAATGACCATCGGTACACCTCATCAACACCTTACGTAACAAATTGATAACAGAAGCAAATTCAAACTCATTTAACCAGACGATAGCATATTCCACGTGAAAAAATTACCTGTATGATGTTAATCTAATTAACTTTAATTAATTTGGATGGACCGGGAGTATTAGTACTTTTTACCAATTGTCATTTATGTGTAAATAAATGAATAAATAAATATTTATTATTAAAACTTTAATAAATATCTAAAATATGAAGAGAGAGAGAGAGGAGAGAGAGAGATTAACCTAATACTCTGAGTATTTATATAAATAAATGAATGAATGAATGAATGAATGAATAAATAAATAAATAAATAAATAAATAAATAAATAAATAAATAAATAAATGAATGAATGAATGAATGAATGAATGAATGAATGAATGAATGAATGAATAAAAATCACAAATTCATCTGATAAAACTGGTAGATCTTTGAACTATCGTCTCCATGTGAAGATTTCTGGATCCAGTAAAATAATTTGTGTTCCCTGATACTATAAACCTGCATGATTTTATAATCGTAGAAGATGTCCATGATCATTATATATTTTTTAAACGGTGTTTAATATGAAAATGTATTAATGCATTTTACAACTTCGTGATCGGCCGCTCAAAAACAATAATTTTATTTCATGCATATTGTAGTCGGTCCCGTCAGCGATATTTAATACAGTATTATAATTATGTCTCATTTTTATGTGGAGTGATTTTATTTTATTTTATCTACGATCAAGAACGAGGTAAGACAAAATTAATATTCATATCTCAATCGCACTCTCAATAAAATGGGACAGTTAGGTACCATATTCGCGCAAAAGGACTGAGGGTTTCTGTTTAAAAAAGTTTAATAAAAGAGTGATATCCTGGCGCAAAAATGACACTAAAATGGTGCAAATGGATTTCACTACTACCAATTTACATTTGTTTCCATTGCAGAAACAAGACAAATTTCAAAAGCATAATATCTTTTAATTACATGACCAGAAACTACCTGCATACAAATATTTCCTCACAAATGAAATAAAAAGTAACCAACTTAGAGTGAGTTGAGTTGAATAATGATGATGTTAAACGTACCAGTCAAGAATATTTCACTTATATTGAGACATCGCCAGCTACAGGCGAATGTGCATAAATTTTGCCTGCGCGTTGCGCTGATGGCTGCTATACAGCCAAGCTACCGTGAGACGGGACCTCGTTTTTTTTAGTTCCCATCCGAAAACTGTGACTTTCATTTCGTAATGCCGAGTGCTTGGCGAAAGAACAATCATTACCCACTTTCAAGTCTTGGGTCAGATCCGGTCGGGGTTCATACCCACGACCTCCCATTTAGGCGAGCAGTCCACAAACTGAGCAACCGCAACAAACTTAGAAGCTATAAAGTTATATGATTTAATGTTGTGAAAAAAAAACCAACTTTTATTTCGATCGGCATTTATTTATTTATTTAAAGTAAATTTTGTTATAAATTTAAACGATTAGTACAAGTTACGGCCGAAGATTATACGTTGCACCTTGCACCCAGTGGACGGTTTACTGACTATACAGGAGTGCGAGATAACCCTCCTAATTTACCGAACGGAAAATTTATAATGTGTTTGCTTGCCGAAAAATGGTTGTTTTCTCCGTGTACTCCTGTTTTCTCCACAATCCTAGAATCTGGATCTCACCAGCTTGGTTCGTATTTTGTTCGGGCAAGTCCTAGTGTGAGAAAATTCGTTTGCCGAGTGTTTGTTCTTTTCTCAGTGTACTTCCGTTTCCTCCACCCTTGTTGAACTTGCATGCTCCCCCAGAAAAAATCGCTTTTTTCAGTACAAATGGTGCAATTTCCTGCATCTTGAACACTGTCGAGCGTCCTTTTTACCTTGCATTCAAAGTAGATCTAAACCAGTCTAGCTTTTTTCAAAAATTGTAATATTGATGCAGGTGGCTATGAGTGTCGGTGAGTTCATAATACTAGTATCTTTATCGATATATGTCTATCAACTGTACTGTCGAAATTTGTCGCCGTCGGTAACTTGTATTGTCGGTCTTATTATTTGTCGAGGTGTAGTTGTGCACCGCAGATCCAGACCGACATTTTTTCGTTATATTAAAGGAGTTCGTTCGACCTTTGAAAGTTGTAGATCGATGCGTCGATCCTTTGGAGGGATACCAGTGTTTTGATTTAATTTAGTCGATAAATGGATGAACGTGGTCTGGGTTATCCAGTTGATAAAGGAAAGTCTTTCTGTTTGAATCCCGGTCCTGAGTTTGATTGATCATTGATTAATGGGGTTTAACTTCAAAGTCAACAATATTTCACTTATATCGAGACGCCACCAGCTATAGGTGTAGATGCAGAAATATTTACCTGTGCTTTGCGGTGATGGCATTATGCAGTTAGGGTTCTTTATCGTGCCAGGCCTACCGTGACAAAGGGCCTCGATTTTTAAGGTATGTCCAAAAGACCCGCATTCATTTCTTAATGCCGAGTGAATTTTGGGTCAGACCTGACCAGAGACTAAACCCTCGACCTCCTTGACTTAAGGAACAAGCACTCTACCAACTGACCTGCCTGCTACATATACCTAAGGGGTAGGTCTCCTACTACCACACCCCCTTTTCCACACTTGTTTAAAATTAACTGTATGATATCCATCTTTTATTATATTACATCCTTTTTGTATTAGTTTAAAAATGACTAGTTAGTCAGTTTCATCATTATATAATGCGCATTAAAGGTGCAACAGACAAGAATCTTGTCACTAGAAAAAAAACACTGTTTATTTCAGACTGATTTGTTTCGTAAAGCCGATAATCGGGCGAATAGAATAAAAAGTCAAATGAAACAGATTTTTCCCCCATTAAAACCAATTAAAAATAAAAATGTACAAAAATTTGTACTTTTATATGGAGATAGAACATCGTGCTGTAAAAATATACAAAAAAGATAATTTTGTGTGCTAAAAATTAGTTCTCTCTCTCTCTCTCTCTCTCTCTCTCTCTTGGCCATGTCCCTTGGTTTTAAAAGGTAAATTAGATGAATTCACGTATGATTAATGGAATCACTCTTCATTAAAGTCTCTTAATTAGAATGACTAATTAACGTTATCTACTGATACTAACTGGTTTCTTTCGCGCCTCAGCGATCAGGTAAATAACATCATCACCTAAGACTGGTCAGTACTACCTGGATTCTTTCATGCTTCAGCGAACTGGTAAAATACATCACCTGATTACAATTTCCCCTACCCAATTTCCTACCTGTGTACACGAATTAATTAATCAGTACCACTAATTAAGTGGTCATTACGCTGGTTGATTGGCAATTAGCTGTGAGAGAGAGGGCAAAAGTCGGGGCAACTGGGGGGGGGGGGGCACGGGCCCACTGTGCCCCCGCTGGATCCGCCACTGGACTATGCGATCAGTATATGTATAACGTCGATTAAAAAGATTTTTATTTATGATAATAGAATATATACCGTATTTTCAAATATTTATAAAAAAATAAAATAAAATAAAATATCACATACCATATGCGTTTTCTATACACGGATTTTGGGTAAGGTGGGCTCAAGTACCGGGTTGCAATAAGAAATATCGACAAAATAAATAAAAATATAGATGTAATATGCATAGAGAGATCTTCAGAATGACACCTCAAATTTCTGAATATCTTGAAAATTAACCAAATTAATCGGATTTCAAATATGCCAGACTTAAGTTATAAATACATCCTGTTGTTCGGTATGTTGAAAAAAGTGTTCTCTAGAAACATATCAAACAGTATAAGGTATTTCCGCAGGTACATATATAATTATAGTATTTATTGGCATAAAGCAACACATTAATTTGTAATACTCTCTCTCCCTCTCTCTCTCTCTCTCTCTCTCTCTCGTTAAGAATTTTATAATTTGTTACATAATGAAATCATTTATATAACTTTCTCTCATGCGGTTTAAAAATACTTCACTTCTTCTTTCTCTCATAAAACAATTTCATGTGAAATCTCAAACCATTACATCAGTGTCAGTCATTCGGTTTTTTTTTATTTTCTATGATATAAGGATAGATTATTACAAAATAACATTGAAACTTGTATTTCTATCTTTTAACTTGTTCTATATTTTCTTTTGAAGATTATCCACCAATAAAGAAAACAAGTACCGGTATTACAATAAAAAACTATATTATAATGGACAATTTTTAATAAAATTTACAGTTTTGATCTCAAGCATTATTGAATATATAAATAATATATATATTAACCAAACATCTGATCGATGATTGATCTTCATAATTTATCTCTGCCAGCCAGATACATAAGTATATTACAGGTGAGATTTGACTTCCTGTCTTCCTTTGATATCTTGGGTCAGTAACCCTAAAAATTATTCTTCTAATGAAAGACAAACTATAAATAATAATAATAATAATAATAATAATAATAATAATAATAATAATATATAAATAAATAATAAATATGTAAAAAAATGACTAAAATCAGATATATTTATTATTGATAGTTTATAAAAATCTGAAAGTTTAAGAGCTAGTCACGTGATCACATCTTAGATAACTGGGTACTGATAACATTTAAAATAAGTGATTTGAGTTCGTGTCCTCCGTGGCCTAATGGATAAGGATGTAGATTGAGAATCAGACTGTAGTCAGGAGAACCAAGGATCGCGAGTTCAAGTCCCGCTGGGGGCAAAATTGAGTAAGTAGAGTGATAGTAATTATATGTGATTTCAGGAAAAATAACATCAAATAAAATAAATATAAATAAAAAGATAAACAAATAAAAGAAAAAACATAAAAAATAAATAGAATAAAATTTTTAATTACAATTAAATAATTTTATTATTAAATTAAAAAGAAATAAAATTAATGAAATCAGAAATTAGTTAGGAAAGTAATAATTATTTTAATATATTTATATTATTTTAAAGTTAAAATAATATATATTGAAATTTGTTTTCTGTATTTTTTTTGTTGAAACAAACCCTTAAAAATCTTAAAACCAAATTAAAGATCCTTAAAATTTATTTCTACTGACAGAAGGCTTATAGGTGGTTTATAGATGGCTTATAGATGGCTTATATTTTGAGTGCCAATAAGCCATCTATAAGCCGGCTTATAGATGGCTTATAGGTCATCTATAAACGGCTTATAGATGGCTTATAGGTGGCTTATAGCCCTCTATAAGCCCTCTATAAGCCCCCTATAAGCCACCTATAAGCTGGCTTATAGACAGTTTTTCATCTTGTGCCCATGATAGAACTCAAGCTTACGTTGATGAGCAAAATCAAATCTAAAAGAATGTGATGTAATGAACCCACGACCAAATGCATCTTCTACTCCTAAGTTTATCACTAGGTAAAACATTTGACATTAAGGCTCCTGTTTTTGTCAACAATTGCAAATCAAATGCCCCTTCCTTTGACAATAGATACGAGTCTCGTGTTCCTCAATCTTTGTTAAATCCTAAGGTTGTGCCTTTTACACCAAAGCTAGAAAAAAAACAATTGACACTTTTTCTGTGGGCTTCACCAAGTTTCTGTCGAAAAAAATGCTAACCTCAAGGCTAACTAGGTTTACGGATCAACCGGAATTATATATTTAAAAATCTAGCTTAAAAATATTATGACTGAATTATCATTCAATCCCTCTGAAGATATTGATCTCCTCCTGCTCCACATGATCTACCATAGCTTATAACCTTTGGAACGATTACACCAATAAGAAAATTGACAATCAAAAAGACAATCATGTTTTTGCATGGCCTCAAATGACAATGATGACAATATTGTTTACAACTATAATGTTTTTTTATCCAAAACAATCTGTAGGTCCCATTATTCTTTGTTCGTTTTTTGTACATGTAATTTTGATTTTAACGGTTGTCGGATGCAGCTAGATTTCTCACAATTCAAAATAAGCACATGACGGACTAAACTACATTCCTCCAAATTGTTCCATTCGCTTAATAATTTCACCAAGAAAACCTTTATAAGGCGTAGGGATGCCATCGGAGGATTTTTTCTGAGTCAGCCGTTCTGACATCAATATCAAACCGGCTTTTCCGACCGAGCGTGCGAGGTCGGTGATATAGATAACGTCATTTGAGCTGTATCTGAGCATGCCGATACTACGTATTTACTACTAGGTATAAGATAATTAAAAATATTTGTCCTATTATATCATATATAGTTCTATAAATCTATGGTTATTTAAACATACATTGACAACAGACAATCATTTAAATGTAATTTAGCCAAATCTTGAACAACTTACCTGTATATATCCCAACTACCAGGAAGTAACTACTACAATACATTTAACATGACAGGATGGAAAAATACCTTTGGTTTGTGGTTTTAAATATTAGTATATTACTAGTTAGGGGTGAGTAAAACATATTATGAGTCTTATTAATGTTTTAACTGTTAAAATTAAAATCCCTGTATATGTATGAGTGAATCAACTGTTTGTTTTTATTTCGAGCGTTTGTAAGTTTTCACTTATTTGTGATAAAAACATAAACAAATCAAAGGGACAGGTCAAATCACTTGTTTACATGTGGGAGAATAACAACACTATTTGCAGGTTTTATGTATTCAAGTTCAAATATTGTTAGCATACATTGTTTACAAGTGGTTTTGTCTAATTTAATTTGTATGTTTCACTTTAAGTGACGTCAGGTTATGGCTGATAGATTGCTTGTTACGACTTTATATACATTATTTTGCCCTTGCCATGTTGTTTCAATGGAACTCTAACATAAATATTACTACACTATAAAAATTATCTCTTCCAGCAAACACCTATGCAATATTACCAAGTTCAACAGTAGCAAACCAAGACTTTATCCTGACATGCACAACTACAGTGGTCCCTGTAGCTGTATTATGGAAACGTAATGGTACATATTGTGTTTATATGTTGTTAGATTCAAATACGAATTCGTGTAGATATGTAGATTCAGGAGCAGGATTATCATCAAACTACAGATATAACTGTACAGATAACAAGACCTATAATCTTATAATACCGAGAGACAGGATACTACAGGAGGATGAATCTAAATGGCAATGTATAGACTCTGGTGGCGGTTATGGCAGTAGTGTATTCACTTTAAGGGTGGCAAGTGAGTAATAATAATATCAACTATTTTATAAGTGTTCAAATGGAGGAAGGTGAAAAAAGTTATAGATTATGAACGATCAAACAAATCATCAACAATACATAAGAATATAAGAGAAAGTGTTTGATCTATTACAATTTCTAGATAACAGAAGAATATTTATTAAAAATATGGAACTTTGATATTCACCCTACTCGCAAAAGGGTGGAATTTGTGACATATAAGGCGTCATATAGATTCTTAATACTGATTGCGTTATGTTGTAAAATTAGTAAACTTACAGAAATTTCATATCTATCAATCACAAAATACTTTTATTTATCCAAATTTACAAATAACTCTTTAATGTTCAGTTAGTTTGCACTTGCCTGATAATTATTTCAACATGGACTTGAATGTCTGTGCTTAAACTAAATTGGCAGTTAAACAGTCTCGCCTTTGCTTCTGGATTGTGATTCGGACATGCATTAGTTTGTTTGAATCTGATTGATAGAATACTCTGCTTAGAAACAATTAACATAAACAAAACAAGTTGACTATATTTTAATTGAATTGAAATATATACAGAAGGTTTAGTAAAAAGGAGAATAAGATATAAATATTGTATAAGTCAGTTTATTCATCAGACATAAATACACATGTATAGCTTGCGTGCAAATGTGCAAATTCATCAATAGTTTTAGTAGATGATATTCGGAAAATGTTTAGTCCATAATAACATTACATTACAAGATGGACATTAACATAGTGATATATTTTCAGGAGCCCCAACATCCGACCCTGTAGTAGCTGGATACAGCGATACTATTTTATATCCCGGTAACACACTCAAACTTACCTGTACTGTACAAGGTGGAACACCATTGGCTACTTTATTCTGGACATGTAGAGGTAGATCTGTAACAGGAATTGATAAAAGTAACTCTACAACAACTGTAAGTGAGGTGACAGTGAATATAGATAGTAGTTATAATGGACAGACGTGTGTATGTAAAGCAGATCACTTATCCTGGACCACAGATAAAACTGCAGAAAGTCAACAAATCGTTGTATATTGTAAGTAGATTAGTTTTTTAACTACCGCTTTGGGTATTACCATCGAATTCCAATATGAACAGATTATCAGTTTATTTGACGAGATCACGTGGTCTTTAATAGCCATTCAAGACTTCTGTAACATATCAAAACCAACCACTTTTACACATGGGACATGCTATCACATTGCGCATAAAATTTCTTTTTGAAACTTTGGATAAATGTTTAAAGCCATATATTAATGGAATCTCTGGTTTGAGTATCATCTGAAATATTATCAATGTCTCTATGTGCTATATAATTGATACAGTCGAATAGTGAATATTATGTCTTTACTAGTAAAACGTTTCGTGAAAATGTTAAGGGTTAATTCGAATTGACTTTGGCTATTTAAAAGAAAACATGTTGATTTGATACATGTTTGCTAAAATTAAATTTCCAAATATTCATTTCAGATCCCCCATCTTCAGATCCTGTTGTTAGTGGATACGATGGGTCTAAAATCTATGTAAATAATAGTATAGTGTTATCCTGTCAAGTATCTGGAGGATATCCACTCGCAACTTTGTCTTGGACATGTGACGGGTATGATTACCCAGGCACAAACAGACCTTTGGTTAACACGGCTATCAGTGAACTGTCGATAACAGCTACAGCAAACCTCAATGGGAAATCTTGTATATGTAAAGGGCGTCACCCATTAACTAGTTACAGTAAAGATATCAACAGTGCCACATTTGTTGTATATTGTAAGTTTATAAAACTTACTTTTAACTAACTTTTATAGGCTATAGCAATGTTTAGTTGTTTATTTAGCATATTTAGTTAAAAAAAATTGAATATCACAGGAACGGACATACGCAAGTAACAAAAAGTTGGAATGTAAAATTGTCTGTAGTTACTTGTAGAGGTATGTCGAAAAAGACTGAAACAATTATAACATGAACGAAGATGTTTAATATTGTAATAATTCACGTATTCAATAGCCTTTCTTTATACACATTGTACATTGTATATGTTAATTAAGTCCTTATATTTTATAGATGCATCTTCAGAATCACCAGTTATAACAGGATATGTTTCTGGTCAACCTATATATAAAGGTAACAAACAACTGGAATGTAAAGTAACCGGAGGTTATCCACTGTCTATACTGACCATGACCTGTAACAACATTGTTATAAGTGGAATTGACCAGTCAACATCTACAGAATCCAAGTTTATATACAATATTAATGTTGATAAGACATACAACAAACAACAGTGTATATGTAATGGAAGACATCCAGATCATAATATTGTTTTCAACAGGAACACAACTGTTACCTTTAATGTTTATTGTAAGCAATAAATATGTTATACTATGGCAAAGTATCCCACATGTTTGGTAATGCAAAGCAGTTTTGATGCTTGAATGAAAATATCAACAAATAAAATTTCATGGAAATTAATAATTTAGTACTCAAACACTATTTAAATGATAATGTACAGATAAAATACATTTTAATGGAAAAGCAAAAACAAACAGAGTGAGACGTTCAAATATTCTTATAATAATTACCGTATCTAACACGCTAACAACACAGAACGTTTTTAAGCGTTTTGAAGTCATCAAGATGAATTATCATCAGTCATCATAAAATAAAATTGTTATATTGTCATCTTTTACCTTTTTCAGTTGCACCAGATACAGCTCCAGTGATCAGTGGATATACAAACAATCAGATAATATATGAACCAGAGAATAAAGATCTAATATGCCGAGTAAATGGTGGTAATCCTCCAGCCACAATTACATGGACTTGTAGAGGTTTAGCTGTAAGCAGTACTAACCATTCTGTAGGAGGAGAAGCTAGATCTACTATAACACTGGATATAAACAGAGATTACAACAACAAACAATGTATATGTAGAGCTACACACCCCGCTGATAACTACAACAGACAGACTAATGTAACGTTTACTGTGTATTGTAAGTATGTATTAAAATATGTCCGTAACATATTTCAAAATTTAATTTTATAAAAAAAGATAAGCTATATCATATATATTTTCTTAAAACCGTAATCCTTGTTCAAAATTTATGTAAAAACTTATCTAATTATTTACTCAATTAATGATAATCGATTTTGATTATATTCTGGTGATGTTGTAATTATTTAACTTTAATGTTTTTATTTTCCACATGTTCGTGTTGGTTTTTTATTCATATTTGGTATTATTCATTGACCACTTATTGTTCATAAAACCCATAGTTAACGGTTCCTTCACCTCTTAAAAATCATATTTTTTCCTTAAATATTTCACAATGTCGTCACAACTGCTTCCATATTCAAACGTGTATTTTAAATATTGAACATTTCAATTGATTATTGCGTTATCTTAATAATTATTCATAAAAGAAAGCAATACTTGAATCGGACAAAAAACGGACTTAGTTTTTCTGATTTTTACCTCTTAATTATGGTAAGTATTTTTATTTGATAAAATGTTGTTTTACTTAAGTGCGGGGTTATAAAACGTTTGCTAGTTGGCACGTGGGGACGTGGGGACGTGGGGATTGAGTTTTGTATATATTTGTTTCTGTTTTGTGTGAGCACACATTTTGATAAGATAATTTTTTCTGGAGGCGTGAACTGCCTTAATTTCTATACTGAGTATAAAACATTCTTTTCAAATGGTTTTGATGATCTTATTTTAAATATTTTAAATTATTATGGATTGTGAAACATCAGCAAAAAAGTTCTACACGACAAAAGATAACATTAATTACTAAAATTTGACAAAGCGCAAATAACCTTTCAGAATCTCCAAAAAAGTAAAAACTTTGAAACTGGCAAAACAATTTAAACACGTGAGCTCCAATTAAGGAGGAAAGTTAATTCATTTTAGTATAACTTTTAAATACATCAAAATCGTAGTACTCCAGCTGTCAAGAAAAATACATATTTTGTTAAACAATTCGTTATGTGAATACCACAATCAAAATAATTTATATTCACACTGACTAAAAACATTTGTTAGGTGTCGCTGTCGGATGAAAAAAGAATCATATTATATTCTTATTTTTTAAATTAGAGATGGTCCTCGTTCTCTATATTTTTGTACAAAATTAATAATGAAAAAAATTGTAAGAACTTGACAACTTACCAACGCCATGTAGAGAATGTGCTAAATTAAAAAAAATATGTATGACAAGGTATAACAAAACAATGAATTGACCCCAATACAAAGCTGAGTGAGTGAAGTCACTCACATGTTTGTAGTTTCTCTTTTCCTCTGTCCTATAATACATGATTTTTTTATACAGATGTTGATTTATTTACAATGGCTTCAAACCGAACATTCGACAACACTCAAGATATTCAGTTGATATGTAGCTCTAAAGAAAATGTCATTGGCATGATATTCTATCCCTGGACACACAAGATTGGATCGATAACTGTTCGGACGTTAAATGGTTCCAATACCATGAATCAAACTGTTTTGTTTATACCATACAGCAGTTATCAAGATGTCGGAACATATACTTGTTACGTTTATAACAGTTACGGAATGTTGATGAAAAGCAAAGATATACACAGAATGAAATACCATCTATAAGCCACCTATAAGCCATGCTTAAAGGAGCTTATAGATTGGCTTATAGGAGCTTATAGGTGGTTTATAGGTGGCTTATAGGACCTCCATCTATAAGCCACCTATAAGCCATCTATAAGCCTGGCTTATTGGCACTCAAAATATAAGCCACCTATAAGACATGCTTATAGGTGGCTTATAGACTGTTTCTATTTCTAAATAAAATCATCGCCATGTACTTACATTATGGAAGTCTTATTTAATTTATTTATTTATTTATCTATTCAGTTTGTAAAGATGACAAAAAAGTATATGAAAAAATCATAGGAGAAAATGCGCACTTTAAAATATAATGACCGGCAGTAAAACTTTTATGATTTTTAGTTTCCAATTTATTTATTTATTTATTTATTTATTTATTTATTTATTTATTTATTTATTTATTCAGTTTGTATATATGAGAAAAAATTATATGAGAAAATACGCACTTTCAAATATAATGACCGGCAGTAAAAATTTTATGATTGTTAGTTTTCAATTTATTTATTTATTTATTTATTTATTTATTTATTTTTATTCAATTTGTTTAAATGACAAAAAGGCACTTAAACATATATTTACAGGCAATAAAATTTCATCATTGTTAGTTTTCAACTTATATATTTATTTATTTATTTATTTATTATATTTTTATTTATAACCTCTAACCTGCTCAACATATTTTTTTCAAGCTCCAAATTGACTATTTTTACAGCTTCTTATACACGTGATAGTTTTGACTATTTATCAGTTACATATTCATGTCCATAGGTAACAAACACATCCCGGTCACTAATTAATGACCATCAGTACACCTCATCAGCACCTTACGTAACAAATTGATAACAGAAGCAAATTCAAACTCATTTAACCAGACGATAGCATATTCCACGTGAAAAAAATTACCTGTATGGTGTTAATCTAATTAACTTTAATTAATTTAGATGGACCGGAATCTTAATGATGTCATCTTAGTGAATAGGAATGTTAGGGAGTATTAAGTACTTTTTACCAATTGTCATTCATGTGTAAATAAATGAAGAACAACATATTTATTATTAAAACTTTAATAAATATCTAAAATATGAGAGAGAGAGAGAGAGAGAGAGAGAGAGAGAGAGAGAGAGAGATATTAACCTGATAATCTGAGTATTTAAATAAAAAAAAAAATAAATAATAAATAAATAAAAATCACAAATTCATCTGATAAAACTGGTAGATCTTTGAACTATCGTCTCCATGTTAAGATTTCTGGATTCAGTAAAATAATTTGTGTTCCATGATACTATAAACCTGCATGATTTTATAATCGTAGACGAAGTCCATGATCATTATATATTTTTTAAACGGTGTTTAATATGAAAATTTATTACTGCATTTTAAAACTTCGTGATCGGCCGCTCAATACCAATAATTTTATTTTCATGATGATATTGTAGTCGGCCCCGTCAGCGATATTTAACACAGTATTATAATTATGTCTCATTTTTATGTGGAGTGATTTTATATCATTTGAATATTTTATCTAGGATCAAGAACGAGGTAAGACAAAATTAATATTCATATCTCCATCGCACTTTCAATAAAATGGGACAGTTAGGTACCATATTCGCGAAAAAGGACTGAGGGTTTCTGTTCAAAAAAGTTTAATAAAAGAGTGATATCCTGGCGCAAAAATGACACTAAAATGGTGCAAATGGATTTCACTACTACCAATTTACATTTGTTTCCATTGCAGAAACAAGAAAAATTGTAAAAGCATAATATTTTTTAATTACATGACCAGAAACTACCTGCATACAAATATTTCCTCACAAATGAAATGAATAATTAACCAACTTAGAGTGAGTTGAGTTGAATAATGATGTTAAACGTACCAGTCAAGAATATTTCACTTATATTGAGACATCGCCAGCTACAGGCGAATGTGCATAAATTTTGTCTGTGCGTTGCGCTATACAGCTACCGTGAGATGGGAGCTCGTTTATTTTTAGTTCCCATCCGAAAGAACTGTGACTTTCATTTCGTAATGTCGAGTGCTTGGCGAAACAACAATCATTACCCACTTTCAAGTCTTGGGTCAGATCCGGCCGGGTTTTATACCCACGACCTTCCATTTAGGCGAGCAGTCTACAAACTGAGCAACCGCAACAAACTTAGAAGCAATAAAGTTATATGATTGATGTTGTGATTAAAAAAACAAAACAAAAACCTAACTTTTATTTCGATCGGCATTTATTTAAAGTGAATTATTGTTATAAGTTTTAACGATTAGTACAAGTTAGGCCGAAGATTATATGTTGCACCTTGCACCCAGTGGACGGTTTACTGACTATACAGGAGTGCGAGATAACCCTCCTAATTTACCTAACGGAAAATTTATAATGTGTTTGCTTGCCGAAAAATGGTTGTTTTCTCCGTGTACTTCTGTTTCCCCCACAATCCTAGAATCTGGATCTCACCAGCTTGGTTCGTATTTTGTTCGGGCAAGTCCTAGTGCGAGAAAATTCGTTTGCCGAATAATTGTTCTTTTCTCAGTGTACTTCCGTTTCCTCCACCCTTGTTGAACTTGACGTCTAGATACAAAGACTACACATTTTTTTACAAACTGACAAAAAATGAATTAGGCGTAAAGCATCGTTGTCCCACTATCCAGGGTACTATAATTTGTATCAAAAAATTATATACTATGCAGGGGAGGATCCAGAGTCGTGGTGAATGGGGTGGGTCACAAGTATGCGCCAAAGGTGCGACCTTCTAGGGGGGTCTGGCGTCATGCTCCCCCAGAAATAAATCGCTTTTTTCAGTACAAATGGTGCAATTTCCTGCATCTTGAACACTATCGAGCGTCCTTTTTACCTCGCATTCAAAGTAGATCTAAACCAGTCTAGCTTTTTTCAAAATTTCTAATATTGACGCAGGTGGCTATGAGTGTCGGTGAGTTCATAATACTAGTATCTTTATCGATATATGTCTATCAACTGTAATGTCGAAATTTGTCGCCGTTGGTAACTTGTATTGTCGGCCTTTTTATTTGTCGAGGTGTAGTTGTGCACCGCAGATCCCGGCAGACCGAAATTGTTTTCGTTATATTAAAGGAGTTCGTTCGACCTTTGGAAAGTGTAGATCGATACGTCGATCCTTTGGAGGGATATCAGTGTTTTGATTTAATTTAGTCGATAAATGGATAAACGTGGTCTGGGTGATCCAGTTGAGTTGATATGGATGAATCCCGGTCCTGGGTTTGATTGATCATTGGTTAATTGGGTTTAACTTCAAAGTCAACAATATTTCACTTACATCGAGACGCCACCAGCTATAGATGTAGGTGCAGAAACATTTACCTGTGCTTTGCGGTGATGGCATTATGCAGTTAGGGTTATTTATCGTGCCACGCCTACCGTGACAAAGGACCTCGGTTTTTAATGTTTGTCCGAAGGACCCGCATTCATTTAATGCCGAGCAAATTTTTGGGTCAGACCTGACCAGAGACCAAACCCTCGACCTCCTTGACTTAAGGAACAAGCACTCTACCAACTGAACTGCCTGCTACATATATCGAAGGGGTAGGTCTCCTACTACCACACCCCCTTTTCCACACTTGTTTAAAATTAACTGTATGATATTATATTATTCATCTTTTATTATATAACATTTTGTATTAGTTTTAAAATGACTAGTTAGTCAGTTTCATCATTATATAATACGCATTTCAGACTGATTTGTTTCGTAAAGCCGATAATCGGACGAATAGAATAAAAAGTCAAACGAGACAGATTTTTTTCCCCATTAAAACCAATTTAAAATAAAATGTACAAAATTTTGTACTTTTATATGGAGATAGAACATCGTGCTGTAAAAATATACAAAAAAGATAATTTTTGTGTGCTAAAAATTAGTTCTCTCCCCCCTCTCTCACTTTCTCTCTCTCTTGGCCATGTCCCTTGGTTTAAAAAGGTAAATTAGCTGAATTCACGTATGATTAATGGAATCACTCTTCATATGTATGACTAATTAACGTTATCTACTGATACCAACTGGTTTCACGCCTCAATGATCAGGTAAATAACATCATCACCAAAGACTGGTCAGTACTACCTGGATTCTTTCATGCTTCAGCGAACTGGTATAATACATCATCACCTGATTTTAACTTCCTACCTGTGTACACGAATTAATCTGTACCACTAATTAACTGGTCATTACGCTTGTTGATTGGCAATTAGCTGTGAGAGAGAGGGCAAAAGTCGGGGCAACTGGGGGCACGGGCCTCCTGTGCCCCCAGACCCCCCCCCCCCCCGCTGGATCCGCCACTGAGTATGCGATCAGTTTATGTATAACGTCGATTAAAAAGATTTTTATTTATGATAATAGAATATATACCGTATTTTCAAATATTTATAAAAAAAAAATAAAATAGAATAAAATATCACATAAACTAAGGCGTTTTCTATACACGGATTTGGGGTAAGGTGGTCTCAAGTACCGGGGTGCTAAGTAATTACAAATAAAAAATATCGACGATGTAACATGCTTAGAGAGATCTTCAGAATGACACCTCAAATTTATGAATATCTTGAAAATTAACCAAATTAATCAGATTTCTAATAGACGGTATATATTCTATAAATACATCCTGTTGTTCGGTATGTTGAAAAAAGTGTTCTGTACAAACATATCAAACAGTATTTATAAGGTATTTCCGCAGCTACATATATAATTATAGTATTTATTGGCATAACGCAACACATTAATGTGTAATACTCTCTCTCTCTCTCTCTCCCCCAGTTTCTCTCTCTCTCTCTGTCTTTCGTTAAGAATTTTATAATTTGTTACATAATGAAATTATTTATATAACTTTCTCTCATGCGGTTTAAAAATACCTCACTTCTTCTTTCTCTCCGATGATAAAACAGTTTCATGTGAAATTTCAAACCATTACATCAAGTGATTTAGTGTCAGTCATTCGCGGTTTTTTTTTATTTTTTTCTATGATATAAGGATAGATTATTACAAAATAACATTGAAACTTGTTTTCTATCTTTTAACTTGTACTATATTTAATTTTCTTTTGAAGATTATCCGTGTATCCATCAATAAAGAAAACAAGTACCGGTATTACAATAAAAAACTATATTATAATGGACAATTTTAAATATAATTTACTTAAAACAAGTACCGATATTACAATAAAAACTATATTATAATGGACAATTTTAAATAAAATTTACTTAAAACAAGTACCGGTATTACAATAAAAACTATATTATAATGGACATTTTTAAATAAAATTTACTTAAAATTATATAGCTACAGTTTTGATCTCAAACATTATTCAATATATAAAATAATATATTAACCAAAAAGAAGTGTGCCTTAATTAAGATTCTACATCTGATCGATGATTGATCTTCATAATTTATCTCTGCAAGCCAGATAAATAAGTATATTACAGGTGAGATTTGACTTCCTGTCTTCCTTTGATATCGCTAGAAATTATTCTTGTGATGAAAGACAAACTATAATAATAATAATAATAATAATAATAATAATAATAATAATAATAATAATAAAAAATATTATTATTAATATTATTATTTATTATAAATAAATAATAAATAACTAAAATCAGATATATTTATTATTTATAGTTTAAAATCTGAAAGTTTTAGAGCTAGTCACGTGATCACATCTTAGATAACTGGGTACTGATATACATTTAAAATAAATGATATGAGATCATGTCCTCCGTGGCCTAATGGATAAGGATGTTGATTGAGAATCAGACTAGTCAGGAGAACCAAGGATCGCGAGTTCAAGTCCCGCTGGGGGCAAAATTGAGTAAGTAGAGTGATAGTAATTATATGTGATTTCAGGAAAAAGAACATCAAATGAAATAAATATATGAATAAAAAGATAAACAAACAAAATTAAAAGCAAAAAAAAAAAAATAAAAAATAAAAAAATAAAATAAATAATAATAGAATAAAATTTTTAATTACAATTAAATAATTTTATTATTGAATTAAAAAGAAATAAAATTAATGAATTAAAATTATTCATAATAATAAAAATAAATATTTTATAAATAAAAAATTAATTAGGAAAGTAATAATTATTATTAATATATCTATATTATTTTAAAGTTAAAAATTATATATATTGAATTTTGTTTTCTGTATTTGTTTGTTGAAACAAACCCCTATTGATCTTAAAACCAAATTAAACATCCTTAAAATTTTCTTCTGCTGAAAGAAGGCTTATAGGTGGTTTATAGGTGGCTTATAGATGGCTTATATTTTGAGTGCCAATAAGCCATCTATAAGCCGGCTTATAGATGGCTTATAGGTCATCTATAAACGGCTTATAGATGGCTTATAGGTGGCTTATAGCCTTCTATAAGCCCTCTATAAGCCCCCTATAAGCCACCTATAAGCTGGCTTATAGACAGTTTTTCATCTTGTGATAGAAATAACAGTAAACGGTATATTTAAACCTACAATAGAGTATATGATAATCATTTTAACAGCAGTAAAACTGGAGAGATTATACTTAAGTTCATATTGTATATGGATTTGAATACAATCATTATATAGTCCATTCTAAAGACTTATTTCAAATGTTTAATCTTTGATTTTCTATACTTTGTAACACAAATCTTATCATAATTTGATAGTAGACTTGGCAGTTATTGGTTTACAGATGATATTATAATATGCACCGTTGGAAGATGTAGCTAGGTACACAAGAGTCTAACAAAGTTTTGAATTGCTTTGCGGTAATAAACTAAATTTTGCATTTTCTCATGTTCAATTTTCTTTTCTGATCTGTATGCTTGAGTTATACTATTGTGTGTTTATTAAGAAATAAAAGTAACACATATATGAATAAGTCATAAATGATAATGAATTAGTCAGACACTATTAACTACTTGTGTTATATTATATCAAAAAGAAACATACAAACCAAGTATTATACATTTCAGACAAGCCTGTTATTACAGAGACAACTAAAATACAGGAAAACGACAATCATGGCGAATTAATTGTTGACTTTTATTTTGTTCCAAAACCGTTAAAAGTAGAATGGTCGACCAAAGGGTCCATAATTTCGCTCAGCGAAAAATATCGTCAAAGCAACACCATTGTACCAATTTCATTAACACTACACAATGTTAAAGTTACACTTGAAGGTTATCGAGCGCAGTTGTCAATTACAAGTATTACTGAAGCAGATTATAGAACATATATATTGAGGATTGAAAATAGTAAAGGAAAGGCAGAACAACATCTTAATTTTCAGCGGAAAGGTAATAAATACAACTATTTTATTCTAAAATTAATATTAAATGGCATTTAAATCAGTGTCACATATCAAACGTATATGGTAATAGGATCTAACGGGAGTGTCATTTGAGGGAATGTTTCCTCATGGGAACACAAAACCCTATACTGGTCTTTACAGTCGCTCTTATACTGTTCTCATCTATATTGATAAAAAACATGCAAATCTTAGTCCCAATCACAATCCAGAAGCAAAAAATAAACTTTTTAACTGACTAATTTATTTTTGTTCATATGTTTTCTGACACTGAGCATGGTTTTGTTCCTATTTTATTAATTCTGTTATTGCGGCCGTTATTTCTTTTCACCCATATTATTTTAATGACAATGTATATATTTAGTGCATAGTAAAATATTAACGTTAGCACTAATCAGGATTAGGAATTATTGCTTATTGAAGTTGGTATATGTTTATTATTTCTACTTGACTAGCTGAGAAAAAAGATGTTACAGATATCGGATTAAGCATTGGGTTAACTGTTGGAGTTGTCGTCGTGGTGGCTGTCGTAACAATTGTCATTGTTATCCGTTGTAGGAGGAACAAACGTGAGTAAATAGAAGATAACGTTGATTTTAACATTTTAACATACTATGTAATTAACATGTTTTGTACTTTTGTTTTGGATTTTCAGATTTTATATCCAAGTATTCAATTCAATAATATATATCGTTTTAAATCGGGACCATTTCTATTATCCAACAATAAATTTTCTGATGAATATTAGTACAACTCTATCTCATTAATGCATTGGTTTGTTTGAAAAACAATGGTAATTAAAGGTTATTTAACTTGGAAAGTCTGTTATCATTGGGACTTTATACATACAATCATGTATATGTAAAATTGCACATTTTTTATTTTTTCTTGATTAACTCTGAAAACTAAGTTTTCACATTAAACATTTTTAAAATCAAACAATTAAACAAATAAAATATCTAGAACTTTTCACAAAAATACATTTTGACTAGATCCTTTTACCATCAAATATATAGTGTTAAAAATCGAAAGCTTCTAATCTGATCATAATAATAAAAATAATATAGTAATTACAATCTTTACCAGATTCGACCTACTAGTTTTACAGTTGTTTAAAATGACACTACTAGCGAACTATCTCAATAGCAAATATTAGTCTATATTGATTACAGTTCAGGAACTGACAACGTATTTTGAGAATAAACAAATTAAATATTTGGAGTTTTACAGCCACCTTTTATACCGTTTATTGTAGAAAAGAACGAAGTGGAAACAGTTGCAAAGTAAGTTTCAATTATTCTGATTTGGTTTTGCAATAATTACCAAACGAGCCATGCATATACCAATCTCTGTCCATTTTTCAAAACATAATCACAA
This sequence comes from Anadara kagoshimensis, assembly GCA_021292105.1. Classification (NCBI taxonomy): domain Eukaryota; kingdom Metazoa; phylum Mollusca; class Bivalvia; order Arcoida; family Arcidae; genus Anadara; species Anadara kagoshimensis. The sequence continues at coordinate 36,489,914 of CM037866.1, forward strand.
AAGCAAACTTTAAGACTTTTTTTAAAACTTCTTTAAGCAAGCACATGGAAAACAAAAAAAAAGAAGAATATTCACAAATTTTGTCTGTTGTGTTCTAGTTTAATTAGACAAACGTGCATAGTATAAATGTATTCGGAGTCACTTCGTACAATGCATGTATTGTGTTGTGTACTGTTAATAATTATGATTTTTAATAATGCATCATAATACCTATAAAATGTATTGCTTCTGATGTTTTTCATAGATACTTTCAATTACATTAAAGATTTAACACCACTTTCTAAAATTACATTTGTTGTGGTATAGGATTAAGTCATATTTTATAACTATTTTTTTTAAAATTTAAAGCATTTCCTCGTTACAAAGAATGAAATTGAATAACATGCTTATGTGTTATGGTTTTTTATTTACAGACATGACACGAAATACGAAGACTTGCAAGCAAGAAGGGAGACAAATGTTTATAATAGACCAGAAATACAGGGTATTATGATTATGTGATACGTATTTATACGACTAAAATATTACAATCCATTAATAACTATTCAAAATCAGATTTTGCTAATGAATGTATTTGTGCATTTCAGATTAAATGATGTTTTTTAAACTTTTTTATGCAACATTTCAAACAAAGTTTAAAATTGACTTCGGTGTGAAGTCCGTAGGCTTTTTCAATCTGGTGTTGTTATTTTATCATACAAAAACAAAAATACTATTTTGAAGTCATTTATCTTTTGGAATTTTATAATATCATATGAAACTTGTTTAGTCGTAGTTTTCGTTTTAACTTTAGAACCTTATTCCACATTTTTTTTTAATTTATTCTGTATACACGTCCAACCCGAAAGTTTGGAGTTCCCCAATAATGTTGAGTAAAACTAGGCAAAAGACTGTCAACTAAAAAATTACCACTCGCAGTGTATTTGATCTAAAATTCAACTTTTTATCAATTATGCTATTTGTAGAACCTTCTATATAAACAAACAGTCATTTGATAAAACTTCTGTTTATATAAGGGGGCTACAAAGGTTTGGGTTGTTGAACAACTTTAGTATGATTACCCTCAGAAATATATTTGTTTTTTTAGAGATTGTCTATGAATTAATTTCCAAGCTTAATGTGTTAAGAGTTTTGTATTTCTCTTTCAGTTCACAATTACACTAACACAAGCGAAACAAGGTATGTATTATTCTTCATAAAACAAGTCCATGTTGTTTTAATTGATACTTGATACAAAATATATAAGCTTAGTAGTTTGACAATTCACACTTTTATTTTTATTTTATTAACTTATTAAACAGAACGTTCCTACCCTGTGAAAGCATTAAGTTTTACTTCCCTGCTTATACATATTTATGGACTTTAATTTGCTTTGAAATAGATATTTTTACATGCATTCCTTCAGCTAAATTTGGTAAAACAGATATTGGTCCTTTTGGATATTTTTCATTGCTTTAACAATGTCGGTTATACTTTTGAATGCAAATTGTATCCGGAAACGTCCGTCTGTATTGTTTTATCTTATATTTGTCAAAAAGTGTATGACCAAAACAGTTTCACAAATAACACTTTTTATCTGTATTTTATTGTCATTTTGATAAAAAGTTCTTACTGTAGCATCAAATTCTACTACACTGCTGAAGGTCTGCGTGTTTTACCAAAATTGGGAGATTCAAGGTTTTACATTTTCTCTGGAATTGTGATTTTGACATGTATTCTCTGATCTAAATTTGGTTAAATGAGTGTTCAAGATATGCACCCCAAATTTAAATAAATCTTGGTCATTTAGATATTTTTTCATGCCTTCACAAAATTATAGTTTCACAATTTGGATCCTAACATTACTGATGGGAAGTTATATTTCGAAACGACCGGCTAGCGCTGTGGAATTTACACTAGTATAATATATGATTCAAACTATGAACCAGTATCCCTCCTGCTAAGCATTCCCGAAGATATCATAAACTCAGTTGACAATAGGCTTCTTTGTTTAAATTTGCTGCTTTGTACAATTTTAAAAATCATCTAAAACTAATGTATACTTTTTCATTGAACGTATTTATTAAGCGGAATGTGATTTAGGATTTTGTTCTTTAGATATTAATCAATTTACGTTTCAAAAGTGTTGTATAAGCACTGCTAATAAGGAAATTTCCCAAAAGTTAAAAAGCTGTATATAACATTTGCTATAGTAAACCATATAACTTTAAATAACTGTTTAAAATAAATAAATTCTTTATTATAGGAATTTTATTGACGCCAATTATAAATGCCGTGAAAAATTACTTTGTTTTTAGGAAGGAAATAATTTAATATTATCTTCAAAATAATCGCTTTACTCCCTGATGCAAAATGTTTCCCTGGCTAAATTTGGTTCAATAACTTTTATTGCTTTCAGATTTCTTTTTAACCCATTTAATTTTAGACCTATGTCAATATATTCTAGATCTTTTTTGCAGTGAACACATCGAGTTTGAGTCCTTACAGAACGCAGATGATAGTAAATCAGCATACGAAGAAATAAGAATGACCGGTTATATAACGCCAACTCCATAATAATTCGTTTTAAATCATTTAGGTAACACATACAAAGACCGTTAAAACCATAAAAAGAACAATATTTTGATCCATGCTGTCTATAGTTGCTTCCTTAGTTTAATACTATATTTTTCGTCGATTTTGATGTTCAAATGCTCCTATAAACAAAATATAGAGCACATCTCTACACAACCCATGCTGATTATAGTACGTTTCTATATCCAACATTGCACTATAAAAAATTCTTCTAGATTTTGATCAAGGGTAAAATTATCTTTTTAATTTTTTTAACTTTAGTTAGTTTGTAAAATGCAATTTACGAATTTTTATATTTTCTCTATAGGTAATTATCGATAGACAATTGTGAATTCATTTTGACACCTGAAGAACCAAACGAATTCAACAAATGTTCTCTGCAAAGCTTTCGTGAAACAATTACATCAAGATTCTTACCATTTATTGAATTTGTTGTTATATAGAATCCAATCTATGTAACAATTATTGTATGTTAAAGAATCAGACAGTATAAAATGCATTTTAACAGGAACATCTCTCAAATGAAACATTTTCTTGATAGTGTTTAAAAATTGTTTCTATTTTCAAACAATGTTATTCAGTTATAGTTGTTACATTGTGACGTTATTCTAGACATTATGTTGTAAATGACTTTAGCTAAATCTTGCATGTAAACTCATAAGAGATGATATAAATGTGTAAAAAATTAATATTCAATAGTTTGTAAAGATATATGTTTTATCAAATGACTTTGTTTGCGTTATATTAATCTATTATGGACGTCTCCTCGAGGGAACTGTTCTCCTATAGGAGAACTGTTCCCGAGGGAGTGGTCCATAATAGATTTAGTACATCACATGTCTGTGTTTTCAAAGTTGAAGAAAGAATTAATTTTCAGATGATTAATTTACTTTATTCAACATTATGAATAATCAACAAAAAACAATTATCGAACTTATGGAATAAATCTCGTTATCCTTAGGTCGGACATATGTATAAAAACCACACAAAGTATTGTTGATTTGATCGATTTTTATAGATCCAAATTCGCTATCAATTTACCTGGCTCTCAGAAATTCATTTAAAATATTAACCGAAAGTGGCCTCCTTTGGTTTTTGCTTGTAAACATCTGAATTTACATTCGTAAATCGCGCGTCGTCGGATGCCATTTTGTATTCGACGACAACAATTAACAGCGCCACCTAGACAAAGGGAAGTAACTCGCTTTTGCTTTGCGGGGGGGGGGGGTCACGCGAGAGACTAAACCTAGGTATATTCCAGCTGCTATGCGTTGTCATTGACAGATGATTTCTACATAAAATAGAATTCATGTAGTTATTCAATGGTTATTCAACAAATTAACATTTGATGTACGAAAGTGTATTAGAAAATCTGTAACGAATATGACATCATTAACCCTTTATTTTACGTTAATATATATTTTGTTTTATTTATAAACATGTAAAGTACTTCAGAACTGTATTCCCTTAGGTAAAATCTTATGTATTTAAGGCTATCATTGAAATTAATTCAGTGTACATTTTCTTTATTACATTTTGCAGATCATTGTTAAAATACTAAAATAAATTTAATACAATAAATTATGTGTAGACGTTCACATTTAAACGGGAATGAAGAAGACATTTTAAAACCTGATATTGAAAAGAAGGATAAACAAATAAAAAGTGGTTAGAGTTAAGGTCGAACAAATGTTTTCTAATATTGCAGACTTTCATTTCTGTATATGCTGTATGAAGGAAATGTTCTAGTTTAAATTTATCACAATTAGTACCAATAAATTCCTATTCAAAATTGGGATTACAACAAGTCAAACCTGTACTTTCTATAAACATCAACAAGAAACCATATTGCATATGTATTGGGGATGTTACATTATCCAAAAATACTGGAATGATATTTTTCAATGGCTCAAGGAAAAATTAAATATAAACTTGAATATTGATTCCGAAACTGTTGTCTTTGGTAGGAAAGGGAAGAAATGTTCAGTGTTTAATTTAATTTTATGCCTTTGCAAATTTCATATTTACAAACAAAGATTGAAGAATTGTAGGCCCATTATTAGTGTTGTACAAAAAGAAATAGAAATATACTACAGACAAGAAAAATATATATACTATAAAAATTGTGATTACAACAAATTTCAAGAAAGATGGTCAAACTTTAGCAGATTATTTGATTAGGTATAATGTTTTGTTTTAGAACAATACGTAAAATCATTAAAATTAAATGGCTCAAGTATATCAACCTTTTATTTACCCCCCCCCCTCCATATAAACCGAACCAAATGATAAAATAATATATAGCGAAAAACACCACAATTGTTAAACACTCATCACTTATTTGATAATGTTATTTTATATTTATTGTGTGAAGTTTACACAATTAATTTACAATTACCAATAAGTGAGACCTTTTGTATAGCCCACCTGTCAGTAGTGTTTTAGTGTCATTGCCTTTTTGTCATTAAACATCTAAATAAAGGCTTTATTTACTACAGTTCTAGGAAGTTGTATTTAATGCTGTCATGTATAAAGTATCTGATATGAAAACAAAACTAATATTTTTTTTTTTACATTTAAGATCTATTTCATAATGAGCCTCTTTGATAACTTTTTTTCTATTTATTTATTTATTGATTTAAATTGTATATATACATGTATATAGTTTTTGTAACAACACTTGGCATAGAGCTGTTGTATATGTAGATATTTTAGATTAGGCACATTTTCAGAAAAGAGTCGTTTAAAAGAGGAAGAGGCATTTTTTAGTAAAAGCAAATCATATATTATTCTTACCTAATTTGGGTGTGCTGAGTCCGAAAATGGCGGATACCAAGCTGAAAAATTGCTCTAAGAATTTCAAAATTTAAATACAAAATGGCCGCCAAAATCAAAATGCATTTTTGCATGAGAGTTGATATAGAAGCTGTTTTGGTGGCAACAAACAGCTATTAATCAAAGACTGTAATATTGCAAGGCTTACTTGGGTGTTAATAAACAGAAAGTTTAAACCAAATACCTATGGGCCTTATTGCTCACCTGAAAACATTTAAAAGATACTGAAATTTTAGGGGCAACACCACCTTCGATGATTATCAAACACAAAACTTGCTACGAAGTTAGATCTTGGCATGTTGATTATTTTTTTGTTGTTTTCTACTTAAAATACTCTTTGAAAAATATGGTCAAAAACACAAATTCGCAAAAACTTATACTCCAGGGGTAACAACTCCTCTATGGATCATCGTATTCTTACAAACATTGCTACTTAGTTTGTCATGTTCATTATCTTTTAATGTCTTCTTTATATAACACTAATAGTTTTCTAGTAAATAGCTACACAACCAGCACAATTTGCGATAAGATCAAGTATTTTTCAGGAGCAATAACTCTGTAAAAAGGGGTTTGATATTTATGAAATTAAAAGATCTGGCATGCCTGTCAGCCTTCATCTCAGGTGGCCTAGCGAGAAAGATCATTTTGAAAAAATGTATATATTTGGCTCATGAACGAAGTTCACATGTATAATTCTAGCCAGTTTTAAAGGTTTTCGCTTTTGGTTTTGGATTGTAATTTGAACATAGGTTTGTATGTTTCTGTTTAAGTCAATAAATTAAGTATGGCACATAACATGCTGAAACACTGATATATGTAGTCTAGAGTGTGAATGAAATAGCTTACAAAATTGAAGTCTGTCTTTGAACCAAATGCTTAAGAATTTTTCTTTTTTGCAGGCGGAAGAGCAAGGTAACTGTAACTACTTTAGCCTTGCAAACCTATTTAAGGGTGCTAAGTCATCACCGAGCAACTCTAAGCTGACTATTTGCTAAAAAGGTGAACTTGCACTAAAGAATGTTGATGTGAAGTTTGATATTCAATTATAGCAAAAGTTATACTACATTTTATTATATGATATACTGTGAGCCTTCTGTTTAAGGAGATTAGCGCCGATGTCCCTTTGCAACCCTTCTATCCCCTAACTATTTAAATCCGTGTATCCGAAAACCAGTGTAATTTTGTAAGTTAATATCAGCAAGGTAATACTCTAAAATAAATAGGACTAGTGACTTGGTAAATGTAAAAAATGGTGAAAGAGCAGGATCCAATATTTGCACAAAAACGGTAAGGCACCTAAGGCTATCCATACTATATGATAGCATGCCTCTACATAGGCAAGAGTAAAAAGGTGGTGGATTATGAACAGGACAAGCAGAACATTAATGATGACCCCAGTCATAGAAGGTATGCCACAGTTGCAACCCCAGAAATGGTCGATAGAGCTTTGTTTTCATTCCATTCATGGTAGCCGAAATCACCATTGGTTGCTCATTTTTGAGAAATCCTTTTCTTTAAAAAAATGTTTTTGCAAATCTGTTAAAACAAAAAAACTCAACATTTTCACAAATTTTGAAAGTTTGGCCACTAATCATTTTAAAATTGTGGAAACGTAGATAAAAACCTTGTATTAATATGACTTACAGGTGAGTTACAGAAAATATAAAGGCAGTGAGTTGGCATTTCACAGAGAACAGTACATTCTATTCTAACACCTTGCAATAAAAAAACTTTGGGTCTGTTGGGATTCTTGCACAGAAGCACACAAGATGCACTTTGTCGCGTGTTAATCTAAACATTTTAGTGGTATATCCTGCTAGCTCCCATAAGAGCTTTGTTTTTATGGAGGCAAAGCGGGACATTATTTCATCCCTGATCCCAAACAGCAGTCTAAACAATGGAATCACCTTGGTTAATCTCCGCCAAAGAAGGCAGAGAAAGACTGTTCCATCACCACAGTTAACTTAAATACTGATGGTATTCTGATGGTACATGCAGATTATTTCCAAAAGGGACAAAAAATAATGGCACATAATTTGTATTACTTTTCAGGCGGTTACGGAAAAATATTCAACTCCAGTGGAAAACTCAGTGAAGGTGTCTTGGTCAATGGACACAATTCTGCCATTGGCTTGACTGCAAATAACGATTGTGGCTTTAAATTTTAAATTGAGTGGCCAACGTTTTGCTAAGTCTGTACCTCAGTCTTGCTATTTACATTACCCAGTTTTATAGTGAGAATTCATTAGTCAAAATTCAAACCACTACATATGAGATTCACAACGTATAAATCGATATATGTTTTTAAATAATGGTTGTGATTCTACCTATTTAAGCTATATCATTCTTAAAAGTTATTGACGCATGATGACATAGTAATTATACTTGTGGCAAACTCTGTATAAAAAAGTGTTCTGGGATATGCTCTTTTGCATCTCAAACACAAGTTTCGATTTTGACTGGTAATTTCACACCATGAACAGTATTTCAGTATGGTTTTGGTTATGAACTCAATTAATTAGTCATGTAGATTCATCAGTGTATTATGCAAAAGGCACACATAATGAACAAATACTATAGCCACCACTTTATGTTTAGAAATTGTTTGAAATTTGGTTTAACCATTTATACTTCGATTTAGCGTTTTGCATTTTAATGAACATTCCCAAGTCTGCAAGTTATGCTGAAATGTCAAAAAGTACCATCTTTTGCTAAAACATGGAACTTAAATAACACTGAGAAATTATATTCCAATTAATTAAAACAGTCGCCATTTTGTTTTCGGAATTATGGGTTCAAAAGCTCAAAATTTTACTTGGTATACGTCATTTTTGAAATATAACTCGAATTATGTCAAATTAAGCATGTTGCCAACTTCTTGTAAAAATTGAATCCCAAAGTAACATTTTTGCATTAGTACACTATAAGTCGCCATTTTGTTTTTGGAATTATGGGTTCAAGAACTCAATATTGAGCTTAGTATCCGTCATATGTAAATTTGGAATCCTCAAATTATGTTGAATAAGTCATGTTACCAACTTTTACTAAAATTTGAAACCCCAACTAACATTTTTGCATTGGTACACCATTAGTTTTAGCCGTCATTTTGTTTTTTGGAACTATGGGTTAAAAAATTCAAAACTGACCTTGGTATTCATCATTTTGGAATCGGCATCCTCGAATTGTGTTAAATAAATCACGTTACCAACTTTTACCAAAATTTCCGAGGCAACCCAAGTTACATTTTTCGCATTGTAACCATTAATTTTAATCGCCATTTTGTTTTTGAAATTATGGGTTCAAAACTCAAAATTAAGCTTGGTATCCGTCATTTTTGAATTCAGCACCCTCGAATTATGTTAAATAAATCATGTTACCAACTTTTACTAAAATTTGTCAAGCCAGTAACATATTTTGCATTGGTACACCATTAATTTTAGCCGCCATTTTGTTTTTGGAATAATGGGTTCAAAAACTCAAAATTAAGCTTGGTATCCGTCATTTCTGAATTCAGCACCATCGCATTGTGTTAAATAAATCATGTTACCAACTTTTAACAAAATTTTCCAACCCAAGTAATATTTTTTGCATTGGAACACCATTAATTTTAGCCGCCATTTTGTTTTTGGAATTATTGGTTTAAAAACTCAAAATTGAGCTTGGTATCCGCCATTTTTGAATTCAGCACCCTCGAATTATGTTAGAAAAGCATGTTACCAACTTTTACTAAAAAATGCCGCTTCAAGTCACATTTTCTGAATTTGTTCCTAGTCTATTTGCCTATGGTTCAATTGTTTGAAGCTTATTACATAATGAGACATATTTCAAAATGGTCAAGAAATTTATGTGAACTATTATATAGTTAATTCGTCTTTGATTATGACTTATTTATTCAGTTTAATCTTTTTTCAAGCTTCAAACAACTGAGGCATTTATTGGTAAATGGAAAAAGTACTACAAAAATAATCAGGTACTAAGTTATATAGGATTTTGACTGTAAAAGCAAGTTATCCGTGTTCTTTTCTATGGAATTTACTTTTGGTTCAGACTGCAAAACTATCTTGGTTTGGTGTGGTTTTAGCATATAATTAATTTAAAAGAGGTTAAGAGTCGCGTGTGCTTTATTGAATATTGGTTTCTTTTTGAGAGTGCAATTTTTTATGCATCATGTTGAAAATTATGGATCAAAAATATTTTTCAGCGTAAATAAAACAACCTTTAACAGACAAAAATAAGATTTATTACCCGTTCTTCAAACATTACCTCTACACTTACAGCTGATAATGGATACTGGCATGACATCTAGCGTGTTACTATTCAGAGCCAGAAATCGTCACTTGTGGTATTGTCTGTGATCCTAGCGGAGCTTTAAAGAAAAAATATATTAATAAGCTGTTTACCGGTGAAAACGACTATACACAATACTATAAAATGAGGCCCATATCATTCTGTTACAAACATTTATGTTCAGTTTAAACTGAATCAGCTATGATAAAACCGATCCATGTCTTATTTTAAAAATATAGTGCTTTTCAACTCAAATTTTCACTACAAAATTTCAGCTTGATTTGACAATAAGATTGTTTCTGTATTTCGCTAAATGGATGCAAAAAGGTTTATTAAAAGAGAATTAAAACAACCCTATATATTGTAAAGTTAATAAAGATGAAAAGCAATAAAACCATGAATCGTCGTCATTATAATTTTAAAACAAATGCAGACTGTTTATAAAAAATAAATGTGAATAAAGGTAATTTTTACAGGACTTTTTCTACCAATGACTATTTTATACATGTCTTTCAATTTCAAATACATTTTGTTGAGATAGCCTTATTTCTTTATGAAGTTCAAATCCGTAATTAGCCAATTCAAAACGGTGAACCTTTGTCAGTTGACTTGTTTCTTAATTCTTATGATGTGCACTTATTGCACAACCTTGTTTAATCTGGAGAGAAGACTGTTCCCAATGCATTGAAATCTTTATACTGGTATATTAATAACATTCTGTTTCTTAACAATCCACAATTTGAAGAATATGTAAATACCATCTATCCTAGTGAGGAGCTTAAACAGATACTACTTTTTCAAATTCTGCATCATAATATTTATTTATACTTATACCACTTATATCTTAATTATGACGCAAATGAAAGGTTACATTTGAGGTTGCATAAGAAACTTAATGACTTCAATTTTTCTTTTGTCAACTTAATTTTTTCCATGCAGCGATATGCCTGCTTCTCTTGTTTATGGTGTATTTGTTTCACTAATAATGCGTTATGGTAAGGCACATGGAAGTCAACAAAGAAGCAAGCTGCTTTTATATAGATTAATGACCCAGGTTAATTGTACGCATAGAGTTTTAAAGATATCATCACAGTATTGTTGAAAGTATGTGTGTCTGTGTCCAAAATTGCCTGAATATAACTGACGTCTCGTACTTCTATGTTTTGTTAATTCTTTAGGTAATTCAGTAATTTTTTATATGCTTTAGAATCGTGTATAATTTGTCTGGGCAAATCCTTTATCTGAATATCTCGTTGATCGTTCTGAGATGACCATAACCAAATCTTGTTTAAGTTACAATCCCAGAAGTAATTTGAATTTAATATAATATAGAAGAAAATGTACCATTTTACCAATGCAATAAATTGTTTGAATATCTCTTGATAAATTGCTACAATCACATCTTAAAATTGCAACCTGGGAGTAAAAACAGCGCAACAAGTAGTTTATAAATTATCTTTAATTGATTTTTAATATTACTTTTTCGTATTAATAGGATTTCTCAATTTCGGTTGTCATTCTGGCACACATAATTTGATAATAGTGTGAACCTTGGCCTATTATACACATGCTTGATCTGTGTATTGTCCTTGTATCATCACCATTAATTTGTTATCAATTAACCCATCAGCCGAAATATTAAAACACTAGAATATGTAAAGCAGAAACTAAATTAATCTAAGCACGACGTTAAACCAAAGGAAACTAAAGACACACAAAGATGTCATTGTATTAAAAATCTACTTTACTCACATGAGACAGATAATGTTTGTGTTGGGCTATATGATACACCATGTGCACATCGCCATTCCCCTTCATCTCTGTTTTTATCTAATGATGATATGTTCAAATATGTATCAGGAAGACCCTGGTAAATGTTGTAATTTGAAAAAATGCATAATGCAGGATCACCTGGTATAACACAAACACCCTGTACCACACCACTTGGATGCTCAAATTTAACTGGTGCAGTTATTGCTGTATCAGAACATTTCAAAACACAATAATGGTATTTTGTCGGAGAAGGACATAAGCTTAAACTTGGCACAGCTGTAAAATATACATTTATAACAGCGACAACATAGTTTGTATAGAAATAACATTAACAGAAATGACTTCCGAAATGCATAGATTCAACATGTAAAATATTTTAAATAAACAGGATTAATGTAAACCAATGCACTGGTATGTTTGAATTTCGTTTATTCTAATGAAAAAAAGGCATCCTGTTTTGGTAAAGATGCTCCTCAAAAAAAAAATAAGGTGAAGGGAGATCACGATGGCACTAATATAACATCTACAGTTTCAGTTTGGATTCGAAATCAAAGTCATAGTTTAATCAGTACCGTTTTCCTAAATTTAATTATATTGGCAAGATAAGGTATTCTAGCTATCGTGTGAGTGTGAGACTAATTTGGTATTCGCTCTCATCTGTCATCAATATGATGTTTTTTTTTATTTTGATGTTTGATTTTTGGCACTGATAAACATTGTTTTGGCACTGATAAACATTGTTTTGGCACTGATAAACATTGTTTTTGTCCCTTCCAAATTATTTTTGAAAATATTTCTTTGAAGACAAACATTTTGTAAGCGTTTACTGTCTTGAATCTCTGTTAATGTGAATAATACATATACTTTTTCTACATAACCTCAATAAACAAAATTTCGAAATTATAAAAATGGTAGTTTACTAGATAACTGAAAAAAGCTGTATCACTTTGTTTAGAAAACGTCAACAAGTATTATCTAAGAAGAAATTTTGAAAGCTACTGAACACGTTTAATTTTTAGAATCAATAATAAGCAACGATAAATATTGCGACGTGCTGGTTTGGTTAAAGCAAATCACTTACATTTTGTAAACCAAAGCTATTTAGAGCTACTTACTCTTCACGTACTTGACTTGCCAAAAAAGTGTTCCATATAATCCTGAAACAAAATAACGTTTGCATATAAATTATGACACAACATGTCATTGCTAGCCAAGGCTTATCAAGGCCCTTCGAATGTTTTTGGTCGTCATCACAGTATTGTTGATAAATATGATGTCTCATAGCTCCATGCTCTTTTTACACAATTTTGATTAAACATGTGGCGGGTGAAGCTAGCTAAACAGGAGGCGCTAACCCTTTCGGAGCACCTGGCCTCAATTCCAGGTGGCATTTCAAGTGTCTTATCTATCTTGTCAGTTCCAAAAATCTTACTTTGCTTAAGGATTGTGATTCGAATGTGAATTAATATGTTTGTTTGTGATCACGTCATAAAAGCAACAAAAAGAAAATTCTAAAATAGCTCTAATTTTAATTGCTTGAAACATATTTATAAATGATTTTACATAACACAAAATACTTTTAAAGGAAGCCATGAGTCTTGATTTTGGTATATCGGACCAAAATACTAGACATTTCTGACTTGTATTGGATTTATAAACAAAAATCTCGAATGAATTTTAGTGTTGAAAGTTTAAATGAACTCAACAATGTCGAAGTTGGTAACAGTTTGACAAGCTTCTGTGATACCATTATTAACATGTAACGCATCAAAATATGGTTACAGTGAAAATAAATTCAAGGATTTGTTGAAGGAAATATGTAAATATAGCACCTACCCCATTTTACAGCATTACTCAATATACAGGGTGTTATTGTCTGATCATTCAGTGTTGGTTATATGGATATATCTTAAATAACTTATCTTTTGTATGACTCACTGTACTTTAGCTTTAATACCACAGAAGACAACATGAGGATTACATAATGTATCTGTCGTTAAATACTACAGTTGTAGATAAACACTAATATTGTAAACAGGTGTTAGGTTATTTGATTTTTTATGTAGTTTCATTAACACGAAATATAGCAAGTTAATTAAACAAACAATGCCTGTCCAGATCATAATCCAAAACAAAAGTACAAACTTTGAAAATTGGCAACTAAAGTGTTACAAAACACGTACCATTCCACAATGAAAATACACCAGATCGGCAAACACTAAATATTTAGAAACCTACAACCGCCACGAATGTTATTAAAATTGACAATAAAAAACAACGTAAAATATATTTATGACATTATAATAGTAATACGGAATGTAATGGTTGTTTTGTATCGCCAGTTATTCATAAACTTAATATACAATCCCACAGATGTTATAGTCCACATAGGAAAAGTATATTTGGACACTGTGATGAAATTGCGGAAAATGAAGGTTTGGAAGAAATGAATGATGCTGATGTTTTTTTTTTTTTTTTTTTTTTTTTTTTTTTTTTTTTTAAATAAATGATAATAATGAAGCTTATATTTTAATATGGCCATGAAAATGTGCTATATTAGTTATTGGCAATATTGGCTGAATATAGATCGTCAAGTCAATAGACTTAAAGCTTGACTGTTAAATGGTAAGGTCCGGTGGTAATAACAGTACAGAAACATGATAAACCAGCAGTACTTCATTCTGTATAGACTTCCATAGAGTCAGTGTTGCAAATAATTAACATCGTTTTTTGTGTCGTTTCTTTGTATCAAGAAGGTGATTGATACTCTTGACAAATCGCAATGACGAATTTTCACTTTTCTGCATATGCGTTAAAAGGCTAATTTCAAATATACCTAAGGTTTCATGGTAAAACGAAACTCAAGACACAAGATTTTTGAAACGTATAGTTGTTTATCCTTGTGTTCGCTGTCTGTGTGATCTCACAAAATCTACAGCAACTGTTTAGATGGTTTGAACAAGGTTTAAAGCGTTCTCAAATGAAAATGAGTACTCGTATATGTTGATCAGGTGACGTGTAACTATTCTGAAAATCGCATATTTGTCAGCTGTCTGTCAAACAAAACGTAAAACTAAGACCGTCGAAATGTCAATTTGCGCGAAAATAACTTAAATAATTAGGCCACACAATATCAAAAGAGAGAATCCCGGCAAACAGCAACAAAGCCGACACAATTTAAACAAACAGCCATCGCCCAATACTAAATTAGTCATTTGTGTAATAATTCAGATGATTGATAAAATAAAGTTAAAATCGCAGCAGCCCTTTGTCAATTACTAAGCAAATATGCTATTTCCAAATAGATGGAATTGTTCGAGGTGTCATCCAATAGTTTTAATAAAAATTTCACATTATACGCAGATGTTTCAGGGTATATTTTCGGCGTCATATTAAATCGGAAATATACATAAGAATGCTTATAAGTAGTAATTGTCAGAGATCGTGCGTTATACCTAGCAGAAAAAAGAATTTGGACTTTCAAACACCACGATTTATTTACTCTAATCAGAAGTATAGAAGTTTAATTTAAAAAAATCATATTTACACTGAATTTATAACTTTTCAATATTGTATCAAACAGACAATCGAGATGATCTATTTTAAGAGTCATACAATTTTGATATAAAGTACAACGCGTGTGTTAACTCAGTCAGAAGAAAATCGAATTATTCAACCGCATATTCAGGCCTAATCGGAGTCCGGAGATCGATTTATGATGCACCACACCGAAACAAATCCGAACTCATTACACGATACCTTGTCAGACGAAGCATAGCAGTAAAGATTGTTTGTCGCCAATAAATAGTATCTATATTTATTACAACATCCTGTATATGTTTGTACGTTTGTCATTCTTAAACTATTGCATACTTGTGTACACCCAGCGACTTCACAACAAGGAAGTTAAAATATAAATAATATAAATATGGATCTTCAATGTTTATGTCCTTTATATTTTGTTACAGTTTTATTTCTTCATGGATTCACAGGTATTTATATATTTATACTTTTCTAATTAATAAGTTTCTAATTAAATGTAGCAATCATTTCCGTAAACATTCTAATCATTGTGTTTACGTTGATAAATATATATTAAGGACAAAATATCTTGATGTAACAGTTGACGATTACCTTAAGTTTGAAGTGTCCGTCTATAAAAGAAGTCATGTAGGTTAAGTATGCGTGTTTAAATTTGACTATTGTAAGGTAAAAGTTCACGATATCGATTTGAGGATGGGTTCGTATACTTAGTAGATTTGAAACTTGATTTATTCAAAACTTAGGCTAAAAGATGGGTCAGTGTTGGTCAACAGACTGTATTATTATGAGACAAAAATAGTATTTTGGGGAAATGGGGGTCAATCCACAAAAACACCTTCTGAACTGAACACTGAATATACTGGTACATATAAAACATATCATAATTGTCACCGAAATAAACTAGTACTGGGAGCCAAAAAATGTACTTTGTGCTGTCTTGCATATGTTGATGAACAAATAGATTATTTAAGACATATAAATTCATACACATCTCAAAATGTCAAAATCTTACATAATTTCTGCTTGTTGTTAAACACAATCTGTAATATATGTAACAGGAGGGAGGACACACCTGAAAAATCACTTCCTCACCAAGTGCCCTGGCTGAGTATCGAACCCCGCCCTCCCCTGTGAAAAGTGAGCGTTCTTTAACAAGGCTTAAAGATCTGGACCAGAAATTCTGGCAGTAAAGCACTTTTTGTTTTAGATCTACTATATACAACAATAATACAAAACGACTAACTCAGTCCTGCTACATAATACATGCACATGTAAATTTCCATGACTAACATGGTTAATTGCTGACCATTATCTTTCTATATCTATTAACAGTTTATTTAGTATTGTGGCAGACCAGACTCTATGCATGGTCGGGTAGCTCAATGGGTAGAGCGTCCAGCTAGTATTTGGAAGGTCCTAGGTTCCAGAGTCGGTTTTACTGCTACATTTTCCCCTTTCCTATTATATTAAGGGGCTCGTCCGACCCTGGGAAGTGGCAGACCAACAGGTTGGAACCTGGTGCATGGTTTTGATTCACTGGAGTTGAATCCCAAAAAGGAACCGCAGAATGTGGCAGATAGGACTTGATAAGTTGCCGGGTAGCTCAGTGGGTATAACTTCCCTCTAATATTTGAAAGGTACTGGGTTGATGTCCTGGTTTGGCTGTTGCATGTTTCCATTTCCTTGTACAGTATTTTAACACCCAACCCCTCCCCTCCCCAAACACCCCCTCACATCCATCGAATATTGGGTGAGACGTGTTCCATGCACGGTATTTTAAGTATTTTTTAATTTCATCTGATAGATTTAACAATGGAATTAGATAATCCCGGACACACTTTAACACCCCAACTGCTTGGACAAACATTTATTTTAAACACTTCAGCACTGCACATGTTCTAAGTTGAAATGTCTAAATAATAAACCGTGTATTCACTATGTTCAAAACATAACTATGTGCCTTTAGTAAGCAAATTAAAAAGAATATACCTACTGTATTCGATCTGTTAACATCTTTGTTGCTGTCGTAAAGTTCTGTTCCCCGACTGCCAGAGTCTTCAATGCAAGAAAATTATGTGACATGGAATAAAATTAACGGTTATAAAAAACAAAACGGACACGTAACGGAATCCCGGAAGTAAACGCCGGCTCTTCACGATTTCATTAAAATTTTATTTTTGAAAGCATTAGGATCTAAATGCACAATTATATTTTTGTATGGTGTTCACGACAGTAAAAGCGTACATTGCTATCGCTTTCTGCCAAGATCGGGATGGGATTCTTTACTATGAAATGGTATGAAATGAGAACGCATGGAAATAGTGTGCCTGGTAAATGAACGTGAAAGAAATATATCCGTTTTATCGTGAGATATGTATTCTGAGACGGGTAATGAATTTGGTTACATATGCATATTTGGAATAAATTTTCGGAATATATTTCGGAATCTAGTAACATATTTTGACGGGATGCATCCAATAATTTGTGCAATTTGGCGAACTGATCTCGTAAGTACAATAAAAAGTAGTCCGGGAAGTTTGCGTGCTACGATGTAAAATCATGACTTTTTATGAAATAAAGAGGCATGTGGATTTAAATAATTCTTTATGAAATCTACGGTAATTTGAATTTATTTTTAAAGGGTATAATAACGTATTTTGATGTTGCGATATTCTTTCACATTTTAAAACGGATTTATCAAGTACATGTAACTTCCGTGTAAGGCAGATTAATCGTATAGTGTCAAGTGCAAACTACAAATGTGGATTTTAAATACTTTAACGATTTGGAAGTAAAATTAACATGAAACCGGAATATTGTGAGTTTATTAGCAGTTTATTAAAAACCTGACTTAACAACAAATTATCCAGTTACATACAAACGATAGAATGAACCTCCTAAAGCAGTCGGGTTTGCAAAAACTCTACTTTCTCCGGCTTTATCCAATATGACAAACAACGATCGATCCTTAAGGCGCAATTGATAAAACTTTATTAAATTTTAATAACTGATCGTCTTTTTCATATATTTATGGAATTATTATTTTCTGTCGTTTTTTACTGAGCAGTACATTCTCTCTTTTTCAAAAACACCATCTGGGGGGATTTTCGTTTATATTCATAGTCCTACTCCAGCACCATTTTCCCAATTACGCCGTACAGCGCCGTACAGCAGCACGGCTGTGAGTAGTAGAGTCTAAGCAGATGAAACCCCCGTTGAGCTGCGCTGCTGCGCCAATCTCAGTTTGCATGACGTCAGAGGTTACAGGGTCACACGTTGTTAAAGAAAAAGGGGAAGGTCCCGGATGTGAGGATACCGGAAGGGAATCCCTAGGTCTAAGAAGAGTTCGGGAAAACCGGATCAAAGTAAAGTACCCCCGAGTCCGTGATGACCCCCGAAGAGTCGGAATAGCGAAAATGCGCGCCGGGACTCGATCTCTTAACCGAAAGTAGACATGTGATATACCGTCGTGTCCGGCTCAAAGAGAAAAATCGTTCGGCGCTAATGCCGAGGTGATCAGACGGACCGTGACAGAGTTATCGCCCTTGAAGTGAATTTCGCGTATCCGGACCCACCGCGTAAACCACTGAGTCTTTGCAGAAATTAATAGCATAGAAGGATAGTCCTCAATCGCCCGGATACGTAGATACTTTATTTGTACAGATCTGTCCAAAAATGCAGATGTGACAGGTGGAAAGACGTGATTGAAATATCCCATAGACTTAACACGGGGACCCTTTGGGTTCGATTCTGTGGAAATTACTAGATCTAGCACCATATATGTATATCATAAGACGCGTCTGGTCAAGACGAATACGTGAAACCTCGATCATAAAGATCGGTTGAGTCATAAGAAAGTTATAACGAAATACATTTCTCTATGGGGAATCCCGTGTTAAAATTTCTCCATAGACTTATATAGGGAAATTGACAGATCGCCTTAACGCACGAACCACTCGACCTCCAGTAGAACTAAACTCATTTTCAGATAGGTGTCATAAAAACGAGCATTTCCATATAAACGTCGTCGAAATCCATATAGAAATAAGCGAGATATGGGTGTTAGAAGTTGGAAATTTTACGTCTTTGTTTACTAAAATTTGAATTTGAAATGCTGCAATCTGATTGGTCGAGAGGTTTTAGGCCCATAATTTCGTTATTATTCCACTTAGAGAGACGAGGGAGGTAGCGTTGGACTCGGAAGATCAAGCCTCATACGTTGATGATAAAAGTCGAACTCGAAAAACGGACACGGACCGGATATAGTCCGGAATGCGCCGCCGCTCCCCCTTCCCCTTGTCCTTCCCCTTAGAGGGAGGAGGAGGAGGAGAGAAGAGGAGGGAGGAGGAGGAGGGAGGGAGGAGGAGGAGGAGAAGGAAGGAGGAGGGAGGAGTAGGAGGAGGGAGGAGGAGGAAGGATCTCTTGTAAAATTATAAAAGTGAGTAACGCTACGACGGCATCATCATAATTGATTAAGATGACGGTGCGGATGGTTCTCAACTCAAACGACTCCAAAGGCATTTATCCCGATAACAATACGATTTCCGAGTTCACTTGTCAAAACCTTTGCAATTTTTGGGCAATTGGGAAGTGGCTTTATTGGAATTTACCTTTCAAGGGGCCAAGAAATTGGTGGAATCGGAATTGGATGTGTGCTGCGACTTAATAGACAGTTCCATTGTAGGTCACCGGGAAGTACCGCTACTAAGACGAGTTTTTCTACAACGGAAACAAGACAACATAATTTACGATCAGCCTTACGGAGTATATTTGAGAAACCGCGAGTTTCAGGACGTCTATATAAGCACTTCCAAACACGAATTAGCTTCATTTCTCACTGGAGAGGTGACCGTGACAGTACATGTCAAGAGAGTATTTTTTTTAAACTATGGCAGGTTCTACTTACGTCTCGGATCCAGAAATGTGGCGAAGATTCTACAAAAACATGTTTAGCGGAAAATTTCAACCGGAACAATACAGACCTCACCAGACTGGAGGATCGGGAATAGCCGGTATGTATGCGGACAGCCCTTATATGATTCCGGTCAATCCTCATATCAAAGAAGAAGAGGAAGTGAAGATCTTTGTAGGAAAACAAGTCACACCTATGGCAGCGGAGGTAGAAAGAGCCATATATAGAGGAAGGACACCCCGTGGTACCTCTCATCCAGACGGGTAATCGGAAGAGGAAACTGAATAAAGATCACCCAACAACAGTTAAAGTTCAAAAAGTGGGAGACAAATGGATGTCGTTGTTTTAATACATTTCAATATCTGCAAGTCATCTTAACAGAAGGAGGAGGAAGAGGAAGAAGGAGGAGAGGAGGAGGAGGAGGAGGTGGAAGGAGGAGGAGGAGGAGGAGAAAGGAGGAGGAGGGGAGGAGGTGGAAGGAGGAGGGAGGAGGAGGAGGAGGCATATATCCACCGTACATAAAGAAAAACTCTCATTTACAATTTACACGTTGAAGAGTCAGCATGTATCAGTGTCCCATATGCAGTAAACAATTTTCCAGAAAAGACAACATGCTTAGACACGTTCAGCAAAAACATCATGGATCAGTTGACTTATCCACGGCATCAGAGGACGTCATGTTTCATCATCCCTTTACCATGCAGATTACGGCACCATCCATGGGAGGCAAACAACGTGGCTACATCGTTTACTCGACGAAAGGTATCGACTCATTGATCCAGTACCACAAAGAATAATATACTGTTACTCTCAGAATCAACCTGCTTATGACGATATCAAGACCATCATTCCAGACACAGAGTTTGTCAGAGGCATTCCGGACGAATTGGAAGAAGAAAACTATCTCGATTCCGAAGTGGCCAATATGATTATTTTAGATGATGTCATGTCAGAGGCTAAGAATGATAAGAGGATTGCCAACCTGTTTACCAAGGGAAGCCACCACAGGAATCTTAGCGTAGTGTATCTCACTCAGAATCTATTTCCGCAAGGGAGAGCATCTCGAGATATTGCCTTAAACTGTCAGTATCTCTTATTGTTTAATAATCCCGTCGACCGACAACAGATTCATTTGCTGGCTAGAAGGATCCAACCCTCTCATCCTGACAGATTCATGAAGGTGTACGAGGCGGCAGTCTATCGACCGTATGGAAACCTGCTCGTGGATTTGAAAGCCAACACCCGAGAAAAAGAACGATTGAAACCCAATATATTGGAAAAGCAGAATAAAACGGACCACATAAAGAAACAGACTGAGTCAATCAGCCGTGACACTACGGAGCAGACAATGCATGAAATGCCCGTCTTGGAGAGAGAAAATAGTATAGATACTCTAGATGATGAGGAGATAAATGAAGACGAATCAAGTCAAGTAGGCGGGGCTTTATACACTGAATACTCCCCACCATGGTATCAACAAATAGAAAGATTCAAAAATCAAGAAGGTAGAGGAGCAAAGCGACCTAGGTTGGAAGAGATAGAGGAAACCACCGACCACAACATATGGAAGAAATTATTTTTACCTTAGGTCATCGAACAAATCAAGCCAAAAATGGAAAACACAATTATTATAGAAAAATACGTGGATATGGGAGAAAATGAAGACAGAGCAAACATTCTAGCCTTTAACGAAAACCTGCCAGAGATGCAAAAAATTATGATGCAACAATTTGTAGGGTATATTTTAAAACGAAACGCTTTAGAAAAAGATTCATTTTACCGCCTCATCATGGACACGGCTCAACGATTATCTTTGGAATACAGAATGGGAGAAGTAGAAACTTGGAAGAAAGTAGCAGAGATGAGAGTCTATCTCATGGATGACATACTACTTTACCAAAAAGAAATATAACGGGAATGTTTGTGGACGTGATGTCATTCTGATACAGCACATGGACGGAGATGGAGCAATCCCAAGTACATGTATATAGACAATTCGTGTTTTTACATCAGTTGGGACTGGTGGACGTACGAGACAGAAAAACAACCCTAAGACTTTTAAACAAGGAACAGATGCAGGCGATGGAAGAAATAATCCGTGCCATAATATCTTCACCCGTTTTATTGGTACATAACGATTATCGTTATTTTAGACGACACATGCGAATTCAGAGACAACTGATAAATCCAAATATCAGTTTTGATCGCAAGAAAGCATCCTGTCTACGATTTCATGGTTTAGTGCCTCGTTTAATGCGAGATTTCTATTTAATGCAAATTATGATCATAGCAGAAAACTAGTAGGGTAGGGAGTTTGGAGAACGAACTATTCTGGAAAGACGAAGTATCATTGCCCTGCACGGAAAGAAAAGTAAGGTACATAGACACAGATCCTTGCTCGGTAATTCCGTGTGGGTGGTAGACTGTTCTCAAAGTTACGGTCTCTAATGCATGGCGTTTCGCCTTGGGTTAGACACTCGGTGCCATCTGTTAGGGGAGTTGCAGATCATTGTTAACCATTCTATGTGTAAATTAAAATAATAGAATGTATACATTAGTTTGTTTGTTTGTTTTCCTCTCCCTCCTCCTCCGCCGGCACTGCCTCCTCCTCCTCCTCCCTCCTCTTCCCTCCTCCCTCCTTCCTCCTCCTCCCTCCTCTTTTCTCCTCCTCCTCCTCCCTCTAAGGGGAAGGGCAAGGGGAAGGGGGAGCGGCGGCGCATTCCGGACTATATCCGGTCCGTGTCCGTTTTACGAGTTCGACTTTTATCACCAACGTATGAGGCTTGATCTTCCGAGTCCAACGCTACCTCCCTCGTCTCTCTAAGTGGAATAATAACGAAATTATGGGCCTAAAACCTCTCGACCAATCAGATTGCAGCATTTCAAATTCAAATTTTAGTAAACAAAGACGTAAAATTTCCAACTTCTAACACCCATATCTCGCTTATTTCTATATGGATTTCGACGACGTTTATATGGAAATGCTCGTTTTTATGACACCTATCTGAAAATGTGTTTAGTTCTACTGGAGGTCGAGTGGTTCGTGCGTTAAGGCGATCTGTCAATTTCCCTATATAAGTCTATGGAGAAATTTTAACACGGGATTTCCCATAGAGAAATGTATTTCGTTATAACTTTCTTATGACTCAACCGATCTTTATGATCGAGGTGTCTACGTATTCGTCTTGACCAGACGCGTATCATGGTATACTCTATATGGTGCTAGATCTAGTAATTTCCACAGAATCGAACCCAAAGTGTCCCCGTGTTATGTCTATGGGATATTTCAATCACGTCTTTCCACCCGTCACATCTGCATTTTTGGACGGATCTGTACAAATAAAGTATCTACGTATCCGGGCGATTGAGGACTATCCTTCTATGCTATTAATTTCTGCAAAGACTCAGTGGTTCACGCGGTGGGTCCGGATACGCGAAATTCACTTCAAGGGCGATAACTCTGTCACGGTCCGTCTGATCACCTCGGCATTAGCGCCGAACGATTTTTCTCTTTGAGCCGTACACGACGGTATATCACATGTCTACATGTCTACATGGTTAAAAGATCGAGTCCCGGCGCGCATTTTCGCTATTCCGACTCTTCGGGGGTCATCACGGACTCGGGGGTACTTTACTTTGATCCGGTTTTCCCGGACTCTTCTTAGACCTAGGGATTCCCTTCCTGTATCCTCACATCCGGGACCATCCCTTCTTTGTTTTACACCTCCACGTGTGACCCTGTAACCTCTGACGTCATGCATATTTAATGAATCCAGCATCCAGCATCTCAACAAGGTAGGATTCTGCGGATACAATACTACTGCTGTGCTATGTTTAAATATACAAGTTATGAACAAAATTTTATTTATATCTTTTAAAACTTGCAACACAAATGATAAGCCGCTTGATCAGTTGAGTAACAGTTAGCAATACATAATATATTACAAATGTATGTCGTCGGTTTTGCTAAAATGTTGATAATTTACCGTAGATTTTCATACATCTTCGTGTCAAAATGTTAATTTATAATGTAAATAATCGTTTTTATTACCTTTTGCACCAAAAGTATCACTTACTTTATTCAACTATATAAATTACCCCAAAAACTAAAAAAAATAGGGGTAGGGTTGTTACCATAGCGAATGTACAGTAAACGAATCCGGTGACCAATATTTTTAATATCTTATTTTTATCAAATAAATGTCAAGCTATATTCATGGAGATTACGAAGCTCTTAGTAATTTGATTGTTAAAAATACATGTATTCTTTTTTCTGTTCCTATTTTTATCTGAAAATAGTGCTAAATATTACCCTGATAAATCTCTAATGCATATACAATTATTCTGAAATCGTGTATTTGTTTTAGTTTGTTACTGTTCAAATCTCTTTAAATCAAAAGAGTAGATTCGCGTCTTTCAACTCAGTCTTGAAAAATAAATGGATTTATCACTATTTAAGTGTTAAAACACTGCAACATATTATTCACTATTCAACTTATGGAGACCTATAAAAACCCCTTAAAAAGGATAAAACTGGGTAATTTCTGCTATTTTTTAAGGTAGATATAGAAAAAGGGAGTCTGCTGACCTATACTATATTTTCCATTTTGCACATCTCCACGTTTTGTTCTACAAAATATATATAATTTATAATGATGTTAATTAAATTTTTTTACTCGAACGTCTTTAAAAGCAAATCGTGCAGCGCCCTAAATAACATGTAGCTGTCAGTACTTTCAGTTCATTCAAATATTTATCGAATGTTTCATTCTCATGTTGTGTTCTCATATTAAACATGTATCTCTCGACTTTCTCGTTTCGCCTGGGGTCACAATACAGTTCAAATCATTTTATGACCTGTACCATGGTTTTATTTTCTGCCTCGGTCTCGTGTGCCCAAGAGATACAACAATAATTTCTCTTTGCCCAATTCTTCAGTTTCATCCATCGTTAATTCAATGTATAAATTGATTTTATCTTTCTATTTTCACCAGACGTCGGCGACATTTATGGATTCAAAGTCAAATTTATAAAGGTATCTTATTCTATATATTGTGAACAATTTGGCCGACCATGGCAGCACGTGCTGTCAAATATTATAGGCAACTCTGGATAAATACTTATCGTAAATGTTTTAATTTTGCTGATACTGTCCCTCATATTATCCCATGTTCTTGTCTCATCTGGTTTTACTTGTGATACCATGTTACGTGACGCATTCATATAGTTAGACATTAAAACTACCGACTAAAAAACAAAGTAAGACATGACATGCTGACCTAGATTCTTTATATTCCAGAATTCCATCCGAGATACAATATAATATCCAAAGCGGTACGCGGACCCAGATATGTCAGTAACACATACATGTTACATATACAAGCGGTCGTTATAAGTTAACATGTAGTCCTGCAGTTTAAACAGTACACATTTTTCATCCAACGAAATCTGCAATAGTCCTTTCTACACATTGTCTACCTGATGAAAGACTTATGATATAATGTTTTTAGCTGGACTAAGATGACAATTATGTCTGAAAAGTGTCATTAGCCATGTCTTCAGTCGTCTCAACATTAGGTTTTCAACTTTTTTGTTTTTTAACTAATAATTCAGCTAGCCATTATTTATCAGATGAGTGTATCAGGTCCAATGGGCCTCTTGTTTTTACAGGTTTTAGTACTTTAAGTTTGGGTTACTTGATGGTGCTGGTGTAAGGTTAAAGAACATGTGTTTATAAATATGTATTGTTTTATGATTAAAGATGCAGCATGGACGCTTACCGGATCATCAGAGTTTGCTGTAGCTAATGAAGACTTTGTATTGACATGTACGCCAGATGGTAATGGTGGTGCTGTCATTTTATGGAAAAGAAGTGGGACAACCTTAGCAGCTATAGACAACACAAATACATGTAATATCCAGGTCGGTTCAGATTCACAATACCAGTACACATGTGAACCAGGACCTCTATATAAACTAACAATACCAGCTAATGTGATGACAAACAGTCAGAACAACATGGTATGGAGATGCAGTAGTGCATTTGGTGGAACTGGTAATAGTGCGGAATATACGCTTACTGTGACAGGTATGTAAAATATTTTGAACTTTCTTAAAGGTATCATTGATATTTGTTATGCTGAATATATTTTTAAGTGTTGCAGATAAATATATTTTATTTTATATCATATGATAACAGTGACATTTTATTTAACAAAGTAACCTGGTATAATGAATATAAGTTTTATGTAAACTTGCATGCAAGCGTGTATCATAAAGCATGTTTAATTATGTAAAAGCAAAGGTCAAGGTCATGAAGGTGATTTGGATGTAGGGGTATCTGAGCTTGGACTCTTGTTGAGGAGACACTAATGGAGAAGTATTCATGTACATACTTGATATGTCTCTAAAATCAAAGGATCTCAATGACATATTACCATCTTAACTACTTCCTGTTGTCATATCCAATTTATAAACTGTTTAGTGTTAAGATTAATTCTGCCCATTAATGTTAATTCAGGAGGATATTTACCAGTCACGTAATGAGGCATTGTACACAATATATAAATATATTCAAAAGCATGACTATGTCCTTAAGTTTAATATTGATGAACTGAGCATCCATCA
Organism: Anadara kagoshimensis; assembly: GCA_021292105.1. Taxonomy (NCBI): domain Eukaryota; kingdom Metazoa; phylum Mollusca; class Bivalvia; order Arcoida; family Arcidae; genus Anadara; species Anadara kagoshimensis. The sequence goes on from CM037866.1 coordinate 36,516,465, forward strand.
CTATCTGTTTTGAAACAATGCCATTTGAAGTACAAATTATTTATTATTAAAACATCATTATTTGGCGATGAGATAAAAGAAGGACTCTCATATTGATGTCCCAATTATCGCAGACAGTTGATTGTCGGTTGTTGTCAGGGTAGCGAGTCATTAACCTCATTTCAGATTTGCTCATTGTCCTTTGAGTTATAGCCCTTTGACTGAAAACAGTTACATTATCTAAAACACATGACTGGATCAAAAATCTGATTTAATTTTTAGCTTTTTCTTAGTCTTAAACTAGTGTGAGGGTGAGTCAATAAGTAACCAGCTTTGAGATTCTTCTCTTCTTTATCATTGTAATTGTCCTCTAGTGTGATGCACTTACAAAATACTTCAAGTGTCATCAGCCCAGAACTGAAATCAGGGTCCTTTCTATTGGCCCACTCCTCAACTCTCAGTGGTGGGGCAGGATGGGGTATTAATTCATACATGTATCCCTCTGTAGCATCCATCTCTACTTTGCAAGTTTGAACTCTCACATTGGTCCTGTTGCAGCAAAACACCTTTAGAGAGTTTACCTTAGCACTTTTCATGGATGGTGGTTCTCAGATGGTCTAGTTCGCATTGAACACTTCAGTTATTGTAAAATGTCCAACATAATAACACCAAAATACGGTAGTCATCGCCTTGCTTGCAGATGATTGTGTCTTTAACTTCTTCGACTTCAAGACCCAGGCCCTACCCACTGACGACATTAAGCTATATTGTCTGGCTCGTAATAATGAACCTAAGTCTTATAAACAGTCACCAGACACAATAGAAAATTTCCGTTTGTCCTAAGATGCTTCAGCAAGATGCTTTGGTTGTCATTTGGTTATCACTAGTGGGATGATAGCTTGTGCATACCTATAAGAATGTGGCCAGCTACCATGTGACATGCCTGCACTTTTTCTTCCACCTGAATTTTCCTATTAGAATGTACAAGATCCCAACATTTGCCACACATTTGTCTTCAGTGGCATCCATTGGGCTTCCAGACTTGGATTTATTGTCTGAAGACATCCTGCCCAGAATTTAACCTGGGCATAAGATGGTGCAGGAGACCCATAAATTGTATTTTCTTGCCTGTTTTACCTTTTAAATACAATTTCCAAATTACAGCATGGTCCTTAACTTAAGATGAAAAGTATGTCATTGCATAAATAGCCATATTTAACAATTAATATCTTATTAAAGAATAACTAGATACACATGCATATGGCCCTATAACTTCAGAAAAATTTGCCATGTTCTTTAATTAATGTGATTGATCATTGAACCCCTGCATGAGATATTAGATATATCCTAAGATTAGTGTTAAGGCCCATAGTCTTCCTGTTATTATGTTATAATGTCTGCTTGCTCCTTGACTATAACACAATACAGCTGCAAGCTGCATTACAGTAATTATTAGTTGTTTCAATTTTGTTTAGTTAAATGTTTCTACATCTAACTATTTTGACATTTTGACAGCACAACAAAACATCAGAAATCAGAAAGTGTCATCAGACAAATTAAAAGCATGATGGTAGTAATTAGAATTTTAATAAAAAATTATAATATAACTTATTCCAATTATTTCAACTTATTTTTACAGTACTAGTCAGCAATGTAACTATACATGGTGATTCTGGATATCCAGATAGAAATGTTATATATGAAAATACACCAAAGACATTTAAATGTATAACTGATGGATGTCGTCCTAAAGCTAATATAACTGTAACTACAAGTGGTGTTACTAAAATAATGAAGACAGAGACACAAAGTACACAGAGTGATGGTCTGATTGTATCTACAGTGACACAAACTATAACAGCTACTAGAGGAGGTGGTGTAAAAACTATCCAGTGTTCAGCAGTGAATATACAAGGGAGACAACCTGTAACATCAGACACAGTTACTCTAGATGTGTATTGTGAGTACTACACTTTCGTGTGTTTTTATTGATTTAACATTGTAAAGATAGTTAGTTATAGTTGATGTGAAATATGGATTTGTGGGAAAAGAAAGTGATTTTGCAGTTTGAAATGGTACATCTTTAAGTGAAGTTTGATTTTTTAACATCTGCAGAAGATAATTTTAATAAATATTATAGTACATATATTATACATTATTATACATTGTCGTTGGATTCATTTTCATTTTATCAAAATAGGTAGGTAATCGTAGCTGATTAATTTGTTTTTGCATTAATTTTGGTTTTAAATATTTAAAATAAAAGAAATATGTAATTAAAAACATTTTAAAACAAACAAAAAGAGAGTAATTGTTTTTTGGGATTAAAAATTCATCTATAACTTTTATAGATGTACCTTTTATAGCATATACATGTCTTAATATATCAAATTGGAATGATTTTCAGATGTTCCATCTGTAGAACCCACTCTGACAGGATACACTACTGGAACAATTCTGTATGAAGGTGACAATGATATAACATTAACCTGTCAACAGTCTGGTGGTTATCCATTATCTACGATCAATTGGTCATGTGAAGGAAAAACAGGAACCCCAAACAACAGTGGAACATTGGCTAGTTCATATGTACAATTAAAAGTAGACAGAAACCTTAATGGGAAAACGTGTACATGTACTGTACAACATCCACATATAACTGCTTATACCAGGACAAAATCTGCAAACTTTACTGTTTATTGTAAGTATTATTATTTGTAAACATTATTTATTTTATTTAATATTAATTGTAGTGATCTGTTGTAAACTATTTACGATTTACTTTGAATATAACAGTACAGCAGTGGCATAATAGAGGAAAGTCACATTTGGTGAACCATTATATTGACTTGATAAAAACGAGGCCAACACTGTAACACTGTCACATCTTGCTCAGAAACTGTGTTGTGCATTAAAAACAGGGCTGATTATATTATCATTAATTTAGCTATTATTTCAAAATATGTCATAGATTATGACCAGTTACTGAGGTTTACTTTTAATATCAGCTCACCTGGCCAAAATAGTATTTGCATTACATATTATACCAGTTTTAATTTTACAGTACTAGACAGCCTTTTCAGAATACAATTCTTCATCATGTTGAAAAGCTACCCAAAGGACCAAAATATATTTTACCAAATTAAGCTAATGGTTACTTTGCATGAGGGAGTATACCTTAGTTTTTGAGAAATTTCAAATTTTAACTTGCAGGAAATTTAGACAATTATAGTATTATTATTGCTTGAGATATTTTATTTATTTATTTATTGTAATGTTTAGTTGTATATCTGATTATATCTACAAGATTTTCCTGTTATTTTTTTCCTATTGAACCAGTTCTGTGTAAAAGATAATCTTAATTGGCTAAGAAATGACTGCATAATCAAAAAGCATGGTTAAATCCAATAACATGCCATACTGTTCTTTATATATTAAGAGACAAATTCTCAGCCTAGTTATAATAAATTTTATCAATTCAATGATGATATTCATATTCTGGTCGAAACTCGTACAATGATATCTTGATACTTACATATTGCAGTTTGTAATATCTATAAAATCTTTTTCATGTTTATGTTTTATAGTTTGTTAAAATTTTATCTGAATTTTTATTTTAATATTGTCTTAAACGTTGTTGCTTTTACAATTCTCATAGAAAATAAAATTGAAAAACCACAAAAATACTGTAACCGAAAGATAGTTGTTCATAGAAGACAAAATCTGAATAATCAATTTGGCTTTTTCCATCAAGAAATAACAATTTTTTTTATATAATATTAAAATTTGTTTTTTATTTTTTTTTTTATTATTTTTGCATTTGATTTGTTATGTATTTTTATATCATACTAAGATTTATTTGTAATTAAGTATTTCATTACCTATTTTTCTGATTTCTATTTTCCAACAATTTTTTCAAAAATATTCAACTGTTATCACCTAGAATATACAATTATCTAATTAAATGAGCTAACCTATATAATCAGCTGATTAGGAGTTAAATAAACAGTAGCGAGAGGAGAGAATCAGGCATATTGATAATCTCCTAACTTTATTTATTTTTGATTTTAAAAGGTAACATTCCTTAATGACACCAGGTAAAAGTTAAATTTAATTAGTATGTATCAGTAATTTGCATTGTATCATAAATAAACATATCCATGCTTGATTTAAGTATGATTTTCTTCTGCCTGTTACATTGTTGGCTTTGTTTTGAATTTGAATGTCAATTAAATTGTTTAAACTCTATTGTCCCTAATATATTTTTGATATTTTATATACAATGATCATTGATTTCAGATCCTCCGTCTCCAGCATTACAAACATCTGGTACCAGTTTTCCTTGGGTAATGAATACACAAGGAGTTCTGAAATGTACCACGACACCTGGTAATCCTCCAGCTACAGGGTACAAGTGGATAGCGAACAATCGGGTGATAGCTGGACAGACAACTGATACATATACCATACCCTTATTACAAAGTGAACATGATAGATTACCGATACAGTGTGAAGTGTCAAACGAATATACAGTACAGAGACCACCAGCTATAATATCTAATACATTGATACTGGATGTACAGTGTAAGTATAAATGTATAATGGGAGATATATAATATACTACAGTGTAGAGTGCCAAATGTATATACAACACAGAGACCGCCAACAGCTATAATATCTAATACATTGATACTGGATGTACAGTGTAAGTATAAATGTATAATGGGAGATATATAATATACTACAGTGTAGAGTGCCAAATGTATATACAACACAGAGACCGCCAACAGCTATAATATCTAATACATTGATACTGGATGTACAGTGTAAGTATAAATGTATAATGGGAGATATATAATATACTACAGTGTAGAGTGCCAAATGTATATACAATACAGAGACCACCAGCTATAATATCTAATACATCGGTACTGGATGTACAGTGTAAGTATAAATGTATAATGGGAGATATATAATATACTACAGTGTAGAGTGCCAAATGTATATACAACACAGAGACCGCCAACAGCTATAATATCTAATACATTGATACTGGATGTACAGTGTAAGTATAAATGTATAATGGGAGATATATAATATACTACAGTGTAGAGTGCCAAATGTATATACAACACAGAGACCGCCAACAGCTATAATATCTAATACATTGATACTGGATGTACAGTGTAAGTATAAATGTATAATGGGAGATATATAATATACTACAGTGTAGAGTGTCAAATGTATATACAACACAGAGACCACCAACAGCTATAATATCTAATACATCGGTACTGGATGTACAGTGTAAGTATAAATGTATAATGGGAGATATATAATATACTACAGTCTAGAGTGTCAAATGTATATACAATACATAGTCCACCAGCTATAATATCTAATACATCGGTACTGGATGTACAGTGTAAGTATAAATGTATAATGGGAGATATATAATATACTACAGTGTAGAGTGTCAAATGTATATACAATACAGAGACCACCAGCTATAATATCTAATACATCGGTACTGGATGTACAGTGTAAGTATAAATGTATAATGGGAGATATATAATATACTACAGTGTAGAGTGCCAAATGTATATACAACACAGAGACCGCCAACAGCTATAATATCTAATACATTGATACTGGATGTACAGTGTAAGTATAAATGTATAATGGGAGATATATAATATACTACAGTGTAGAGTGCCAAATGTATATACAACACAGAGACCGCCAACAGCTATAATATCTAATACATTGATACTGGATGTACAGTGTAAGTATAAATGTATAATGGGAGATATATAATATACTACAGTGTAGAGTGTCAAATGTATATACAATACATAGTCCACCAGCTATAATATCTAATACATCGGTACTGGATGTACAGTGTAAGTATAAATGTATAATGGGAGATATATAATATACTACAGTGTAGAGTGTCAAATGTATATACAATACATAGTCCACCAGCTATAATATCTAATACATTGATACTGGATGTATTGTGTAAGTAATATAACGAATATATACAACATCGGAAGAAACATTTACGGTAAGCAACTTTCATTTCTAAACTATTGTACGATATGTTTCATGGTTCTGACTGTAGAGAAAATATAAAAGAAAAATATGTTTGAAGTACAAGCGTCACCGTGAAAGTCCTTGTATGTTTTCTACCCGTGGTATTTTCATTTGTGTGTGAAATTTGGTCTGTCTTTTTAACTATTTGTACGAGGCATCACATTTGAATCACAATAACCGTTTATGAAGATGCTTGTCTTAATAAATATTTCAACAGGGAAAATATATAAATTAAAACTCAAAGATGAACATGAAATCTTTAACCAAAAAGAGAAACAAAGTATACTGAACAATCCAAGTGAGTAATTAAACAACTAAAATTGTAGCGGTTAAATAATTGTCCAATCGTCCAAAAATATAATAGCTGCAGTATATAGTTTAACGTGTCCGATCTGACGTATTCAAATTTAACTAAAGATGGCCATTATAATAACACCTAGGGAATGTAACATGAAAGATAAACCATAATTTTGTATATAAAAATATATTAACAACCACCTGAAATATCTATTAATGAAAACAATTCAGTGTTTGCGTAAAAATGATTGCCAATAAATCTGTTCTTGTGTACAAATGAAACTAAAAAATGACAATGTAACTATGAGATTAGGAAAATCGTTTTTTAATCTTAACAATAGCGTCAAGAACAAACATAATTTAATTGGCGGATGTAATTACCACTTATTTGTTATACCCGTATAACCATACGCTTGTAACTTCCTACATCGATTGAATAGGATCAAATAGTCCAAATTTGAATTAAAACAAAATTTTATTGATAATTTTCCAAAAAGTTGCTGTCTAAATGATTAATGATCGATCTTTGATTGTTATGAACTACAAAAAAGCGATCCGACCGTATGACGAAAACAAAATGACGGATCTAAAACCGTATTTAGGGTTTTTATCAAATTAATTAATTATTTGACCCAAAGATGGCAAATTTCAATTAAATATACTTTGTTATCACTAAATGGATGTTTTTTACAACGAATCATAAAGTTATAAAGCCCATGTGCATGTATACTATAAAACACGGGTATAAAAATGCATGGTAATAACACATTTGTTATTGACACGTACAAGGCAAAAACCACTTTTTTAATTATGTTGATTTGAAACATGTTTAATACTTTATAATTGCCTGTACGATGCATGATCAGAAGTACACATTAAGAGGATTTGGAATGTAAATGCTATACAATTAATTTGCATTATATGATAAATACATTTTTGTTGTTTCTGCTAGTTTAAGAACTTACCTTATATATTATAGATACACCAATTATAACTCTAGATACTACAAACATTACAATACAGGAAGGTTCTAGTCGTAGTAGACCGTGTTCTGCTGTTGGTAATCCAACACCTACAGTTAAATGGTACAGAGGAAATAGTGAGCTGACATCTGGAACAGGGACCTCAGCTACATTGGTGTTCAGTAATATAGACATAAATCAGACTGATACTTATATATGTAAAGCTACATCTACTGGAATACGGAACTTTGTGTCCAGCAAATCTGTGTCCGTCATTGTATATTGTAAGTATTGAGTAAAATGTTAATGGAGATAATTACAAAGATTATATTTAAGATAATTATGTGGCTAACTCTTGTAACATTTATTAATATAACATTTCAGATTTTTAATATTAACAATTTCTACTCCAGTAATATCTTATTGATTTGATTTTATGCCATCTCAATTAATTTAAACCAAACATAACAATTCGTGTCGAAATCAAAACCAAAAAACAAAATTAAAACTTTGAAGCTGAGAATTGAGGTTATGTCATTTATAATTAAATAAGACATATACGCACTACACAACAACCAGTCAAGTCAGCTGTAATGCATAATAGAATTATAATATATAATTAGAAAAATGAGGCCAGAATAACGTATTTGGATATTCCATACTATATACGAAACTGGAGAGTATGCTACAAATATGGAATTAACATTTAGTGTTTAAAGTTGTCACGAATGTATGCTATATATATGGTATTTACATTTTGTAATTAAATAATTACATATTTTATACTCCAGATCCTCCCGTCGTTACAGTCACCTTACAAAATACAACAGAGAATGCTACACACGTTGTGTTTACTTGTAATGCTGATGGATTACCAACAAATTACACATATTATGGATGGAAACAGTATATAGGCAATACACTTGTACGGTCATACATAGATTTTAATGGGATGTTATCCGAGAGTAACAGAAAAATAACAATTCCTAAAGTCTCATTCGAAGATACTGGGAGATACCTTTGTTATGCTGAAAACGGAATTCAAGGGAGACAGCCAGTTGTCCTTCAGCAAGGATATTCATATTTCGATGTTAAAGGTATCTTTAATTTCACAAGTACTATTGGTTCATACAGGTACCAGTATAAAAGTTTGCACATTCAATATGCTATTGTCTTTACTATTAAATTAATAACCGGTAACAAATTGATGATTTGATTTTGAGACAAAAACATACTGTTATATCTTTTCTTCGCCTCTTGCACACTAACATGATATAATATAAACAGAAATTGCATGTCGTCAAAATATACTACTGTCAAAATTTGCTGTTAGCTAAAATCTGAAAATCGTAGTATGTTTTGTTCTGTGTAAACATGGAAGCACTTTCGTCGTTAATTTTGCCAATAGCGCCAGTAGAGAACGCACAGAATTTTGACGCCATCGACAAGTAACGTAACAATACGTCATAAAAATAGAGACCGATTTTTATCTTTCTTTGTATTTGTACAAAAAGGCATGTGTCCTTGACTCATGATTCTTTTATATTGCAAGATTATGTTTTTTATTGTACATTATTTTTGCAGCTAAATTATGCACAAACAACGTAGCTATAGTCCTTTAAATTTTAGAATTATTTAACTTTTTTGAACAAATGGCAGGTCCCGAAACAGCACATGGAAAACATTGCAATAGTTAATGTCGAGGAAACATCAACAATGTCCTTATCTGTGAAAGCACTAGGTTTTATAAATTATAAATGTTAATAAAACATAAATGTTATACAGATTATGCAGATTGCGCGTGTTTCCCCGTCGTTTATCAACTGTTGTGCAATTTGATCGTGGTTCGCCGTAGTTTATCAACTCTTAAAACACACAAAACACTATGGTGATTTTTAAATAATACTAGAATCGAACTTATTAATATCTTTGGTTTTCTTTTTTGTTCATAGTGTCGGCAAAATTTCGGATAGACGAAGATGTTCGTAAAAAGGGAGACATTGACAAGACGCTTGTGATAAGAATTCCATTCTATAGTAATCCTCCGGCAAAATGGAGTGATATTGTATGTTTGAATATAAGTAATGGTCAACAAGTTTCCAACTCAAGTTTTACAACATATGAACTAATAAATGAGATTGTTGACAAATTTTTTTATGGAAAATATGTCAAAATTAATGGTCAGGTCATAATATTAACAATAAGTGTATTATCAAATTCCCATTTAGGAAATTACAAAATTATTGTTAATAATGGTGGATTACAATCGTCATACAACTTCAAAATAGTTTCTGGTGGTAAGTATGTTCTGGCAAAATAATTTGTTAGATTACATTTAGTTTTAACATGTTTTACATGCAATTAAAAGATAATTTGAATTATTTTATGCGAATACTTAATTCTTAATACACTAGATATAAAATTGTCAATTGCATAATTATTTTTACATTTAGAGATAGTCAAAACTGTCTATAAGTGAATAAGTGGAGCCAATCAACTTGAGCGCAATACATAAGTAGCCCTTATATACAGATTCAATTAGCACAAATAAAGATCAATTGGAATAATATGTCACTGACCTTTTAAAGCAAATAGAGATGATTTTAAGGCAGGCTCGACTGTATAATTGTATCAATTTATAATAAAGGTTTAAGAATTGAACAGTAGAACTTTGAATCAAACATTATGTTTATCAGTAATTTCATAATCTACACGCTCAAACCAATAATATTAATAATGAATGGGATGCATTACAAAACGTTTAACCTGGAGTTAATTTTTATAATATTGAAAAAAACCAATTATAACTATTATTGGAAAATTTTGCTGGAATATCATTTTCAAATATATAGTATTTAGTATTAATATTATTTTATTTTCATTTTAGCCACACCTGAGCATCCTAGAAATCTGAGTGTATTTGCGACGAAGTATAATTCAATCTCTTTGAAATGGGAGCGAGGATATGACGGGGGTTATCCTCAAACATTTGTGATCTTAGTTAAAGATATGTTGTCAGATTCAATAAGAGAAATCCTCGTTAAAGATGATGAAAGTAGTAGCTACTTTTTGAAGACAATCTACGATTTGCTTCCTTCAACAACTTATCAGATTATGATATATTCAATGAATGAAAACGGAAACAGCAGTTATCTCTCAGTTATAGTTTTGGTTAGAGGCGTGTTAAAAGGTATAAAGTTATATCTTCCTCAGGTTCAATCATTTACAAAGATAAATTAATAAGTGAATTAAGACCAGAATACCTTTATTTAATTAGGAAGGATCAGTCATATTTTTAAAAATTCTTGTTTTGTTTTAAATTTATTAATAAACCGAAAATGTTATTTAAGAAATGAAATTCTGATCATGGTATTTCAATGGGTAATGAAAGATAGTGTGGCGCGTGCCAAATTTTATGAAAGGCGAAGATAATTCTTTCTTTTAATAGACATTTTGTACCTTGGCGCTATTTTTTCCATATTTGCTAGTGTGACATAGGGTTTTAGTCATGTGAGATCGGCGTGTCTCACATGACTTCCTGTGTAGGACATGACGTGATATTAAGGGGAAATTGTTACATATCAAGAATTATGACCCCCATTGTCTTTCATTGAGAATTACAATACAATTGCTTCTGTATGTTTCATCGAAGACAGGTACCAGTCATATAATATAACCTATACAGCAAGTATATAACGGATCATACAAATCGTTTTTTTAATTTAATTCCTAACTGATTTAGGAATTCTATATGTAGTGTGCAATAAAGAATACAAGAAAATAGTGTTTATTATTAACGTAAATTGATTTACTGGGTAGATTTAGCGGACATTAAAAATTGAGGCTTCATTATTTGATAACAGTTTGAATCAATACACCTCATCATACAGTAATTGTATGATAATTAGTTTTGGTTTTATCCTTTTTTGATTTTTTTTTGTTTAAGATTTTTTGTTTCATTTTTTGAAGACTTCATAAATTAACAGGACCAGGGTTTTTCTTCACGATGTATATAAATGTGTTTATGACAAATAAAGACACAACCAAGTGCCTACATTACTGAGTTTGATGTTTAATTTCAGATAGTATTAGTGCAGTCAGCCAGAGCGTCAGTAACACACCTGTTATAGCATTATCTGTTGTTATTGTGATACTTGTTGTGGTATTTGTCATTATTATCATTGTAATTTGGCGGCGAGGACATAACAGTCCAATAACAGGTATTTAGTATTTAATATAAAAAGAATCTGTATTTTGTATATGTCATAAAACTAAACTTATAATTTTAGTTTTTAAAAGGTTTCGATATTGATGGGTGAGACAAAATGACAGACATATAAACACAAATTCTGTCATGAATTATTGTCATAAGAAATCATCTCAAATTTATTAGAGATGTTTAACTAATTTGCCACCTTTGTGTTTGAGTATACCCTAAATATTAATTTACATTTGAATACATCTATACTCTGGTCACTTTAAGATATTTACGAATTACAGTTTTCAAAGATATGCAAAACTTGTTATTTGCTTTTTTATTTGGAGTAAAATGTAAAACACTAATAAATAAAGGGAGTTAAAGCATAAATATAGGCCTTTAAAATTAAAGGTTTGAAAACTAGAAAATTAAGTTAAACTTGATAAACGAAATCGGGTATATAACAATACGCACTAAAATGTCAAACTCTGGTGATTTCTCTGAATTTAAGAGGTACTGATATTTTAATATACGTCACATATAGTACTGTCGCGGTCATATGAAAGTATTTTGTAAATTTGTGATTGTTATATAAATTCCCAAATTAAAAAAAAGTTCATTTTTGTAAGACCATTTTGAAACTCGATTGTCAATATGTTATTTTACTTAATAGTATATAATAACCGTTAACTGTTTAAAGCTGCATTAGCGTAATATATACAGTGATGTGAATTGTCATTATTAGGAGAAAATGGTTTTCTTTGTACTATTAACTATCACCAAAGTGTAATTATTTGACTGCAAATCACAATACACGTGCTATAAAGTTACATATTTGTTTTTTTTATTATTTGCCTCAACAAGATAAAATTAAAATTGGTATATGTAATATATATCAAATAATAATTTCATTAACAATTTTTTTGAAGGCCAAAGTATTGAAGAAAAACCCAAAGTAGCGTAAGTATATACACATGAAATATCAACAAATTTCAATCACAACTGTGGCCTATGAATCAGGTAGTTGTAAGCGAGATATCGTAAAGAATCCGATTGTCAAGATATGCTTCCCTATAGTTCATTTTTTGAAACAAATAGGTTGAAAAACAAAACACAACATACATTTTCTTTGTGTATACAGCACATAATTATATACTTTGTACTACACTTTGAAGTGAACTACATGAAGTACATCTGTCAAATTCATATCAAAAACAAAGGTATATCTTTCACCTGTTTTAAAACGCCAAGAAATTAATTCTGTTAAATACATTAAACAATAATTCAATGCTATATGATACTTTAGTTACTCAAGCTTATCGAAATATTTCCTTATATTAAATATATCTGACTTGTTTAATTTTCAATATATAGTATATTTTTAAAAAACTCAATTTACGATGAATGGCATTTGCAATTTCAAGTTTTTTATTTTTTTTTTTAAATATTATATTTAATACTTTAAGTGATTTGTGAAATAATATAAAGAAAATTAAGTTAGAAGGAATGTGAATACTTAGTCCTTTTTAATTTACTTGTTTCTTTGTCCAGAACTCATTACGAAGACATATCTCAGAGTAACCAAGAAGCAGCCGTATATGAGGGGATGAATACAGGTATTTTATCAAGAGTGTTATAAAAATAGTATAAATTTAACAAATACTTTTCCTTGTTTTTTTTCTAGTGTTGTCCATGTTCCTATTCTTTGCATCGTTGTCTTTTATTGTGTAGTTTTGTTGTTTTGTTTTATTTATTATCTAATAATACAATTTTAAGAATATTGACTAACGGCGGAGTTTCGGTAAATAAATCCCGGGTCCTTCCAAAAACACAAGTGTTTATATATATCTCTCTCTCTCTTTCTCGTGACGTTTTACGTTTTATAGTCAAATTTTAAAATCATTTCATATTATTGTTACAATGTGAATAATGGCATGAATTTAAACTATATTTTTTAACTTTAAAATGACATACATTTAACTTTTCAGACCATGAAAATCAAAATGAGAGGTGAGTTTCAAGTCTTAATAAAAGCACAATTTATCAATTTCTTATTATTGAAAAAGAGAATCTTTATCCTCACAATGTTCGGCAAGCACGAAAAACTCACTTGTAAATTGAGTTCAAATGCCGCGCATTTTGTTTATCGATAAGCCACCGATAAATTAACTTTCATTTTTTAACTGTTATACCTTAGACTGAAATCATTTCATAAAGTTTTGGTGAAATTCATTTTGATTTGTATTTTAATATAAGTAGCTTAAACAATATTGTACTTCAAGGTAAGTTACATATTGCGATAAGGCGTTACATATAATAGCGATATGTTTAAAACATGTAAGTTTATACACATAATCATGTTAAAGCATTAGTGAAACTACCCGATATATAATTTATAAATGTTATATTTTAGTCTGAAATCATTTCGAAAAAGAGCATGGTTTTGATTAAGTTGTGGTGAAATTTATTTTGTATTGTTTTTCAATATAAGTTACTTGAGCAATTACGAGATGGCATACATATAGTAGCGGCATATTTTTATAGAAAACTTTAAATATGTTAGTTTATACACATAGTTATCAAAAAAACATACTAATCCATTTCCGAATCACAATCCAAAAGCAAAGTAAAAACTTTGGAACTGACAAGTTAGGTTAGACACGTGAACTTCCACCAGGGAAGTGAGGCCGGGTGCTCTGGAAGGATAAACACCTCCTGTTTAGCTAGGTATACACCTGCAACATGTGCAATTAAAATTGTGTGAAAGGAACATGGAACTATGAGACGTCAAATATATCCAAGGCAATCCTGGACACAGAGACATCAAACTTATCAACAATACTGTGATGACGGCCATAAAAACTTTTGAGGCCCTTGATAAGCCTAGGCTTGCAATTTCCCTGAGTCAACAATTTATTTGCAAGCAGCCTACTGCGTTGTACAAAGTCCCCGTAGTGGGAACAACGTCTACTATAGCGTATTATTGGGAAACCAATACACCATAAGCAGCAGAAGCAGGTATATTGCTGCATAAAAAGGAAAGGTGACAATAGAAAAATTGAAGTCATCACGTTTGTCATAAAGTTTCAAATGTAGCCTTTCCTGTGCGTCATTATTCAGGTATAAATCTAAATATGAAGCAGAACTTGAGGAACTAGTCGTATCTTTTATTTCAAGCTCACTAGGATAGATGATATTTACATAGTCTTCAAATTAAGGATTGTTAAGAGACAGAACGTCATCTATATATATATGTATGTTGAGTTAAATGATTTGGCGACAGTTTTCTCTCCAGATTTAACAAGGTTCTGCATTAATTCTGCTTCGTAAGAATAAAGAAACAAATCGGCAAGATATGGTTCACAGATGGTACCCATTGGTATACCGATTGTTTGCTGAAAAGCTATATTACCAAACACAACAAATATGTTATCAATCAAAAATTGATGGTATCTTCAGTATTTTTTTGTTTAAAATCCGTATGGTGATTGACAAAATAACCAGAATCCCTGTTCAGCACCAGATATTTGTATCTTGGCTTACCGTTTTTTGTAGAAGAAAGACAAGTGAATAATTTCTTTAAGATGTTCTTTTCATTTTAGAATGAGTGATTATGGTGTATAGTGAAGGAAAATCAAATGTTTTTATACTTTTTACATGAGATAAAATATTAGAAGCAAGCTATTCAAGTAATTCTTTAGAATTTTTGAGAATCCACATTTAATTGATGCCAGATGATTAATATACTTTTTCTGAATAAGACTGAAGACCATCTTTGACGATGTTATCTTTATGATATCTTTATGCTATAGACTTAGTGAAACTATAATTTGTAAATGTGTTTGAAGTCATTTTGATTGTTATGTCTTCAGCAGAAGTGGTCACACATACGAAAGTTTAGAATCGACGACAGCTGCAGAAAATCAGAACACGTATCAATCGCTGGAGAAAACAGAAAGTTAGTAACTATCCTTGTTTAACTGTAGTCCTTTGGTCATTAACTACCATTGTCATTTGTAGTTTTTGTATAATGAACACCTGTTTTAACACATCCTCTTCAATCTGTTTGTGAATCAAAGAAGTAAAATCATTTAAACAGTAAGAATATCCAGAAAATACATCTAACGTAAACTAGTGAACACAAAAGCGATTTTATATCAAGAGATAAACAAATGTCTGTTTAGAAATCACTGACCATTTTGCATGTTTGTTTCTTTTTTTTTTTATTTGCTGTTTCGTGTTTCTGTTGCTTAAATATAATCGAATAAAAACTCCACATCAAAAAGAAGTAGCAGGTGTTTTTTATTTTGTTTTTTATTTGATGTTATTTTCTTTAATTTGTTTATTTATTTATCTAAATTTTTTGCTATCCTTTATTATTGTGGTTTGGAAATGAGCCGATCTGTTTTTTATAATACATCCAATTATATTTAAACTATGTTAATTGGGTTTTTTATTTTTGTTCACCTTCAAATCTTGTCTGTGACCATTCACATTTTCGGTTATACTGTATCAGTAGTAATATATACTTAACAATGTTAATATTTGACAATTATAGGTCCTGAATCGGGAGGAACTTCAATAGAACTGTATGAAAATACAAAACTCACTTCATAAAAGTGGCTTTTCTACGATTATTGTTGATGGATTAAAAATTCAACTGATATACGGGAGGCAGTGTAGAAACACAATATTACAGAACTGAAACCTGGTGGTATTTCCATAGGACCCAATACAATATCTACTTGGTAATAATCACAGTTATTTTTGTATATACTGCTGCTTTGTACAGACGTTGTAGATAGTTAAAGATTTTCATAATTATGTTATTATTGTTTTATGAAAGTACAGAGCAATAAAAATTAAAACGTGAATTTAAAGATCATTTAAATATATATACGCTCAGAGATGTTGTTATACATTTATACAGACTTTATACACAACATCATATAATATTGTGGGAAAATGCAAATAAAAATTATTAAAGGTTTGCGTAATAAAGTATATATTCAGTAAGTAAAATCGGGATTTACATGATGTCAGTATTATGTGCAATCAATCGTTTGGCATACATAGAGAAAACACTGAATAAATGTGTATTAGAACTCAAAAGTATCATGAAGATCGGTAATGTTTCGAAATATGTTTTTTCCACATTTAGCTAAAATGTTTTTATATTATATTTATATTACTTATATATTATTTATGTTTTTATAGTATATATCATTAGTGAAATATTAGTATCGCTTTGATATTTTTGTAAATAAGAATAGGGACCGCGGAATGTTTGTCTATGGCATGCTAGCATCTTTAATCCTCCAAAGGATTGCGTACCACTACAAGAGTGGTAATATAACACACTTGCACATCTGAAAGACATAGGCCTATAACAGTACAACATACACAAACATGTAATCCGTACATGGAAATTAACAACCTTGATTATGTCGCAAACATTGGTAATGAAACGGTAAAGTAATTGTGAACAACAGCCTGTTTGTAGTTGTAACATTTTTAGTTGTGCTCCAATATAATTGTAGAGGGGAAAAGAGCTTCTACTCTGCAATGAAGATTAGAAAAGTTAAATAAATATGCGATGAGTACATATTGGGTAGTTTAAAATATGAGGAATTAAATTGTACAAGAGGATAAGGTCCTGTTACACCTTCAACATTCACATGCCTATAGTGTCATGATGTACCTTTACGATACTGTTCTGAAGCAATGAACAGAGAAAAATACAATTGTTAAATAACAATTCAATTGATGTGATTAAAACTTGACAGGCATGTATTAAAATAACGTTTAATTTGAGCTTTTAGCTATACTGCATACAATATAATGCAAAGTGATCCGGATGAGAAGCCCTATCCCCCGAAAGTTAAAAATGTCTTTTTCACTCGTATCGAGTCGGTTAGGTCTAGAATAGCCGGAGTTCTTTTTTCCCCAGTCATATTGTTCATTTTTAACCTAAATTGAATCGGGATGTTCTGAAATGATATATTGAAATATGGTGTTTAGTAAAGAAATGTCTCTGTAAAATGTTTATTTGCTGTAAAATTATTAAAGAATGTATAAATATATTGTGGCTGCTTGTGTCCAGGATCCCTCTCAATTTATTTGACGTTCTATAGTTCCATGTACTCTTCAATCTCAATTAACTACACAAGTGATGTGGAGTAAATCCCAACATTTGATGGGGTGGTACCAGCTGTAGACGAACTAGTAGAAATGTTGATTTTTTTCAGTGAGCTCAGGACAATAGAGGATTCGTTGCGACATCGACTTTCATCTTCCGAAAGACACATTGACTTTCATTTGCCTGGAGTCACTACTAGTATCTGCTTTCAAGTTTTGCTTAAACCTCGGTCCGGATTCGAACCAATGACTCAATTCATACGGAGCGTACAGTCTAAAAGATTGAATAACCATAGTGCTTTTCTATAAGTAAGACTTAACAATTATAACATTTTACTTGTTAGCTCTTGTCTCAGTTATGTTATCTGGTAATGAAACTTTTAACCAGTTGTAGTTAACATTCATGTTATGATCGGGTACTAATTATTTCTAAATTCTTTCTCAGAAGTATTTCATTATATGTTAAAAAGGTAAGATAGTTCTGGTGCTTCAGAAGGGTAATCAAAAACAAACACACTAATCACAATCCGAATCACAATCCAGAAGCAAAGAAAAAACTTTGGAACTGACAAGTTAGGTTATACACGTGAACTTGCACCAGGTAAGTGAGCCCGGGTGCTCTGGAATGTAAGCACCTTCTGTTAAGATAGCTACATCCGCCACGTGTGTAATCAAACTTGTGTGAAAGGAACATGGAACTATGAGACGTCAAATATATCCAAGGCAATCCTGGACACAGAGACATCAAACTTTATCAACAATACTTTTTCATATCTGCTACATCATTAGAATATATCATACCTTAATCTTGCCTAGGGCTGGCTGTTCTAGTTACCCGTATTATTTGAAAATCAAACTCTAACAACTGTTTTGTTGTTTTGTGACATCAAACTTATCAACAATATTGTGATGGCGGCTATTAAACATTTTGAGGGCCTTGATAGGCCTAGGCAGCAGTAAAACAGTCTGTGATGGTCGGTTTTAATTTGGTCTTATTTCCACTGCAACACGAAAACTGAGGACTAATTGAAGCTAGTATTTGTTAAAAAGTAACAGCGCATTGCAGTCATTTTTTATGTATCCAAATAAGCTGGTGTATCTTTACTCTATATCATATGTTAAAATTGTTTTACCCGCCACGCGTGGAATGAATGAAAGAAACATAAAACTATTGGTTGTCAAATATATCCGAGGTAATTTCATATGAAGAAACAGAATACTTATCAACAATATTGTATTGACGGTCATAACACTTTTTAAAAGATTTTATAAGCCTAGGCTTGCGACATCCTTTTGTCAAAAAATTATATGTTAGCATTTTGCATCGTTGTATAAAGTTCCCGTTTGTTGGAACAAGTTCTTTTATAGCATAATAAACGTGCACAATAAAACATAAAATAACATAGATAAATATAAATTTGAATTGTATAACATTTCTCTCAGTAAATTTTCCAAACTTATCAACATCATACGTAACAAATAAGTGACGCCATGTGTCATAGTTAGGACATGTCTAACGAAAGAATTTAAAGATTTATAGTAGAGATATAATAAAGAGAATTCAGTATGACTAACAAAATCGTCAATGGTAGGATAGTAAAGTATAATAAGTAATACACTTATCAACATCATACGTAACAAATAATTGACGCCATGTGTCAAAGTTAGGATATGTCTAACATAAAGAATTTAAATAATTATAGTAGATATATAATGAAGAGAATTCAGTATGACCAACAAAATCGTCAATAATAAAATCAAGTATAACAAGGATTGATTGAATAATGGGTGCAAAGAAGGTGACCAAAGGAATGAAAGTCCAAGTTTATGATCAGAACTCAAAGTAGAGTTTCGTATATTTATTGTTTAGACAGGAAATAATTCAACAAAAGTACCAAAAAGTTGTAAAATAAGTTTTACATTTCCTATACATATAATTTTTCTATAAATGCCATTCATTTCGAATCACCTTTAAATTCCCCGCTTTTTTCATGCAACTGCGGTCGTTTTTGAATTGCGTGGTACGCTTTATATATTATATCTTATGCAAAATTTAATTACTTTAATAGCAATCTTAACTTCGTACCTTGAGCTGCAAAAAAGATTCTACACTTCCTATGTAACCTTTTGTACAATTTCATTTAATTGCGAGTATTTTGTTTTGTTTACGCCTTTGGAATATAATGCCAATACTATTTTAAATATTCTTAGACCAAAAGGCACATACTTGGATGGAGATCAACGTTTTTGTGGATATTCATTACGTTTGTACCATCGGTACCGAGAAAATGGCCAGACAAGTTCATAGCAAAAAGAAGAAAAGAAATAATAATAATGTTTCAAATTCAAAACAGATATAATTTGCCTTGCGAAGAAAAAATTGAAAAACTCGCGCTAGCGCATTATGATTAGTTTGCTTCGCATAGCAATGGAAGTTATAACTACTACATTTTGAGAAAATTAAATGGTTATGTTTCACATTTTGCATGTCCTAAATCACATTTACATCCAATGACGTCGTAAGAGTAAACAAAAGCGATGGCAACAATACTCCTATGATTAAATTTGCCCCATACGATGTTTAAACAATAAAACTCATAAAAGTAATGGAATACTTTGGGAATTTAGTAAATTTTGAAGAGTATTTATATGATCGCACACATCTAATTTATTAATATTTTATCTAACGCTCAGAAATATACTTCCTTTTAAAAGATTTTAAATATAGTTTTATTACATTCACATGTTTTCAATGCTCAAGAGTTTTGTAAGTAGTATGAGTTAATATAATAATAGAGACACTTAAACCTCGGAAAATACTTCCTGTTTGAAGATTTTATTCATAAATATTGCACGGAGATGAAATATTTAATTAGTATATATAAAAGCATGCTCTATGTATAATGTTAATATTTATCCAACAAGGTAACAAGGAAGTTATAATCAGTAAAGGATTAAAACTATAATGGATAATATATATATTTTTTATCTACCTATGTTATTTCTTTCTGCTAAAGGTAGGTATTGCTTGAAAAGTTAATAAAAAACAAATAATAAATTACTTGATGCAATAAAATGTAAATGATTGTACACATAACTAAGAAAGTGGCCGTAAGGAAAGCGGAGGAGGCCACAAACTAGGTCAAACCTTTCAAAGCCCTTATCTATATCTAACGGAAAACCCCAAACCCATTAGAAAATGTTTTGTTTCGAAAATCTCTACAGATCTCGATATATCACTTGCGTCCTCGTTTTAAAATAAAAATACATTGCTGGAAATTCCATGTTAGTTTAACACCATTATTTTTGACTCACTTGTGTATTGATTTTTTAAAGTTGATTTGGTTTTGAAATTATGTACACACATTATCGATGGTAAAGCAGCACTATCTATAATTTAAGATGTTTAATCATACCTGTTCAAAGACAAAACCGTAGCAACAAACAAAATTTACACTACTGCTATTTAAGATCACCTGCTGTTCCAGATATCAAGGTGTTTAAAACATGCTAATATTACTTATTTCTGCATGTGCAACGACATCATGTGTCCTGTCAATGATTTATATACTCCGTGCCACAGCAAATATATATTTTATTACGTCTCAATTTTCTCAATTAAAAGCAGTATTATTTTGGTCTGTTTTCCTTATATTTCTTATTCTGTGCAACAGACATTGTTACAATGTTTGTCAACTGTAACCAGAGCTTCGCAAGGTACAAGTTACTTCCCTTTTACCGCTAACCGTTGCAAGCGTTTATGTACCTGGATTAATGAATTAATGAGTCACCAATGCGAGATTTTTTTTTCAATGATTAGAATAGGGTTTGTAAGTGAAATACATTTTTTTATTTTGTTTCGGGATATAAAATGGTCCCTGCAATTTCAATGAAAAATTTGTATTTTTTGTAGCTCAATACATTTTATCAACAAGTGATCCATTTGCAACCCAAGATAAAGAGTTTATGTTGACATGTAGTATAAGTAAATCAGAAACATCAGCTGTAATAACGTGGAGTAGGAACGGTGTAAGTGTTGTACACATCAAATTATCGGACTGTTTTGAAGGTGATCCCGGACAACGACTTTATAACCTGTATACATATAACTGTAGTACTAGTACAAGAAGATATAATTTAATTATACCTTCACAAAGGATAAACAGTGAATCAAATTCACAGTGGCATTGTGGATCATCTGGAGGAGGTAGTGGCAGCAATACATACACTTTGCAGTTTTATAGTAAGTTAAATGTGTTAAGATAATTAGCAGTTGTTACGTTTTTAACTTTGAAGACTTACTTTTTCAAATTGATAATTTTCTTGTTAGCTAATCTGAACGAAAGTCTATGCTGACATTGCAATCATATGCCATATGTAAACCTTTTACATAACTTATCTCCGCCAACACTTATGGGCCAAATGTGATGAAACTTGGTGCTTGTTTGCATTGGAAAGTGGCTTTAAAATTTGCACAGGGGTAATGTACCCATAGAAAAAGGAAAATTACAAAGAAAAAATTAAATCCTTCACCACCAAAAGATACACCATTAGCTAAACTGTGTGGCCCTTAATGGGGAAATGGAAAAAATATAAGGCGACATAGCTATTAACTTGCTGCATTTAATAGAATTATTTTAAAACTCTGCAACAGTAAATAAATGTACGCGACGTCTAGAGGTAAACTAGTTAATTACATATATTGGGAAATCTAGCTACGGTAAACAAACAAGTGACGTACTTAAGTCACATGGAACATATAAAACCTAACACCGCTTGGAATGGTGACAAAAAATTATAGTGTTGCACGAAGCTGCATAAATCTTTTACAGTGTACATGGGCTGTGCAACTTTTACTTTGGCTTAACGTTCTTCTCTATTTATATATAGATATAATGTTTTCAAAGCACATAGTCACCAATGCATAAGAATACTGAAATGATTGTCTTAAAACTTTTTATTAAAGCATTTTGTTATATAGATCAAGGTCATAAATTAAACGGACAATGACATAAATGCATAAGAATTCTGAAATGGCTAATTATTTGGAAATATTTTTAATTTTTGTAAGGTATGTATTGATACAATGCTAAGTTTGATAAACAGATGATAATCACGGTTTCACAGGCCAAATGAATCACTAGTTATACACATCCTGAAAAGGTACAGTTTATCTTTTTATAACTTTTGTTACTATTCAACCGTTGTATTGTTTTTCGACATTAGGTATCAAAAACAAACATACTTATCCATTTCATATGGTATTCGTATTTAATGTGTAGCAATAGTTATTAGAATTAATAAGTAATAATTGTTTTGCAACTATCCTGATATATGATTTCAAACAAAGAAAATTGTGATGGTTCCTGCTTTTGTAACTGATTTTTGTAGGGGACATTTCACATACCTGAGGTTAGCTTTCAATCTATTTAGAAGCGCCATATTGTGAAATCTTAATGAAACAATTATAAAATACTTTACTTCGATTACATGGATTAGTATGTTTGTTTTTGATTATATTACAGCTCCTCCCACAAGGGTTCACCACGTTTCCCTGGTAACAGTATTCCATTGACATGTTCTGTTCATGGTGGAATCCCATTGGCTACTTTATCCCGGCCATGCAAATTTACACATTTTAAGTTATTTTTAACATTTTAGAATGTGAGAAATGACTCAATACAGAGAAAAAGTAAATCTTTTCAGAAGTAACAAATTTGATATCTTAATCTAACTATAAAATAATTTACATTACAGCTTCTCCAACAGGGAACCCAGTAATAACAGGATTTGATGGTTCACCACGTTTTCCTGGTAACAATGTTCCATTGACATGTACTATTAATGGTGGTATTCCATTGGCTACTTTATCCTGGTCATGTAAAGGTACACCTGTACCAGGTACAGCATTAGGTACAAGTACACACACGGTAACCATAGATACCAGTTATAATGAACAGAAATGTACCTGTACAGGATCACACCAAACATGGACAGTAAATAAGGACGTACAAAGTCAGGTGTTTCTTGTACATTGTAAGTTTATCATAATCTAAATAGATGCACATGGACAAGATAACAGTGCAGTGCATTATGTGTAGACTAAATTAAATGTGGTCATATAAAAAAGAAATATACCGATCCATGTCCAAATCACAAGCTTAATGCAAAGTAAAAACAATGAATTAGGTTTTATACGTGACTTTCCAACAGGGGTTGGTTTTTTCGTTTTTGATTCAAAATAAATAGTACTGGAGTTACCATAGATACATCTGATTATAAAACTCTTCACTGTGTATTGCATATACTAGTATGCTATAAGGTATTTTAAATATGAAAATATGATTCAAGTTCGTAAAAAGTTACATCTATTGGTAGATAAATATTGTTTTCATTTTTCATTAAATTTAAAGCTCTAGTTATTGTAGTTATAAATCGTTTGTTCTTATCGATTGCGCGATACGGAGCCTAAATCTTTCCGATGATAGCCGATTCAAAGCACATTACAGATCACAGGTAATAAGAAACTTCAGGTAGATGTTTAACAGAGAGTTAATTTTCAAAAATAGCTTAGTTCCTTTTATATTTATGACATAAATCCGATACATGTTTAAAACCATTATAGAAACACGACATTTGTACGGGGAAATAGTGATTTTAAAGGAGCTATTAAATAAAACGAACTGCAAATCTCCTCTTTATTTAAATTGGACATTTATGTACATCAAAACAAACTGAATAAAGCTCGGACCCAAACTAAAATGATGAAAATTATCGTTCAAATTAAGTTTTGGTATAATGACGCTCTACATAGCCAACGGATTAATATTTTATTTTTCCCAACTGATGCTAACTACTGAGCGAAAGCCAAATTATAAGCCAATCCCAATATATGGCGTGCATAATGTCGTGGATGCGTGCGTAAATACACTGGCGTTTGCATATACATCTTTTTTTTTTAAATATGTTTGATCAAATCTTTTTGATTTCTATGTCAGTTAACACGATTCCAAAATCCAAACTTTTGACAGACAAACAGCTTTCCAAGTTCTATATCTATATCATTAATCCACTTTAAGTCGTCTTGAACTTCATATTGTAAGGGTTAAATAATAAAGGACAAATTTTCAGATTTTATAAAATGTCATCATATATCATTGAATCAGCGATATTTTACACCCCATGCACGAAAAAAGTGTTTTACAAGAACATAATTTACTATTATTTCTATTACTATAATTATCAGTTTTGAATAAATGATAATAAATAAACAGAGAAAAACTGCTTTTAGTTAATAATTTAACTATATTGCTTCGCTTAAATACTTGCATGTTTTACATGTAGATATAACACATCGTGTACTGTGTCGTGTTAGAGGGACATCATTTTATTGAGTCGGGAAGATGATTTGAAACGACTCTTCCATCCAATATATTGACGTTTCGGGCTGCAGTTTGTTTGCATTGCAAAACGCTGTGCATTTGGTATGTGCAATTTTAGCTTATATAATGTCAATTTTACAATCGGTTTATTGAAAAGCGTGCATACTTTTATCTTTACATAACCTATACCTCAAAGCTCTCTAATTCATTTACTATGAGCGTTTGAAATATGTTATATCCAGAGGGATATGATCAGATGTAACATTTATGTAAAGGCTGTTGATATTGTATTTAAATTCATTACAAAAACAAGAATTACATTATCAAATGTCACAAACCCTTGCCACAAATATCTGAACATTTTGAATCAATGTCTACATGATAACGTGTTGTACATTGGTCAAATCTGCTATATGTATAAACTAAAATTAAATTAAAACTGCCTAATCTAAAATAGAAAAGGCAACTTATTTGAATATTTCTTGAATACGGGTAATTGAAATCCAATTTCTACGTATGTATATGTTGCAGACAGATTTGCTCAACCAAAGTCACATAACTCTATGGCTAGTTCGTTACCATATCAACCATATTAATATGATTTGTATTCTTTATATGCAGTACTTATAAAAAAACATATCCCCAATTCCCTGGTGGAAGGTCACGTGTTTAACCTAACTTCTGAGTTCAAAAGTTTTTACTTTGCTTCTGGTTTGCGATTTGGACATGGATTAGTATGTTTGTTTTACAATTGCTCAATTCAGTGTGAACTATATAATTGAAAATTTCCCCAATCACATTCCTGTAGTTATCAGCATCATAGTGCTATTTGAAATAGAAGAGTATACAGGTGTCAAACTACCACCCAACGTCAATATAACTACAGAGTAATGATAAAAACATATAAACAGAATTTAGTTTTGATTTACGGCCAAGGGGAATTGTTATCAGTTTTAAATTCTGTTTATTTTGATGTACAAATAATTATCTTAAAGCAATTATTTAATAATCAAAATGGCAATTAATTCAACATGTATTCTCTCAAACGTTATTAAATAAATGTAAATATTTAATCTAATTCTAAGTATTATGTAAACAATACACGTATATTACAGATAAACCATCAACAGACCCAGTACTGAGTGGTTATGATGGTTCTGTACGTTACCAAGGTGAAACACTAACACTGACATGTCGGATATCTGGTGGATCACCTCTAGCGACTCTATCCTGGACGTGTAGTGGACAACAACAAGTGCCCATCGCATCTACCACAGCTACAACTGTTACGAGTGTACTAACACTTAACCTGGTTAGCAGACATAATAGTAAAACGTGTATTTGTCACGGACGACATACAGATCCCAGTTATGTACCGGATATTCCTAGTAGGACACTTATTGTATATTGTAAGTACTGATACTTTGTTTACATAAAATGATAATATATACAGATATCTGACAGACCATTCCTAGTTCAAATTCTATTTGATCAAATATTAAAAAACCAAATATTTCGCAGAATTAAAGCAAAGGCTGAATCATACTTCCAAATAAATGAATTATTTAACTGACGAGTTACTCTACAGTCTTTAACAAAGCTAAAACCTTCACGTTATTACAATAGTACTATTGCTACATTTAGTTTTAACTGATTGAAAAATATGGGATACTTGAAACCTGAAAAAAACACTTTTGATGCTAGATAAATTTCAATTAGAGTCAAACTTATGTTATTTAAAAGTTGAAGGAATTCATGCCAGGTACAAAGCATCGGAATTTGGGTTGAAAAAGTGATGTGTGCAACTCTGATATTGCCTACGTTTTTGTACAAATTGCAACTCGTGTTTTCATGAAATTGCATGATTAGAAACAAAAAAGCAACAAATTCATATATTTAATT
Source organism: Anadara kagoshimensis (assembly GCA_021292105.1). Taxonomy (NCBI): domain Eukaryota; kingdom Metazoa; phylum Mollusca; class Bivalvia; order Arcoida; family Arcidae; genus Anadara; species Anadara kagoshimensis. The sequence goes on from CM037866.1 coordinate 36,543,419, forward strand.
CTCAAGTCTCAAAAAAGACTTTTTCTGTCAGCAATTACAGCAAATTAATAAAATAAAAAATCAAATTCTACTATTTCATCTCAAATATTTTAAGGTTCTGTAGTGTTATGGGATATTCGTCATACCTTTTGCCATCTGAGTAATGCATTACAATATTCTGTGTTTTAATATGTAGGTGATAAGAGATACGTGATATGGTAAGTAGTTTGAAGTTGATTGCTTTTACATATATAACACCATTTTAAATGTATGACTTCTGCTATCAATTACGAGTTTAAGGTTTGTTGTTGATACTATTTTGATAAAGTTAAATGTTCAGATACATCTGATTCGTAAAGCACATTCTTTCCAGAGATGCTACAAAAAGAACATTATAATTTACATATATACAGATCCACCAAGCGCTCCTAGTCTCTCCCTGTCGCAATCAACTCCATTTCCATGGATTGAAGCCGGACAAGGGACATTAAACTGTGCATCACAACCGGGGAATCCGTCGACAATTACATATCAGTGGATAAGAGAAAATGTAGTTATACCAGGACAGACTGAAGCTTCATTGAAATTAACATCACTAACAAAGAATGATAACAGAAAGAGTTATAAATGTAAAGTATTAAATGACTATACAGTATACAAAAACGAGGATCTAGTGTCACAACCGAGATCACTGGATGTTGAATGTAAGTATCTTTAATATCAAAACACACATACCAATCTATGTCCAAATTCGTATTCTAAGAAAAATTAAAGTCTGAAACTGGCAAATCAATAGTTTACAATAGAGCTTCAACAAGGAAAGTGAGGGTGGTTGCTGCGAAAGAGTAAGCATCTCCAGCTTAGGTAACAATACCTGTCATGTGTTTAATCAAAATTAAGAACAGAAGCATCAAGGAACTATATGGTGAGAGTAAATTTATGAGAGTAATTATCCCATACTTATCAACAATATTGTATTATTTATCTGAACGTTATCTTAAAACTATTACATATTTAAATAATTTATATTGTTGTCTGATTGTGACAATGCATTGTGACTATCATATATAGCATGTTTTGATTAATTGTTTGATGGTACACGGTGTCTTAGTGATAGATTTCTTTATATACTTTTATTATATATGATGAATTGAATATTAAAATCTCAATTGCTTATCATATGTATTAAAACCCACGATTATTACCGAGTTATCCGTAATCCTACCTCTGTCAGTATATCCCTCCATTCTGATTTGGATCACTTCAATATCCTGAGCCGAATTATTCATTGTCATTTGCAACATAATCAGAATCGCCTTTTTGTTCATTATAATGAAGTCATAATTAGCCCAGAGATAATATTCCCTCAGGAAGGGAAATATTTACATAATTTTACATGTGTATTTGTGTTTGCTTTCAGACATATAATTAAAAGTATCAGATCAGAAGTAATGATCCCTTGGTCAGGGACAATCTACTATATTTCTCTTACCCAAGGACATTCTTTACATGTGTATATGTGTTTGCTTTCAGACAGACCAGTGATTGATATCGGTACATCACCTGCTTATGTTAACGAGGCAGGCACTTTTGAGCGAACGTGTACAGCTGACGGTAATCCAATTCCAAGTATAATATGGACACGAAATATAAATCCCTCCAATGAAGCTACACTTAGATTGACCAACGTAATGAGGAATCAGACTGGGGATTATACATGTATAGCAGAAGCTCAGTCTAGTGGTGCCCATGGATTATTGTCAAATCAAGCTGTTCTTAACGTAATTGTTCAATGTAAGTTTAATGTATAGTAACTACCATATTTCTGTTTTTATTATAAATCTAAAATTTAAACTTAAGCGATAATTATGAACATGAATTAAAGAATATCCATGGAAATTAAAAACTGGTTAATTTCCATATCAATATCACCAACACAATATCTAAATAGACTGAGGACAAAATTATTTCTTAATGATGCATTAAGTACACAATACCGTTGTATCGTCAGAAATACATACTTTTAAATTTGCTGAAAATCCACAAAAAGTAATGTATATCCCTTCATCAAAGTATTTCGTTGACTAAATGTTTTATACATGTTGGTCCTATGGATAATTTTTAACCCCCTGAAATATTTTGATTTTGCAATTTTGTTCTTACCACTACTGATATTTCGAAAATATCGTCTAGTACTGTAAAGTTAACAATTGTGTACTATGCGCCTATCATTTAACTTCATCAATGAAATTTCGTTTACTTTGTGTAATAGAAATAATGTTTTCGTTTATAAGACCCACCCAGTGTTTCAGCAGTCATCTCATCACCCAATATTACAGAAGACCAGGGCGTCACGATGGTCTGTCTAGCCCAAGGAGTTCCGGATCAGTATACCTACAATGGTTGGACACAGATATATAGAAACATTGTTATAAGGTCAAGCAACGATTTCTCTATACTTTCACAGAATAAAAGAAATCTTACTTTATCAGGAGTGTCTTAACAAGATATAGGTACATACAGATGTTCCGCGAATAATGGCATACCAGATAAAGATGGAAACAGAAATCACGATGGTGTGAAAGACTTGGATATTAAATGTAAGATTTGTACAGATTTTTAAATAACTTTTATTGTGTCAACATGTTTAGATAGATAGGCAGCCGTCTTCATGACTGAGAATATGGTTAACCTTACCTTGCTATGACATTGTCAAAAATTATGTGATTTTAATTGTTCCATGTTTGTTTCTTTATATTTCTTTATTTAAGAAATACTTTCAATTTCTTGTGGTTCTCTGTTGTACAAACACATTTTAGACAAACAGCTCTTATAAAATTACGAAACAATTATGTATCATTTTCTGGGTTTGTTTTGGAACTTTGGGGATATTACTTATGATATACCAGTTTTAAATTTATATTTCAAGGGACATAACTCGGACGACATATCAATTAAAATGTACAAGAAATGTATTAATAAATAATTACTGTAGATTACTTTTATTTCGCGAGAGATTTATTTTCGCGTAAATTCGCGAATTACCTCATTCGCGAATTCAAATATCACGCGAATATTTCCAACACGCAGATATTTCTATGTTGACATTTCCGATAAGGTTATACCGGTAGTAAATGACACGATACAGGGAAATTGATGGGATACAACTTACGCCACACAATTCTGTGTTTAACGTAGGACCTTGAAATTTTGTTTAAATTATTATTGTACATATATCAACATTATTTATGAATTTTATAATGTTTGATTAAATACTTTTTATGAAATCGATCAATAAAGTTATGAATATAAACAAGACCGCCATAGAAGCCATCTTAATCCGGTAATTATACAGGTGTGTATGGGGTTAGTGAACCGTGTTTTTATGTAGTATATTACTGTACTTGTATGTAAACTCTCTCTCTCTCCGATATGTCGAATTTTACCTGTAGTATACTGAACGTATATCCTCTTGTTTCAAGAGCAATACCTATATGCTTTATGCGTAACTTTTAAAAAAGAACTTTAAAAAATTCGTTGTTTAATTTATGTAATTTAATACAAAAATAAAAATTAATCCAAATAAAATTTGAACATAGACAAAGAACTGTCACAAACTGTATAAATATTAGTACATCTTGGCAAAACTAACAACTGTAAGTCATGAATTTAACAGTTAATACCGGCCATGTCCCAAGCGTGCTTGATAAGTTGACTTTTTCCCTTCAGCTCTTCCAACGATTGAAGGAGCCACTTAGCGTGGAGTGTTCATTTTAAATCCAGTACATTAGAAGACCAGTAAATACTACTCACTACTCACTCAAGTAGTGAATACTACTCACCTTAGTAAAGAAAGAAAACCAAAACAACTATATGCATTTGTTATAATTCTTTATTGATTGGTTAAAGAGATTAACCTACTAATTGGTGCTCCGATCAAACGGAGGAACATTTTCACAGAGAAAGAAGAACTCTTTTTAACATGACATGTGTCATGTCCGTCTTTATTTTCTTATTTACATTTATGCTGCAAACAATCGCGAATTTTTGTATTCAGTCAGATTCCAAACGCGAATTCAAATATTCGCGAATAAGGCCAAGATGGTCTTGCCGCGAAATTTTCTACTCGCGAAAAATAAGTAATCTACAGTATTGTACATGTCACAATTCAATATTTTTTTTATAGTTTCAGCCGTCTTTAACAGTTCAACAAAATTCTACGCAGAGCTTAACAGAACAGTTGAGATAAAGATACTGTTTTTATCTAACCCATTTGTGGTGAAAGCTAATATCTCCTTAACAAAAAATAACATTGAGCAAAAAGGCAGTGACATAACTGTAGCAGTAGGTAACAGGAATCTAGAGATTAACTTCTATGGGAAGGTCATCAATGTCAATGGTCAAGAGGTCATTGTAACATTACATCATTTTAGTAGTAAACAACAAGGAAAGTATACTATTGGTGTGAAGAATTACCAGGGAGGACCATTATCAACTTTTGTGTTTAAAGTTATATCATCTGGTAAATATAAAATGTTAATTAGCTTGCTCAGTTACTTAGTAAAACACTTTGAATCTGAGTATTATTTTCATTAAGGTGTGTTGAATAGCTATTTTGATTGGTTTTTTTTCTCAACCATTTAATGGTAATATGCTAAAGGCTCTAGTTGTCTAGTCTTCCTTATTTTTCCTCAGAATGATCCTCCTGGCAAACCTTTACCGATAAATGTCGTGTTAGGGTTTACTTATTAAGCATTCTTAATAATAAGAGTAATTGAAGATGTGATGACACGTTAAAATTGACAAGGATACATAAAAATATTATTTTGTATTTTAGGCTATAACATCGATAAGAATTTATTTAAACATTATTTTTATTTATTGTATAATAAGTAATTGAAGATGTGATGTCACGTTGAAATACATCAAATCATTATTTTTGTTTATTGTATAAATATCATTCAAATAGAGTTAATTAAATTTCCATTGGGTAAAAAGTATTTTATACATATTTTCTTTTGTAGGACCACCAGAAAATCCAAAGAACTTTGGTATACTCAGCAAAACCAGCAATAGCATAACAGTGACTTGGTTGAAAGGATTTAACGGAGGGCATTCTCAGACTTTTGTTGTCTTGTATAGACAGAAAGATATTATCAGCCATACATTTTCTTCTCAGGAAATAATGAAGGAAGACAACAGAGACAATTACACATTACGTATCACCGATCTATCGCCATTAACAAAATATGACTTTTGGATTTATTCTTATAATATTCATGGAAATAGTACCCGTGATTTCAAAAGTTTAGGCCCTCTAGTTATACAAACAGATGAACGTAAGTATATATTCATTTTTGGATCTTGTATTTATAAGATCATATAACAAGACCATAAAGTACACATCTTATTGTATTCGTGATACAAGAGTACATCTCTCAGTTGATTACAAAATGTTGTCTTCCCAAAAATAATGTTTGTATAATGTTTGAAAATAAACTAATGTAAAAAAAAGAAGAAAACCTCAATCGTCACTTACAGATCCCATGCTGTAATGCTCAGGGCAAACTTTAAAAATTATAAATTATTCAAAATAAACTAATCCGTGTCCACAGTCTCAAAGCGACGTTAAAATTTTGATGATATATTTTAAAATATTTTAAACATGTAAGCATTCACCAAGAAAGTGAGACCAGGTACTCCAATCAATAATAAAAGCTAAAGCTTGAAAAATAGGTTTAACACGTGAATTTTCAATTGTAAAATAAGTCTGTGCTCTGGAAAGGTAAGCACCTCATGATTAGCTAGCTTTACCAACCACGAGAGCAATCTAATTTGAGAGTGAAAAGAAAATCGAACTATGAGATGTCAAATATACCCAAGGCAATTCTTTATTACAGAGGAGACGCCAAATTTAACGAAATATTGTGATGACGGCCATAAAACTTTTTGATAGAATTGATTAGCATAGAATCACGGTATTCTTGCGTCAGTTATTTATTTGTAAGTAAAAATCTAAAGTATAATACGCAGCAGCTATGTGAATGAAAATCATTTGAACAATTGCTCTTGTTTCTTGTTTATCTATTCACTCATGCATTAACTATATTTGACTAATTGTGCCATACGTTATTCTTTAAATTTCATGTTTTTGTTGCCAAGAGCATATTTTGCAATGGTACAATAACATGATATAATAATGTACATCGGCTGGTAGGATTGATTTTGATACTGTATGATTTTTGTTTCAGTAGAACAATTGGAAACAGGCAAAACTTATGCCAGTGGGATAGCAATTGGAATAGTTATCGGATTTATTACAGGGGTTTTAATTGAAAGCATTGTTATTTCATTTTTACTTTGGAGAAAGGGGTTTTGGAACTAATGCAAATGTATCTCAGGTAATTTAATGAATATATATGAATTATCACTTTTAAAGAGTAAATTGATAACGTTTTATGAAAAAATATATTTGTGTATCCATATAATATGAATTGGATATTCAGCTGTACCTTTTTTAATTTGAATGCCATTTTGATTTTCGACTGGTAATTGTATACATAATATTTGCAAATAAGAGATTTAATGTGTTTCTTGTAGGCCGTCAACAATCTGGTTATGGCATAAAGAACTAGTTTATTTTTATTTAAAAGCAGTTATATAACATTTTCATCGAACCCTATTACACTAAGACGACACACTCATAAAAATTAATAAACAATTATTTAAAAATTATATTAAGTTTCATCGTCAAACTAATTTAGCAAACTTCATATGATTTTATGCAGGAAATAAAGCTGATAAGAATGAAAATCAGTAAGTATTAATTTATTAGAAATAATCTTGCATTTTATCTCATTATTTTTTAGAGAAAATACATGTATCATAAGAATAGGAAATATTTTAGTAAAACCCGTATTAATGTTAAAGAAAGTATAATAAAGTGAGATGGGTTGGTATATTACGGAAGAAAAATATTAATATTATGATATTATGATTTTTTTTATCACTGGTTATTCTTTGGATACATACAGTTTAAGGGAGATAAATACAAATTCATCTAATGATGACGGTACATTTGTAGTGTACATTTATTTTCTATTTTCAACCAGGATGAATTTTTATGTAAAATCATTTTGTGAGATAAAAGTGCAAACTGTCATGTTTTAATTAATAGAAAAAACTTCAATTTTGAAACAAAACAACTATTTATTCCTTTATTGTCCGATAAGACTAAACAGGAAAGCAAATAAATCAATTCAAAATTATAGTTTGCTCTGTCTGTACCAATAATATTACGATGCTGCTTCAAGTTAAAACTAGAAAAATATTCAGAGCATTGAAAGCACTAAATCCTCATCATTTGCGCTAATAAGGTAATCAATCCTTGCTTCAATAATTGTTTTTGTTGCATTATTTCTAATTATAAGTGTTCACAAAATTGTCAAGATCAAAATTACGGTAAGGTATACAGTATCTTGTTCCTGCAATACCGATTAATTTACTAACATATTTTGCAAGGATGTTATTTTCGAAATGCAGTATTAACAAAATAACTTATGTTAAGAAAATAACGGACTTTGTGTATATGCAATTAAAAGAAAAGAAAACAACTGTTCATAGGAACATACCTGAGTGGAATATTGGTTTTTTAGGCCACAGTCAAGGTGTTTTACTTTACTGAGGCGTAAGTTAAAAGATATAAGATGAAACGATAAAACTAATAACCATTAGCAAGTAAATTGACAAATTTTTTAAATAGAATCTGTCTAAGTGGGATTTAAATCTAGATGGCGAGAGTCTCCATAATCCAAAAATGTTTCTGAGAGACTCCATAATCCGAAAGTGTTCCAGACAAACTCAATAATCCGAAAGTGTTCGTGAGAGACTTAATAATCCGAAAGTGTTCATGAGAGACTCCATAATCCGAAAGTGTTCGTGAGAGACTCCATAATATGATAGTGTTCATGAGAGACTCCATAATCCGAAAGTGTTCGTGAGAGACTCCATAATCCGAAAGTATTCGCGTAAGACTGTCAAAACCAGGCAAACATAAGAAAATATGTCTGTGTAGATTATGCTATTATTGTAATGGTGATGAATTGTGTTTTTTACAGACAGAAAACTCAATATGAAGATATAAATAGTGGTATTGAAGACACAAATGTTTACGATGGAATCAATTCCGAAGGTATAAATATAGAAACTCAAAACAACGATAGAAATGACGGTTATTTTTTTCAAATATTTATACCTAAAACATGCAACAACCGATAAAATCAAACAACATGGAGTTTAACTAAAAGGATGCTGAAGCGGTCAGGCAAAACACAAAAGGAAATAGTGAAAAAAAAATGTGATCATAAGATACAAAAATGTTGGAGAACTTGGATAAATTTCTAGTATAAATTGTTGGCTCAGGGATATAACAAGCCTAGACTTATCAAGGCCCTTAAAAAGTTTTATGGCCGTCATCACAGTATTGGTGGTAAGTTTGATGTCTCTGTATCCAGGATTGCCCTTGATATATTTGACGTCCCATAGTCCGATGTTGCTTTCTAAACTAGCTAAACATGAGGTCCTTACCCTTCCTGAGCACCCGGCCTCACTTCCATGATAGAAGTTGGCATGTAAAACCTGACTTGTCAGTTCCAAAGTTTTAATTTTGCTTCTGGATTTGGATTTGGACATGGGATTAGTATATTTGTTTTTGGTATAGTAATTGTAATACAGGGTCAGTTGCATAAGGAATAATTACAGTAGATTATTAATATAATCACAATGATAAGAATAAATACGATGATATTTGGTTTTTCGCTGATGGTTTAATCATTGACTAACTTAAACTAAGCTTTGTGCAGCTGGACTTAGAATTCTAACCCTGTACCTTTACTTTAAAACGGTGGTATATAAATATTCATAGGAAGCAAAGTTACAACATTAACATATACATGTGTATAGACTACTGATGGAACCATTCCTGTCAGGACTCCAGACATTATGGTAAACTTTACTCCAGAATTATGTTGAAATGTTTGGCTGACTTATGAAATCACTATCACTTTTTATAAATAGTTTGCTGAATAAAGTGAATAAAGTACGATTCACTGCTATCATTACTACATAGCCCACAAAATAGCATTGTCATAACTTTAGTTTTATATTTCTTTCATTATTGTATTATTTTCGGACGTAAATTAGTGTTTTTTGTATTAGGTGTAGTAACTGATGGTGATATTTTTTATTATATTTGGTGCTCAGACCAATCCAGAATTATTACGGTAAGCAAAAAAAATGTTTTATAAATATAGCTTAATAGACATAACATATAACATCAGTTTTAATTTTACAGCATTAGACAGCCGTGCAATTAATTGTTACAATAGTACAATAAATAAAACAACCATAAAATCGTGTCTGAATAAGAGTCAGTGAGTGAGTAATGGTGTTTAACGTCCCAGTCAGGAATATTTCACTTATATCGAGACGTCGCCAGCTATAGGCGAAGGTGCAGAAATTTTGCCTGTGCGTTGCGCTGATGACATTATACAGCAGGGTTCTTTATCGTACCAAGCCCACCGTGACACGGGACCTCGTTTATTTTACGTTCCCATCCGAAATAACTGTGATTTTCATTTCGTAATGCCGAGTGCTTGGCGAAAGAACAGTCACTACCCACTTTCAAGTCTTGGGTAAGACCCGTTCGGGGTCTGAATAAGACAAGACAGGAAATTAACTTCATGATTAGATAGTACGTTTATTAAATACTTAGTTAATTAGACTTAGGGTTAGTGTTTGTGAAGTAAAAAAAGTATAAAACAAATTGTCAAATCGGCTAAAATCAAAACAATTCCGAAAACTAAATAATGATAAATATAATAACAGTAATTTTTGAGAAAACATTTCAACTTGAATATTCATTTTCACGACAAAACGTTTTCTCAATACACTATTCAACACTTAAAATACTTTTACTTCTGAATAAATATAATAGTAAATGTGATTATAAGAATAATCTCACATCACCATTCATATACAAAAGAGTCCTTAAGTAAAAAAAAACATTTCACTTTTTGATCTAATTTCAAAGCACCAGTATTTGGTTTTACATAAATAATAATAAAAGTGTAGTTGTGAAAAAATGTAACAAAACCTACGTAATGTTTTCGAAATATACTATATAAATTACCTTTAAACCCCGATTTCTGCGTGGCTATTGTGTTGTTATTATGGCCCTTTTCGTTTATGAAACGCTATATACATGTATTAGAAGTTTATTTATAATTCAAACATTTCAATTCCACAGTGAAGGTGAATATGAACATTTGGATCATAGACCGGAATCAACAGATTATCAGCAACTGCAAAATAAAGGTATTGAAAACAAATTGTAAATATGAATTAAATGTCTTTTTTGCTGAAATATTAACTTCCTAATAGCGTTTTATTATATTATGATAGAATAAAAAAGCAATAAGCCATGTCCAAATTGCAATCTCTAACGAAATAAAAATTTTGAAAACTAGCAAAAAATATTATTAACCTGTGGAAATGAGGCCAGGTTCTCCAGAAGGGTAGGCGATACCAATTCGAGAAGTTTGTATTTTTTTTTTACTGTATATCAACTGAAGATAAATAGTTGTGTAATTCTTACGGTACTACAGTACGAAAACAAATCAAAAACAACACTACTTCATTGTCAATTTAACAATATGTTCGTTATAAGTTTATTTCTTATTTATTAAAGAAAAATCCTAAGTTTAACCCTAATATCAGGAACCTTTGATAAAGCATACAAAACGTGTGTTAATGAAAACTACACTTTTTATTTGTTATGTTATAGGTGCAGAAAATACTCAGATGGGTTCTGTTTATGTGAATACGAAAATAAACTAAAGCTGTTGACAATGAACATTCAACAAAAAACAAACGTTATTGATATCCAGAAAGAACTGTGTTTACAAGCTAATACTGAGACATGTGAATTAGCATTTCGCGTCAACATTTTCTAATTTTTCCATTTAGTATAAAACAACATACCATACAGAATTTCTCTAAATCAGTTCAGCTATTTTCAAAGCGTAAATGAAGACAAACATTATGCGAACTTTTTTATATTTCAAATCGAGCTTTATTTAACCATGTAACCCTTTGCAGATATTATAAACATTTATATATTATATTGTCTGTCTTATTTTGTGTATCAGAAAGTAACTTGAAAGTTTGATCAACCAGAAACAGCTAATATATCTCAAAGAGCTTATCAAAGCGTACTTTCTCGGATTCGAGCCCTGAGCTATCACTTTCACAAAAAGGATATACTATTACCTGACTAAGTCAAACCAATCGCAGTGTGAAGATAACAAGACTTGATTACGGCCAACACAGCAACTGACACAAATCAATATAATGTAATACATGGAAAAACTCAACAAGATAGGGAATAAATGGAAAGAAAATAACTGTTACGTAGAATATTGCATGTGATGAGAGCTTGATTAAATAGGTTTAGTTTATATGATGAATTTTGAATTTTGAGAATATTAGAAAATACTGAATAATTATTATAAATGTGTTGTATTATTTTTAGTTGTTATCAACCAAAAGCAAACATACAAACATACCAATCCAAGTCCCCGATGAAAAGTAAAAAGAAGCATACAAATCCCTGTCCAAACCACAAATAAAAGTAAAAACAAACATACCCATCCATGACAAAACACAATCTCAGAGCAATGTAAAATCTTTGAAAATGGTAAATTTTGTAAAACTCTGGTGCATTCCACCAGTGAAGTGAGGTCGGGTGCCCCGGCAGGGAAACACCCACTGTTTAGCGATCTAAAGCCGACACGCGTGTAACCAAAATTTTAATTAAAAAGGAACATGAAACTATGGTACGCAAAAAAAAGCTAGGGTAATTTAAGATGCAGAGATATCGTATTTATTAACAATATTGTGATGGCGGAAATTAAACTTGTCGAGGGCCTTGATAACCGTATGCTTACAATATTTTCGCGTATGCAGCTTGCTTCGTTGTAATAAAGTTACTAAGACTGTTTGTTTTTAATTTCTTCAGTGTTCGATTCATAATTTTTAAGAGATTTGTATTATATCTGTTATACATCTGGTGACCTGTTTAACCTAGTGCCTAATAAGTACCAACATCTTTTAAGTCTAAGTAATACGGAGTCAGCAGTTAATGTCCGTCCCTTAGTAGCTATAACTGCAGTTGTAATATATTTCTACAATATATTTTAATGTAAATCGCTAAATTTAAGGCGGATGTTATTACGTATTTTTATACCTGTATAACCGTACACATGTAACTTCATACATCGATTGAATAGGATTAAATAGTCCAATTTAGAATTAAGACAAAAGAGGTATGGCTGGTTTTATGGGATTTTATTCTAAATGGACCGTTTGGTTTTTAAAAAATAAAAGTTTTAATATTCCTGCACTTAGCAGTATTTAATGTGAATTTTCAAATTTTGGCTCATACAAAAGTCTATGTCACAAACATTTTTCTTAGTGAGCTCATCTTTGTGCTCTGTTATTCTAAAACATGAACAATAAGTTTTTTCCCCGGTTTTAATATGTTCTCCCCTGAAGACCAACTTTTTACAAATGTGTTTTAAAAAAAAAACACTTCTTACTAGCAGATCAAGTCAGGTTATAGTTTTATACAATAAATGCGCACATATATCACCCGTGAATTCTCCGTGAAGCGAGATCTTAAGGATGTTAAAGTATAATCAGAAATGGATTACACTCAGTTTTATGGATTTTTCTCAAAAACCGGTTAAAGATGAGAAACAGAAATTTGGCTACGTATATAACAAGACTTGGCCTAATTTATCATAATAGTTTGAGTTTTTCAGACTTTGCCTCTGTATAGTGTAAATTTTTGTCAAAAATGTTCAAGCTGAAAAAATCTAAGTTTTTGACTCCACCTCTTATGACAAACCAAACCATTTTTATTATGAGTTTCATTCAAAGTTTAAAAGGTGTCACAGGTGATTGACTAATAGACTGGACAACAGTTTGATGACACTAAAATGAGACCAAAGGAAAATAAACACCTGTGTATAAGATTATGGAGAGAGTAACATAGATCCTAAAATTGTCAAGTAATAGGCAAAATGACTTGCATTTGAAGTGAATGCAATTTATACGTGTTTATTTCTAACTGTTTACAAGAGCATAAGCGTTTCACTTATTGTTTTAACCCATTGCTTAATTAAGCTACGGGTAAAAAGGTAGTACCAATGTTAGGTTTGATATGTACATATATTATACATGTCTGTATATTTCTGAGAATTAAAAAAATGAATTCCAGATACATACCTTACTTCCCTCACCCATACAAGCATTTTCCCATCTAAATCATTGCGGAAATTCCTTTGAATGTATAATGGTAAAATAACATTAAACATAACTTGATTTGGTTTGGCCTTTATACAGGACAGAGCACATGGTTGATTAGTCTCCCTTGCATAATAAACTGGTTTTATGATGAAAAAAAGGTCATGAACTATCATTATGCCTTACATGGGAAAAAAGGCGGAGTAAATAGCCTCTATTAATTTTCCATCAATGCAGAAATTGTGAATTTTTTCGCAGTAAAGCTGGATTATGGCAAACTATACATTATGGAAACCTAAAGTGCATATTAGGCCGGCTGATAATAAATAAATGTATATTTTATTAAGAAAAAATAAAATATTTTCAGTAATTAAATTTTTAGAGACAAATAACTGAGTGTAATCCATTTCTGTTTATACTTTAATTAATATTTCATTATTCTAGTTTTCTGTTTATTCTAAATGGATGGAAAATTAAGATTATGAATGCTAAGATTTGTTCAATACCATTCGTCAAAGCATGTTTCATCAACGAAGCGCTTGCTGTTCATAGACCTTGTCTAAGGCCAAATCTTCAGGTGTAAAAAATACATCGTTACGCATTTCATCCGTTCAAGCAGGGAGCAATGTAAAAAGAGCACCTATCAAACTCACCATATGCAAACCTCTTTTATTGATATTTGTCTAAAAAGTTGCTGTCTAAATGATTAATGATCAATCTTTGATCGTGATGAGCTGCAAAAACGGCGGATCTAAAACCTATTTATTTTTTTTCCTCAAAGTAATATATAATTTGACCCAAATATGACAGGTTTCTATTAGATATACTTTAATTATCACTAAATTGATGTACTTCTATCCTACAAAATCGACGTTCTTTAAAATTTAAAAATTTGACACATCAAATAATTTGCTTAAGTTTCAATTTTTATCGTGAATTAATATATTTTAGATAATACAAATAATGATGCTAATGAATAATAATAATTTGTGTTCCTTCATGATTTCGTTTGTCTATACTAGCAGTAAATAAACTTATAAAAAACACACTAATCAAAATCCAAAGCACCATCCCAAAGCAAAAACTTGGCAGATGAAGCTCACCAGTATAGATGTCATTCACATAATTTCAAAAGTGATAGAGCGGCATCCATATCACTGTATGTACAGTACAGCTGAATAATTTGGTGACAGTCCTTTCTCCAGACCCGACATTTCCTGTATAGATTACGCTTCATACGAAAAAAGATATTAACCACCAAGCAACGATGCACAGCCCGCGCCTACTGACGCACCGATTGTTTGCTAGAAAATTATATTACTGCTTCTCCTCTAATGGTGTATTTGTTTCCCAATTAATGTGCTATTGAAGAGCTTGTTCTCACTACGGGGACGAAGCAGACTGAGTACAAATAAATTGTTGACCCAGTGATATTGCACGGCTATGCTTATCAAAACTCTCAAAATGTTTTATTGCCGTCATCACAGTATTGTTAAGCTTGATGTCTCTGTGTTCAGGATTGCCCTGAATAAATTTGACGTCCCATAGTTCCTATCACACAATTTTGATTGTGGCGGGTGTAGCTTAACTTTCCGCAGCAACACAACGAATATGCCATAATCAAAACCCCAGCATTCCGTTGATGGCATCTTCAATACCAGTACATCCATAGATTTTCCATAGCGTAATGTTTTATTGACACCGTTTTTGGACACACCTGATTTTGTTTGTTAAACGTTACACAATACTATAAGATATAGTATTAAAGCCGCACTGGTACGATCAGGACTGTTATGAATAGGTCTCGGTTTCTTTGGACAAATATAATATGTCCTTCTTTTGTGTCACATGATATACGATTTTACATTTTCTTTATAAATATTTTCTGGGAATCAAGAATTTAACTTCAATACAAAAAAAAAAAAAAAATGACAAAAGTCATTATTTTGATATTAGCATTTTTTATACCAGTAATTAAATGATGACGGCTATCCCGTAATAAGGTGACGCTAGGTTTTATATAACGCCGCTGTTAAGTTTCGGCCAGAATAACGACGCGCTATGTTTTATATAATTTCGCTGTTAAGTAACAGACGCAATAACGACGAGCTATGTTTTATATAATGCCGCTGTTAAGTATCGGCCATAATAGCGACGCAATAGCTTTTATGTAACGCCGCTGTTAAGTATCGGACGTAATAACGACGCGCTAGGTTTTATATAATGCCGCTGTTAAGTATCGGGCGTAATAACGACGCGCTAGGTTTTATATAATGCCTCTGTTAAGTATCGGCCGTAATAACGACATACTAGGTTCTGTATAATGTCGCTATTAAGTATCGGCCGTAATAACGACGCGCTAGGTTTTATATAATGCCCCTGTTAAGTATCGGTCGTAATAACGAGGCGCTAGGTTTTATATAATGCCCCTGTTAAGTATCGGCCGTAATAACGACGCGCTAGGTTTTATATAATGCCGCTGTTAAGTATCGGACGTAATAACGACACACTAGGTTTTATATAATGCTGCTGTTAAGTATCGGCCGTAATAACGACGCGCTAGGTTTTATAAAATGCCCCTGTTAAGTATCGGCCGTAATAACGACACACTAGGTTTTATATAATGCCCCTGTTAAGTATCGGCCGTAATAACGACGCGCTAGTTTTTATATAATGCCGCTGTTAAGTATCGGACGTAATAACGACACACTAGGTTTTATATAATGCCGCTGTTAAGTATCGGCCGTAATAACGACGCGCTAGGTTTTATATAATGCCCCTGTTAAGTATCGGCCGTAATAACGACACACTAGGTTTTATATAATGCCCCTGTTAAGTATCGGCCGTAATAACGACACGCTAAATTTTATATAATGCCGCTGTAAAGTATCGGTCGTAATAACGAGGCGCTAGGTTTTGTATAATGACGCTGTTAAGTATCGGCCGTAATAACGACGCGCTAGGTTTTATATAATGCCGCTGTTAAGTATCGGACGTAATGACAACAAGCTAGGTTTTATATAATGCCCCTGTTAAGTATCGGCCGTATTAACGACGCGCTAGGTTTTATATAATGCCGCTGTTAAATATCGGCCGCAATAATAAAGCGTTTTATATGACGCTGATAGGTATCGGCCGTAATAGCAAGGGGCTATGTTTTATTTTAAGCCAATATTAAATATCTGCCGTAATAACGAAACGATCAGTTTGATACAATGCCGCTGTTAAGTATCGGACGTATTAACGACACATTGGGTTTAATATAATGCCACTGTTAAGTATCGGCCGTAATAACGACACGCTAGGTTTTATATAATGCCTCTGTTAAGTATCGGCCGTAATAACGACACATCAGGTTTTATATAATGCTGCTGTTAAGTATCGGCCGTATTAACGACGCGCTAGGTTTTATATAATGCCGCTGTTAAGTATCGGCCGTAATAACGAGGCGCTAGGTTTTATATGATGCCGTTGTTAAGGATCGGCCGTAATAACGACACGCTAGGTTTTATATAATGCCACTGTTAAGTATTGGTCGTAATAACGACACGCTAGGTTTGATATAATGCCGATGTTAAGTATCGGCCGTAATGACGACACGCTAGGTTTTATATAATGCCGTTGTTAAGTATCGGTCGTAATGACGACACGCTAGGTTTTATATAATGCCGATGTTAAGTATCGGCCGTAATGACGACACGCTAGGTTTTATATAATGCCGATGTTAAGTATCGGCCGTAATGACGACACGCTAGGTTTTATATAATGTCGCTGTTAAGTATCGGTCGTAATATGACACGTTAGGTTTTATATAATGCCGTTGTTAAGTATCGGTCGTAATATGACACGTTAGGTTTTATATAATGCCGTTGTTAAATATCGGTCGTAATAACGACACACTAGGTTTTATATAATGCCGTTGTTAAGTATCGGCCGTAATGACGACACGCTAGGTTTTATATAATGTCGCTGTTAAGTATCGGTCGTAATATGACACGTTAGGTTTTATATAATGCCGTTGTTAAGTATCGGTCGTAATATGACACGTTAGGTTTTATATAATGTCGTTGTTAAGTATCGGTCGTAATATGACACGTTAGGTTTTATATAATGCCGTTGTTAAGTATCGGTCGTAATATGACACGTTAGGTTTTATATAATGCCGTTGTTAAGTATCGGTCGTAATAACGACACACTAGGTTTTATATAATGCCGTTGTTAAGTATCGGCCGTAATGACGACACGCTAGGTTTTATATAATGTCGCTGTTAAGTATCGGTCGTAATATGACACGTTAGGTTTTATATAATGCCGTTGTTAAGTATCGGTCGTAATATGACACGTTAGGTTTTATATAATGCCGTTGTTAAGTATCGGTCGTAATATGACACGTTAGGTTTTATATAATGTCGTTGTTAAGTATCGGTCGTAATATGACACGTTAGGTTTTATATAATGCCGTTGTTAAGTATCGGTCGTAATATGACACGTTAGGTTTTATATAATGCCGTTGTTAAGTATCGGTCGTAATAACGACACACTAGGTTTTATATAATGCCGTTGTTAAGTATCGGCCGTAATGACGACACGCTAGGTTTTATATAATGTCGCTGTTAAGTATCGGTCGTAATAACGACACGCTAGGTTTTATATAATGCCACTGTTAAGTATTGGTCGTAATAACGACGCGCTGGGTTTTATATAATGTCGCTGTTAAGTATCGGCCGTAATAACGACACTCTATGTTTTATATAATGCCGCTGTTAAGGAGCGGCCGTAATAACGACACGCTAGGCTTTATATAATGCCGCTGTTAAGGATCGACCATAAAAACGACAAGCTACGTTTTATGTAACTCCGCTGATAAGTATCGGCCGTAATGACGACACGCTAGGTTTGATGTAACGCCGCTGATAAGTATCGGCCGTAATAACGATGCGCTAGGTTTTATATAATGCCGCTGTTAAGGATCGACCGTAAAAACGACACGCTAGGTTTTATATAATGCCGCTGTTAAGTATCGGCCGTAATAACGAGGCGTTAGGTTTTATATGATGGCGCTGCTAAGGATCGGCCGTAATAACGACACGCTAGATTTTATATAATGCCGCTGTTAAGTATCGGCCGTAATAATGAGGAGCTAGATTTTATATAATGCCGTTGTTAAGTATCGGCCGTAATAACGACACGCTAGATTTTATATAATGCCGTTGTTAAGGATCGGCCGTAATAACGACACGCTAGATTTTATATAATGCCGCTGTTAAGTATCGGCCGTAATAACGATACGCTAGGTTTTATATAATGCCGCTGTTAAGGATCGACCGTAAAAACGACACGCTAGGTTTTATATAATGCCGCTGTTAAGTATCGGCCGTAATAACGAGGCGCTAGGTTTTATATGATGCCGTTGTTAAGGATCGGCCGTAATAACGACACGCTAGATTTTATATAATGCCGCTGTTAAGTATCGGCCGTAATAATGAGGCGCTAGATTTTATATAATGCCGTTGTTAAGTATCGGCCGTAATAACGACACGCTAGATTTTATATAATGCCGTTGTAAAGGATCGGCCGTAATAACGACACGCTAGATTTTATATAATGCCGCTGTTAAGTATCGGCCGTAATAATGATACGCTAGGTTTTATATAATGCCGCTGTTAAGGATCGACCGTAAAAACGACACTCTAGGTTTTATATAACGCCGCTGATTTGTATCGGCCGTAATAACAACACGCTAGGTTTTATATAACGCCGCTGATTTTTATCGGCCGTAATAACGACACGCTAGATTTTATATAATGCCGTTGTTAAGGATCGGCCGTAATAACGACACGCTAGATTTTATATAATGCCGCTGTTAAGTATCGGCCGTAATAACGAGGCGCTAGGTTTTATATAATTCCGCTGTTAAGTATCGGAGGTAATAACGACACACTAGGTTTTATATAATGCCGCTTTTAAGTATCGGCCGTAATAACGACACACTAGGTTTTATATAATGCCCCTGTTAAGTATCGCCCGTAATAACGACACGCTAAGTTTTATATAATGCCGCTGTTAAGTATCGGTCGTAATAACGAGGCGCTAGGTTTTATATAATGACGCTGTTAAGTATCGGCCGTAATAACGACGCGCTAGGTTTTATATAATGCCGCTGTTAAGTATCGGACGTAATGACAACAAGCTAGGTTTTATATAATGCCCCTGTTAAGTATCGGCCGTAATAACGAGGCGCTACGTTTTATATAATGCCGCTGTTAAATATCGGCCGCTATAATAAAGCGCTAGGTTTTATATGACGCTGATAGGTATCGGCCGTAATACCAAGGGGCTATGTTTTATTTAAAGCCGATATTAAATATCTGCCGTAATATCAAAACGATCAGTTTGATACAATGCCGCGGTTAAGTATCGGCCGTATCAACGACACATTGGGTTTAATATAATGCCGTTGTTAAGTATCGGCCGTAATAACGACACACTAGGTTTGATATAATGCCGATGTTAAGTATCGGCCGTAATGACGACACGCTAGGTTTTATATAATGCCGTTGTTAAGTATCGGTCGTAATAATGACACGCTAGGTTTTATATAATGCCACTGTTAAGTATTGGTCGTAATAACGACACGCTAGGTTTGATATAATGCCGATGTTAAGTATCGGCCGTAATGACGACACGCTAGGTTTTATATAATGCCGTTGTTAAGTATCGGTCGTAATGACGACACGCTAGGTTTTATATAATGCCGATGTTAAGTATCGGCCGTAATGACGACACGCTAGGTTTTATATAATGCCGATGTTAAGTATCGGCCGTAATGACGACACGCTAGGTTTTATATAATGTCGCTGTTAAGTATCGGTCGTAATATGACACGTTAGGTTTTATATAATGCCGTTGTTAAGTATCGGTCGTAATATGACACGTTAGGTTTTATATAATGCCGTTGTTAAGTATCGGTCGTAATAACGACACACTAGGTTTTATATAATGCCGTTGTTAAGTATCGGCCGTAATGACGACACGCTAGGTTTTATATAATGTCGCTGTTAAGTATCGGTCGTAATATGACACGTTAGGTTTTATATAATGCCGTTGTTAAGTATCGGTCGTAATATGACACGTTAGGTTTTATTTAATGCCGTTGTTAAGTATCGGTCGTAATATGACACGTTAGGTTTTATATAATGCCGTTGTTAAGTATCGGTCGTAATATGACACGTTAGGTTTTATATAATGTCGTTGTTAAGTATCGGTCGTAATATGACACGTTAGGTTTTATATAATGCCGTTGTTAAGTATCGGTCGTAATATGACACGTTAGGTTTTATATAATGCCGTTGTTAAGTATCGGTCGTAATAACGACACACTAGGTTTTATATAATGCCGTTGTTAAGTATCGGCCGTAATGACGACACGCTAGGTTTTATATAATGTCGCTGTTAAGTATCGGTCGTAATATGACACGTTAGGTTTTATATAATGCCGTTGTTAAGTATCGGTCGTAATATGACACGTTAGGTTTTATATAATGCCGTTGTTAAGTATCGGTCGTAATATGACACGTTAGGTTTTATATAATGTCGTTGTTAAGTATCGGTCGTAATATGACACGTTAGGTTTTATATAATGCCGTTGTTAAGTATCGGTCGTAATATGACACGTTAGGTTTTATATAATGCCGTTGTTAAGTATCGGTCGTAATAACGACACACTAGGTTTTATATAATGCCGTTGTTAAGTATCGGCCGTAATGACGACACGCTAGGTTTTATATAATGTCGCTGTTAAGTATCGGTCGTAATATGACACGTTAGGTTTTATATAATGCCGTTGTTAAGTATCGGTCGTAATATGACACGTTAGGTTTTATATAATGCCGTTGTTAAGTATCGGTCGTAATATGACACGTTAGGTTTTATATAATGCCGTTGTTAAGTATCGGTCGTAATATGACACGTTAGGTTTTATATAATGCCGTTGTTAAGTATCGGTCGTAATATGACACGTTAGGTTTTATATAATGCCGTTGTTAAGTATCGGCCGTAATAACGACACGCTAGGTTTTATATAATGCCGTTGTTAAGTATCGACCGTAATAACGAGGCGCTAGGTTTTATATAATGCCGTTGTTAAGTATCGGTCGTAATATGACACGTTAGGTTTTATATAATGCCGTTGTTAAGTATCGGTCGTAATATGACACGTTAGGTTTTATATAATGTCGCTGTTAAGTATCGGTCGTAATATGACACGCTAGGTTTTATATAATGCCGTTGTTAAGTATCGGTCGTAATAACGACACGCTAGGTTTTATATAATGCCACTGTTAAGTATTGGTCGTAATAACGACGCGCTGGGTTTTATATAATGTCGCTGTTAAGTATCGGCCGTAATAACGACACTCTATGTTTTATATAATGCCGCTGTTAAGGAGCGGCCGTAATAACGACACGCTAGGCTTTATATAATGCCGCTGTTAAGGATCGACCATAAAAACGACAAGCTACGTTTTATGTAACTCCGCTGATAAGTATCGGCCGTAATGACGACACGCTAGGTTTGATGTAACGCCGCTGATAAGTATCGGCCGTAATAACGATGCGCTAGGTTTTATATAATGCCGCTGTTAAGGATCGACCGTAAAAACGACACGCTAGGTTTTATATAATGCCGCTGTTAAGTATCGGCCGTAATAACGAGGCGTTAGGTTTTATATAATGCCGCTGTTAAGGATCGACCGTAAAAACGACACGCTAGGTTTTATATAATGCCGCTGTTAAGTATCGGCCGTAATAATGAGGCGCTAGATTTTATATAATGCCGTTGTTAAGTATCGGCCGTAATAACGACACGCTAGATTTTATATAATGCCGTTGTTAAGGATCGGCCGTAATAACGACACGCTAGATTTTATATAATGCCGCTGTTAAGTATCGGCCGTAATAACGATACGCTAGGTTTTATATAATGCCGCTGTTAAGGATCGACCGTAAAAACGACACGCTAGGTTTTATATAATGCCGCTGTTAAGTATCGGCCGTAATAACGAGGCGCTAGGTTTTATATGATGCCGTTGTTAAGGATCGGCCGTAATAACGACACGCTAGATTTTATATAATGCCGCTGTTAAGGATCGGCCGTAATAATGAGGCGCTAGATTTTATATAATGCCGTTGTTAAGTATCGGACGTAATAACGACACGCTAGATTTTATATAATGCCGTTGTTAAGGATCGGCCGTAATAACGACACGCTAGATTTTATATAATGCCGCTGTTAAGTATCGGCCGTAATAACGATACGCTAGGTTTTATATAATGCCGCTGTTAAGGATCGACCGTAAAAACGACACTCTAGGTTTTATATAACGCCGCTGATTTGTATCGGCCGTAATAACAACACGCTAGGTTTTATATAACGCCGCTGATTTTTATCGGCCGTAATAACGAGGCGCTAGTTTTTATATAATGCCGCTGTTAAGGATCGTCCGTTATAACGACACGCTAGGTTTTATATAATGTCGCTGTTAAGTTTCGGCCGTAATAACGACACTCTATGTTTTATATAATGCCGCTGTTAAGGAGCGGCCGTAATAACGACACGCTAGGCTTTATATAATGCCGCTGTTAAGGATCGACCATAAAAACGACAAGCTACGTTTTATGTAACTCCGCTGATAAGTATCGGCCGTAATGACGACACGCTAGGTTTGATGTAACGCCGCTGATAAGTATTGGTCGTAATAACGACGCGCTGGGTTTTATATAATGTCGCTGTTAAGTATCGGCCGTAATAACGACACTCTATATTTTATATAATGCCGCTGTTAAGGAGCGGCCGTAATAACGACACGCTAGGCTTTATATAATGCCGCTGTTAAGGATCGACCATAAAAACGACAAGCTACGTTTTATGTAACTCCGCTGATAAGTATCGGCCGTAATGACGACACGCTAGGTTTGATGTAACGCCGCTGATAAGTATCGGCCGTAATAACGATGCGCTAGGTTTTATATAATGCCGCTGTTAAGGATCGACCGTAAAAACGACACGCTAGGTTTTATATAATGCCGCTGTTAAGTATCGGCCGTAATAACGAGGCGTTAGGTTTTATATGATGCCGTTGCTAAGGATCGGCCGTAATAACGACACGCTAGATTTTATATAATGCCGCTGTTAAGTATCGGCCGTAATAATGAGGCGCTAGATTTTATATAATGCCGTTGTTAAGTATCGGCCGTAATAACGACACGCTAGATTTTATATAATGCCGTTGTTAAGGATCGGCCGTAATAACGACACGCTAGATTTTATATAATGCCGCTGTTAAGTATCGGCCGTAATAACGATACGCTAGGTTTTATATAATGCCGCTGTTAAGGATCGACCGTAAAAACGACACGCTAGGTTTTATATAATGCCGCTGTTAAGTATCGGCCGTAATAACGAGGCGCTAGGTTTTATATGATGCCGTTGTTAAGGATCGGCCGTAATAACGACACGCTAGATTTTATATAATGCCGCTGTTAAGTATCGGCCGTAATAATGAGGCGCTAGATTTTATATAATGCCGTTGTTAAGTATCGGCCGTAATAACGACACGCTAGATTTTATATAATGCCGTTGTTAAGGATCGGCCGTAATAACGACACGCTAGATTTTATATAATGCCGCTGTTAAGTATCGGCCGTAATAACGATACGCTAGGTTTTATATAATGCCGCTGTTAAGGATCGACCGTAAAAACGACACTCTAGGTTTTATATAACGCCGCTGATTTGTATCGGCCGTAATAACAACACGCTAGGTTTTATATAACGCCGCTGATTTTTATCGGCCGTAATAACGAGGCGCTAGTTTTTATATAATGCCGCTGTTAAGGATCGTCCGTTATAACGACACGCTAGGTTTTATATAATGCCACTGTTAAGGATCTACCGTAAAAACGACACGCTAGGTTTTACGTAACGCCGCTGATAAGTATCGGCCGTAATAACGACACGCTAGGTTTTATATAATGCCGCTTTTAAGTATCGGCCGTAAAAACAACACGCTAGGTTTTATATAATGCCGCTGATAAGTATCGGCCGTAATAACGAGGCGCTAGGTTTTAAATAACGCCGCTGTTAAGTATCGGTCATAATAACGACGCGCTAGGTTTTGTATAATGACGCTATTAAGTATCGGCCGTAATAACGACACGCTAGGTTTAATATAATGCCGCTGTTAAGTATCGGCCGTTATAACGACACGCTAGGTTCAATATAATGCCGCTGTTATGGATCGGCCGTAATAACGACACGCTAGGTTTTATATAACTCCACTGTTAAGGGTCGACCGTAATAACGACACGCTTGGTTTTATATAATGCCGCTGTTAAGTATCGGTCGTAATAACGACGCGCTAGGTCTTATATAATGCCGCTGTTAAGTATTGGCCATAATAACGACGCGCTAGGTCTTATATAATGCCGCTGTTAAGTATTGGCCATAATAACGACGCGTTAGGTTTTATGTAATGCCGCTGTATAAGGTGTAATAATGACACGCTAGGTCCTATATAATGCCGCTGTTTAGTATCGGCCATAATAACGACGCGCTAGGTTTTATATAATGCCGCTGTATCAGGTGTAATAATGACACGCTAGGTCTTATACAATGCCGCTGTTAAGTATCGGCCATAATAACGACGCGCTAGGTTTTATATAATGCCGCTGTATCAGGTGTAATAATGACACGCTAGGTCTTATATAGTATTGGCCGTAATAACGACACGCTAGGTTTTATATAATGCCGCTGTTAAGTATCGGCCGTAATAATGACACGCTAGTTTTTATATAATGCCGCTGTTAAGTATAGATTTACACTAATACAGTTTTTGTGTCTTTCCTTTCGTTCATATATTTTAATCAAACAACAATTTATATGCAAAAATGAATTTTTTAATAATTATTAAGCATCATCTTTATCTTTTGTTTTACAAGACGTGTTACAGCTTAAACATTAAAACCGCGCAAAAAATTAGGTGTTACCATTATATAGATTAATATCAGTTTTGATAAAAAGTTTAATTTTTATCAGAAAATATAATAGGTGTGTGTGTGTGTGTGTTTTCAAAATACATTTATTTTTTTATTTATATACAAATTAAAGAAAATAAATTCAATTTGTCTGTTGCGCTAAAGTTACAAAATTTGAAGGGTTAGTAGCTTTTTCGACTTACTACACCATACGTATAACAAACATAACATCTAAAAGCGTATATAGCATTATTTAAAATATCTATATAAAGCGATGTCAAACCAGGCTGAAACAAGGAAGAAAAATACATGTCAAATATAGGACATTTAAAAGGAAGAATTTAAATTTCGACTACCATCATAAATAACCTGTTTATAAAATGAAGGACTGGTACACACAAGACCATGAAAGGGTGTCAGCTGTTTACGTATATACTGGTGTTAATCTATACATCTGGTAAGTGGAGTTTTGTATTATTTTATATAAATATATGTACAGAATATTGCTTTAGTATACACATACGCACTTCGACTGAAAATGCTACAGTACTGTTTGATACCTCCCCATTTGATAAAATAAATAAAGTTATATTTACATATAGATATTGAAATGTAATTACCTCCCTTTAACTGCATGTGTTGTTATGTGTTATTTATAGAAGCGTTTTTTTATTCATAAATAGCACAAAGATGTCCTTAAAGAGACCTTAAAGATCCTTTAAGATGGTGGTCTTTAAATGGGGGCTTTAAGGAGGCTTTAAGGATCTTTAAGGACATCTTTTAGGATCTTTAAGGATTCCTTAAAGACCCTTAAAGGAGGGAGTTGTTCTTGTGATTGTAACAGAAACATGAACAATACTTTAGTTAAGGTTATATGTACACTGAATGGTAACTGTGGTGATATTTTTATATTTTATACAGGTGTATTATCACAAAGTGTAAATATAACTAAAGATACAGTATATATAAAGAACAATGCTGTAGGTCAGGTTACGTGTACACTTAATGGTAACTGTGTTGCTATTGCTTGGTATTTATCAAGAAGTACAGTTCCAGTAGCCACGACATTTATTAGAGATACATGTCGAAACACAACTTTAGGATACCATCAAACGTGTGATTACCAGAAAAATCAATATACACTTTACTTTACTGGAACTACAGCTCTACATGGACAAACAATTAGATGTAGTGGTGAACGTTGTAGTCCACTGCAGACAGTTTCAGACACAGTTATTATATCTATTATAGGTAAGTACAGTAAAACTTCGGCAAGTCAAATACCAAGGTTAACTGGAAGTCATGATTTTGGTCTGGACAGTTTTCTTTATATACTATAAAAATGCAACTGCGATAATAATTTAAAAACCCCTTAGAATTCGAAGGTATATTAAGATACAAAATTAAAAATTGTATGACAAACATCCTTCTAAACCTCAAAATATTTTGACAATACGTGACCAATAGAACGATCAGTACAATAACATTGATTTATCGGCCATTAGCCATATTCCGCTTATTGAGAGGAGTAGTTGTACAGATGAGAGGTTCTGCTACTGTATTAATTAGTATCAGGTAAGGAATTAGTACTTCTGTGCCATAATTAAATGATGTATTATAACTATTTAATTTATATTTTATTACATGTATTTATGTAATACATATTACACTAGTGTATCGGTAAACAGTTTACCCCATCCAGCATTTCTTTCATAGAAATAAAAGTCTAAATTGGGTTGTCATCCTTCAAGTTTGAAAACTCACTCTATGTCATGATCAAAGTCCCATGTACTTCAAGTTATCAAAGTTCTACTGTATTATGTAAAATTCTTTTATTCGTTTTTACGTAAAAAAGTCGAACTCTTTTCTGAGTATTGTCATTGTTTGGTAACTAATGAAGTATCGATGTCAACATACTCTTCCTGTAATTAAAACACTACTGTTACACTTGCGACCCCAGAAATATGCCCCCCCCCCCCTTTATGTACACCATTCTTCTGAATCATCTCTGTATTTAGGAGATTATTAGCCTAAGAGCTATAGGTTGTGCAACTATGGGTTATACAAATTTATATATATACATGATATATATATATATATATATATATATATATATATATATCTATATATATATATATATATATATAGTAAATACATGGTCATTGACGGCGAATAAAGGTCGTATTTGGTGAGGGTGAGAAAACGTGCAGAAAGCGAGGCTCTGCCGATATATATATATATATATATATATATATATATATATATATATATATATATATATATATATATATATATAGTAAATACATGGTCATTGACGGTGAATAAAGGTCGTATTTGGTGAGGGTGAGAAAACGTGCAGAAAGCGAGGCTCTGCCGAGCCCCCGAGCCAAATACGACCTTTATTCACCGTCAATGACCATGTATTTACTTTATCCTGCAACAGATACTTCCTAAAATTATAATTGTAACTGCGTGTTATCCATCTGTTTGACTTGTTTGTTTACACTCCAAGCGCAAGGATACAAATGTTACGTGACGTCACGCTACCCCATCACACCCGTACTTGTCATTTTCGCTCAGTCTGACGTTCAAGCACATGTAGTTCTCAATTATTTAAATAAATAACTACAATACGATATCATATTTAATATGTAACAAAAACTTAAATTCTTACAATAATAATATTAAAATAGATATTCTTTGATGAAATGTTGCAGACGTTTTTCGGTATTTCTGCCATATTCTAATAGTCCAGCGGACTAACAGAATAAAGTAACAACTGATATTTTTTTATTTATATTTTCAAATCATATTTATATAACTACCTGTATTTTTTGTTAAAAATCAAACTTTTTTTAAAATAAAATATTAAAATTTATGAATTTATTGATCATTTTTATTATAGTGTTTTGTTTAAATTGAGAATGGGGTTCATTTGGGTTACGTCGAATGTTGAATGGATAAAGTAGTGCCGTAACTGTGACGTCACAGTTAGCGCGTGGCTTTATTGGGTCAGTGACCGAATAAAGATAAGGTTTATTCGGCAGGCTTTATGATGTCAATGTACACGTTAGTTGCAGGATATATATATATATATATATATATATATATATATATATATATATATATGACCATTCACCTGAAGATTGCAAGATGTAAATGCATGAAAGTACTAGTGAATACACAATTATGAACTGTTCCTACCATTATAGTTTTTATTTTTTATATATATATATATACATATATATATATATATATATATATATCTATATATATATATATATATATTATATATATATATATATATATATATATATACATGTATAAATATTCATCAATAATTTTAACTTCGTTTAAATTATCCCAAAATCTTCATATAAAGGGAAATATTTTAATTTATTTTTTATTTTTGTACGGCATATACGTTAGTGAAAGCGTTCATTGCTATCGCTTTCTGTTACGAACAGGCTTCTTTTCTATGAAACAGTATGTTAGAGAAATAGTGCGCCTTGCAATTGTACCTGAGAGGAATACATCCATTCTATCATGGGATATGATTTCTGGGTTATGTAATGCGTTTGAAGTCATATGGACATCTGAAATGAATCAACATAATTCGTGCAGTCCGGCAAACTTATCTCGTAGACTACAATAAAAAGTAGTCCGCATATCTGGGAAGTACCTACGATGTGCAGTATCATAAAGATCATAGCTTTTTATAAAATAAAAAACAATGGCAGGTGAATTTAACTAATTCTTTATGAAATCTGCGTTAATTTTAATTCATTTTGAAGAGTATAACGTATTTTGGTGTTGAGGTATTCTGTCACATTTTAAAACTGATTTATCAATTAGATTTCCTTTTTATGGTGAAAGGGAGATAAATCAGATAGTGCCGTGTGCAAACTGAGCATGTGGATTTTAAATACTTTACCATTTTGGAGGTCAAATTAACATGAAACGGGAATATGAGTGATAATCAGCAGTTTATTAAAATCCAGACTATACATATGAACCCCCTCATAGCGGCTGTGGGGTTTGCAAAAACTCTTCTTTCTCTTTATCGAAAATGACAAACAACGGTCAGGTAAAAATTTATAGAACTTTATTGAATTTTATTTACTGATCGTCTTGTTCATATGAAGATTTGGCGAAAAATTAGTTACACCTTTTGCGTAAAATTATTTAATTTTTAAAATAATACATTTATTGTTATAACTCAATAACGGCTTAAGGTAACTGTTTGGAGTTTTCACTGTTAATCTATATTTCTTCCATCATATGTCAAGGTCAAAGGTCAAGGTCATATCCCAGTTTTTTACCTTTTATAAAAATGAAAACATTTAAACATTTGAGGTGATAATGGCATGTGATTTCTAGTTAATTGTTGGTATTAACATGACGATCATTTTGATACATAGATCAAGGTCATGGGTTAAAAAGTTAAGGTCAAAGAGGCACAAATATACCAAAATAGTTAATTATCTGCAAAACTATTAACTTTTTGTATAGACATGTATATTAGAATATTGTAGGTATTGGCCTAAATGTCAAGGTCATAGATGCATAAATATACCGAAAGAGTAAATTATCTGCAAAACTATTAATTTTTTGTATAGGCATGTATGTTAGAATATTGTAGGTACTGGCCTAACGGTCACTTTGGTATATAGATTCTTTAGCTGTTTAAAAATAATATATTGTAACTAGACTTTCGATATGTTATATGTAGCATTCTTAGGACAAGCTGTAATAAATTTGCAAAAATCCTTGCATATAATTAGCCCTTACTGCTGAAAATTTGGACTTCTTTTTATTTAATGTCATTGACCATTGAACCTCTGCATGAGTAATATACTCAGCCTCAGGTGAGCGTTAAGGCCCATGGGCCTCTTGTTTTAAGTTCCTTTTTGAAAAAACTGTGACTTTCATTTCGTAATGCCAAAAACAGTCACTACCGACTTTCAAGTCTTGGGTCAGACCTGGTTGGGGTTCAAACTTATGACCTCCCACATACGGGTCGAGTACTCAACTGAGCTACCGAAGTGGTATGATTTAAATAATATGGTTTAATACAAATTTATGTTATTCGACCTGAAGACATGTTACTACTATTACAGTTCCAGTTCCTTCTGTTGGTTTAGCGGGCGTCAGTGGTCAACAGATAACAGTTACAGCTGGACAGTCAACATCTATAACATGTAGTACAGGGGCCAGTAGACCAGCACCAAATATAGTATGGTATATAGGAGTAACCAACGTGACATCATGGAGTACATCAACAATTAACAATGTACCATCACAGCAGCTGTTTTATACTACTAGTATTATGATATTTATACCTACAAAATCACAGAATGGACAACAACTTAACTGTAAAGCTTACAACACAGATGACAATATGGTGGAACTCACTACAAAACCTACACTCAATGTACAACGTAAGTATATAGGTCAAAGGTCAAATATAAAGGTTACAACACAGTTAACAATATGGTGGAACCTACTACAAAACCTACATTATATGTACAATGTAAGTATATAGGTCAAAGGTCAAATATAAAGGTTACACCACAGATAACAATATGGTGGAACTTACAACAAAACCTTCATTATATATACAATGTAAGTATATAGGTCAAAGGTCAAATATAAAGGTTACACCACAGATAACAATATGGTGGAACTTACTACAAAACCTACATTATATACAATGTAAGTATATAGGTCAAAGGTCAAATATAAAGGTTACACCACAGATAACAATATGGTGGAACTTACTACAAAACCTACATTATATACAATGTAAGTATATAGGTCAAACGTCAAATATAAAGGTTACACCACAGATACAAATATGGTGGAAACTACAACACCAACATTATTATACCCCCGCAAAGTTTGGGGGTTTATAAAAATCACCTTGTCCGTATGTCTATCTGTCTGTCTGTCTATCTGTCTGTCTGTCTGTATGTCTGTCTGTCCGTCTGTCCCATTTCGTGTCCAGAACAGAACTTTTGTACCGTAGCACCTATGATTATTCGTCTGTCTATCTGTCTATCTGTCTGTCTGTCTGTCTGTCTGTTTGTCTATCTGTCTGTCTGTCTGTCTGTCTGTCTGTATGTCCGTCTGTCCGTCTGTCCCATTTCGTGTCCAGAACAGAACTTTTGTACCGTAGCACCTAGGATTATCAAACTTGGTATGTGCATGCATCATGGGAAGGCGATGTGTCATGTACCAAATTATCGTCACTGTTATCTTGACTTTGACCTTTGATCTCTATGATAGTAAAACCTTGTGCATCTACAAAACCTACACTATATGTACAATATAAGTTTATAGGTCAAAGGTCAAATATAAGGTTACACCACAGATAACAATATGGTGGAACTTACTACATATACAATGTGAGTATATAGGTCAAAGGTCAAATCTAAGCTTACAACACAGATTACAATATGGTGGAACTTACTACAAAACTTATGTAAGTATATAGGTCAAAGGTCAAATATAAAGGTTACAACACAAATTTTGTCAAGCATTATACGAATTCCAAACAAAAATATACTGAAGATACCATCAACAAAATGTTGGAGTTTTTGATAGAGTACATATTTGTTGTGTTTGGAAATGTAGTTTTTCAGCAAACAATCGGTATACCAATAGTGTGCACAATTGCTTGCTGATTTGTTTCTTTATTCTTATAAAGCAGAATTTATGCAGAACCTTGTTAAATCTGGAGAGAAGATTGTCGCCATATCATTCAACTCAACATACAGATATATAGATCACTTTCCTTCTCTTAACAATCCTTAATTCGGAGACTATGTAAATGTCATCTATCCTAGTGAGCTTGAAATAAAAGACACTTAAATAATAAAAACATATTACTATATACTATATACATCTTCTTATGTATTAATTTACAGATATAGATCCTATAATTTTGACACCAACAACTAATAGGTACATTGTAAACGAGACATATCAACTTGGACCGATCAAATGTACTGCTATTTGTAACCCATCTTGTAGTTATAAATGGGCCAGACCTAATCAGAATGATTTACAAGGCGATACTCTGACAATTAATGCTATACAGAGAACACAGACAGGTGTATATAAGTGTCGGGCTACTAATACAGTTGGTACACGGAACTCAAATGGTATTGTTGTCACTGTTCATTGTAAGTATTTATTTACTTTATATTATTATTGGAGTCTACAAAACTCTTGGAATATTAAAAAAACAATTTGACATTAAGCACAAAACACATAATCATTACAATCATAAGTTAAATCAGCATATACTGCAATGTATGATATAATATATATATATATATATATTATATATATATATATATATATATATATATATATATTAGTGCTAATGTACCATTTCATCTTCCGTTTCTCAGAGTTTTTTTTAACTGCAATTAATTTTTGTTCATGTGTACCTAATTGTATAGTTAAGCGTTACGAGAGTTACGTTACGTTATAGAGTACTGTAATTGAATTTTATTAAATTTAATAATCTGTAAACGAGTTTTTAAGTTTCCTTTGTGTTTTAATGAAGTTAAATTTGACTAAATGTTAATAAAAACTACATATGTGTATAGAGAACCTGAATACAACCAGCATTATAAAGTATAACAGTATTTCTCACATACCAGACAATACCAAGAGTATTTTGCGCTTCTTAGTGGTCCCCCATTGATTGCTGTACTTTTTCATTTTTGTAATTTTAAAGTTTTATAGTAAGAGTTGAATTTAATTATGTTCTTTTACCAAGCAATCGGCTTTGCGAAATGAGAGTTTAACGTCCCTGTCAAGCATATTTCACTTGTGTCAAGACGTCGCAAGCTTTAGACAAAGATGCGAATTCTTTAACTGTGTGTCGCGCTTATGGCATTATACAGTAGGGTTCTCTATCGTACCATGTTTTCATCTGGCAACCGCGACTTTCATTTCGTAAAGCCGAGTGCTTGGCAAAAGAGCAGACACTACCCACTTTGAAGTCTTGGGTCCGACCCAGTCGGTGCTCAAACCCACGACCTCCCAGTTACGGATTGAACAATTTACAGACTGAGCTACCGCAATGGTCTCCATATTACGACAAAAGATTAGTGGAATAAGCAGGCAATAATTTAAACCTAATTTTCTTTTTGGTTTTTAAATTTTTAGGTATCTATTCACTATCATATATAATAAAACTTTTAATTCCCTGTTGTATATGTACCTAACATGTAATTACAGATGCAGCAAAAATGACAAATATGGTGATAAGTGGTGGTAACAACTCTACGGTGAGTGAACACTCAACTCAAACTCTAACCTGTTTAGCAGAAGGATTACCACAACCGAGAATATCTCTAAGATATATTTCCAACAACAGTATTATAAAATCAACTAATGGTTTAAGGTTAGATTTTACTTTCACCTCAGCCAGGTGTGAAGACACAGGTATATATAAATGTGATGCAATCAACAAGTTTTCACCTCAGCTACCGTTACAGAAGGATGTGTTTGTTCTGTGTAGGTGTAGTATATCTTTATTATACTCTAAGAAATGACTATGTAGTTGAAGGGTATCTATAGTAAACGAAAGCTAAATTTCAATGATTTCATGAATATGAGCAAATAAATCAGTAAACTCATTTTGATGATGAATTTAATCTTGGATTCGATATTGTTGACAACAAAGTAAATCAATAATCATTGTACATCAACTGATAACTATTATGAATATTATGAATATGCATCTTGGTAAATGTAGCATTTATATTTTAGGCAAACCTAGAGCAGTACATTGACCATTACAAACACATTACACCGTAGCTGTCGGACAATCTCTAAATATCACTGTTCCATATTTAGCTTACCCACGTCCTACATTCCAGTAGTAAAATAAACAAGTAAAATAACTTAACATTTAAAATAAACCAAAAGCTAAAACTTTTCTTATTTTATATTGTTATCTTGAAAATCTATATTGTTGACCAATAAAATCAAATCATTAATAACCTAGAAAGTTTTCCTAAAGTACTCATGAATTGATAGGTGTTCTCTAGAAACTGTATATCCGTAAATGTAGCATTTGATGTTTTAGGCAAACCAAGAGCAGCGCAGGAACCGTTACAGGACCAATATGCCTTAAGTGCCGGAAGAACTCTTAATATCACTGTTCTATATTTAGCTTACCCACGTCCTACATTCCAGTGGTTTATAAACGGTTCTAATGGTATATTAACAGAAATAACAAATGATCAGCAGGATATTCATATAAATAACACTGCTGTTAATACTTACACATTTGTGACGAAATTCATAAGGCAGAATCTGAAGGAAGATGATTTTGGAACTTATATACTTAAATCAAGGAACATTATTGGCACAAAGGAATATACGTATATAGTCAAACGAATTGGTTAGTACTACTATTACTATTTTAATAAATCTAGTATTTTCGATTTTTATTGTACATCAATAATGCTGTTTACTTTCATGTCTAAGAAGGACTATTGATTTTTCATATTCTAAGTTTATTTCAAATAACTCAAAGTGGCAATCCAGATAAGATCATATATGGTATTTATCGTCTATACCTTAGTTAGTTGGTTGATCACAGTTACAACTTATCCTAAAATCATTTTAAATTATTGTTTTAATGAAAATGTCATTTTCCCTATAACAATTACAATTCATTTAGTCGTTTACATTGGGTATGCCAAGAAGGTTAAATAGGTCAACATATTTCATCAAACTAAAATTTATAAATGGTGCTCGAAGTCATCAAACATTTTTCGGCATCTGAATAATTTTCTATTCGCAGGCCTGGTCATCGATATATATGGATGTATGCACGATTTGCGCATTAGATTCGATCATCCTAATCAAAAACAAACATACTAATCAATGTCCAAATCACAATCCAGAAGCAAAGTAAACAGTTTGGAAATAATGAGTTACGTTAGACACGTTAACTTCCACCAGGGAAGTAAGGCCGGGTGCTCCGGAAGGGTAAACATCTCCTGTTTAGCTAGCTTAACCCGCCACGTGTGTAAGACAATATTTAGATTTCCAAAATCTAGGGGCAAATACTACCGTTTAAGAATTGATTACCGAAGAAAAAATCAGGTTTAGTAATAATCTACACATTTCATTTTTGGTCTTTCTAAAATATTTTATTATAGGTATACCAGACCGACCTATTGGTGGACTTGCTACATGTATTGGCTATAATTCTGCAGTCATAACATGGACCTCAGGATTCAATAACGGATATGAACAGACATTTACTGTTATTTATCAAGAAGTAGGTGGAACAGAACAAACTTCAGTCAGTGGCACTAAAGATCCAGGCCTGCAAAAACCCACGAGTCATACAATTGCTTCTTTACAAGAATCTAAGACATATGTGTTTAGAATATTTTCCCGAAACTCTTTCGGAGAAAGTTCTAGAGTCGAAGTTAATTGTTCGACTTCAGGTAATATCAATAAAATGTAGTTAATAGAAAAATACTGCTAAAGTAATAAAACAAATCGGGTATTTCTGTTTAATTGTAATTAAGTTTACGTCCTAATCAAAATTGAGAAATCAAAAACAAGCATAATCAAGTCCGAATCACTATCCAGAGGCAAAGTAAGAACTATTGGTTTGACAAGTTAGGTTAGGCACGTGAACGTGAACGTCCACCAGGGAAGTGAGAAGGGATGCCTCTAAACAGAAGCAATCTGTTGAAAAATTATTTGGGAACTTTTAGGGTGTAGCTAGCTTAACAGGAGGTGCTTACCCTTCCGGAGCACCCGGCCTCACTTTCCTGGTGGAAGTTCACGTGTAAATTCTAACTTGTCAGGATTGTGATTCGGATATGGATTAATAATCGATGTCGGAATCACAATATACAAGCAAAGTAGAAACTTTGGATCTGAAAAGTTAGTTTAGACACTGAACCTCCACTAAAGAAGTGAAACCGGGTGCTCCGGTGCTCCGGAATGGAGTCAATCTGTTGAGAATTCTTTAGGAACAAAAGAAACCTCTTGGCGGGGGAAACAAGTCAACTGATAAATATATCGAATATTAAGCTACATTTTAAGCTTCACGAGATACTCGATGCCTTTAACTTGTAAACATTCCTTCTCTATACAGCATTGTTTATGCTACTCCTGCTGATGGTATATTTGTTTTTCAATTGATATGCTATGGTAGAGCCTCTCCCCAATACGGGAACTTAAAAAAGCGACTTACACATAATTGTTCACAAATGGCCATTGAATATGTACTCTAATGTAGGTCTTACCTTACCATGGATAGATGTGATGTTCCATATACCTTTTATTCTCAATTTTAAAAGCCAATTTATGAGTAGCATTTTTTACGAGTAAAAATAAGTTTTAAAGACAGATTGCTTTAGTTGCATTTGAAAGAAATCCCTTATACAACATTCTCATTTGCATTCTTGGAGAAAAATGTTTGCTTGTAAGGCAGCTTCAGATTGAGCAAACTGTTTCTTTTTTCAGCTAATCCTAACAGAGAAGTTTCCTCAAACACAGGCGTAGCAGTGGGTGCGACCTTAGGATCCGTCATTATTTTGGTG
The DNA here is from genome assembly GCA_021292105.1 of Anadara kagoshimensis. Lineage (NCBI taxonomy): Eukaryota > Metazoa > Mollusca > Bivalvia > Arcoida > Arcidae > Anadara > Anadara kagoshimensis. The sequence goes on from CM037866.1 coordinate 36,580,392, forward strand.
ATAGTAGTAGTTGTTGGTATATTTATATTTAGAAGATACCAAAGAACAAGCGTGAAAGGTAAACTTTAGTATCTGAAATTACTTCTTTTTTCGTATACGTTTGTTTTTGTTTTTGTTTTTTTTTTGTTAATTAAGGCTTGAGGTACCCTTACCATTTATACTATATAAACAATATCGAGGTTTATTAGAACAAACAATTCATGTTTCAAAGGCATTGGTATCATTGAATCAACACTAGGTTGTAAAACAATGCCAGTTTAAATAATTATAGTAAAGTATTTTTTAGTTCATTCGTCCATCGTTGTGCATGCTCTTCTGAGAAATGTTTTATAATCAATCACTTAATGATTAGCATAAACGTAGAAGATATGCCAAACCTAAAAATAATTTCATTTTTTTTTGTTTTTTTATATTTACAAAGCTAAAAAATACACAAAAGATAAGGAAGATATCCAAATGAATGGCAGGTAATGGTTTGATCATTGTTGTTGGAAAATTATAATAAAAAGTATCATTTTCTGTATGTCTTGCAACTCGACATGTCGCAAAAAAACTTCGATACAGTAAATAGAAACTCAAAGGAGGGATACCAGTGTTTATGTCTTCTGATTTCCTCTTCATATCAATACGCTAATAATCAAAGTTGTATGTTTTTAATTAACAAATTTTAAAGTTTTATCTTTTTGGTTTTTTGAAACATGGTTAAGTATGTTTGTTTTTTATTATGAAACGATCTTCATGGATATAGCATATTAAGAAAAACACAATGTATGACACGAAACATCAAACACAAACATGCTGGTTAAAGTCCAAATGTCAAACTAATTGTACGAATGACATGAAGAGTGTTTAATAATAGCAAGTTGTATTCGATATTTGTTGTAGCAACCAGACAGAAGAAAGAGAGTATGAAAAATTAGGAACAAACAATGAAACAAACGTGTATAATGTTATAGTTTCCGAAGGTAAAACATTTACAAAAAAAACTTTTTAATCTCCAATGTTTTAATCATGTTCCCGTGAAATTAAGGTATTGCAAATGGACACCTTTATGGTGGATATACGAAAGTATATGTCTTATACCCATTAGACATCTAACTTTTCAGGTGTGTAATAAATCAGTGTTAGTAAATTAAAATCAATAAATACAACTAAAAAGTATACTAAAATCAGCTTTTCTTTCTGGTCCGAGAAGTAAACCATAGTATGATGGGTATCCAGGCTGTGATAGGTGTTGTCATCCGTAAGGCCACATTTTCGACAAGATTTTCATCTTTCCTTTTATTTGTTTGTAGATTAATATTTTATATTTAAATGTCTTGATGACACAATAACCAAATCGCATCATTTATGAGTATTTGATCGGTAGCATTTAAGTGATTTGATGACACAATTACCAAATCGTATCATTTATGATCAGTTGGCTGGTACTATGTTGTAAAATGCAAGAGACGTCTAGAAAAGCAAACTCAAGAATCAGTTTGTTCCGTGTCACATGTTTTTCTTTTATTTATATTTCGTAGATGGCTATGAAAATCCAAGCGTTCCTGAGAAGTAACTATAGTTTTACTTTTTGATAAGGGTTTTTATCAGACTATAATATATTTATTAATGTTAATTTTGTGTTTTATGTCACTCATCTTTTAAAATATAGAATTTATCGTATATTATTATAGAGAAATAATGCACATATATTCTTCACAAATTGATAATTACTTCAACATATTTTTGATCAATTGAAATAGAGCAACAAAATCTATTTTTATATACTTATTTTTACAACATCTTCAGACTTGTTTCTGCTATCATTTTAAGAAATCTGAGTGTTCTCTATGACTTTTATCATTGTGATTTGCAAAGTTATGGTTTTTTAATAAGATGACGGTTATTTCACTGATGTCCTTTAGAGTTGTTTCTGCTATTAATTATAAAAGTTTGAGTGTGAAAACGTTAAAAAAAAACATTTCTCTATGACTTTTATCGTTGTGATTTGGAAGAAGTTATACTTCTTGAATAATATGGCGGTTATTTCACGGATGAACTTTAAAATTTAAAACTGTTTGAAAAATGTTTAAAAACTTTATATATTTGTATCTTCTGGTAAACCTTGGTTTAATGGCATGCTTCAAAACATCACGATCACGCACTATCTTTAATGGACTCGTAGTTAAGACCCATTGCTTCTAATTGAAATATCTGTTTTGATATTAGTGTCATACAGATCATTGCAAAATAAGGTCAAAATGCCAACTTTCACAGCGGCAGTGATGACAGGCTCTATGTCTATGTTTCAATTTCCAATGCATTGACTTATCCATAATTGTCATTTGGACATGTGTTGGTTTGTCAGTGAAGAAATATATTTGTTAACGAATACAACTACATTGTATATGCGATACCTTTGCTTTTATATATGTTTGAAAATGGAATACTACTTTAGTTTTTGATTCCGTCATTTACGTTGATATTGTATTACTTGTATTTTTAGTAAGCGTCTTGAATACGAAATATTACAAACGCCAAATGATCAACGAACCTATGAACAGATTACAATGGGAGGTAAAAATAGAAGAGTTAATAAATGTATATAATTGCTGATGATGCCTTGATTTAACTTTCTTCATTACGTATATCAAATCACCCAAATAAAGCTTTAAAAGTGAAAAATGTATATATTATGACTCAAAAACATAATGGCGACTTGATTATATTGCCTAATTAACGCATTGATAGAAATCAGTTACCAACATTAACTAGCCAGTGAATTATCATAAACATATTATAAAATGAGTTTGGGTAGAAATAATAAACATAATTTGTAACAAATTAAGTGTAACACGTAAATAATATCTGTATTTATAAATAACATAAAAACCCAAACAAATAAAATATGAAGTATAAATTAAAATAAATATATTAAGACCACTGTAGATTAAATCTATCAAAGTTATATACATATATAATAACGTGGTCATAATACTTCCAAACATACATTTGTATAAAGACTTTAACCGTTAACTGCTGTACAAAAACATGCTTACAGTTAAGTATTATATTTTTGTCATATTTTTGTAATTTCAGACAAAACTACAGCTGTTGACACAAATGTATATGTGAATACTGCAATCAGTTAAATGCTAGAGATAAAGAAGTTGATTGTTAATTAAAAGATATTTTGACATTTGGTGACGTTTTTCTAATAACCAATTTTTGCGCGCGATGTATTTACAAAATTAACATAAATGTGTATAGTGGCTAGTAAAACAAAGGAACAAAGCGCGTGATATTATGACTTCGGTACAATTATTATATCATTATTTGAGGAAGGCTGTATTACAGGCAAGAAGAGTTAGAATGTGTATTTTTCAAAATGGACACTTTGTTACATTAAGATGTCGTCAACAGTTTAGGTACCCGGTGGATAAACCATTCACTAATATCTACATTTAGTTTAACATAATTAAAATTAGTAAAAGTCCATTGAAAACTATTTTTCATTTAATTTGTAAATATAAATTGTCACAACTGAAGCAAACGTTTGTAAGACAATCACTTACAGAAACTGTATAATTAGTATGGCTTCAACATAATCATTATATCAACATTCTTCATTTGAAAATTAGATGTTTACAGAGTATAGTATGTGTATTTTGTATATAGACACTTTGTTACAATTTTTTAAGAGGTTTTGACTAAAAAACTTTCAAAGCAGAATTTTCATTTTACTTGTAAATAGAATTGGTCAAACCTTCGTCAAAAACTCAGTTTAAAGACCTCTATTGTTTTCATACATTACATTAAATGTAATAATTAATTTGACATCAACTAGTTTAACAAATTATTCAGAAGAATTTGAAAACCTATTTATAGACCCTTCTCTGAACAGTGAAACTGTCATAAAAATAGTGCAGATATTCCTTTATTACAAAGGATACGTTCTCATTTTTGAAAATTCGTATGATAAATAACTCGTAATGTATAACGTGAATCATTTGTAATATGTTTCTATATTGATATTGAAATGTTTTATGTTTCATGAAAATGAAATGTTATAAAGGTATATGACAATAAAGGTATTTTATACTTTTTGAAATTGGCTTACTTAATTCATGAATATATTTTCTTTTTGCACCTAAGTGAAAATCAATCGTTTATTTCAATTTGCTAGTTTTCAAAATGTTTACTTTGCTGTTTGATTCTACACTAGTAGCTTTACCATGCTTAAGGAGTGTGATTTGAACATGGATTAGTATTACATATTATACCAGTTTTACAACATTAGACGGCCGTTTCGGAATACAATTTTTCAACAGTAGTGCGTGGACATGAGTTGGTATGTTTGTCTTTTTATCTAAGCCCTGGATATATTTAATGCCGTATGTTTCTATTTTTATCAATTTCGAGAACAAACTTGGTGATTATAGCTGCTTCACAGAGGATACTTAACCTTTTGAATTTGATTTTGACAGCTTTATATTGCTTTAAAATTGTAATTTGAACATAATTTGGTATGTTTATTTTTATTATAAAACCTCTTTATATTTTGCAGACATGTAACGGAATAAACTTTACTCAAAGAATGCCGATGGTTATTTATTAATGATAAACTGATGCGTAAAGTTCCTTATTTTAAAATTTAAAGCTATCATGCACACTAATTCAAAAACAAATATAACACTCCTTGTCTAAACCACAATCGAAACAAACATTTCCTGTATAGCTAGCTCTACCCCGCAATGTGTAAAATAGAATTTGTGATAAAGAAAAAAAGGATAGAAATATAAAACGATAACCTTGGATACAGAAACATCAACTTTACCGACAATATTTTGATGAAACAAGAGACATTTGTATGGCATTGATATTCCTTGAAGATCCCTGTTAATGGTTACAAAAACGTCTTTTTCAGAATACTAAATTTTCCTAAATTTACGAAAAAGCTTCTCGGTATACCTATTACACATTCATAACTTAAAGCCATAAATCATTTTTTGAATATAAATTATTACTATATTTTTTTGGTTTCATTTACAATGAGCAGGTCACAAAATAAGTGCAAATAAAATTAAAGTTGGATCAGACGTAATTCTAATTGTTATTAACGGAATTTACAGGTATTAATGTTAACACTACAGAAAACGGAAATAAATTCACATAAATAAGTTCATACAATATCACATGTACGGTGTCTAACTTTCGTTTCACCAGATGAACATTTAAATCACTAAAATAGTAATATTATAGCATATATAAGTATAAAATATTATTGTAATATTGCCAAAAGTTTTGATTTAAATAAACTTGCATATCTCCTTGTTATTCTCATTGACTTTTGGACGATGTTAACCTCTGTATAAACCTTCCTGGTTGCATTCGTTCAATATTTATATAATTACAATTTAGTAAGACGCAACAATAAATCCAGATATACAAATAGGACTTAAAGTTCTGTTCTGTTGATGGTTTTTATAATGCAGGGAAGACGGTTATAGAACAGAATAATAATGGAGTACATAATGATTTTTATTTACCTGCCTTTATTGTTTCTTTCTGTTAGTGGTAGGTATCATTTGTTTAAATTTAATTATTATGGAAATTTTGAAATTATTAATCGATAAATAAATAGTAAGAAAACAGGAATCCAAAGAGCTGTTGCGCAGATGATTCCCTGGCTTACTTCCCTGGTAGAAGTTCACGTGTCTAACCTGACTTGTCAGTTTCTTTTTTTTTACTTTCCGTCTTGATTGTGATTTGCTTAGTATGTATGTTTTTGATTATATAATGAAGGTGAAACGGTTATAAAACGTACTAATAATGGCGTTCATAATAATTTTAATATCTTTGCTTTATTTTTGTCTTTCTGTTGGTGTTAGGTATAACTTGTTTAATTTAATTATTCAGAAAATTCTTATTTATTAATAGATAAAATAAAAATTATGAGAGCTGTTCTGTTTTTATAACGAAGGAAAGACAGCTATAAAATGCTATAATACTTATACCTATTTATATATTTTTGAATACATTGGTTATCTCAGTCAGTAGTAAATATTTATTATTATTATAGGTGGAAATTCTTTTATTAATTAAAACAAGCATAGCCGTCTTTGTTAATAGCCGTCTTTGTTCAAATGACAATTCAAAAAAATCGAAATAAACTTTAAAACCTGTCAAATTAGTAAAATGTGTGAACTTCAACTCAAAAACTGGGACCAGGTGTTCCAGAAGGATGTACATCTCTCGCTGAGCAAGCTAATGCGTGAGGTATAAAATCAAAATTGGAAGAGAAAGGACGATAAAATTATTGAACTTCAAATAAATGCAGGATAATTTTGGGATAGTATTTATGACTTCAATATTGTTATTTACTACAGTACGGAATGCGTTTATTCAAGATTAACAGAAAAGTAAATTAGATTTTTCATTTGACCGAAAATGCAGTTTTTATTGATGTTTTACAAGTTAAATTTTAGAACCTTTGAAAATCGTCAACCAAATCGAAAACCGTAAATGATCAATTACGTTTTTAGAGATTGATAATGTTTTTAGAATTTAAATCTATTTGGATAAGTATGTTTGTTTTTGATTATTAGCTTATAACTTTATATAATAATGATCATGCATCTATAAAACTAATTTTGTTTGCTATATTATTTATGAAGATTATTATTACATCTTCAAGGATCTGACTTGGTTGATAAATCTTTGACTGAATAGCATATTTTCTCCGGTTTACAATAAGGATGGAAAACAAATGTTATATCGAAAGACTTAAATTTAAAGTATCAAAATGCATGTTTTTAAAAATATATCAATCTTTTAATTTTCAAAATAAAAAAAATATTGCTGTTAAGTGGGAATTAATAATATACGATACAGTTAAAGACGGCCAGTGTATCTAGTTCATTTTGTTATAAGCACCAATAAAATGTCAACGTGTCAGTGATTTAAACATTTTAAACTGAACTGATAAAACAAACAATTCCTAAATTTGATTGAACAGGGAATTAAATTATCGCATATTCCGGTAACCTAATGTCCTCATAGACTAGAATATGGCTGTTTAAACCATTCTTTCAAATCACCCTTGCAAGAAAAATATTTAAAATTTACACTCCTTATAAATTTAAAATATTAAATACACTTTAACGTTTACGTGTCATAGATGTTAATACGAAAAGGAAATAGATACATTTGTGTTGTGGTTTATTTCTGTGTAAGATAATACCAATTGCCATGTAGTAACTATGTCTGACCTTCTGACTTACAATAAGGACTTTAAATGTTGTCAAAAGTGGAAACAAAATTAAAATAGATTTGAGAGTCATCAACATGCTTGTTGTATTGGCTAATCCTCAGTATAAGTAAACAACATTGACTTGGTCATTTGACCTTTGGTTTTTAACATTTATCTATCACGAACCAGTACATCCTGAAAACAATTATAGTTTATGTATAAATTGTGAATCCTAACAATACCTATATATTTAGTGGATCATCTTATATGAATATTCATAATGAAAAGTCAGGCAGACAGGTCAATGTTGTTTTCTTTAAAATGTCGCCATTCTAATCTACACAATCAACGTTTATTCCTTGAGTATTATCTATTAATAACATATCCGTATTATCAAATGATTTACATTTTTAGATATATTATTATTTTAGCTTATTGGTTATTTCTTATTGTAAACCAATTATCATACTATCTGTGAGACTATTGTAGATGTTTAATAAGCAGGTCTTGAAATACAAACGACTGGGTTTTTTTTAGGCACAGAAAATTATTTGAACTTTTTTTTCTAAAACTTTTGTATGATACTGTATTTCAAAAGGCAAACTTTAAATCAACCACTGGCTGCATAAAAACGTTATATAAACTTATTCGAAAACATTTATTCACCCACTTATTGTCAACAATTTTTGCTATCGTTAAATGTTTTCCACAGTAGGGATTATTTTTATCATTCCGGTTCCATTGCATTAGAAGACGCTTACCTTTCCGTAGCATTTGGTCTCGCTTCATTGTTTATAAGTCTCAGTGTCCAGGATAACCCAGGATGAATTTTACGTCACATTGTTCCACGTTCCTTTCACACAATTTTCATTACACACGTGACGGGTGTAACTAGTTAAACAGGAGGTGTTTATTCTTTCGGAGCACCAGTTTTTTACTTCCCTGGTGGATGTTCACGTGTGAGTTTCAAAACTTTATTTTATTTCAGGATTGTGATTCATACATGGATTAGTATGTTTGTTTTTGAACGATTTAAATTTGTAGAAGTTAAAACTGTATAGATTGAATCTATTTTTTTAGAATGTGATTTTGAAGATTATTATATTTTTACGACAGACGATAATGACTATGAAAGCGGCGAATCTTCAGGTGACCACCTACGTAAGTAATTTATATTTATGAACTTTCAAAAAAATTCCTCATCAGATTTAACCTACTGATTCAAACCTTTTATAAAATCTGACACTTGCCACGATTGTGATATTTGAGATAACATTCGTTTTCATAATTTAACTCATGTATTTCTAATAAGGTCAGATTTTTGCATTTGTCATTTTCAATGTTTCCATTGTGCTTTTTAGTTTGTTATTTGAATATTGTTTATTGGGTTATTGTTTATCAATTGCTTGAAAATGTTGCCAAATGGTTCTTGCCAAATAAACAATAAAAATAACAACTTTAATTATCAACAATATTCCAATAATTGCAATGATTTTTAGGGCCTTGATAAGCTTAATCTTGCAATATGTCTGTGTTAAAATGTATTTGCATGCAGTATATTTGGCAGTATGACGTTTTTAAGCGGAAATTTTTGTACCCAATGGCGCTTATATGTCACTGTTTATAAGCATTATAACCCAATAGTGCCTTTTTGAGATATTGAATACAGGTCATAATTTGAACAACCATACATAATGTGGTAACTATGTTATCTTTGAATAATCAATAATATTTCGAATAATGGATATCGACAGATGTAACGTGATCATAAAAACACACCATATCTAAATCACAATACCAAAAAAGTAAAGAAATACTTACACACGCGAACTTCCACTATGAAGTTGAGGTTGCGTGTTTGGGAGGTTGTGGTTTTTAGCTAGCATGAATGCAACATAAAATATGCTATGTGATAAAAAATAACCATGAATACATCACAATCCCAGAGCAAAGTAAAACATTTCAAAATTACCAATTAGTGAACTTTCATTTTGGAAGTTAGATCGCGTACTAAAGAAGGATAGGCACCTTCTGTTTAACTAGCTAGCAGCACCCGCTACGTGTATAACAAAGAATTATGTGACGTAAAGTATATCTAGTTCAATCCTGGAATCAGAAACATCATGCTTATCAACAATATTATAATGATTAAGATGTTTTGTTTTTAATTGCCAGTCACCGTCCCAGTCAGCAGTGGAGACGGAGAAACAGGGAATGATGAAACAGCGACATCTGGTGATAATTTAGGTAAACAAATTATTTATTGATCAAACACAGACATACTGGCCAATGTTCTCATAACTATTCGATAAAGCATAACAAATCAAGTAAATCAAAAACAAACATACTGATGAATGTCAGAATCACAGTCCAGAAGTAAAGTGAAAACTTTAGAACTGACAAGTTAGGTAAGACACGTGAACTATTCAATAAAAAAAACAATTTGCAAATTAAGTTAAACGAGACAATGTATAAATTCACTTAAAATTAAATAACAATTCAATACATTTGTATAATGTTATATGTTACATTTAAACATAATTTAAAAAAGTAAAAAGAACTTCATTCCAGTATATCACAATAATGTAAATGAAGACATTTTGTCATTACCCAAGTATATCACTATAATGTAATTGAAGACATTTTGTCATTACCCCAGTATATCACAATAATGTTAATGAAGACATTTTGTCATTACCCCAGGATATCACTATAATGTAAATGAAGACATTTTGTCATTACCCCAGGATATCACTATAATGTAAATGAAGACATTTTGTCATTACCCCAGGATATCACTATAATGTAAATGAAGACATTTTGTCATTACCCCAGGATATCACTATAATGTAAATGAAGACATTTTGTCATTACCCCAGGATATCACTATAATGTAAATGAAGACATTTTGTCATTACCCCAGGATATCACTATAATGTAAATGAAGACATTTTGTCATTACCTCAGGATATCACTATAATGTAAATGAAGACATTTTGTCATTACCCCAGGATATCACTATAATGTAAATGAAGACATTTTGTCATTACCCCAGGATATAACTATAATGTAAATGAAGACATTTGTCATTACCCCAGGATATCACTATAATGTAAATGAAGACATTTTGTCATTACCCCAGGATATCACTATATTGTAAATGAAAACATTCTGTCATTACCCCAGGATATCACTATAATGTAAATGAAGACATTTTGTCATTACCCTAGGATATCACTATAATGTAAATGAAGACATTTTGTCATTACCCCAGGATATCACTGTAATGTAAATGAAGACATTTTGTCATTACCCCAGGATATCACTATAATGTAAATGAAGACATTTTGTCATTACCCCAGGATATCACTATAATGTAAATGAAAACATTCTGTCATTACCCCAGGATATCACTATAATGTAAATGAAGACATTTTGTCATTACCCCGGGATATCACTGTAATGTAAATGAAGACATTTTGTCATTACCCCAGTATATCACTATAATGTAAATGAAGACATTTTGTCATTACCCCAGGATATCACTATAATGCAAATGAAGACATTTTGTCATTACCCCAGGATATCACTATAATGTAAATGAAAACATTCTGTCATTACCCCAGGATATCACTATAATGTAAATGAAAACATTTTGTCATTACCCCAGGATATCACTGTAATGTAAATGAAGACATTTTGTCATTACCCCAGGATATCACTATAATGTAAATGAAGACATTTTGTCATTACCCCAGGATATCACTATAATGTAAATGAAGACATTTTGTCATTACCCTAGGATATCACTGTAATGTAGATGAAGACATTTTGTCATTACCCCAGGATATCAATATAATGTAAATGAAGACATTTTGTCATTACCCCAGTATATCACTATAATGTAAATGAAGACATTTTGTCATTACCCCAGTATATCACTATAATGTAAATGAAGACATTTTGTCATTACCCCAGGATATCACTATAATGTAAATGAAGACATTTTGTCATTACCCTAGGATATCACTATAATGTAAATGAAGACATTTTGTCATTACCCTAGGATATCACTGTAATGTAAATGAAGACATTTTGTCATTACCCCAGGATATCACTGTAATGTAAATGAAGACATTTTGTCATTACCCCAGGATATCACTATAATGTAAATGAAGACATTTTGTCATTACCCCAGGATATCACTGTAATGTAAATGAAGACATTTTGTCATTACCCCAGGATATCACTATAATGTAAATGAAGACATTTTGTCATTACCCCAGGATATGACTATAATGTAAATGAAGACATTCTGTCATTACCCAGGATATCACTATAATGTAAATGAAGACATTTTGTCATTACCCTAGGATATCACTATAATGTAAATGAAGACATTTTGTCATTACCCCAGGATATCACTATAATGTAAATGAAGACATTTTGTCATTACCCCAGGATATCACTATAATGTAAATGAAGAAATTTTGTCATTACACCAGTATATCACTATAATGTAAATGAAGACATTTTGTCATTACCCCAGTATATCACTATAATGTAAATGAAGACATTTTGTCATTACCCCAGGATATCACTATAATGTAAATGAAGACATTTTGTCATTACCCTAGGATATCACTATAATGTAAATGAAGACATTTTGTCATTACCCTAGGATATCACTGTAATGTAAATGAAGACATTTTGTCATTACCCCAGGATATCACTGTAATGTAAATGAAGACATTTTGTCATTACCCCAGGATATCACTATAATGTAAATGAAGACATTTTGTCATTACCCCAGGATATCACTGTAATGTAAATGAAGACATTTTGTCATTACCCCAGGATATCACTATAATGTAAATGAAGACATTTTGTCATTACCCCAGGATATCACTATAATGTAAATGAAGACATTCTGTCATTACCCCAGGATATCACTATAATGTAAATGAAGACATTTTGTCATTACCCCAGGATATCACTATAATGTAAATGAAGACATTTTGTCATTACCCTAGGATATCACTGTAATGTAAATGAAGACATTTTGTCATTACCCCAGGATATCACTATAATGTAAATGAAGACATTTTTTCATTACCCCAGGATATCACTATAATGTAAATGAAGACATTTTGTCATTACCCCAGGATATCACTATAATGTAAATGAAGACATTTTGTCATTACCCTAGGATATCACTGTAATGTAAATGAAGACATTTTGTCATTACCCAAGGATATCACTATAATGTAAATGAAGACATTTTGACATTATCCCAGTATATCACTATAATGTAAATGAAGACATTTTGTCATTACCCCAGGATATCACTATAATGTAAATGAAGACATTTTGTCATTACCCCAGGATATCACTATAATGTAAATGAAGACATTTGTCATTACCCCAGGATATCACTATAATGTAAATGTAGATAAATTTTCATTCCAGAGTCGAATTTTCAACCAGGATATCATGGTCAATAAAAATTAAGTTATTTTTTCATTCCAGATTTGGACGTTCCGCAGGACATAACTGATACAAATGTTATTATAGGCGGTGTAGCAGGATCGGGTGTAGTGGTAATTATATTAGTTGGAATCACCATTGTTTTTATCATATACAAACGCAGAACTGACCAATCAAAAAGTAAGTTAATGAACAAATAAAGGTGTAAAACATAAAACTTAATCAAAAACATCATCACATTTTTATCAGATACAGACACTAAACTAACCAAGTAGAGCGCAAGTTAATATTAAAACATTATGTATATATCAATCACATACATACATCATCATCTTTTTATCAGATACATACACTAAACTAACCAAGTAGAGCGCAAGTTAATATTAAAACATTATGTATATATCAATCACGTACATACATCATCACCTTTTTTATCAGATACATACACTAAACTAACCAAGTAGAGCGCAAGTTAATATTAAAACATTATGTATATATCAATCACATACATACATCATCATCTTTTTATCAGATACATACACTAAACTAACCAAGTAGAGCGCAAGTTAATATTAAAACATTATGTATATATCAATCACGTACATACATCATCATCTTTTTATCAGATACATACACTAAACTAACCAAGTAGAGCGCAAGTTAATATTAAAACATTATGTATATATCAATCACATACATACATCATCATCTTTTTTATCAGATACATACACTAAACTAACCAAGTAGAGCGCAAGTTAATATTAAAACATTATGTATATTCATACAAACATTGTCCAATTACATATTACTCCAGTTTTAATTTTATCTCAGAATTCTAAACAGGTAATTACGATCACATGATCCAGAGGGATAAAACTTACGGTCTACCTAGCTTCAAACTCTACAGGTGAAATGAAATAAAATGAAACTATGGAGTGTTGAATATATCCACGAAAGTTTTATAAACTGAAGCATTATTCTTGTGACAATGACAGTTCTAAATGTGATGACGACCATTAAGAAATTAAGACCTTTGATAAGATCAGTCAACATATTATTTGTGAAAATATATTGAAGATACCATCATCAAAATGTTAGACATTTTGATAGATAACATATTGGTTATGATTCATAATATAATTTCCCAACGAACAATCGGTATACCAATGGGTACAAATTCTGCACCATTGCTTGCTGATTTGTTTCTTTATTCTTAAGAACCAGGATTTATGCAGAACCTTGTTAAATCTGGAGATAAGATTATCGCCAAATCATTCAACTCCACGTATAGATATATAGATGACGTTCTATTTCCGGAACATCCGGCTTAATTTCTCTGGTGGAAATTCACCTGTCTAATCTAACATGTCAGTTCAACTTTTACTTTGCTTCTTAATGAACAGAGATTAGTATGGTTGTTTTTTATTATTTGAATACTTTGCAAAACGACTTAATCATACGGTGTTTTAATTTCACTTAAGTTTAGCTATAAGAGTGGTCTCTCTTGTATTATCTTGTTAAATTCACAAAGGTGTCATCAATTTAGGACTCTCTTTATAAGTATAAAACACCTTACCTTTCCGGGAGATTGTGTTATATCTAAAAGTTTTTGACAATGGAAAAATGTATGTTTAATGTTGATTATAACATATAACTGTAAAACACAACACAATGAATACAATATAGTTATTTTTAAATTTTCACTTAAAATATTTGCCTATTTGATCTTTAGATAATGCCGACATGAAGGATGACGACAGGGACAATAATACATACGACGATCTTTATAAGTCTAATCAACAATCAGAAACAAATACATACGAAACATTAAAGATGAAAGGTGAGTAAACTGTGTATTCTAACATAACTTCAGTTTTCCCTTATATGAAGCAAAGCAAATCATTGGCAAAACAAATGATATAGTTAAGTTTACGTTTCCTTTATTCACCTTGTGACGTTATGCGCATGTCCTGACTTAAACCATTCAAATAATTTGCAACCATAGCTAAGTTGCTTGTTGAATTTAAAAACTTTAAACGCAGATAATGGTGGTGAACAATGTTTATCATCTAGCAATATTATGATTACCTTCTCTATTAACGATATCCTCGTTAATGCCTCCTCTATTAACGGAGTGCTCGTAAATGCTTCTATTTTTAATTATTTCATTGGTTCTTCAGCAAATTCATTATTGCATATCAATTAAAGTATTGTACTCCTCGAAACCTGCCTATCAAAGACAGTTTTGTAAAACAAAAACTATTGAAAACTGAATAAGGGCTGGATACTTAAGATGATGCAATTATAAATAAGGGTCACCTGTTTATAGGTCAATACATGGTAATGAGTGCCCTTTATCATAATCAAAAACAAACATACTAATCCATGTCCGAATCACAATCCAGAAGCAAAGTAAAATCTTTGGAACTAAAACGTGTACTTCCACCAGCCATGAAATTTTTGAGAGCCTTGATAAGCCTAGGCTTGCAATATCCTTGCGTCAACAATTTATTTGCAAGCAGCCTACTTCGTTGTACAAAGTCCCCATAGACGGAACAAGCTCTACCATAGCGTATTAGTTGTGAAACAAATACACCAAAAACATGAGATGAATGTATATCGCTGCATTAAAAAGGAAAGTTGACAATAGAAAAATTGATGTTTGTCATAAACATTCAAATGTAGCCTTTCGTGTGCGTTATAATTCAGGTATAAGTCTAAATATGAAGCAGAAAATAGTAAGCTATGATTGTGTAAAAAATAATACTACGTCCATCTAAGTCATTGATTTTATTACATGCATATAAAGTACAATAATATTAAAATACATTATCTAAGAACGAAACACAACAGTATATAGATATATTATTGTATTGTTACATCATAATGTTTAATGGGTAGGAAGATCATTGAAAGTCATGAAGTCCATGAATGTAGGCTTTATACTACTTATATTTTAACTTTACATTGTAATTACAGAATCTAATGAAGATAAAGTAGATAATGTATATGTTAACACGATGATAGGATTGGGAGATGGAATAAAACAATAATAAAAACGTCGGGAATCAGAAAGCTACATAACAAGACACGGGATTATACCTCTTATTGTTACAGAATATAACAAAGATCCAGTTGATAGTGTATCTGTAATTGCACCTTCCATGAATAGATCTTTGATGAAACTTAGTAGTTTTATTTTCGAAATACTCACTAGCCAAAAAACCGTATTAAAATGAACAGTATTTCGTGAATTATGTATTTTGTATTTGTAATATACCATGATATACCATATATATATCCGTTCTTTGCAACATGACTATGATAAAATTGTTAAATTAGTACCAACTGTTTAGTATACGAAATGCATTAAGACGGCTTTGGGTTTTTTTTGTGTTATATAATTTAGCAATTTCATGTTCCTTAGACTAAATTTTGACTACACTCACAAGTGTAGCTACCTAAACAGGATGAACTTACCCTTTCTCACTTCTCTGATTGGAGTTCACGTGTTGTGACTGATTTGTCCACTTCAAAGCTTATACTGTGCTTCTGGATTAGGATTTGGACATGGATTAGTATATTTGTTTTTATTAGACACCCCCAATATACCTGTATACGATGACTATGACCGTGAATGTGAACTAAATAAGGGTTATATCAAAACTTGGTACATGATACACTAAATATATCCATTCGTTGCGACATGACTATGATGAAATTGTTACTTTAATACCAACAGTTTATTAGACAAATTGAAATAAGACGGCTATGTTATTTTGTGTTATATAATATTGCTGTTAATTTAGTAGTTCCGCGTTCCTGTCATTAATTTTGATAACACCCGAAAGGGTAGCTAGCTAAACAGGAGGTGCTTACCTTGTCTCACTTCTCTGATTGGAGTTAACGGGTTGTGACTGATTTGTACACTCCAAAGTTTATACTGTGCTTGATATGGATTAGTATGTTTGTTTTCATTACAAAACTGCTTTTACTTTAATACAAACATATATGAAATAACTACAAAAGGCGAACTCCAACCATTCCACTTATTGTCAACTATAGTTTAGTTGTTTGTTGAATGTTAAAATTTTAAACGCAGATAATTGTGATGAACAATGTTGATCATCGGACAATATTATGATTGCCTTCTCTATTAACGATATCATCGTTAATGCTTCTTTTTTTAATTATTTTTATTGGCTCTTCATTAAATTCATAATTTTATATAAATTTGGTATTTTACTACGCGAAACCTGCCTATCAAAGACATTTTTGTAAAACAAAATATCTAATTCTTAAATCATTACTTGTAGGACTCATTAATATCTTCTTTTATTTTTATCATTGTTGTAAGTAAAATATTTAAAATGTAAAGAAAGTAACTTTACATTTATAACCACTTGTAGACATCCGAGAAGTAAGTTATATATAGATATTATAACTAAATTTTATAAGTGATCCACTTGAAATCCTTAGTGACTTATAGTGTATGTTAAAAATTCCTCATTTGATAACTTAAATACAAAGTGAAACATATAAAAGCTGACGTCCAATAGGTCGATGTACACTTCATTCCAAATTTTATTACATGACGTCACTTCCCTGGTAGAACTTTTACCTAATGCGACAGTTTTAAAAACTTTCACTTTGCTTTGGGTTGTGGTTAACGCATGGATTGATATATTTGTCTTAATGAAATTGTTTACTATATCATATATACAATAATCCATGTAATACGGCCATACAATAAAAATTATTGAATGAGTGTGACGTCATGGATTATGTTATATCCTTACGCACTACGCACGGTACTACATTCCTCGAAATCAAATAATGCAAATTTCTGGTCACCGTAATATATCATCCATGAACAATTATTCTCACATAATTACCGATCAACACATAGAAATTTCCAAAATACTCCATGGACAGCCAGCACAAACTAGCTTAAATCCACACATCTGGTATAGCCTCAATCAGTTCAAAACTTCGCGCTTTCGCAGTCATCATCCAATAATCAACAATCAGTAATGCAATTACACAGCGGATTCCACTACATTTTTGCAGGACCAGTCACCGGAGGAAAATTCAAATCAATATTTATCAATACATCATCAGTTCCTAAAAACACGGCCATAATGATCATGGATAGCGATTACGAGTAACATTTGTGTAAATCCTTGTCCAGTTTGTTGACATTCAGAATCCGCGAGCTATGACGTCACACAATTGACCTTGTAGTTCACAGTTGCTCGTTTCATTTGACACACTGTTTGTTGATTTAATTTAAGATGATACTTTTTTCTTTCATTCTAAAAAGAAGATACATTTATTAAATTGAAAATGTTTGTTTTGTTTTTGTATCATGCGGACTTACTATTGTTTACTTTAATATTTCAGCAGGATTACTTTTAGCACAGTTACGTGAACTTGTTGTGAATTAGGTCAATCAACTGTTTTCTCATACTAGAAAACAACTTTAAAATCTATGAAAAACCGTTTTTTATTGGAGATATAATAAATAGAATCTTGCATTCGTGTTTATGTAATATTGAATTTATAAATTCGTTGAATAAATTCAATATTACATAAACACTCATGCAGGATCCTCTATAATAAAATATATATATTTATCTACTGTATATAATGCTGAAGGATCAATGATAAAGTATTATATAGAAGAAACGTTTGCAAAGAAAAAAATAGCGACTTTCAAATAACACTTGGACTCGTATATATCTTCTCAGCAGAAATATTTATTTCCATTAGTATTCTATTCAGCAAGATCCGTAAAAATGTCTTACTGTATCCCAAAAGTTCCTACCGCTTATACCTCTTCTTATATCGTATATATATTACGTATACAGTGTATTAAGAAACCAACGATGAAGTATGTAATAATATGTTGGCCACCATCGCAATATTATTTTAGTATATACATTGTCCTAAATTATCCAGAATATATTTGACGTCCCATACCCTCATTTTTCAATTTCGAATATTAAACACGTGACGAATGTAGGCGCTCACTTTTCTTGAATTCTTTGCCTTACTTTCTAGTAAAAGTTCAATCATTTGTTGCAATATGTTGTTATCAAAAACATTTTATTGGATAATGTATTCAGTATATGTTTGTTTGGAGTCCGTTAGTAACTAGAATTCATTTTCAGAACTAGATAGTTGCATTGGAATGTAACTTTAGATTTCAGTTGTTTTGATATATCACTAGAAAATTTCTTTGCGTAAAGCACATTTTATACAAAATTGTCCACAAAGCAAATCGTTTCAACAGCTACTCTTTTCTTCAATGTGTGCTAACATATAGTGTTGAATGCGATACTTCTTGAGGAAGCTAGAGAAAAAATGCAAAAACAAAATATGCATTTTTATGTTTTGAAGAGCAAAATGTGAAGATTTATAATATGCCAAAATTGTTATAGATCACTGGATTCATTTGCTGTATCTGGCTATAAAAAACGGAAATAACCATGTTATATCAAAAACAAACATACCAATCCTTGTCCAAATCACAATTAAGAAGCAAAGTAAAGATTTTGGAACAAGTTAGGCTAGACACATGAACTTCTACCAGGGAAGTGAGGCTGGGTGCTCCGGAAGGGTAAGCACCTCCTATTTAGCTACTACACCCGCCAAGTGTGTAATCAAAATTGTGTTAAAGGAACATGGACTTTGAGACGTCAATATGCAATTATAAGATCTGTATGGTTTCCCATAACTTGTAGAGTGAACAATATGTTCCAGTGTTTAAACACTTATTAATAAATAAATCTATGGTAAACTATAATAATGTAGCTAAACCAGCTACAAATATATATGATATAGCTTAACATCTTGAGGTATTTATGTTATAAATTTTAACTCTAAGTGTCGATATTTGCCAATTCATTTATCTAGGTGGGTCGCTTGCAGTATGTGAAGCTTGGTCGCAAATATTTGTATTTTGACCAAGCTTTTCACAGAATATTATCATTATTGTCTTGTGTTGATTATTCTTGTTATTTTAATTAGAATTATTAAGTTTGTTTATTTCTTGTTTGTCTGAAATTACCTGAATAATAATTAGTATCATATAGTTTTGTCTATATTATATATAATGTTCCCATAGTGATATTTTATCTTAGAAAGTTTTAGGTAAATGGTATACAAAAATGCTCTTTTTCAATCACTTTAATTTTGTTGTTGCTGCAGAAACTAGCAGAATACAATTAGCGACATATATGTGTAATAAAGCATGTGCTGCGAACAGGTTTTTTGTGATATAAATATATAAATGAAATCAAGACAATAAATGATTAATAAAATAAATTGATGCAAACAATTATTACCGAAGTGGTTTCTTAAATTTGTGTTGCAAGTTTAAAAATATAAGTAACATTTTAGTCATATAAACTTTTTAATATTTAAATCCAAAAAGTGCCACAGTGCATTCATGTCTACCAATGTTATCCAAATTCAAATCTTAAGGTAACCGTAAAGTGAAGGGGGAATTAATTTCTGGAAATCCGTGACTTGTCCATTTTGTTTTTTATTTTCTTTGGCTTTATTCAATGCTACATGTTTTCATGTTTTTCACATGGGAACTACGGACAGTGTATTACTGCCAACTAAAAAAATTAAGACGTATGTACGATATAGTACCAAATTTTTCAGCGCCTACAGACTTTTTGGTAGAAAAAACACATTTTGACATTAATAAAATATTTGACTGTCAGCCTCGTGTTGATTTTAAAATTACAACATTGCACTGACCTCCCAATTTCCTTAAGCCCTTAATTATTATCCCTTGCATAAGCAATGAAACCATCAATGAGATTAGCAGGTGTTATAATTACTACCAAGCTGCACATGGCTTCCGAAAACGTGTGATGTGAACGTTACTCGATGCAACCGGAAGCTTCGGGTGATTAAAGTGAACATAGCGAAACTGGTATGGAGACCAAAGCGGACCCCACTATTTGGCGGCTAATAACAAGTAACAGATAATCTCCCGATTTTTATATACTACATTCTCAAATATAAATACAAATAATAAATAATGCAGTTTTTATATATCATGTTTGAATACATACGATATACGAGAAAACGGCAATATACATGTTGACATGATAAAACCGGAAGAGACTTCCGGTAGGCGTGAACGAGTTACTTCCCTTTTGTTGCCGTTTTTAACATCGGTTATCTCGAACTCCGGATAAGTAATATAATGCGTCATCTTCTCTGTGTAGGTTGTTTTCAAGTACATTCATTTTAAATTTCCTACATATAAATATATCCTTTGTTGATTATAAATAAGCTTTTATATCTAACTGACTATCATAAAATTGACTGTAATATAATAAATAGCCTCTTTTAAAGACCACGTCCTTTCTTTCCTACTATGTAATAGTATTTCATTGTTTATTGTTTAGTCTTAAAACCATTAATTTCTTTATTTTTCATATATAATGATTTTTTAATGTTTTTTATATTATCCCGAACACACTACTACACATTTTCCCTAGTGCCTGTCTGAATCCAGGAATGCAAAATCCGTGGTTCAATATGTGGTAATCAAACACGTAAACTACAACTACCAAAGTCAGGATATCTTGTATAACCGGCTACCTCAACGACTTCTAAACAAATAAAACATTCAACTCCATGGTGGAATTACAATCTAGAAGTAAAATAAAAACTTTGGAAGTGACAAATTAGCTACACACTTGAACTACTACAAAGGAAGTAAGGTCAGATGATTCGAAAATTTCAGCTTCTCCTATTTAGCTAGCTACACCCGCTTCTGTAATTAAAATTGTGTGAAAAGAACATCGAACTATGGGACGTCATATATAGCCAAGACAATCCTGGGCACAGAGACATCAAACTTATCAACAATACTGTGATGACGCCCATAAACTTTTTGAGGGCCTTGATAAGCCTAGACTATAAAACTTTTTTCAAGACTTCATAACAATTCCAATCCCTTTAAAAACCAAATTGTGCGAAAGGATCATGAAACTATAGAAAAGTGAAATATATCCAGGGTAATCCTGGACATAGAGATATCAAACTTATCAACAGTTCTGTGATGACTTTTTGAGGGCCTTGATAAGGCTTGCAATATCCCTGAGTCAACAATTTGTTTGCAAGCAGCCTGCTTCGTTGAACAAAATTACTGTAGTGGGAACAAGCTCTACCATAGCGTATTAATTGGGAAACATAAACACCATCAGCAGGAGAAGCAGGTATATGGCTGCATAAAAAAGGAAAGTGGACAATAGAAAAATTGCAGTTATCATGTTTGTCATAAAGTTTCAAAAGTAGCCTTTCGTGTGCATCACAATTCAGGTATAAGTTTAAATATGAAGCAACACTTGAGGAATCAGTCGTGTCTTTTAATTTAACTTCACTAGGATAGATGACATTTACATAGTCTCCAAGTTTAGGATTGTTAAGAGACGGAACGTCATCTATATATCTGTATGTTGAGTTGAATGATTTGGCGACAGTTTTCTCTCTAGATTTAACAAGGTTCTACATAAATTCTGCTTCATAAGAATAGAGAAACAAATCAGCAAGCAATGGTGCACAGTTTGTACCCATTGGTATACTGTTTGTTTGCTGAAAAACTATATAACCAAACACAACAAATATATTTCTATCAAAAACTCCTGTCTTAAGCAATAAAATGATAGAATTCGGAAGCAAAATAAACTTTGGAACTGACCAATAGGTGAGACACGTGAATTTCCACCAGAGAAGTGAGGCCGGGTGCTTCGAAAGGGTAAGCACCTCCTGTTTAGCTAGTTACATCCGCCACGTATGTAATCAAAATTATGTGAAAAGAACATGAAACTATGGGACCTCCAATGTATCCAGGACCATCCTGGACACATAGACATCACATTTATAAACAGTACTGTGATAACGAACATAAAACGTTTTGGGGGCCTTGATAAGTAGAGGCTATACCTGTTTTGCAGCGTTGCGTTCTATGTAAACTTGAACAGAGTCTACGATTTATGAGTAATAAAAACTTCTCATCACCTTTCGTTTACTGTAAATCGAGTCTGTCAATTTATGAATAATGGCGTCATCAGTATCACTCGATGGAATAAAAAATAAAAAAGACACACCGATAAACGTAAAAAATGGAATACGGTTTGATGTCGAACCTTCATAGTTAGAAACTTTGTTATTCTTAAGCAGACGTCTTACTTGTTGACTCCACAAGAACCGTAAACGTTTGATGCGATTTAAACAATACAAAATTGTTATACTTCTTAAAAAACAGCTTCAATATAATAGTACATGGGTTTATTTTTTGGAATGAGATGTTTGTTTTGGCGTCATTTACAACTTTTGATTCATTATAAATATGTCTTTATCACATTTATAAAGAAATAAGCTGTTGAAACAAAGGTGTTGTAACACTTACAACATCACAAAGATGCAATAATACGGGAGATGATGTGTGATAACCATAACTGTATTACTATCTATCTTCCGTATCTCACACTACCAAAAATTCATATCAGAGTAAACCAAAGCTCAATGTAAAAATTGATTCAATTTAAGTTACTACAAATATCGAAACCTTCTTTCGTTATCGATTTGTCAACTGTGGTCCGACTTCGGTCAAAATCAGCATTGCTTAACGATCATGAATTTGTCTGATCATGGACAAATTTCCATCAAAACGTGGTACAGTCAGCTAGACAGATAGTAGACAGAATTCTCGACGTAGACGGAACAAAAGAAAAATGGAAATAAAGACAAATCTCTCTGTAGATACATTTAATATCATTTATCAATTTGATGATATGTCTAACACACTCAAGTCCGTTTAAGAAATAGCAAACAAAAAGAAGTAGGACGAAAGCAATTATTCTTGGTAGCAAAGAATTTGTTAATGAAAAATAAATAATCACCAGAAAAATGTTATCTATTTGATAAAAAAGATTTATTCTCTTGCTAATATATAAATGCGTTTTGTCGATAAAAGGTGTGGTATAGAAAAAGCCATGTAATAATATTTATTTACAAAAGCTATCCAATTTATTTCTATAATATAATTCGTTAAATAAATTTTAAATTTAAAATACTATATGCGATTGTCAAATCAACAATTGTTCATTGTTTTATGCACTTGAGAATACATATTTGTAAATGCAGAAATATATATCCAAGTTACATCTACTTGAAATTTTTAATCCAATTGGTTAGATTTATTGTCCTCATTGGACATGACATACCATGTTGAATATATTTGTAATAACTCTACATTGTAAAACATACTAAAAACTCGTACAGAGATGTTCCTTTTGTATGATTCTGAAGACAATTACAAAATGGATCAATAATGAAGCACATAATACTTGTTACATGTGTGTTGATATCATTCTATATCTCTGCCAGTGGTAAGTAACGCTTTTTATTAATCAACACAAACACACATGTTTATACCCAAATCACAACTCAAAGCAGAGTAAATACTTGAAAATAGTACTGTAAATCACCTTTTTCTCGAGCACTTTATTTTCGTGATATTCGAGATATGTTAACGAAAATAAAGTGCACGAAAATAAAAAGTCATGAATTTGGTACAGGCCAAGTAACTAGATAAATCAGTTGCTATAAGAAAAACCTTCTTCAACTTTGGGTACCACGTGGGATATCGCGAAAATTGTCACGACATTGTTTTCATCACAGGATCGCGAAATTATTTGCTTGAAATTAAAGTGATTTACACTACATTTCCTTGTTTGTCAGCAAAATTGTCTTAGTTTTTCTTATCTCCGGATTATTTGAAACCCGAAAGTACGCGCTTGAAATAAATTTTGATCAGCCATCAAAGTTGTAGTATGTTCTATAAAAATTTCTTTGATCTATCTATAATATATAATATATATAATTGCAATTTTGACATGGTTTATTGTTTGTTTGTGATATTACATTCTGCGCAGTAGTACAACATTTACCTGGCCGTTTGACCTTTAATTCGAAGCAGTCATACAGACATATGCGTTACGTAATTTAAAGGCTTTAGATAGTTTACAAATAAGAATACATGAAGTTATACTGGGTACCGGGTACATATGGTAAATAAAATAATGTCTTTAATTTGAATATTCAAAATCAATGTTATAAAGAGGAAGAAATTATAGGGTTTTTGGTGTTTTTTTTTTTTTTTTTTTTTTTTTTTTTTTTTTTTTTTTTTTTTTGGGGGGGGGTTCTTTTTTGTGGTAATAAAAAAATTAAAATGTTGTATTCCAAAAACGCCTTAGTCTATAAGCCCAATATCATATTCAAATTAAAGGTCAAGTGGCCAGCTATAACTTAACACTGTACCCAAAAGATAAGTAGTTTTGATTTGGAGCCAGCGCATTGACAACACATGGGACCGATCACGTAGACAAAATAACAAGATCACAACAGTTTAAAATCAGAACAATATATTTAAATGAAGTAAACACAGTGTATACTGCCATCCCAACAAGGAAGTGAAAACAAACAGTATGGATACAAGTTAAAACTGTCATATAAATTAGTTTAATTTTGCTATCTCTTGGGGTTAATTGTGATATTATAACATGAAGTTACACTTTGTTATATCAATATGTTAATTTTATCGATGAATATTGTTTCTTTACATACATATCTTTACAATTATATATATTTTTTACAATTTTCATTGTTTCTCCCTGTATGACACATTTTGAGCAATTGTATGTTATAGTGCTATAGATAATAATTGACGTCATCATGTAAATACGTCATTAACTTGTTATGTCAAATAACCCCGTTTGAATACAATACAATCACAAAGTACATTCTGACGTTAACTTTTTCCGGTTAAATAAGGAATGTTATCACATGCAAAGTCCATCAATGTACATGTGATTTTTACATGAAATTTAGATTTTCTTTAAATAGTATAAAAAAACTTATGGTGAGTCTAAGAACTATTCTTGTTATCGTTTATGCTTCTTGGTTGTGTTTCGGAGATGGTTGTAGGCGTTGCCATTTTTCCGACGGTGGATGGCGGGCGAGGTAGAATAAAAATTAAATGTTTCTAAAACACTTAAGGTATTGCGTATTTTGCAATTTTTTTAATTGAATATTGTAAATACTATACATGAACTGCTTCGTCGTCATGCAATTCGGACTAGCCATTGTTATTTAAATTTGCATCGATAACGAAAAAAAGCAGGTCATTTCTTAAGTCACCATCTAGGGAACATATATTGTTTTAACAAATCCATTTCTCGGCTACAAATATTTTGTTTTGCTTTACTTATGTCTAGACAATAAATATTTTTTTACAGCTTGTATGATTAGAGTTTAATATATAATTGTAAACGTATCCGCATATGGGAGACAGATATTTGTATACCGTATCCGTGTCTTGGTGACAGATATTTGTATACCGTATCTGTGTCTTGGTGACATTATTTTTATCGTACCCGTATTTTAGTTACAGATATTTGTTTATCGTACCCGTGTCTTGGCGACACAATGACGGATGGTAGGATAACTGCCCATATTTAGTAATATATTTAGTGTCAAACGATCGATATAATAGTTAGTAGCTTTCAGAGGTGCATACAAACCTTGTCGATTGTAGTTATATTTTTTACGTAGACGCCGGTAGACGGTTGAAGAAACACGGTCGCCTTGCCTTTATAACTTAGTGTTGGTTAAGTTGTTTTTTTTTCTAATAATATATAACCAAAAGAAGTATGAGTTAACGCCACATTCTGGCCTATTTACCTGATCTTAGCAACTTCCTTCTCCAACCAAAGTTTGAGTTGTGAAGAAGGCATAAAGACAGTTGAGAAGTGGGTCAATGGAATAAACCCAGACATTTGTTTATTTCTGGGCTGAAGACAGCTGAACACAGTCGGTCAAAGCGCCTCATACTAGAGGACAATTACTTTAAAAATGAAGATTAGAATCTCATCCGTAATTAATTTTGGTTGGTTACTTTCTGACTCGCCCTCTTAGATCATTATTGTATTCCTTAACGATATGATATCCTAGTTAAAATGATTCACAACCACAACATTTTTATCAATTATTTTAGGGATATTGCTAACCTAGTCAATTCAAAATTCTCTAAAAGTCTTAAACACAGTGCATATTCAAATCACTACCCAAACTAACAAAGTGTAAACTTTGAAAACTGGTAAAATTAAATGAAACGGCAACGTCTAAGAAATAAGACACGGTCATCTGTTGTCAACTCCTGTTTAGGAAGCTACACTCGACATTTGTGTTTTCAAAATTAGGAAATAAATTAACGTGGAACTATGGGAAGTTAACGAAAACAATGCAGAAACATCTTACATATCAAGTATATTCTGGTAACATACATTAAATATTTAGGGCCTTGATTACCTTAAAAGTGTAATGTACTTACGTCAAAAATATATTTATAATCAGCTTGTATTCGTGCATAAAATTCTATTAGTGGGAACAAAATCTACTATTATAGTGTATTATCTTTGACACAAATACACTATGGACAGGGAAATAGATAACAAAAAATAAAGTCATCCCGTTTATCACAAGCTTCAAATCGCCTTCACAAGATTATATCTTTTTACCGAAAACAATTTTGAATAATTTTTAAGTCCCATTTTTTCCTTGTTCATTTTGATTTCAATCTTAGCGGATGTAGCTAGGATGTTCGTTAGTTAACTTTTTTATTTTAATTTCCAAGTTTTGTAGCTTTTGACTATTAGAATTGTGTTTTTGACAATAGAAATATTTGGTGTATAACTCGGTTCGTGAAAGTAGTTTACACGATTCACATTTGGACAGCTCCTAAAAGTATATTTATGCATCGGTTGTTTTATATTGTATTTTATACAATCATTTAGAATCGGAAAACACTACTTTAAAAGTTCATGTTTGCATTATTGTTAATAGAACGGTTAACTTATAAAGCCTTCGAAATACTTATTGTGAATACAGAAATAGATATTTATATCACAGCTACTTCAACATTCTCAGTGGCTGATGTGAGTTGTATAAAACTTCCTTATTTAACATAATGTGCTTTGCTAAAATCACCATAAAATTACAGACTTACTCAAGATACCTACAGATGTATATGACAGTTATAAATCAGATCATTATGTACATACATTGATGATGAAGTACATAGTAATTTATATATTTGATTTTTTCAGTCAGTGGTACGTATAACTTGTTCAATTTTAATTATATAAATTTCTTATTCTTAATAAGACAAACATAAAATGTTATAATAATGTTGAAGATGTACAAATATAGGCAACGTCAAAATCCTATATTCGTATCAACTTCCACAATAGAAGACCCCGTATTTAGCTAGCTACACCCACCATGTGTGTAATCAACATAGAAAATAAAATTTAAATAAACATACTAAACTTTTGGACATTCAATTTAACAAGGGTACATTTTTAGCCAACAAACCAGTCAGTTATGGTCCTGTAAAATATTATTAGTTGAAATAGGCCACGAAGGATGATAAAATTGTTTGTTCTTCGTTCAATTAAATCATGTTTAAAGCCTAGCATAACTGTTTTCAGTAATTATATAGTCGTTCAACACCTATATCTGTTGGTCGTATATTCAAGGACATCCATGGATGTTTTTAACTTTATATTTGGTATGATTATAATTCGTTGTAATAAAGTTCCCACAGTGGGCACAAACTATATCATAACATATTACTTGTGAAAAAAAGACACAATAAGCAGGAGAAGCAGGTATATTGTTGCATAGAAAATGAAAGTCGACAATAGAAAAATTGAAGTTATCACTTTTGTCATAGAGTAAATAAAAAAGAATGAAACAATTCATTTTAGTCATTTAAATTCATATTTAATATACATTTAACATTAGTTGAGTTGTTTATTTGAAACTATAAAAGTATTTGCCATTATGAACATTGCATTGTTCGGATATTGTTACGTGTAAAAAATGTCACATTTTTGTAAACGTTTACAAAAAAATCTTATTTGTATAATTCAATTTGTATGATTTTAATCACACTAGACGGGTGTGACAAGCGAAGCAGTAAATGCTTACCCTTCGGTCTCACTTCCTGTACCAGAATAAACATTCTCTTTAAAGACGACTCTGCTCTATAATTCGCTATGACGGTTAAGTATTATCTATTCACACACCTTGTAAATATTATATTGTTAAACCAATCTCCACCTGTGTATCTATATAGTCTAGTAGGTTGTTATCTTGTGTCTACAATCATTGAAAAGAGAAACCTTTCATGTGTCGCTTACCATTCCACTACGCAGCAAAGAAATTGTTTCTCATCAGATTATTCCAATACAGATTTACAAGTAACTCAGCAATTACAAGTGGTTTTATTTCCGATATACTAAACATTATGGACAAATGTGAATGAAATGAAGTTTTTGAGAACTTTCTGGAAAAATGCGAATATCCGACCAAAGAACTGTGGAAAAATCCGACAGCCAAACTATCTACAACCAAGTCGTTTCGTCATGAAGACATCGAATCTCTCAGTCCGCGGACTTTTCTAGATTTTCAGTCACTCAAATGGACTATAAAATGTGCGTGTTTTTGGGAAATTTGCAGGAAAACCCCAAACGATAAAAGACGCTTGCTCTAAAGCTGTCGAACTTCTCTGCCTGGCCCCCGTTGAAAACAAGCGCTGTGGACATTGTCAGGAAGAAATTGTTGATATAGTTAATCATGTACTGTTCCGCTGCAGCAATGTGGATGTAAACGAAATCCGTTACCAGTATAGTTTAGACATTATTGATCTGTTTGGAGTCCATGTGTTTACAGACATAGATAATTTAAGTGAAATCAAACAAGTAAACATAACCCTTTGTGGAATGATAAAACATTAAACTGAACGATTTCACGAGGTTGATATGGTAACTTTTGAAACTATAAATTGCAAGTGTTTGAATAAACTGTTTAAAGACATCGACATTTATGCATTACGTAGAGACATGAAAAATATTTAGCTGTAAATAGTTATTATTACACACACACCCACTCCCCCCCCCCCACACACACACGGACAAAAAACTTATCCACGGTTACCAATACAAACACAGTTGTCAACACACACACACACACGCACAAACACATACAGTTACTAAAACGCAATATCTATTTTATGTATATAAGATAGAAAGTTTTCTATCTTTTTGTATGTAAATATCTTCTCGCTATCATTTCTATCTATTCTCCCATTAAGAGACAATAAATATTATATATATATATATATATATATATATATATATTATATATTATATATATATATATACCATGACGTCACAACAAGGAAGTAAATAAGAAATATAAAATATGGATAATATAATACACGGTCTTTATGTCGGATATGTATGGTTATTGTATTAATTTTAAATGAAGTAACAGGTATTTTTGCATCTTTAGTTTATTTACAAAACATTGATATAAATATAAAAGCATGATGTACAAATTCAAATAATTTTGTTTCTTTCATAAAAAAATCTATAATGCAGGTAAATTTAGGTCAAGATCAATTCAGTATAGCTTCATAATAGAATAACAAACGATGACCTTGATTTTTAAGTGCAAGAGTTGTAAAAATCGTATTTATATACATTATTTTATTGATAATTCTGATCTGATTAAATGTGTGTGTGTGTGTTTGTGTGTTTGGTAATAAATACATGTATGTCGATGACAATTCCTAACCTACTATTCGACACCATCATCGAGTGTATTAAAACCTATTGTAAACCGTGGGGTACTAAACAGACCTGGTACAATAAGTATTCAATATATTTTAAGCAGCGTTTGCTTGATTATAAGACTGAACCCTACAATGTTAATGTGTTGTATATTTGTTCATTGGGGTTTATTGGACAGAAGGTCGCGATTTCGGGGTTTGTTTTGTTTTATAATAATTTTGGGATGTCTTGATATTTGAAGAACAACTAGCAAGATCTGTTGTTTACGGTGGTACTGGTAGAAATTAAATATTTGTTTTATATGCGTACATATTAATGTATTTAGTGTGAACGTACATAATTAAGCGCTGTCCTTATTTGTGTTTGCGTAGCGGGTTTAAAGTACCCGTGCACAGTCTTCATTCGAGTTATTTACAAATAGACCAAACAAAAATTAAAGGGAATACTTAAAATTACATATATAAAGTGACCAAAAGAATAAGGTCTATTAAAAACATTTTAAACAAATTACTTCAATGTAAACAACTATGAAATGTGCGCATGAATTAACTTTCAGGAAGTCATGTTGTACAAAGTCAGGCCTACGAGAAATTAACCATTACTTTTTGGTTAATAAGAATGCGTGAAAATGAAGTGGGCTGGCACTGGTTATAAAATACGGCTCTATGAGGAAATATCTTTACCTTTTATATCAATTAGAATACTTGAAAAGGATACATTTTATTTATGATAACATAACTAAACTGTATTTATTTAAACTTTAGCACATCAAGCAAGTATAACGTGCTCATGTAACACATTAATATGTACGCACGTAAAATGTAACTAAGTGCGCTAGTAATAGATTCTAAGTAATAATTCCTGTGCCTAGTGTATATGCTGTAGTAAATTGTAATTACACAGTTGGCAATTTCAATATTAATCTAGAACTAAAATATTGATTGATTTATTTAATTATAAAATCTGAGAGTCCACCATTATTATTTGGCTCCTTCCAAGTATATTCACCTGCAATTTACTTTTTTATTTTTTATATTGTTGATTGATGCTCAGATGAGTTTCTTATGGTCTGAAGATGTTTATTTGTTTATCCGAATTGTTTGACTAAATTAATTTTCAAAAGTCAAATGAGTTATTTCAGACCATGTGGAATATTGACTGTGGGTACACCCATGATGCCAATGCTTGTTTACTTTGGATACCTCCTCTATCCTTATTTAATACAGAATTATATGATTTGGTCACTGATGACACAAGATAATTAAAGTTAAAAGATGTGACAGGTCTCTCTATTTGGCATGGGGCTGTCTGGTGCTTTTAGAAAAATAATAGATTCTGATGGGTTCAGTTATGCAGAGGCTATGAGAGAACCAGTGCCTAGCTTCCCTCCATGGCCAGTACCCCATGAGAAAGATGATGTGGGCATTGTCAAGCCATATCGTTTCATTATTTGTATTTTTGCAAATGAATGATGGAAACTGAAACTACTCATGTTTTGGGTTGAAGCCCTATCGTTTTCTTGACACAAGGTGGCGATCCGCTACTCACAAATTAATTCGTTACTGGCGTAAATACATGGGATACAAAACGCGTGGATTGTCCATACTTATAGTCGGGCGATTTTATTATCTAAAAATAAATTGAAAGAGTGGAGAAATGGCAATCGACAGTACCAAAACATTACAATCGGCAGCGATTTTTTTTTCGGCGAGCAGTGAATAATGCATTAATGATCCGCTACTGCCGTAAGAACTGTATAATGCGCTCATGTAACAAATAGATATGTACGCATGTAAAATGTAACTAAGTGCGTTAGTAATAAATTATACGTACGCATGCAATATGTGAATGTGTACAAACGTATTAGTTACTATGTTCATACGCTATTGGTTAAAATGTACGCATATAATAGGTTTATACGTATGTATGTAATATGTAAAACATGTGCTTGTAAAAAAGAAATAAATGTGCGTGTATTGGTTACTGTGTGCGCATGTTATAAAAACTATAATTATATCAAACTGCTTCCATATCACCCCAATTGTGAAATGAAGTGCACACAAAATAGCCACTATGTGCAAAAATGTTAATGAGTTATAGGTAATACGCGGGGCTGAATAAGTAAATTCATTTCTGTGTATTAGTTACTATGTGTGAACTTAATATAAAAATATAATTATTTCAAGCGACTTCTGTGACAAAACGTTCATAATGTAAAAACGGTAATACTTGCGCAAGTAATAGGTTTATATGCGCAAACGTAATTGATACTACGTGTGAAAGCATTACCTTTATATACGTAAAGTAAATGTAACTAGCAAACACAATTGCGCACGCATTAGGTTTATATACTCATACGTAAATTTACTACGTGCTTAGGTTTATGTACGCATGCGAAACTGTTTTTACTTGAGCGCGAAATAGGTAACGTGAAATGCGAAGGTACGTTATAGTAAAACACAAACATACCAATCAATTTCCAAATTAAAATCCTATAGCTCTTAAACTAGCACATTAAGTAACACACTTGAACATTCACCAGTAAATTGAGACTTTGTGCTCCAGATTGTGTAATAACTCTTGTTTAGTTAGCTACATCCACCACGTGTTTAATACGTGCGTGCGCGTATTAGTTATTACGTGTACATATTATAAAAATATAATTAATTCATATCACATCTATATCTAAAAGTTTGACATATAGAATAGTAAAGTTCAAATATGGACCCAATGTTGAAAATTTGTTAATCAATTTTCCTTATAATAAGAATCTTATATATTGATTACATTGTTAAACAAAAGATAGATAACAAAGGGATCTGTACCCCTTTACTAAAAATATTAACTCCGATCATATACCATATGCAAATTACGTTTATGAACTTCATTAAAAATTTTAGGTTCATGGTATAATATGTTATATGTTAAATAATGAAAAAATCTTTTAAAAAACATATTTCAAATAATAAATTTTCATTGACTATCCACAACAAAATGCTAATATATTTGAAGACTGGACGAAAATAAAAATAATCATAACAAAGTAAAAGAAGATACCATATAGAGGTTATGAAATCTCAACTGTTGTCAATTTTGCATTTAAACTGTGTCATTCATACACCGTAACGATAAACCTGTGTGTATTTTGTAAAGGAGTAGTTACAGCTTCAACATAGACACAGCAAGATCGTCATAGTTTGTTGTAACTGGTGGGTGGATTCACTAAACTGGAAGCGACTTGATTTTTATAATTTGGATCATATAATTTCTACTTCAGAAGCAGCATGGACACTGACAGGATCTTTAGAGTTTGCTGTAGTTGGAGAATCTTTTACATTAACGTGTAATCCGCAAGATAGTAATGCTTTAGCGATCAATTGGAAGCGACTTGATATAGATACTACTAGTACAGGTACTAAAAGAGCAACTGTAGATGATGAATGTACAGCCGACCCAGGCTATGATACACAATACCAGTATACATGTGAACCAGGACCTATATATAAACTAACAATACCAGCTAATGTGATGACAAACAGTCAGAACAACAAAGCATGGAGGTGTGAAAGATTTTTTGGTAGTGCTGCAGCTGATTATACAGTGACAGTAGCAGGTAAATATGATACAGCTTTATTAAAGTTTTATGTTTTAAAAGGCTATATTATTTGAGTTATTTGAACTTTTAATACTTATTTTGTGTCTATTTTATATTTAATTCATTTTAACTCAGTATGTCATGAATGAAACAGCCTTAGTGTCAAAGCTTTCGGATTGGGGTCGGTCTTTTTTATTATTTGAAACATTGATTTTAAAATCTTAGAAATGACATGTTTGAGAATACATTATGTTCTTACTACATTTAATTATGTATACAATACATATTGTCATATAGCTTATATAATCATATAATTTGGGGTTCCAGAGAACAATATATCCTAAACGACAATTCCGTGAATCCGCAAAAAATGTCAAATATGGGAATACCATTAGGCAACGACAATGACATTTAACATCTTGAAAACTATTTTGGTTTCATAATTTTGGTCAAAGCACTACTGATGAGGAAGTGTATGAAACGGCCATATAGTGCTGTAAAATTTTATCTGGTATCATATGCAATTGTATTACTGATGCATGTCTTACTAAAGCTAACATAAACATGATATATGAAAATAAACACAAGACTAACAAACGTATAACAAAGGAATGTCTTCCTAAAGCTAACATAAATATAATAAATGAAAATAATAAAGACTAACAAACGTATAACAAAGGAATGTCTTCCTAAAGCTAACATAAATATAATAAATGAAAATAATAAAGACTAACAAACGTATAACAAAGGAATGTCTTCCTAAAGCTAACATAAATATAATATATGAAAATAAACACAAGACTAACAAACGTATAACAAACGAATGTCTTCCTAAAGCTAACATAAATATAATATATGAAAATAATAAAGACTAACAAACGTATAACAAAGGAATGTCTTCCTAAAGCTAACATAAATATAATAAATGAAAATAATAAAGACTAACAAACGTATAACAAAGGAATGTCTTCCTAAAGCTAACATAAATATAATAAATGAAAATAATAAAGACTAACAAACGTATAACAAAGGAATGTCTTCCTAAAGCTAACATAAATATAATATATGAAAATAAACACAAGACTAACAACGTATAACAAACGAATGTCTTCCTAAAGCTAACATAAATATAATATATGAAAATAATAAAGACTAACAAACGTATAACAAACGAATTCTTCCTAAAGCTAACATAAATATAATAAATGAAAATAATAAAGACTAACAAACGTATAACAAACGAATGTCTTCCTAAAGCTAACATAAATATAATATATGAAAATAATAAAGACTAACAAACGTATAACAAAGGAATGTCTTCCTAAAGCTAACATAAATATAATATATGAAAATAAACACAAGACTAACAAACGTATAACAAACGAATGTCTTCCTAAAGCTAACATAAATATAATATATGAAAATAAACACAAGACTAACAAACGTATAACAAACGAATGTCTTCCTAAAGCTAACATAAATATGATAAATGAAAATAAACGCAAGACTAACAAACGTATAACAAAGGAATGTCTTCCTAAAGCTAACATAAATATAATAAATGAAAATAATAAAGACTAACAAACGTATAACAAAGGAATGTCTTCCTAAAGCTAACATAAATATAATAAATGAAAATAAACACAAGACTAACAAACGTATAACAAAGGAATGTCTTCCTAAAGCTAACATAAATATAATAAATGAAAATAATAAAGACTAACAAACGTATAACAAAGGAATGTCTTCCTAAAGCTAACATAAATATAAATGAAAATAATAAAGACTAACAAACGTATAACAAAGGAATGTCTTCCTAAAGCTAACATAAATATAATAAATGAAAATAATAAAGACTAACAAACGTATAACAAAGGAATGTCTTCCTAAAGCTAACATAAATATAATAAATGAAAATAATAAAGACTAACAAACGTATAACAAAGGAATGTCTTCCTAAAGCTAACATAAATATAATATATGAAAATAAACACAAGACTAACAAACGTATAACAAAGGAATGTCTTCCTAAAGCTAACATAAATATAATATATGAAAATAAACACAAGACTAAAGCTAATATAATTTTTTTTTATTTCAGTCCCAGTGAGCAACGTATATGTACAGGAAAGTCCTAGTGGAAACCAACAAGTAAATGTTATACCAGTATATGAAAATACACCAAAGACAATTTATTGTATAACTACTGGATGTCGACCTAAAGCTAATGTTACTGTTACTACAACTGGTGTAACTAAAGGACAATTGACAGAAGATTGTATACCACAGAATGGTGATTTGACCATAACAAGAGTATCACAAGTCATTACGACTACCAGAGGAGGTAGTACTACAAAGACGATACAGTGTGCAGCAGTAAATTTACAAGGGAGACAACCAGTTATATCACAATTGGCATCAATAGTTGTTTATTGTGAGTACTATAAGATCACTTGATCAAAGGTTTATTGAAATGAACTTTTAAATATGTCAAACATCTATCTGAGAAACATGACAGCGGAACTTTATAAATACATCTTAATCAGTAACTTTTGTAAGTCACCTGAGCAAAATATTAATTGTAATCATATTTATAGTCTAAAAAGGGTGACTTCTTCCTTTGTTGTGGATTCATATCTCGATTTATTATAATTCACATCTTCATTTGTTAATATTAATAATTATAACTTTCAGATATTCCATCTGTTGAACCCACTCTGACAGGATACACTAATGGAACAATTCTGTATGAAGGTGACAATGATATAACATTAACCTGTCAACAGTCTGGAGGATATCCGTTATCTACGATCACGTGGTCATGTGGCGGTCAAACAGTGGCCAGTTCATATGTACGGTTAACAGTCAACAAAAACTTAAACGGAAGAACATGTACATGTACTGTACGTCACCCTGATAATAACTTAGCTTACACAAGGACGCCATCTGTTACCTTTACTGTTTATTGTAAGTTTTATATTTTAGTTGATTGCATTGCTTATACTTCTTTGGGAGAATTTCGCATGATAAACTGTTATTCTTGAACTACTGCATATATTGAATAAAAACAAAACCAAATGTTTGTTATACAATTTGCATTTTTAGTTTACTTACACATAATTATAGAGAGCTAATGTCATACCCCGACCTGAGTCTCGGCGTGCAATGTAAAAGTTTTATGTTAAATCATTTACTGTTTATGTTTACATTTGCTCTACCATTGCATATTAACAAATACAAAAACGACTTGGTACACTTTTGGGTCAATGTTTAGGTAATTTGGTCATATAATAGAAGAACTTGGCACACAGTAGTCACAATATTTGCCCTTTCTTTTTAAAACTTACCTAGACTGTTGTCCTTAATAAAAGCTGCATGGGTCATGTTCGGTCAGTACATGTATATAGATCAATAGGTTAAAAAGTTTGCGGTCATTTGTTTAACCCAATCTACTTCAAACTTGCATAAAATGACCTTACCGACAAAAGTGGGTCAATAGGTCACTAGGCCAAATAATATAAACACCTTGTTAACCACCTAGAAGTGCAATGTATTGACTAATCTTCAAACTTGTGCCAAATTGTCTTCTATGCAATAAGTAGAAAGTTTGGTTTATGTTATTGAAGGATTTTGTTAACCCTCTATTGGTTAAATTGTTTCAAAATTAGAGCTGAATGCACTTTATTGTCAGATAAATATCCAGAACCTACATGACCCTCTTGTTTCATTCTTCCTAAAAATAGTACGAAGTACTGTTGTCATTCCATGTGTAAATATTCTTTCTCTAAGAACAATATAAATAGATAGATTAAAATTATTCAATATAGTTTGAAATGATCCTGAAATGTCAAAATAAAGTAATACCAAATTTATCATTAATGTTTATATTTTGTAATATTTCAGACCCCCAACAACCCCTACACTACAAATATCTGGAGCCAGATTCCCGTGGGTAGAGAACACACAGGGAGTACTGAAATGTGTTACAACAGCAGGTTTTCCTACAGCTACAACATATAAATGGATACAAAATGGTCAGGTTATAAATGGAGAGACATCAGAAACAATTACCATACCGTCATTGTCTTATGTACACAATGGATTACGTATACAGTGTACAGTGTCTAACGAATATACAACACAGAGACCACCAGCTATAATATCTAATACATTGATAATAGATGTACAGTGTAAGTATAAATGTGTAATGGGTCATATATTACATACTACAGTGTAAAATGTCAAACGGATATACAATACAAAGACCACCAGCTATAATATCTAATACATTGATACTGGATGTACAGTGTAAGTATAAATGTATAATGGGAGATATATAATATACTACAGTGTAGAGTGTCAAATGTATATACAGCAGAGACCACCAGCTATAATATCTAATACATTGATACTGGATGTACAGTGTAAGTATAAATGTATAATGGGAGATATATAATATACTACAGTGTAGAGTGTCAAATGTATATACAACAGAGACCACCAGCTATAATATCTAATACATTGATACTGGATGTACAGTGTAAGTATAAATGTATAATGGGAGATATATAATATACTACAGTGTAGAGTGTCAACTGTATATATAGCACCAAGCCAAAAGCTAAAGGTGAGTATAGTGATGGCTGTTTGTCTTTTATCATGCGTTTTGTGGCGAAAGTCGTGCATCGTAAACAATTAAGCATTTTTAAACTTTTTTCTTCAAAACTAGTAAGCATATAATTGTAAATGTGATTATGGATATTACTTGTGCTAAGCTCTTTCCAGTTTGCGAACATGAAGCTGTACCGAGTTTGCAAAGCTTATTGACCTTGATCTCAGGTAACCGTTAAGTCTTTTGGGCTTCTTGTTTATTTATTCTAGATTTTATTATTAGAATACTGGATAACTACATTACATGCCTCTATCTGTAGCCTTAAACACATACTTACATTACAAACAAGATTTAAAATACTGTAAAGGGGGATATTGGAGAGGGAAAAATTTTGGCTTATTTTGCATTAAACAAATTATCACGAAAATTTTACACTAGGCTAGCAAAATATTCTTTTAACCAGCATTGAAAATCCATAACCTGTACAACACTATACATCTTACTATATTATTGTTATAATACAAATCACATTGATAGAGTGCCATTAATAATTACTGGAAATAAACGGTGCAGTATGACCGCTATACCGATAAATTGTGGCATGAAAGAAGCAATACAATATACCGTTTAGCAAAATAAAAATTTGATATAAAAATAAAAACAATCACTTGTAGCTTCGTAGTTTGTTCACGGTCGTCACTTTGTTTAAGTATCGTGTTAATGTCCTGCGTTTGTCAGAAATTTAGACTTAGAATATTAAATAAAGTGTTATTTTAAAAACACTTTACAGATAATGACATACTTTTAAAAATCCCAATTTTTTTCAAAACAAACTTTTTATGCTTTTAATGAGAAATTCATGAAGTAGATTTCTTTAACCTTTCCCTTTTATTTATATTCATCTATTAAATATTTGAAATCTAAAAACTACATTATAACTTCTACTTTGTATTATAAAATTGGAAATTCATGTTCCTGAAAATATAGTTTTTTTTTTTTTTTGTTATATTTTCTTTTATAGATACACCAATTATAACTCTAGATACTACAAACATTACAACACAGGAAGGATCTAGTCGTAGTAGACCGTGTTCTGCTGTTGGTAATCCAATACCTACAGTTAAATGGTACAGAGGAAATAGTGTCCAGACATCCGGTACAGGGACCTCAGCTACATTAGAGTTCAGTAATATAGACAGAAATCAGACTGATACTTATATATGTAGAGCTACATCTACTGGAATACGGAACTTAGTATCCAGTAAATCTGTGTCCGTCATTGTGTATTGTAAGTGTTTATAACATCTTTATATATATAGACCTAGTCTAATTCATTACAATTAACTGTAGAATATAACTTTTTGTTAGTCTTTGAAACATTAAAAGTTAGAATTTGCTTATGTTATTTCATGTAAGTAGACTTTAGTCCCGATAATATTGTACAAAGTGTTGAAAACAGTCATCAGTTCCCTTAATTTGTAGATATCTAATAATTAAATAGAATTTAAACAACAAACCAACAATTTGATTAACAATAGTCATAGAGAGTAAAACATTGCATCACTATGTTGTATTATTGTCCATAATAAGAAAGCTAATCCTGCAATGACAGAAAATGATATGAAAATGAAATGTATGTTTCAAATGACAAAAATGATCTAATCATTTAAAATATTTGAATTATTCGTAAATATTCTCAGTAGTTATGATGATCACATTCTAGATATCTTTCTACAGATACGTTCAAATGATAATGTTTTTAATTGATATATGTTATTTAATATTTAATATTTACTTTTTACAATTCAGATCCTCCCGTCGTTACAGTCACTTTACAAAATACAACAGAGAATGCTACAAACGCTGTGCTTTCTTGTAATGCTGATGGAATTCCGACAAGTTACACATATCATGGATGGACTCAGTATATAGGCAATACACTTGTAAGGTCTTATACTGATTTGACTGGGATGTTATCCGAGAGGAACAAAACAATAACAATACCTAAAGTTACATTTGAAGATACTGGGAGATACTATTGTAATGCTGAAAACGGAATTCAAGGGAGACAACCAGCTGTCCTTCAGGGAGGAAATTCATATTTTGATGTTAGAGGTAATTTTTTATTGGTCTTCCTTGAATATACCTGTCAAAATAGCAGTCTTCATCAGGTGTTGCTGTGTTATTCTAAGTAGCCAATTAAATTGTGAGACTGTAGGTGGTATTACATGACTATGTGTGTAATAACATGTGTTACTCAGCTGTCATGTCCTCAAAGGAGAAACTACTAAAAAGGTGTACTATACATTAGAACATAGTCATATATATACAAATGAATATAATATTACACTTTGCCGATGCCTGAATCTTCTTACAACGATGGAATTTTCAGACTGAGGCAATTCCTGCAAATGTTGTTCCTAGGGCAGGTGAACAACTCAAGGCACAAAATTGGCTCATGAGCAAATATAAATATTGTCATCTCGCGGAAACCAGCTCAGATTTAATCAGTTTGTGTTTTAAACTACAGTACTTTCGACCACATGATTCATGGGTACCAATAAGCATACCAACCTGTTATCTAACGAGATTATTAGTGGATTTTTTATTTCCAGTACTGATTGGGTGAACAACCAGGAGAGGTCTATTCCTAGGTAAAGCCGAAATGAACAGATTGTAAACGCAGTTTTACTGAAAGTTAAAGGAAATGATTAGTACCTTAGAAAATCAATAGTGGAAGAAATTCTTAGTTGGGGGATGGGTATATAGATGCCTTATGGTCTACAAGTATGTGTTTTGATTCTATAATTATGATCATTTGTAATATATTTTTCAGCATCTGCAAAATTTGATCCTAATGAAGAAGCTCGCAAACCAGGAGAGTTACACAGAAATTTTACTATAAGTATCAGATTTTATAGTAACCCACCAGCAGTAAAGAGCAATGTAAAATGGATAAACAAAACAACCGGAACTGAAATCACGGACTCGGGAATTATATCACTTAGTCTTATAAGTACACAAAAACAAAGAAATATTTATGGGAAAACTGTTACCTTACCTGGACAATCAGCAATGCTAAATATAGCACCATTTCAGAGTTTTCACATTGGACATTACACTTTACAGATCAATAATGGCGGAAGCCTTACTTCATCGTTTGATTTTGAGATCATAACCTCAGGTATGTATAAAAAAGTCTAATGTAATAAGCAAGTGATATTTTCTGGTGGTTTTCATTTTTAAATAAACAAAACAATTCCGTGAAATTTTACCAAACAGAATTATTCTTGAATTTCAAAACCACGACTACTAATAAATAATACTACACTATATTTCAGAAATCTTTTCTTAGTTTTTGAAACAAACTATAAAGCCATAGAAACAGTATTTGACATGAGCGACACTAGATATTTCCGTAATGAGACTAATGTTATGAATTTGGGATAATTCATACAATACCCACATATTGTACTAGCCAATGTTTTTTTTTTTCAGTACCACCTGAACCACCATCGGAATTCAAAGTATTGGAAAATAAAACAAATTCTGTTATATTAACTTGGAAAAAAAAATTCAACAGCGGTCATCCACAGACATTTGTCATCAGGTATAAAGATACAGTCAGTAGCAAAATATTGGAAACCAAAATAGAAGACACAAATCATAATTCAAATTACACAATAGAAATTGATGAACTGAATCCAAGTACAATTTATCACTTCTGGATTTATTCAACAAATGAGAAAGGAAGCAGTATTTTGTCTGGGGGCCCTATTATTGGAAAGACATTAACGGGTAAATTTATAAACATTATCTTTACAACCATAGTTTTACCGGAGACAGATATTCCAATTTTATTATTTTTGATTTTCGAATACAAACGTCAAATCAATATAGTTACACTCACCACTACGTTCGCACTTGTCAGTCGACATGCCGAATCCGACGAAATCTGCTCTAAACATCTTGGCAAAAATAGTTTAATTTCAATATTTTTTTTCATCGTAGACATGCAAATATCATTAATAAATCAAGGGCCCAGTTTCAATCCAATATTTCCAGCTTAAGGTACTAGCGTAATGGTGTGCAAACATAATCTTGAAAATGCATCCGGTTTCAACTTTTTTATCTCTAAGACATTAATGAATTACCATAATACTATAAAGTCTAATACCTTAAATAGTTCAGGCTTAATCTATAGTGTATATATATATATATATATATATATCACTTAAGATTTAATATTGTTATATTCATCAAAAAGTAAGGTTTACTCCATCATGCAGACATTTTCCTAGGCTAAATTTTGTAGAATATATTTTCAACATCTTGAAAAGAATTTTTGTTTCATATTTCCATCTATGCACTAATGATGAGGAATTTTATTTTTAAGACGGTCGTCTAGTGCTGTAAAAATGAAAACTAGTATAAGATGTAATTTGTATCATTTTAGTTTCTATTTCATGGTATTGAAAAATAATTAATAATAATAGTTTCATGTAAAATGTATACTTTATTTTATCAAAAAACGTCAGTTTAAAAATGGTTCAATTGTAATTCTAGGTCTAAAATTATCTACATTTTGAAATCTGTATTGGTAGATTTCCAATGTGTATTAGCGTATTCAATTGATACATGGTGTATTTCATTTTTAATTATTTTTATTTAGAAGCAGACTCTGGAAACCAGAGTGGTAATGTAGGTGCTGTTGCAGGTGGTGTTACAGGAGTACTGGTAGCTATTATTATCGTAGTTGTTATTGTTGGTATAATGATTTATAGACGTAAGACATGGCCCCATATAAAGAGTAAGTTTTTATTTCAAAGACTGCAAGTAAAGTAAATTATTGCTGCTTAATGTTCCTGTCGAGATTCTTTCACTTATAAATCACGAACCAAAAAACTTGGTATTTAACAAAGTATGCTTACCTTAAATGGTAAGATGATGAGATCTGTTTCCATTTAAAACCCTAAATTTGCAATACCTCTGTTTCAACCATTTATTAGCGAGTACTTTATAGCTTTTCGAGTGTGATTTGGACAGCATTTACCCTTCCTTCCGAAACAAATCTTATCCTCTTGAATTTCAAGTGTTAAATCAAATTCACCAGTTTTCGAGGTTTGTATTTTGTTTTGGGGTCGTGATTTGGATATGAATTAATATGCCTGGTTTCATATTTTGTCTTCAGAGAATTCCGAGACACAGGATGACCGACAGTAAGTATAGATTTATTCCCTGTTATTTACACCAAATAAAACCCAACTTTCCAGGTATTATCTTGATATTTGGTATTATTCGAGGTTCAAGACCTCAGATTCTTTATCCTGTTTTATGACTGATGTAAATAGATGACGCTTTTTTATTTATTTTACAAAATTTTAGTGAA
The DNA here is from genome assembly GCA_021292105.1 of Anadara kagoshimensis. Classification (NCBI taxonomy): domain Eukaryota; kingdom Metazoa; phylum Mollusca; class Bivalvia; order Arcoida; family Arcidae; genus Anadara; species Anadara kagoshimensis. The sequence goes on from CM037866.1 coordinate 36,624,441, forward strand.
AACAAAACCAAATATCAGGAATACCACAAAACCCACACACAATAATCATAGGAAGATCACGTGGTATTGGCAGAGTGTGTCGATCGTGTATTTTATAGGGCTATCAAAAACTATTGTTAATAGTATTTCCTTTAAACACATTTATATCATTAGAACCATATCGTAACACTTATATTATATATATTACTGATAGATGTATAGACGACATCAAGGTGGCATTATGACTGAGCTTGTCCAGAGTTCAGAAATACTCTTAAAACACAAAATACAAAATTTGGCTGGTCAATTTAGCATTTTGAAACCGATTTCTGATCAATCTTCAATAAAAAGCATTTGCCAATGAACATAATCAACTACAAACGTACCGATCTATATTATTTAATCATCTATTTTAGAGTTAACAACACTGGTGATAATCTTGGTGACAGAGTAGCAATGTCGGAAGTCGGTAGGTACTAGATAATTAGGAATTCAGATCAGTAAGATTTATCAATATTGTATTTAACTCCTGATTACAGGTCTAACGATTAGGTCAGTAAATTCGTGATAGCTGCACTGAGATGTCAAAAACAAATATACCACTTCCATAATGTACCAATGTTAATTTTTCAGCACTAGACGACATACCAATTTTCGTCATTGCTGATTGCACAAAAATAGTGAAACCAAAGTTTTTAAGGGTTTGTAAAAATATCCAATAGATCAAAATACATCAAACCAAATTTAGCTTAAGAAATACTTTTTATGAGGGAAAAACGTTTTTATGAAGATTTTTAGATTTCAGCAAGTTTCGACGGTAATATATTTTGACAACACAAAAGTAATGCAAACTGAGTTCTTGGTACCTAATCGTAGATTACCATACCAATCGCAGTCGAAATCAAAATTTCCAAAGCTAAGTAAAACTTTAAAACTGACAAATTACGGTAAAAACAATTGAACTTCCGAATCAACTGACTTTACTTCTCTGGTAGGTAGTTAACTTCTTTAACCAAATATACCAGCATTGATTTGGACATGTATGTTTGTTTTTTATCTTTAGGAAATTCCGGGATTCAGGATGAGGAACAGTAAGTATAGTTTTATTCTTTGTTATTAATACCAAACACGATATTTAGTGTTATTTGAGGTGGTGTAAAACTTCAGTTATTGTCTTCTTTTATCACTGATGTAAATAAATGACGTGTTTTGCTTTATTTTGCAAAATTGTAGGGTCACTTAAACCAAACATGCGATAGAAGAATACCTTTTCAATTTCAGGAAAAGCAAAATCAAACATGATATACAAGAAAACTTTATACGAAATTCATAGAAAAATCATTTTGTATTTGCAAAGTGTATTGATCAGGAATATTATAGGGATAGCCCCAACTCATTTGTTAACAATATTCTCATTAGTCACACTTTATATCATTAAAATTAAGACGTCTATATCATCAAAAACAAACATACTTATTCATTTCCGAATATAATAGACTTAAGACGCTTGTTCAAAACTACGAAAGCTTAAACAATTGTTATTAAACGTATAATATTTGGTGTAAAGTTACGGTTTATTTTTGTCTGTTTATTACCTACTTACATTTATCATAATAAATATTGCCTAAATCACCTAATGCAAAAATTGAGCTTTGAGTTCTGATCATTCGTTAATGAAAAGTATTTTTTGTATAAACAAAAATACTTAACGATATACTTAGTTCATTAATCATATGCTTTGATTATGGACTGTGAGAGGGACATGAATAAGTGTTTATTTTGATTTATTTTTTAGAGTAAACAACGCTTATGAAGATCTTAATGACAGAGTAGAAATGTCAGAAGTCAGTACATATCAGGCGATTGGGAATACAGGTCAGTAAGATTCAGCAATATTTTGTACACATACTGATAGCAGTATTGTTATTTCGGAAGTCAGTACGTATCAAGCGATCAGGAATACAGGTCAGTAAGATTCTGTAATTCAGTAATATTTTAGACACATATTGATAGCAGTATTGATATGTCGGAAGTCTGTACGTATCAGGCAATTAGGAATAGAGGTCAGTAAGATTCTTTTATCCAGCAATATTTTATACACATACTGATCTATCGATGATGTCAGTTAATCCTTGATAACTGAATAGGATAACTATATTTACACACCAAAACCAAATATACTAATTACATATTATATCATTTAATGTTTACAACACTAGACGGCCGTTTGAAATACAATTCCTCATCACTAGTGCTTGGAACAAATTGTGAAACCAAAATTTTTTCGAAACAATGTTAAAAACATCGAAATATATCGAAATACCTTAAATGAAGGGGTATACCTATAGAGTATACTTTGTTTTAGGGTTTTCATATTTTAACTACAGTAATTTTAGACAATAGTATATTTATGATAATACAAAAGTACTGCCAATAGAGTTTATAATATCCAATTGAAAACAGTCATACCAAATCCAAAATCCCAAAGCTAAGTAAAAACTTTGAAGCTGACAAATTATTTTAAACAAAATGATTTCAACGCTTACGGATCACCTGACCTTACTTCCTACTGGCAGTGTGCTTCTTTAAACTTTTTGAACTTGTTAAATATATTAACCTCATTTTAGGGCCTTTCCATGCACATTATATGAAATGAAAAACTGCATATTTATTTTTTTCTGTTTAAATTTTAAATGTCGTATTGTTATATCTTGTATTCCAGACAGAACTTCTGCAGTTTATGCCAAGTGAGTACATCCTTGCCTAAGTAAAATTGTACACTCGTGTTCATCGTGACATTAATTTACAAAAGCAAGAAATGTCCAACGCTTTTAAATAAAGTAAAATCATGATTCGTCGCAACTACCTTTTTACCAAATTGTTGGCATTATAAAGGGGCGATATATAGATAAGGGCTTTAAAATGTAAATGAATACATAGAAGAAACAGATTATGTAAAATATAAATACTGTGGTGACAAATATTATAAATTTACTCTATTCTCGTTTTCTAAATAATGTATAAGCCGTAATTCAATGAGTCTGATTACCTAACATATCTAAGGAAACTTACTCTAGTGTCCATCTTAAGTAAATTTGACAAACAACATAATTGTCTATTCACGGTTCTTATGCTATTCTAGCAAAGACTTCTATTGAATGGTGTTATAAATTACTTTTGTTTCGATTTTGTGGTGTCAATAATTGTTGTCCAGTAATGACGTTATCTTTGTTGTGCAGGATATTCTGTCCCTGATTTTTATTGTGTGTCATGTACGTTGTTAGTTGGTTGTTTTGTCATCGACCTTTTGTGTTCTGCTTTGATTCAGGATCTTGTTGTCAATCCCATTTATTCAGTTCCTTGCTGGTATGTTTGTAAAACATTTTAATTAACATATACATTTAACATTGGTGGTATGGGTTTTTCTATTTGAACAATTTCATATAACATGCATATAAATGCCCATTCACAAAATGCAATTGGTCAATCAAAACTCTTTACAAGATTGATGGACATTAACATTCGTTTTTTTTCAAATACATGTAATATGTGATTTTTTTCGTTAAATCTTGGTAAGTTATGTAGCAAATGGGGAATATTTTGTTAGAAGTTTTAATTTGTGTTTTCTATTGTGTCTTACTACTGTTTAATTCATGTCTGGCAGAGCAAGGATTTTAAAGTTTTGCGTTTTATTTGAATGAGATGGTATGTACCTTGGTGCTCATTTATTACGACAAAATGCATACTTAACAACGGTACATGACATGATAGAAAATTTATTGATTTTCATATTTAAAAGCTTGAAAAACATGTGCTCTGCCAGACATGTATTAAACAGTAGTTTGGGAGAATAAAGTTGAATCTAAACCATTGTTGTCACTGTAACCATTAAAAATCAGAAGTTCGAAACTAGGGAGTTTAAAATCAATGGTTGCAGTTTGTGTGTTTTTATGTATTTTCTTTATCTGTTTCACTCATTATTTTAAATTTTTGCACATAATTTTAATATAGTAGATACTTATCTCATGGCCTATTATTGTAATTTACTTTATTTGTAGTGACATCAATACATATGAGGGTCTTTATAAAACTAAACAACAATTAGAAGCAAATACATATGAAACATTACAGGATAAACGTGAGTATACTTTATATACTAACATGGAGTTTTCCTTGAATTATATCAATTAAAGTTTACATATTATATCATTTAATTTTTACAACACTAGACGGACGTTTTGAAATACAATTCCTCATCACTAGTGCTTGGAATTAAATTGTGAAACCAGACCTTTTTCTGAAAATGTGAAAAAGATAGAAATATATATAAATGCTTTGCATGAAGGAGTATATTTTTCGAGCATTTTCAGATTTTAACTACAGTAATTTTAGACAAAAGTATATTTCTGACAATACAAAAGTACTGCCAATTGACTTTATGTTATCCAATTAAAACAGTAATACCAGTTGTATAAAACGCTTTGAAGCTGACAAATTATTCAAAACAAGTTGACCTCAACGCTTCCGGATCACCTGGCCTTACATCTACTAGTAGTGTACTTCTTTAATGTTTTTAAACTTGTTAATTTATATTATATTAACCTCATTTTAGGACATTTTCATGCACATTGTAAATGATATAATGCATATTATAGTTGTTTTCTGTTTAAATTTCAATTGTTGTGTTTTTATATCTTGTATTTTAGACAGAACATCTGCAGTGTATGCCAAGTGAGTACATCCTTGCCTAAATAAAATTGTTCATCGTGATATTAATTTACAAAAACAAGAAATGTCTAACGCTTTTAAATACAGTAAAATCATGGATTGTCGCAAGTATCTGTTCTCCAAATTGTTGGCATTATAAAGGGATAATGTATAGATAGGGGCTTTAAAATGTAAAGACAACATAGAAGAAACAGATTATGAAAAATATGAATACTGTGATGACAATTTTCTAGTTTTCTAAATAATATGTAAGCCGTGATTCAATGAACCTTATTTTATCTTAACATACCAAAGGAAACTTACTATAGTGTCCATCTGAAGTAAATTTGACAAACAACATAATCTTTTGTCTATTCACGTTTCTTTTGCGATTCTTGCATAGACTTCTATTGTTTTGACAAAGTTTTGTCATCGAGTTTTGTGTTTTGTTTTGATTCTGTTTGTTGTTGGCAATGCCATATATTCAGTTACCGGATTTCCCGTGCTTGTATGTTTCTGTAACAGTTTAATTAATATATACAATTGACATTGGTGGTATGGGGTTTGCTTTTTGGTTGTGCCGGATATTTTGTCCCTGATTATTATTGTGTGTCTTGTACTTTGTCAGTTGTTAGAATTTTTAATTTGTGTTTTTATGGACGACTTACTAGTTTTTAGGAGTAATAAGTTTTATTAACCATTGTTGTAAATTGACTTCCGTGACCGTTCAAAAGTTCGAAACTAGGGAGACTTATTTTAATTAGAGGTCGCAGTGTGTTTTTATGTATTTTCTTTATCTGTTTCACTCAGTATTTTCAATTTTTGCACATAATTTTTATATTTTAAATACATATCTCATGGCCTATTATTGTAATGTATTTATTTGTAGTGACATGAATACATATGAAGGTCTGTTTAAAACTAAACAACAATCAGAAGCAAATACATATGAAACATTAAATGATAAACGTGAGTATACTTTATATACAAACATCGATTTTTTCTTGAATTCCCAAAATTTAAGGACATAGACTGTCAAAACTATCGACATACTTATGGCCGTTTCCTTTTTTCTCTTTTGGCATCAAGCTGTGTGTCGCGAACAATGTTTATAAACTAATGTTCTTTAATGACTTACTAACATTGTCACGTCATTCTATTCCCCTGAAAATGAAAACAACCACACTAACCCATGCCCGAATCACAATCCAACAGCTAAGTAAAAGTTTGGAACTGACAAGTCAAACTATACACGTGAACTTCCAGCAGGAAGTGAGGCCGGGTGCTCGGAAATGCAAGCACCCCTCGCTCCGCCAGCCACACCCGCCACGCGTGTAATTGTCTTTAATTGTTTTTATCCAAATATAGTTATCTCGACAGTCGAATAACCTCAATGAGCATTTTTTCAGTTTATTATTAAAATGCATTTCAAACGCGTTTAAAACATGTTACGCGGCGAAAACATAACTCTGCAGTTTCGCCATAGCGTCACATATTCTTTCTCATATAAACTCCGGTCCGTGTATTATTTGATGACATCTAGACTAACAACATTGACCTTTCCATTTGACCTCTAGACTTAAATATCTATAATGGATGAGTGTATATATACATATTTACAACTTCTAAATTTTTGCTTTAATAAAGTATTTGACATCGACTATACTTCGCAACATTGCTCCACTCGCTGACGTGATGACGTCTGATGTCAAATGCCATCATTGACTGACAGAAGGCGACGCATTGTTTATGACAAGGTGCACAAACAGTGCATTATAAAATTTCTTTTCAAATTAACATGGAAAATGTGAAACGGCAATACAATAATTTTTATTAAAATGTTGTTAAAAAGTTATTTTCCAATTCCTTGATGAACGTGCAATGGGCTGTCCTAAATTGGTTTATAAAAGCGTTCTTTACTTCTTAAAAAGTGTTAATTCGGCTACATAATGAGAAACACTAAGTTTGCTTATCGTTTTTTAATTACCTTAATATTAGGATAACCATACGAACACGGCTATCTTAAATTGGTGCATTAAGACTTCTTTATTGGGTACATAACTTAAACACTAAGCACGACCACAGTAAATATAAGTATGAACTGCGAGTCGTTACATTGCCAATGTAATGGATAGTTTTTCCAATATGAATATTCATAATAAAAGGTCAAAGTTGTTTACAAATTAATATGTTTATTGTTTTTTAATTACCTTAAAATAAAGATGACCATACGATCACAGTATGCATCTGGAAAAATATCACGTGCATTAAGACTTCTTTATTTTAAACACTGAGCACAACCACAGTTTATATGATTATGATGCCGTTTTATATTTGAAACGGTCGTCTACGGTTGTATATCAATGTAATTCATTCAGCTCTTTCGGTACCTTGATTTGTTTTAGTATTTGTATATATCTTTACAGAATTGAATGAAGATCAAATGGAGAAGGTATATGTAAACACCGCTATAGGATTACGAAATGGAAGAAAATAATAATCAGCATAAAGAAAACAATAAAAATATGGAACACAAGGGGAATCAGAATATTTTTAACAAATAGTGGATACTCTCAAATAAAATTTAAGGAAACGTATTGCTTCAAGAATATCACAAAGATAATCGAAATATCTTAACCGAACAATAGATAATGTCTAATGAACAAAAAAGGGGAATCAATGAGGTTATTTTGAACAATGGATGCTCTCAAATAGCTGAATAGTTAACTTGATGTGTACTGATTAAATATTGTTGACTCATGATACCCGTGATTGCTTTAATTTGTTATAACCAATATGATATTAACTAAAACATTAATGACATTGGGCTCTGAGAGGTATTTTGTATTTGGTCTTTTGTTTTACCCCGTGATACGGAGATCGCTTTTATAACATTGAACACTAAGACGTATTTTGTATTTGTTGTTTTGTTTTACCCCGTGATACGGAGATCGCTTTTACAACATTGACAATTAAGAAGTAATTGCATGTAGTCTTTAGTTTTACCCCGTGATGCTGGGAGCACATTGTCACTGTTTATGTACAACAGCCTCATTTTTATTCAAAATAATTCCCAATGATGTTATGACATGTAAAGGCGATACTCAGGAAAACACTTTTTAATAATGATTGTATATTTATTGCTACTAGTACACGTTTATATAATGATTTTATTTTTATATCTTCTTGTAATCCAGTATATTTAAGCATGCTTTTATTTGATAAATCAATTATAAAACCTGATGATCTTTAATATTGTACAAATAAAACAATTTTGTTTCCATGTGGCATTTTTATTACCTTTTTTAAAAAAATCCTACCCGAGTCAACAATTTATTTGCAAGCAGCCTACTAGTTGTTCTTTTTATGTTTTACAGCTGCAATATGGAAGACATATCTTAACAAGATACCCAGATGTATGAGGCTTTAGGTAATTTTCGAGAAGTTCATATGATGTTTATAATTTTACGTTTCTATTTGGCTGTTTCAATCACTGTCAAGCTACTTTGGATATGTGGTTTAAATTGTTGTTACCAAGTATATATGCGTGGCTGTTTTTGAATATTGCTTGAATGGAAACTTTTGTTGTTTCAGACATCTGTACTGTTTGTGTAATGTCGAAATTTTATCATATTTTCAATTTTGATTACACATTTGGCAGATGTAACTAGCTAAACAAATAAGAATTACTTTTCTTCCCTGGTGGAAGTTTACGTTTACTATGCTTTGGGATCGTTATTTGGAAATGGGTTGAAGCATTTGTTTTTTTATAAGAATTTAAGATACAACATTATCAAAGAGAAAATGTTTGCTTGGTATTGTTAATTAATTTTGGTGAATTTAGGATCAAATTATATACATTATTTTCCGTCAGTTGATTAATAGCTTTATTATAAAATATTATGAATTCATTTAACCATTAGGGTTAGGTATTTTGGTAATAATTCCGAAAAAAAGTTTGTTTTTTTTGTATTTTTTAGATTCACCATGCATGACTCCAAATCAGTATAAAACTGTATCAGAATAACAAATCAGTGAACACTGACAAGAAAGAGACTAGACTAAATATTGATATATCTTCTAATAGTAAAAATGTATATGAATATTAGTTATTTACATTATAAAATAATTTTGTAATTGCTGTTGTTTGTGGTATGTTTCAATAAGTTCCCTGATGTTTAAAATGATAAAATAACGACTGAATAACGTGTACTGGTAAACAGCAAATATAACCAGGAACAGTTAACACCAAGTTTAGTGTATATACTATACTTGAGTAAATGACAATCAAACCCCTAACGTGGTGGGTGTAGCTACCTAACAGGAGGTGCTTACCATTCTGAGCACTCAGCAACACTTACCTAGTAAGAGTTTAAGTGTTAAACCTAACTTGCCAACTTTAAAGTTGTTTTTTTACTTTGCATTTAAATTTTGGTTTGGACGTGGATTAGTGCATGTTTTACCTTGCTCTATGATTTTGGTTTGGATATTAGTTTTTGTGTTTGTTTTTACTTTGCTTTCGGATATTATTATGGATATGGATTGATATGTTTGATTTTACTTTGCTTTAAGATTTTTGTTTGGACATAGATTTGTATTAATAACAATCCATGTCCGAATCACAATTCAGAAGCGGTGCAAAAACTTTGAAAATGACAAGTATGGTTAGACACGTGATCTTCAATCAGGAAGGCGAGCCGAATTCCGGGTCCTCCGAAAGGACAAGCACTTCGAATTTAGCTAGCTACAACTACAACATGGCAGAAACCTTAGAGATATCAGATATCTAGACCTTGAACCAAACGCCCTCCCTCTTATCCACCAATGTAACCCAATGTTACAGAAGACAAACCCGAGGCCCTATGTTGCTTAGGTTTGTCATAAATTTCTCAAAACAACATCCAAAGTTTTCCTTGGCTTACCAACAGTTACCGATTAAAGTTTTTAGCGTGTTTTAGAGAGGTATGGAAGCGTGTAAATATATAACATGTCGTCGTTCAATTCACGCAGTTCATTATTGAGAAGTAGAAAAATATCACCATAAGAACTAAACACATGGATTGTTTAGAGCAACGAAGAAAGCCAGTGTCAGGCACACAAGCAATTTTTTTCGATCACGAAAGGTGTATTGTATTCTTCTTTAACATGAATAACGCAAACGTCGTCTTTTGTTGAATAATAACAACAGCTCTGTGTCGGATCAATTGTGCTGGGGCCGTACATTATGCTGGTAGAAAGATGATCATCGACTTCCAAACAAGCTATCAGTAACGACATTCAATTTGACAAAATGTTGCAAGTGAGAGCCATATACAAAACTTGGTAGATTCTCCAATGTATTACAGTTTCAGGTTTCTTTTGGGTTTTCTTAATAATTGTTCATTTCAGAACAGCCTGGACACTTACAGGCTCGTCAAATTGTTTAGCTGCTGGATAATCATTTACATTGATATGTTACCCGAAAAATAGTAATGTTGTAGCTTTATCTTGGAAACAGTTGGATACAGGTACAGGTACTAACAGAGCATGTCCAAATCATAGTTCCAAACTATATACAAACAAAGAAACCTATATCTAAATCACATTTTCAAAGCAAAAAAAAAACTTAGAAGACATTGGAATAAACACTCAACACTACATTTGGGAAGTGAGACTGAGTGATCCAGAAGGGTAAAACAGTATTTTATATCCATTAATTCGATCTAAAACACTAAAGATGAAAATATAAAATTATAAATAAATACGTCAATGTAAAAATATTATCCCTTTTAAATACAGGTAACTAATCGATAGAAAGCAAAACACACTGCAACAACTAATTTAAATAAATCAATATTTTAAGCCGCTGTGTGCATAACGTGTACATGTAATTGGTAAATAGAAGCGTATGCAATAACTACTACGTTTGCTCGAATCTACGAAATAGTAAAAAACAAACATACCAATCAAAACTTCAAAATGACAAAATCAGTTAAACGCGAAGTGAAGCTTTGTGAATCTGAATAATTAGTAACTCTTGTTGAGCTCCCTTCAACTGCCACTTTGAAATCCGTGCATGTGGAAACAATCAATGGATAGTCTTTCAGTTTAAGAGAATATCTGGAGAAAGACATTTGACATAATAAAATAAATATAACATCCATAAAAGGGTGATATTGCATATTTTCACCCCTCGGAAAAACATTTGACATAATAAAATAAATATAACATTCATAAAAGGGTGATATTGCATATTGCTTCGCCTCGGTTGACAATGGTTCCTCGGGATAAAAATATGCAATATCTACCTCTTATGAATGTTATATTTATATAATATATCTCTATAAGAGGAATTAAATAAATGATGATGATAAGTTTATTCCCGATGTAACTATCCTTATTTGGAGCAAAGCTGTTTCATCAATCTCGTATGTTTGTAGAAATCTTGAACGGAATACATTATTGTAGCGATAATTTTACATTTCTGACATGACATTGTCCTTTTTGTCCAAGTGAGCAATATTACTTTAAGTGATAATTCTTTAAATTAGCAAATAAATGGTCTATGATATTGTGTTAAAACGTTTAATGAATATGCTATACTTTGCTTCTGAATTGTGATTCAGAAATGGATAAGTATGTTTGTTTTTGACTATACCGATATAATGAATATATATGGACTTCTTATGAATCATTATACAACTGTGTAAAAAATAAAACGAAAATTAAAGAAGCTTATACTAATTGTTGTATAGGATTTTTGACTTGTGTACAATTTTCCTAATAAGACCGAAATACTATGACTTGTTTCTCTTTATATATGATATAGTTTTCTTTAAGTTTGTTGTCTTTGCAAAGTCAACAACCTATTGCCGGTCTTAAGATTTGTATGTCCAATATATCCAATCTGTATTTCTAATTTCAGATTGCATTTGTGAAGCAAATCACCCCGTCAGTGATGCATCTGTTATAGTATTCTGTCTAATTGTCTTGATTCTTGTTGCGGTAATCGTCATTCTTATCAATATAATTTGCCGGCATGAATACTATAGTCTTACATATACAGATATATAGATGATGTTCTGTCGCATAACAATCCTAATTTGCATACTATGTGAATCGCATCTGTCGTAGTGAGCTTGAAATAAACATTTATTGATTCCTCAATTTCTGCTATATACTAGACTTAAGTCTCAATTATCACGCCCTAAACAGGGATGCTCACCGACCAGGAGCACCTAACAAACCTGGTGGTAGTTCACGTGTTTAACTTGTCAATTACAAAGTTTTTATTTCGCTTCTGGATTGTGATTCGGACACGGATTAGTCTGTTTGTTTTGGATCAAGTCACATTTTTGTCTTGTATTTTTATCCTTAATTTCGACTGTACCCTCGGCGGATGTATCGACCTAACTCGTTTATCTAAATTAACAGTTTAAGTAGGTTTTGATTTAAACGATTTTAATTTGGATGATTGACGTGTTATATTTGGTATATAAAATTTATTGTGAAAACCGATTGGGCGTTTGTGATATTTACAGGACATGTGCAACTCTTAAAAAAATATTTTTGTTGTCCAACATATTTCGTTTTATATTCAAATTCACACAGTTATTTAAAATTAGAAAAACAACGTTTAAGGTTAATGTCCGCACGGTACACTTATACAGGACATCCTATGTACTTATGTGCGTGTAGAAATATATCACAACTACTTCATCATTCTCAGTGTGCTAGCTGTATTAAACTTCTTTAAAAAGCTTTGATAAACAAAATGATCATACATCATCAAATTTACTTCAGACATTTATAGATGTGCACTATGTATGATAGTTACATCATAGATCAATATTAATTGCTGATGGAGTATATAATAATTTATATATTTCTGTCGGTATCGTTTGTATCTGTCAGTGGTAAGTATTATTTATACAATTTTAATTTTGTTGAAATTTCCTCTTATTCGCATATTTTATAAAAATGTTTATTTATCTACTTTATGTTTGTAGGGGTTTAATAATAAACAAACATCTGCAGCAGCAATTAACGTCAAACATACCGGTCTTTGTTCTTATCACAATCCAAAAGCAAAGTAAAGACAAGTTAGATTAAAATCGTTAACTTTCAACCGGGAAATGAACTAGAAAACTCCTACTAGTCAAACTACCGAAAGCCAACTCACGCATTTATAACTAGGTAAACTGAATTTTTGTAATAGAAATATTATAATGTAGCGTATTCCAGACTTAAACAACTGGTACATGTATATGTTTTAGAGAAAATTGGTGTCACTTCTTAACTTATTTTTTCGTTTTGGAAAAAGATATTTACATCAAAAAGCATTGGACATTAACTGTCAAATCATGTTGAACACGCCAACTTGCAACAGGAGAAATAATACCGGACATTCCGAATGGGAAATCAATTTGTGTTATACTAGCTACACCGTGTGTAGTCAAAACTCAGAATGCAATAAAAAACAAACATAATAAACATTGGTATAACTATATATCCAGGGTAAATAATTAACAAACATATCAGTAATATATGTGCTTCTAACAAACATGACTAACTGACCAAGGATTACAAAAAACAAATGACAAAAATTCTGTCATGTCCGTTTTCTATTTTTATATCAACAAATTATACAATAGCTTAACCACTACATCTGTTGGTCAAATGTTTAAATTTTTAACTCAATTTGTGATATGATTATAATTTATATCATTTAACTATTAAATCAGAAACAACATACTATGCAATATCAGCATCACAATCTAGAAACAAAGCAAACACTTTGAAACTGACAAATTATGTCAAACGTGAACTTCATCAGGAAAGCACCTTCTGTTTGGCTAGCTACACCCGTGTGTAATAACGTGATGACGTGTGTAATCAAAACAAGAAACAAAGGGGTGTTAAATATATTAAAGGCAATGCTGGAAACAGAGACAACAAATTGATGCTATCACACACACAAAAAAAAATAAATAAATAAATAAATAACTGAAGCCATTTTAATGAACAGTATTCAAGTACAGAGAAACAGAGAACGCGAAACAATATAATCATATTACTAGAAGCCAATCAAAGAATAGACTATATAAACCCATTTACTCTAGGGATTATTTAAAATATATTTTTTTGAATAAAATTATCCATTTGAGTCAAATGCGATTTTAATAAATATATTTAACATAAATATAGAAATTACTTTTTTTATATTTTGATATAAAAATATTTGACATTTTGCACATCGCATAGTTTGCATATTCATCACACTATCTTACGTGTAAACAATATCACATTCTTACACACTTGTATTACAAATCTCATTTGTATATTTGAATTCGTAGAAAATTTTAAAAAATCTTGGTGGGTTTGGCTAGCGAAACAGAAGGTGTGTACGTCCGGTGCAAATATAAAGACACTCGCTAACTTTGTCTTTCATCAGAGAAAATCACAATTAACTTATCTGGAAATGAAAGTCTTCGAAAAAAAAGATTAAATAAAAAAATCAATTCTAGTAATGAAAAAAGGTATAAAATTATGGGGATTCGAACTTGCAATTCGTTACTTACAAACTCCATGTTAACACGTACACCACTGAACCAATACCTCAGATATGCTCTTTTAAAAATGTAATGTAATAAAGATCTTCCTAATTAATCCAATGTTTACAAATTGTGTTTATAAACACTTAACTGTCCGGATGTGACACTAAATCTTTGTCGACCTATATATATAGGCAAACAACAATGACCTGTCTGTTTGACCTTTTATTATTATTTACACATTTAGGATTATCCAACCGTTATGATTAATACATACACGGTGCACGTTACTACTCTATAAAGTGAGTATAACGCATAGTGTAGTAGACGAAATAAACGCTTATGTCCCTATACAAAAAACCTGATCTATGTTTAATATTTAAATAAAAGGTCAAGCGGACAGGTCAGTATTATTTACCTATAAATCAAGTTACCTTGTATATGTTTTTAGTTTTAACAAAAAACTTCACCTGTCACAATAAGGTGTTATTATAAATATGGATATACGTTCTGTATGCCGGATATGTATTATTATTGTTTTGATTTTTAATGGAGTCACAGGTATATTGTACCATTTTATTTTTTTACATGACAATAATATAAAAGTCAAGTTTAGGTGTACAATCCGAAAAAAAAATAATTTTATAAAAGTTCTATGATGCACGTACATTTAAATTTAGGTAAACTAAGTCTAACTTCATAATAGAGTAACAAACGATAACCTGAATTTTGAAGTGTATGTTATATACGTCATATGTATATATTAATTTATTTATAATGTTAAAAAGTGTGTGTGTGTGTGTTTATATTTGATCGCGCACGTGTGTGTATGAGGTGACAGAGAAGAGAAGTTAACAATTTTATAATGCATTCGTATATATTAACCTATTTCGTGCGCACGCCTCTTGGTTTATTGTGTAGTGATCAGGTGGAACAACTCTTCTATGTAAATTTGACATTAGTTATCAGTAGCTGATTACAGGGTAACTGACAAACGACTTGATGACGGTATTAATGAATCTAAAAGATATTCCAAACAGAACAGCAAATTAATTTAAATGTTTACACGAAGAGGAAAATATACAAGTTGAAAAAAATAGAAAGTAATTTGGAAGTAGAAGGTATATACTGTTAGTAAGAAAAATACAATGGGATATATAAACTTTTATCATTTTAATCTACACAAAAAATTTAACTTAATACTATAAAATACTATATGTGTGCGCAATACAAATATAAGTAAAAATAATAATACACATTTGTTCATGATACGCCGCATCCATAAGCTACACCTAACAATTCTGATGCTAATGTTAAATCATCTTAACAAATGAACTTAACAAATATTTAATTGGTAAATGCAAAATAAATAAATACATTTTAATAATATTTTTGGACCATTATTAGAAAAAAAGAATGTATTGTTTTAATAGATAGAATCTATGTTGACATTAGAACATTTCTCAAATTGCAATAACAGATATGTATAAACTGGATTTTACAAAGTTGACAAAATCTATTATGGCTTCTTGGTATTATCTTGCATTGGCATACTGCAATAGATAGTTTTTGATAATTATAGATACGCAATAAATTAAAACCTTTTTAAATAATTAAAAGAATAACAATAAACATCCCGTTTATTCGTAGAACTTGTATTGAAAAGTACTTACCGTCCAATTTGCTAAAAATAGATTGACGAGTGTGTGTATAAATCAATAGATATATGAAGTCTCTATGATACCGGGTAAATATTGTTTAGATATATTTGACTTAATTAAACTAAAATCATATAAGATTTATTTAGATAAATGAACTGATGGACCGACTTACTGACCTAATAAAATTAATATTAAAAATTGTAAATAATTAAAATATATATAAAAAAATATTTGGCTGAATTTATTAATTATAATCAATTTCATTTAAAGAATTATTTCATTTTCATTCACGTTTTCTTGATATTTTATAAAAATAAATTTTGGAACCTGATTGAGATTGTTTGGAAATTTTTAAAACTTGAATATGTACTATGTGGTATTATTATATCTACAGTTCTTCATTTACGGGGAAGCCGGCTTACTTGGCCCGGAATGTCGCCACTGAATTAATCCCAGATTGCCGTTTTTCACTTCTTAGGTGAAGTCGGTAGTTATTTGTCAGTTAAAACTCAGAAACCATATTGTAACCTTGCATTTAAATAACATTTTTTATTATTACTTTTCATTGTATCCTTTTAATTTTTACGTATGGAAAGACTTTCTTTTGCGTCCTATTAAAATATGTTAAAATGAAAGAAGAGAATTTGAAATTTCAAGTGGAAAAAACGAAAAAACCTTTCAATTTGTTATTTTATTATTATAGTGGGGAATAAAATAGCATATCGTATATATTTTTGAGTGCGATGTCGGCCATATTGGGTATTTCTTCATTAGCGTATATATATTCACATATCCCCCTTCATTTTTATATTCTTTTCCTTTATCAAAGTGTGTAGTCAACATATTAGACTTGGTCATCTTTTTGACATGAACATGACAATTGTACTAGATAGAGACGATCATTGAATATTATAAATAAATAGTTATATTATACATATAAGATGTTTTCATACTATACTTTTCACCAAGACTTTTGACATAAATACGCTGTCATTCATAGCTCATTATTTATTATTTTTGCATTATTTTTTGTTTTAATTTTTTAGAATAGAAGAAATATCTAATTAAAAAAACGTATTAAATCATATTTTAGACAATTATTTTCTAAGAATAAAAAACGATCTTACTTTTGTAGGTGTGCCTTTCATAGAATGTATTTGGTAATTATGGTATCAAATATACATGTACTAATATATCAAATTGGAATGATTTTCAGATTCACAATCGTTATTACGAACTTTGACAGGATACACCACTGGAACTATTCTGTATGAAGGTGATAATGATCTAACAATAAACTGTCAACTAATTGGTGCAAATTCTTTACCTACGATCTCGTGGTCATGTGAAGGTCAAACAGGGTCTACAAACAATAGTGGAACAGTAGCTAGTTCATATGTACAGTTAACTGTCAGCAGAATTCTTAATAGGAAAATATGCAGATGTACTGTAGTATATCAGATTACAATTACCGTTTTTACCAGTACAATGTATGTAAATTTTACTGTTTATTGTAAGTATCATAATTTCTTAAGATAATTTTTTGTTAATAAATTGTAATTGTTGTTCTGTTCTATCTTCTACTATATCTACAAGAAATTTCTAATAATTCTTCACTACGAATCTTTCCTGTGTAATAGATCATCTTGCTTGACATAACAGAAATGACTACATTGAGAGTAAAGCCTGGTTAAGTCCATTCCACATGTTATTTATATGTAATGATGTAATATGATATAAAATATTTTTGATTTATTTTTGAATATAAACATTACCGTGGTACCATAATTCCTTATCCATTATCTTGTTTGCATGGTTAAGTCTATAAAACGTGTCATAATATTATTCATATGTAAAAATGTGATTTGATAAAAATATTTTAGATTTTTTTTTAGATTTTTTAACATTTTTACAAAAATATGAGAAAGACAAAAGGCATATACAACATTCATACACACTTATATTCACCTTTTATACATGGCATCTTTGTACAAATGTCTGCAAATACAGTACAATGAAAATTAATTCAATGGCATCAATGAAGCATAAAATACTATATAAACAAATTTTGACAATCGTAAAAGATGGTCTTCAGTCTTTTGCAGAAAAAAGTATATTCTACATTTGGAATCAACCAAATGTGGATTCTAAAAACTTGTAAATAATTACTTAAACATTTTGCTTCTAAAACTTTATCTCATGTAAAAGGTATAAAAACATTTGATTTTTCAACATTTTACACCACTATCACTCATACTAAATTGAAGGAACGTCTTAAAGAAATTATTCACTTGTCTTTCGTTTACAAACACGGTAAGCCAAGATACAAATACATGTATCTGGTGCTGAACAGGGATTCTGGTTATTTTGTCAACCATCAAACGGATTCAAAAAAAAAACATAATGAAGATACCATTAACAAAATGTTGGAGTTTTTGATAGATTCAAGAAGCATAATTTATGCATAACCTTGCTAAATCTGGAGAGAAGACTGTCGCCAAATCATACAACTAAGCATACAGATATATAGATGACGTTGTGTCTCTTTGCAATCCTAAATTTGGAGACTATGTAAATGTCATCTATTCTAGTGAGCTTGAAAAAAGACACGACTGCTTCATATTTAGACTTATACCTGAATTATGGCGCACACGAAAGGCTCAATTTGAAACTTTATGACAAATGTGATGACTTCAATTTTTCTATGTCAACTTATATCTGCTTCTCCTGCTTATGGTGTATTTGTTTCACAATTAATACGCTATGGTAGAGCTTGCAAATATATTGTTGTCCCAGGGATATTGCAAGCCTAGGCTTATCAAGCCCTCAAAATGTTTTATGGCCGTCATCACAGTATTGTTGACAAGTTTGATGTCTCTGTGTCCAGGATTGCCTTGGATATGTTTGACGTCTAATAGTTCCATGTTCCTTTCACATACTAGTAATTTTGATTACACACGTGGCGGGTTTAGCTAGCTAAACAGGAGGTGCTTTCCCTTCCGGAGCACCCGGCCTAACTTCCCTGGTGGAAGTTCACGTTATAACCTAACTTGTCAGTTCCAAAGTTTTTACTTTGATTCTGGATTGTGATTCAGATATGGATTAGTATGTTTTTTATATAAATAACCAGTCAAGTTACAGTAATGTAGTAAATAACAAGCATTCTTGTTATACTTGAAGATTTTTATCTATCAAGTTTTTAATTCAAAAAGTGTTGCATAGTTTTTTCCGTTTTAGAGTGAAAACATCATACTTCCCTAGATAGTTCGTATCGGGTTTTTTCAATTCTATTATCATTATGTTGGAAAATTTGTTCTTGTAATTCAGAAATTGTAAGTATTTTTATAAACGCATTTTAAACTGATAAACTGATTAGTCAATGTAATTATATTGTAAAAAATATATTGGTTTTGTCCAGAAATTCCAAATCACATCATTAAGAGTTTTTGAATGATTAAATATTAGTTTTTTCGGTTAGCCAATTTTCAATATTTTTCCAAAGTTTTCGCACGTGTTGACTGTCGTAAAAGAGATAAAACATATCTTCTTCAATGTTTTTGCAGTACGGAGTTTGACTTATACTAGTATTTATTTTCTCAAGAAATTTATTTGAGCTGAAAATGCAATATAATATTCTCAAATTTAATTTCTTTAGCTTTGTATCTTTAATATATTTAAGCATGTTGAGATAATAAAAAACAAACATACTAATCCATATCTGAATCACAATCCAGAAGCAAAATAATAACTTTGGAACTGACAATTTAGGTTATACACATGAACTTCCACCAGGGAAGTGAGGCCGGGTGCTCCGGAAGGGTATGAACCTTCTGTGTAGTTTCCTTTACTTTAATATCGCTTATATCAAATTTCGCGTACTTATATCTCAGCTTCATTTCGCGAATTATTGTATTCGCGTCTACAATTCATGTTCATATTTAATTTCTCGTCCACTATCTGGCTGCCATATAATTATCTACCTTTCTTTAGGCTTCTTGTTTTATTGTTTGTTTTTTAATGTAAACGGTGAAAAGAAATGTTTAATCGAGCATTGCAGTCAGTGATTAAAGGTAAAATTCAATAAAACCTTGTTAATTACGGTGAAGTTCCGTCAAAATTTTATTGTAAACGGTCGAAATGAAACGTTAATAATGCACCATTTAACCGGAAATTTCAATGCAACCTTACAAGTAGATCTTTGCAAATTACGACGAAGTTTACGATTTGCTTTATTGCATCTAATATGGCATACTTTTACGACGGTCATAGTTGATTGTTGTCATGTTTTAAATTTGACATACTAATTTTTGCGATTTTGGGAATATTCGCGTGATATGTGATATTCAATTGTAAAATCTCAAATTTTTAGTAATAATAAATCTAAAACTAAGTTGTCCTGAAAAATTAGTGTGTATTCTTCCTTATCGTTTTTCTCGTGTGTACCCGCTATGTATTCTGCTTTTACTTCTGAAATTATTTTTTTTACTTTCGTAACATATTCTATATCTTAAACAAATTCATTATTAAATTTCCAGAATCCTTTTCCTTTTTGAAAACTGGAAAAACGAAATTTAGTTTCTACAAAGGAATGGTCGGTTCTATAACCAGGCTTGATATCGGTTCTATTGACCAGGGGCATCAGTTTCTATGATGAACAGAACCAAGTATACATTTTTTGTTTTCATTATTTACCCTCCAGGGACCAACAAGCGTCGCCAGGTAGAACTCATTTTGCTACTGTAAATTCCACGTTTTACGGTCGAAACTCCTCAAATGTAACATAGTTATCTCCTAATTTTATATAACTAATGCTGCAGCTTCTTAGCTATATTTGTGCCTATAATGCAGAGTGTTGTGCCAATAATGTAAGATACATCTAAATGCGCACAGGAATATCAAAATAAAGAGGAAAAAATTTACTAAAAAGTCCAACCAGTTTACATATTTACAGCAAGTAATGATAACTTAACACTAAGTTTATGAGCTTGAACACATACGGTTTGTTACAAACTAGTAACAGCTGTATTTCCAGCATTAATCATATGTATGAACCTTTGTGGTTCAAGTTTTTCACCTGCATGCCTTGATACAACCACCAGAACGTTATCAAAGTTATTATCTTTTAGATATTTTAAAAGTTTGTTTCCTGCTTCTTATTCTCCATTGGTGTCAAATCCATTATGTTGTTTTCCGTGAATATCCCTGAACCTATAAGCATAAGTGTTGTGTGTTGAGCAAATTGTTTCTGGTTTTTGCAATATCTTTTGAACAGCTTCTCGTGTTTCATTGTATTTTGTTTCTTGAGTGGCACGACCAATGAATTCATTTCCTCTATCACTGATTGTTGTACTTTCGGTATACATTCAGATTCAAATTTACCCACCCTTGAATTGAGCACTTCGCTTGTTTTTGGAATTGAAACTTTTTCTCTATGAATATTGCCACTAGCAAGGAATACTAACTTATCACCTTTAATTTGTGTTGCTACATTTTCTTTTTCCTATTTTTTCAGTTCAAATAGGGTGTTTTTTCTCGGACTTCATCCGGAAAATGCGGTAATATCCCAACTTGCTCAATGTCTGACTCAATACTTTTTGCTTTTTCTAGAACTAATACTTTTTGTGAATAATCATGAAATTTGGCAATCAAGGGGCGTGGGTGGTGTTTATTTTTCTGACCAAATCTATGAATTATGTCTATTTTAATCTTTTCCCTTGTTATTTCTAACTTTGTCTTGATATATTGGCTAAACGTCTCTGTTAAATTCTCTCCCTTCACCTTAAAGCCATTAATTATCAGGTTCTTACGCATTCCATGCCCTACCATATCTGATTCTGCTGAGATATATATTACGAGCTGGCAAAATACCATGAGGCAGTGAGGCTACTTAGTGATATATCTCCCGCATGTGTACTCGGACACGGATTAGTAATATTATTTAATATTCGGACACGGATTAGTATGGTTTTTTTTATACCGCCAGTAGATGTTTATTATTTCTGAACTCTTTGTATTTGAACTATAATTGTAATAATGTTCTCTATAATTAATGTAACTGATCATTTAATTTCTGTATGAGATATGTGGTATATTAGCTAAACGTTAAGGTCCATGTTGTTTGGAGATATGGATGATTTCTTTCAGATCCTCCAACTCCAACATTACAAACATCTGGTACCAGTTCTCCTTGGATAGAGAATACCCAGGGAGTTCTGAAATGTATTACGACACCCGGTTTATTTAAGTCATGTTTTAATTGAAAAATAAGCATGTGCCCGTGGCATATTGAATATTGCATATTGGCATATTTCATTCTTAGAAGAATACATTACGAGCTGGCAAAATACCACGAGGCATTGAGGCTACTTAGTGATATATTTACCGCATGTTACTCTGGTCAGTGTATTGATCTATAATATTCGGACATGGATTAGTATGGTTTTTTATACCACCAGTAGATGTCTATTATTTCTGAACTCTTTGTATTTGAACTATAATTGTAATAATGTTCTCTATAATTAATGTAACTGTTTCTGTATGAGATGTGTGGTATATTAGCCAAACGTTAAGGCCCATGTTGTTTGAATATATGGATGATTTGTTTCAGATCCTCCAACTCCAACATTACAAACATCTGGTACCAGTTTTCCATGGATAGAGAATACCCAGGGAGTTCTGAAATGTGTTACGACACCCGGTAATCCTTCAGACACAGCGTACGAATGGATTGTGAACAGTCAGGTGATAGCTGGGCAGACAACTGATACATATACCATACAAACATTACAAAGTGAACATGATGGATTACAGATACAGTGTAGAGTGTCAAACGAATATACAAAACAGCGACCACCAGCTATAATATCTAATACATGTATACTGGATGTACAGTGTAAGTATAAATGTATAATGAGAGATATATAATATACTACAGTCTAGAGTGTCAAATATACATTCCACGCAGAGAACACAAGCTATAATATCTAATACATCGGCACTGGATGTACAGGGTAAAATATAAATATATAATGGGAGATATAAACTACAATGTACAGTGTAAAATGTATATATAACATAGAGGCCTCCACCTTGACATGTAAATCATATCGGCCGATGTTTAGAGCACAATCAAAAGAACAGAGTAAAATCTTTGAAAACCAGCAAATGTAAGTAAACACATGAACTTCCACTAGGAAAGTGACACCAGATGCTCTGGATGGATAAATACATCCTGTGTTGCTAGCCATACCCTCCAAATGCAATCGAAATTGACAACGAAAACAACTTTGACCTTTGTCACATACATAATTATTGGATTTACTTTGTCTGTTATATGACATTTGTAACATATAAACTCTACTTTGTATTATAAACTGTCCTTGATTAAGTTATTGCCATTATTTAGGCCTTTTTACTAACAGTTCTATGTTTTATTATAGATACACCAATACTAACTCTAGATACTACAGACATTACAATACAGGAAGGTTCTAGTCGTAGTAGACCGTGTTCTGCTGTTGGTAATCCAACGCCGACAGTTAAATGGTACAGAGGAAATAGTGAGCTGACATCTGGTAGAGGGAACTCATCTACATTAGAGTTCAGTAATATAGACAGAAATCAGACTGATACGTATATATGTAGAGCTACATCTACAGGGATACGGAACTTTGTATCCAGTAAATCTGTTTCAGTCATTGTATATTGTAAGTGTTTATAACATATAATATAAAAATAGGCATTGCCTATCCCGAGAAATGTCCAAATTAATTTTTGGGTTATTGTGTACACAAACACCACCCAAAAAGAGATGGCATACATTGTTTTGTCTTACCCAATACTAGTTGGACTGACTATAGTTAACTACCGCCGAGTTCTTGTGTCATCTTTCAATCATTTTCTGTCACACAGAACTTGAGATTTTATATGATCTTTCCAGGGACACAAAGGCTATTCAATTACCCAATATAGTAAATCTACTAAATCATACCACAACAACATTTTCACGTTGTAATGTCTTCTCATCTTAAATCAACGCTTAAAATACCATGTGAATAATTTAATCTACTGATTTATAGATTGCATAAATAACTACTCCTGTTTCTTAAAACAAGATGTGTATCATATCACAGTTTAAGATTATCCCATTCAATTGATGAAGCAGTTATACCAATGAAAAACAAACATACTAACCCATGTCTAAATCACAATCCAGAAGTAAAGTAAAACATTTTGAAACTGACAAGATAGGTTAATCATGCGAACTTCCACCAGGGAAAAGAGGCCGAGTTTTCTGGAAGGGTGAGCACCTTCTGTTAGCTAGTAAGACCCGCCTCGTGTGTATCAATATTAAATGAAAGAAACATGGAATATTACAGTGATGACAGTCATAAAACTTTTTGAGGAACCTGAAAAGCCTAGGGCTGAAATATGCCTTTGTCAACAATCTATTCTGTTTGTGACCGCCTTGATCGCTAAATAGTATAGCGTCCTCCTGGAGAGTGGAAGGTAGTGTTGGACCGATTAATCGATATAAAATCGTTTGAGCGTCCGATTAGCGATAATCGATTCTAAAATCTAATAATCAATTTATTTCGATTATTTACTGAAGTTCGTTTATGGAACGTCTTTTATAAAATATGTATTAAATTAATATGTCTTTTATAAAATATGTATTAAATTAAACTGAAATAAGTGTACTTGGAAAAGAAAACTGACAAAAATGTAAGGAAGAGTAAATGATCAGAAAATGGAGGATATTTTAAGTCTTAACTGAGATACAAGTATATTGCAGATATTATATCAAGACAAAAATTTAGAATTTAATCTAATTTAACTTGTAATTTCCGCTTCAATTTATTAACCGATTAAAATCGGAAAATCTATCGAAATCATCTTCCGCTTATAACCGATTAATCGATTATAAAAATGCAACCGATTCTCGTCACTTTTTGGTTCCAACCAGACTTGTGTTATACATGATAATACTTTAAAATTTAAGTTACTGCTTCCTCATTTTGCAAGCCACATTTGGCTTAGATGATAGATTATCGACTGGTTATAGAATAATATTAATTGGGAGTGGAATCCTTGTCTGTGGCGTGCTCACTCTGTGAGGCAGCACCTTTAACCCACAACCCGATATGAATACAGTGGATTGAGCTGAGGGTAAGCTCCTCTTACACCCTTAACATTCACAGGCATATCGTACCATGATAGGAATTTTCTGAAGCACAGACCATTTCAAGTAACAAATGATGATTAACTTGACAGGTTTGTACATAAATAATGTTAATTTTAGCCCAGCCTTTTTAAGTTTCACTGCATGAAGAGTCCAGCCACGGAGAATTAAAGATGACTTTTTCACTTATATCGAGACGGTTAATATTTTAGGATGGTGGGTTGGAGTTTTTTTCCACCAGCTATAGATAGCAATATTTAATGGATAAACAAAACTTCTGGAAATCTACTAACAAACTCGGGCATTACATCACTTAATCTAATAAATACAAAAATACAAAAAAGTCTTTATGGGAAAACTGTTACCTTACCTGGACAATCAGCCATGCTATATATAGCACCATTTAAGAGTATCAACATTGGACATTACACTTTACAGATCAATAATGGAGAAAACCTTACTTCATCATTTGATTTTCAGATCATACCCTTAGGTATGTATCAAAAAGTTAAATGTAATAAGCAAGTGATATTTTCTAGTGGCTTTAGTTTTGAAGCGCGCTTCCATTTTTGTTGAGTTTTACAACAAACACTAACATGTTGAAATCCTTATAACAATGAACATCGTAATTTTCTTTCCAAACTGTAAGATAATAAAATGATTTCGAGATCATAACCTCCGGTATGTATGGAAACGTCAAACTAAAAGCATTGATTAATAATGGTGACTTTAATTTGGAACAACACTTCTTTTTTTAAGTTGTGTAACATTTTGTTTTCTTTATTAAACATTCTTATTATAGAATTGAATATTATTTAAATCAGTACTCAAGTTTCGGTAATAAGAAACGCTAATGTGTTTAATATCCAAGTACAGCGTATATTGTAACTTTCTTAAAAGACAGCAATATATAAATCTTATGCGTGTATGTAGATTACAAAATAATGCAATAATAACTTCTAAAGAAATAATTTCATTGGTGTTTCCCTTACAGTCAAGATATTACAAAACTATTTATGAGATATTAAATTAATCAGTATTGATTTTTTATGGGTTAGTAAATACCACAAAATTATTTAAGATTATTTGCGTGATTTCGTGATATTTTCTATCAACATAATTTCTTTAATTTGAATTGCAAAACACTAGTTGGTTCCAGAATGGAATGTCTGATATGATTTTGAGAAAATTCATTCCGTTTATTCATACAAGAGACTGAATAATAACTTTTTCAGTACCACCTGAACCACCATCGGAATTCAACGTATTGGAAAATAAAACAAATTCTGTTATATTAACTTGGAAAAAGGGATACAACGGAGGTCAGCCACAGACATTTGTCATCAGGTACACTGACACAATAACCGGTAGAACAATTGATACCAAAATAGAAGACATAAATCAGAGTTTAGATTACTCAACAGAAATTGACGAGCTAAATTCAAATACAATTTATCACTTCTGGATTTATTCAACAAATGAGATAGGCAACAGTACTATGTCTGGTACTCCTTTAATTGGAAAGACATTGAAAGGTAAAAATACTAACAGTACTTTACAACTTTACAATTCATACTAAAACCCAAGACTGATATTTTATTTCATTTGTTACGCTCACTATTAAGCTCGACTTTGTTCCTAAAACTACTGGATCAGACACAATCGGCTCTAAAATTCTGTAAAAAGTACCAGTTGCTTTAATGTTTTAATGAATTGTATACATTTTTTGCATCATAGACAGGAAAAATATAATCACTATTTACACGTTGATCAAATCCAGTATGTCTTGGGACTAGTGAAAGAGAAGTTTACATGTTTAACCAAATTTGTCAGTTTCATAGTTTCTGCTTTTCCTCTGGATTATTATTTTGACATTAATTATTCTGTTTTGTTTTCTATTTATTTAATAGATTTTGGTTTTGTTACAATTATTCGTTTCCTAGAACATATTTACTATGCAGATGGCTTTATTTCCATCCCATTGTATACATTTTAAAATATTATTTTCAGTCCACACTTAATTTATTGGTAATTATAAAATCTATTTATTTATTTATACACGTTACAATTTTCTTATTTTGTTTATATAGAAGCAGAATCTGGAAACCAGAGTGGTAATGTAGGTGCTGTTGCAGGTGGTGTTACAGGAGTACTGGTAGCTATAATTATCGTAGTTGTTATTGTTGGTATAATGATTTATAGACGTAGGAAACAGCCCGAGATAAAGAGTAAGTTTTTATTCAATAGACTGCAAGTAAATTGAATTATTGCTGCTTAATGTTCCTGTCAAGATTCTTTCACGACTTTCAAGACTGGAAAACTGGAATATCAAAAGAAAATCACGAACCAACAAACTTGGTATTTAACAAAGTATGCTTACCTTAAGTGGTAAGATGATGTGATCCGTTACCATATAAAACCCTAAGTTTGCAATACTTCTGTTTCAACCACTTATTAGCGAGTACTTTATAGCTTTTTGAGTGTGATTTGGACAGCATTTACCCTTCCGGAACACCCTTCTCTTATGGAAATTCAAGTGTTAAATTGAATTTACCAGTCTTCAAGGTTTGTATTTTGTTTTGGGGTCGTGATTTGGACATGAATTAATAAGCCTGGTTTTTTATTTTGTCTTCAGAGAATTCTGAGATTCAGGATGACCGACAGTAAGTATAGATTTATTCCCTGTTATTTACATCAAATAGAACCCCAGTTTTAATGTATTTCCTTGATATTTGGAGAAAGCAAAATCAAATATCAAGGAAACCATGAAACATCACACAATATTCATAGGACAAACACGTGGTATTATCTTGATATTTAGTGTTATTTCAAGTTCAAGACCTCAGACACTTTATCCTGTTTTATGACTGATGTAAATAAATGACGCTTTTTTATTTATGTTACAAAATTTTAGAGAAAACAAAACCAAATATCAGGAATACCACAAAACCCTCACACAATAATCATAGGAAGAACACTTAGTATTTGCGGAGTGTGTCGATCACGTATTTTATAGGGCTATCACAAAATATTGTAAACAATATTTCCTTTAAACACGCTTATATCATTAGAATCATATCATAAAACGTATATATATATATATATATATATATATATATATATATATATATATATATATATATATATATATATATATATTACACTTAGGATGTATAGACGACATTAAGCTTGTTCTTATTGTAAAGATATTTGAGATAAAAATGCAGGTTTAGTTGTTTTAGGGTAAAAATTATTTACTTTGAATTTTTAACAAATATTTCAGAAATATTCCATTAAACACAAAATACAAAATGTGGCTGGTCAATTCAACTTTTTGAAACCGAATTCTGATCAATCTTCAAAACAATGAATTTGCCAATGAACATAGTCAACAACAGACGTACCGATCCATGTTAATTAATTATCTATTTTAGAGTTAACAGCGCTAGTAAAGATCTTGGTGACAGAGTACCAATGTCAGAAGTCGGTAGGTATCAGGTAATAAGGAATTCAGGACAGTAAGATTTATCAACATTGTGTTTAACTCCTGATTGCATGTCTAACGATAAGGTCAGTAAATTCGTGATAACTGCACTCAGATGTCAAAAACAAATATATTACTTCTATAATGTATCAATGTTAATTTTACAGCACTAGACGACATACCAATTCTCGTCATTGCTGATTGCACCAAAATAGTGAAACCAAAGTTTTTAAGGGTTTGTAAAAATATCCAATAGATCAAAATACATCAAACCAAATTTAGCTTAAGAAATACTTTGTATGAGAGAAAAACGTTTTTATGAAGATTTTTAGATTTCAGCAAGTTTTGACAACACAAAAGTAATGCTAACTGAGTTCTTGGTACCTATCATAGATTACCATACCAATCGCTGTCCAAATCAAAATTTCCAAAGCTAAGTAAAACTTTGAAACTGACAAATTAAGTTAACCGATTGAACTTTCGAATCAACTGACTTTATTTCTCTGGTTGTTAGGTAACTTCTTTAACCAAATATACCAGCATTGATTTGGACATGTATGTTTGTTTTTTATCTTTAGGAAATTCCGGGATTCAGGATGACGGACAGTAAGTATAGTTTTGTTCTTTATTATGTATGCCAAAGATGATATTTGGTGTTATTTGAGGTGGTCGAAAACTTTAGATACTGTCTCCTTTTATCACTGATGTAAATAAATGACGTGTTTTGTTTTATTTTGTAAAATTGTAGGGTCAATTAAACCAAACATGCGATAGAAGAATTCCTTTTAAATTTCAGTAAAAGCAAAATCAAACATGATATACATGAAAACCTTATACAAAAATCAAAGAAAAATAATTTTGTATTTGCAAAGTGTATTGATCAAGAATATTATAGGGCTAGCCCCAACTCATTTGTTAACAATATTCTCATTAGACACACTTTATATCATTCAAATTAAGACGTTTATATAATAGACGTAAGACGCTTGTTCAAAACTACGCAAGCTTAAACAATTGTTATTAAACGTATAATATTTGGTGTAAAGTTACGGGTTTATTTTTGTCTGTTTATTAACTACTTACATTTATCATAATAAATATTGCCTAAATCACCTAATGCAAAAATTGAGCTTTGAGTTCTGATCATTCTTTAATGAAAAGTAATTTTTGTATAAACAAAAATACTCAACCACATACTTAGTTAATTAGTCATATGCTTTGATTTTGGACTGTGAGAGAGACATGAATAAGTGTTTGTTTTGATTTTACTTTTTAGAGTAAACAACGCTTATGAAGATCTTAATGACAGAGTAGTAATGTCAGAAGTCAGTACGTATCAGGCGATTAGGAATACAGGTCAGTAAGATTCAGAAATACTTTGTACACATACTGATAGCAGTATTTTTATGTCGGAAGTCAGTACGTATAAGACGATTAGGAATACATGTCAGTAAGATTCTTTAATTCAGTAATATTTTATACACATACTGATAGCAGTATAGTTATGTCAGAAGTCAGTACGTACCAGACGATTAGAAATACAAGTCAGTAAGATTCTTTAATCCAGCAATATTTTATGCACATACTGATCTATCGATGATGTCAGTCAATCCTTGATAACTGGTTTTATTCTCGTGGTGCCCAATTTTTGTGGAATCGGTGAAAAATAACATTTCGTTGGGACGTAAATTCGTGGTTTTACTGAAATATCAAAAATAGTTTGTCCTTTGAACATTGATAACGGGTAGAAAGTGATGATTTGTTTGTTAATCGGCAGTTATAGGATGAATAATTAGGGATTACCAAAGCCATAGACCGTGACAGATCTAGAGATGCATATTAATTACCTGTGATTAGTATATCAGTAACAATTGACTTCATACACGACGTGACCTGACCCGAGTAAATCTACCTGTTACATTAAATAATTAAGCGGCAATTAGTTCAGATTTATAAGTTTACTCCTATCACATCAATCAGAATGTGGTTCATAATCCCTTTAAGCAAAATAGATTTTTTTTCTTTGCTATCAGCAAGTTTTTAAACATTTTAATTATTGACCTGTGATGACCCAATCAGCTGTTTACGACAGTAACAATGGCGGCTCTTACCGATACTGTATAATGTCGAAAGAACGTGAGGTTTTTACAAGATAAACAGTTGATTTAGTTATATAAAATATAAAGGATGTTAGTTGATAGATTGTTGAAATGGTTTTACTTAACCAAATTCAAATTAAAATAAGGCGACCATAATTGATGATGAAAGCTACGGCTAGAAACCTGTCTGTCCCTATTCGTCCCAAACAGGTCCCAATTAAAAATAAAAAAAAATTAAATATAAATATTTATTTTATTAAGCATAATATATTTACTTAAATAATTTCCACAATTAGATTAAGACATCCAAACATTTTCACCTCCTAAAAAGTTTAACTGGTGTGAAATGTGAGTTACGATAGTTGTAATTTATGAATGCGATTAAATATGGTACATGTCCATTACAGGGTAGTTTTCTTGTCTTTTTACTTGTGGATAATATTTCGTGGTGGTCGTAAATTCGGGGTTCAGACTGTCCACTAAAACCACGAAAATTGAGTCCCAACGAAAACTAATGATTTCACAGTTATTAAGGATATAGTAGGATAACTATATTTACACACCAAAAACAAATATACTAATTACATATTATATCATTTAATTTATACAACACTAGACCGACGTTTTGAAATACAATTCCTCATCACTAGTGCCTGAAACAAAAATGTGAAACCAAATTTTTTTTTCGAAACAATGTTAAAAACATCCGAATATATCGAAATGCATTGAATGAAGGAGTATACCTTTAGAATATACTTTGTTTTAGGGTTTTTAGATTTTAACTACAGTAATTTTAGGCAAAAGTATATTTATGACAATAAAAAAGTACTGCCAATTGAGTTTATAACATCCAATTGAAAACAATCACACCGGTCATACCAAATACAAAATCCCAAAGCTAAGTAAAAACTTTGAAGCTGACAAATTATTTAAACAAAATGATTTGAACGCTTACGAATCACCTGACCTTACTTCCTACTGGCAGTGTACTTCTTTTAATTTTTTAAACGTGTTTATTATATTAACCTCATTTTAGGGCCTTTCCATGCACATTATATGAAATGAAAAACTGCATAATGATTTTTTTTTAATTTCAAATGTTGTATTGTTATATCTTGTATTTCAGACAGAATATCTGCAGTGTATGCCAAGTGAGTACATCCTTGCCTAAGTAAAAGTGTACACTCGTGTTCACCGTGATATTAATTTACAAAAACAAGAAATGTCAAACGCTTTTAAAAAGAGTTAAATCATGATTCGTCGCAACTATGTGTTCACAAAATTGTTGTTATTATAAAGAGGTGATATATAGATAAGGGCTTTAAAATGTAAATAAAAACAAAGAAGAAACAGATTATGTAAAATATAAATACTGTGATAACAAAGTTATATTTATTATTATAAATTACTCTAATTTCGTTTTCAAAATGATATATAAGCAATGATTCAATGAACCTGGTTCTTTAACACACCAAAAGGAACTAATGCTAGTGTCCATCTGAAGTAAGTTTGACAAACAACATAATTGTCTATTCACGGATCTTTTGCTATTCTAGCAAAGACTTCTATTGTATGGTGTTATAAATTACTTTTGTTTCGATTTTGTGGTGTCAGTAATTGTTGTCCAGTAATGACGTTATCTTTGTTGTGCAGGATATTCTGTCCCTGATTTTTATTGTGTGTCATGTACGTTGTTAGTTGGTTGTTTTGTCATCGACCTTTTGTGTTCTGCTTTGATTCAGAATCTTGTTGTCAATCACATTTATTCAGTTCCTTGCTGGTGTGTTTGTAAAACATTTTAATTAACATATACATTTAACATTGGTGGTATGGGTTTTATTTTTTTCTATTTGAACAATTTCATATAACATGCATATAAATGCCCATTCACAAAATGCAATTGGTCAATCAAAACTCTTTACAAAATTGATTGACATTTACATTCGAATTTTTTCAAACACGTGTATGTGATTTTTTCGTTAAATCTGGATAAGTTATGTAGCAAATGGGTAATATTTTGTTAGAAGTTTTAATTTGTGTTTTTTTTATGGACGACTTACTAGTTTGGGAGAATACAGTTTTGTCTAAACTATTGTTGTCACTGTAAATTTACTACTGTGACCATTAAAAATCAGAAGTTCAAAACTAGGGAGTTTAAAATCAATGGTCGCAGTTTGTGTGTTTTTGTGTATTTTCTTTATCTGTTTCACTCATTATTTTCAATTTTTGCACTTAAGTTTTATATTGTAGATACTCAAAGCCTATTATTTGATATAATTGTAGTGACATCAATACATATGAAGGACTTGATAAAACTAAACAACAATCAGAAGCAAATACATATGAAACATTACAGGATAAACGTGAGTATACTTTATATACCAACATGGTTTTTTCCTTGAATTATATCAATTAAAGTTTACATATTATATCATTTAATTTTTACAACACTAGACGGACGTTTTAAAATACAATTCCTCATCACTAGTGCTTGGAATTAAATTGTGAAACTAGACCTTTTTCTGAAAATGTGAAAAAGATAGAAATATATATAAATGCTTTGCATGAAGGAGTATATTTTTTCGAGCATTTTCAGATTTTAACTACAGTAATTTTAGACAAAAGTATATTTCTGACAAAACAAACGTACTGCCAATTAAAGTTTACAAACTAGACGGCTGTTTTTAAATTCAATTACTCATCACTAGTGCCCCAAAAAAGTGTAAAAACCAAACTTTTCAAAAATGTCAAAAAGATTAAAATATATCGAAATACTTTGTATAATGGCGATTACCTAAGTAATATACTTTTTAATTTTAAATAGCAGTAATTTTATACAAAAGTATTTTTCTGACAATACAAAAGTACAATTGTACGAAAGTACTGCCAATTGACTTTATGTTATCCGATTAAAACAGTAATACCAGTTTTAAAAAAGGCTTTGATGCTGACAAATTATTCAAAACAAGTTGACCTCAACGCTTCCGGATAACCTGGCCTTACATCTACTAGTAGTGTAATTCTTTAATGTTTTTAAACTTGTTAATTTATATTATATTAACCTCATTTTAGGGCATTTTCATGCACATTGTAAATGATATAATGCATATTATAGTTGTTTTCTGTTTAAATTTCAATGGTTGTATTTTTATATCTTGTATTTCAGACAGAACATCTGCAGTGTATGCCAAGTGAGTACATCCTTGCCTAAGTAAAATTGTTCATCGTGATATTAATTTACAAAAATAAGAAATGTCTAACGCTTTTAAATACAGTAAATCATGATTCGTCACAACTATCTGTTGTCCAAATTGTTGGCATTATAAAGGGGTGATATATAGATAGGGGCTTTAAAATGTAAAAAAAAAAACATAGAAGAAACAGATTATGTAAAATATGAATACTGTGATGACAATTTTCTCGTTTTCTAAAATATATGTAAGCCGTGATTCAATGAACCTTATTTTATAACATACCAAAGGAAACTTACTATAGTGTCCATCTGAAGTAAATTTTACAAACAACATAATCTTTTGTCTATTCACGTTTCTTTTGCGATTCTTGCATAGACTTCTATTGTTTTGACAAAGTTTTGTCATCGAGTTTTGTGTTTCGCTTTGATTCTGTTTGTTGTTGTCAATGCCATATATTCAGGTACCGGATTTCCTTACTTGTATGTTTCTGTATTATTTTAATTAATATATACAATTGACATTGGTGGTATGGGGTTTGCATTTTGGTTGTGCCTGATATTTTGTCCCTGATTATTATTGTGTGGCTTGTACTTTGTCAGTTGTTAGAATTTTTAATTTGTGTTTTTATGGACGACTTACTAGTTTGGGAGAATAAAGTTTTATATTAACCATTGTTGTAAATTGACTCTCGTGACCGTTCAAAAGTTAGACTTATAATTAGTGGTCGCAGTGTGTTTTTATATATTTTCTTTATCTGTTTCATTCATAATTTTCAATTTTTGCACATAATTTTTATATTTTAGATAGATACATATCTTATGGCCTATTATTGTAATGTATTTATTTGTAGTGACAGCAATACATATGAAGGTCTTAATAAAACTAAACAACAATCGGAAGCAAATAGATATGAAACATTAAAGGATAAACGTAAGTATACTTTATATACCAACATGGAATTTTCCTTGAATTCCTTAAATTTAAGGACATAGATTGTCAAAACAATCGACATACTTATGGCCGTTTTCTTTTACAGACGCATTCCCTTTTGGCATCATGCTGTGTGTCGCGAACAATGTTTATGAACTAATGTTCTTTAATAACTTACTAACATTGTCACGTCATTCTATTCCCCTGAAAATGAAAACAACCACACTAACCCATGCCTGAATTACAATCCAACAGCTAAGTAAAAGTTTGGAACTGACAAGACTATACACGTGAACGTCCACCAGGGAAGTGAGGCCGGGTGCTCGGAAATGCAAGCACCCCTCGCCCAGGCAGCCACACCCGTCACGCGTGTAAATTTCTTTCAGAATTGTTTTAGTCCAAAAATATTTATTTTAACAGTCGAATAACTTCAATGAGCATTTTTGCAATTAATTATTAAAATGTACTTCAAATGCGTTTAAAGCATATTACGCGGCGAAAACATAACTCTGCAGTTTCGCCATAGCATCACATATTCTTTCTCATATAAACTCCGGACCGTGTATTATTTGATGACATGTAAACTAACAGCATTGACCTTTCCATTTGACCTCTAACCTAAGTATCTTTAATGGATGAGTGTATTTATACATATTTACAACTTCTATATTTTTGCTTCAATAAAGTAGTTGACATCGACTATTCTTCGCAACTTTGCTCCACTCGCTGACCTGATGACGTCTGATGTCAAATGCCATAATTGACTGACAGGAGGCGACGCATGTTTATGCCATAATTGCCATTCTTTATTTTTTAAAAAGTGTTAATTTCGGCTACATAATGAAAAACACTAAGTTTGTTTATTGTTTTTTAATTACCTTAAAATTAGGATGACCATACGAACACGGCTATCTTAAATTGGTGCATTAAGACTTCTTTATTGGGTACATAATTTAAACACTAAGCACAACCACAGTTTATATAAGTATGATGCCGTTTTATATTTGAAACGGTCGTCTACGGTTGTATATCAATGTATTTCATTCAGCTCTTTCGGTACCCTGATTTGTTTTAGTTTCTGTATATCTATTTACAGAATTGAATGAAGATCAAATGGAGAAGGTATATGTAAACACCGCTATAGGATTGCGAGATGGAAGAAAATAATAATCAACATAAAGAAAACAATAAAAAATACGTACCACAAGGAGAATCAGGATATTTTTTCACAAATAGTGGATACTCTCAAGTAAAATTTAAGGAAACAGATTGCTTAAGGAATATCACAAAGATAATCCGAATATCTTAACCGAACAATAGATAATGTCTAATGAATAAAAAAGGGGAATCAATGAGGTTATTTTGAACAATGGATGCTCTCAAATAGCTGAATAGTTAACTTGATCTGTACTGATTAATTATTGTTGACGCGTGATAACCGTGATTGCTTTAATTTGTTATAACCAATATGATATTACCTAAAACATTGATGACATTGGGCTCTTAGAGGTATTTTGTATTTAGTCTCTTGTTTTACCCGTGATACGGAATTCACTTTTATAACATTAAACACTAAGAAGTATTTTGTATTTGGTGTTTTGTTTTACCCCGTGATACGGAAATCACTTTTATAACATTTAACACTAAGAAGTATTTTGTATTTGGTCTCTTGTTTTACCCGTGATACGGAATTCACTTTTATAACATTAAACACTTAGAAGCATTTTGTATTTGGTGTTTTGTTTTACCCTGTGATACGGAGATCGCTTTATAACATTAAACACTAAGACGTATTTTGTATTTGGTGTTTTGTTTTAGCCCGTGATACGGAGATCGCTTTATAACATTAAACTAAGAAGTATTTTGTATTTGGTGTTTTGTTTTACCCCGTGATACGGAATTCACTTTTATAACATTGAAAACTAAGACGGAATTTGTATTTGGTGTTTTGTTTTACCCCGAGATACGGAGATCGCTTTTATAACATTAAACACTTAGAAGTATTTTTTATTTGGTCTTTAGTTTAACCCCGTGATGCGGAGATCGCTTTTATAACATTGAACACTAAGAAGTATTTTGTATTTGGACTTCTGTTTTACCCCCGCGATGTTGGGAGCACATTGTAACTGTTTATGTACAACAGTCTCATTTTTATTCAAAATAATTCCGAATGATGTTATGACATGTAAAGGCGATACTCAGAAAAACACTTTTTAATAATGATTGTGTATTTATTGCTACTAGTACACGTTTATATAATAATTTTATTTTTATATCTTCTTATAATGCAATATATTTATGCATGCTTTTATTTGATAAATCAATTATAAAATCTGATGATCTTTAATATTGTACAAATAAAACAGTTTTGTTTCCATGTGGCATTTTTTATTACCTTTTTTAAATAAAATCCTACCCGAGTCAACAATTTCTTTGCAAGCAGCCTTCTAGTTGTTCTTTTTATATTTTACAGCTGCAATATGGAAGACATATCTTATCAAGATATCCAGATGTATGAGGCTTTAGGTAATTTTCGAGAAGTTCATATGATGTTTATAATTTTACGTTTCTATTTGGTTGTTTCAATCACTGTCAAGCTACGTTGGATATGTGGTTAAAATTGTTGTTACCAAGTATATATGCGTGGCTGTTTTTGAATATTGCTTGAATGGAAACTTTTGCTGTTTCAGACATCTGTACTGTTTGTGTAATGTCGCAATTTAATCATATTTTCAATTTTGATTACACATTTGGCAGATGTAACTAGCAAACAAATAATCAAAACAAACATACTTCTCCATTCCGAATCACAATCCAGAAGCAAAGTAAAAACTTTGGAACTGACAAGTTAGGTTAGACACGTGAACTTCCACCAGGGAAGTGAGGCCGGGTGCTCCGGAAGGTAAGCACCTCCTGTTTAGCTAGCTACACCCGTCACGTGTGTAATCAATTGTGTGAAAAGGAACATGGAACTATGAGACGTCAAATATATCCAAGGCAATCCTGGACACAGAGACATCAAACTTATCAACAATATGTGATGACTTACTTATGTGATAGGAATTACTTATCCTTCGCTGGTGGAATTTTACGTTTACTATGCTTTGGGATCGTTATTTGGAAATGGTTGAAGCATTTGTTTTTTGATAAGAATTTAAGATACAACATTATCAAAGAGAAAATTTTTTGGTATTGTTAAGTATGTTTTGTGAATTTTGGATCAAATTATATCATTATTTTTTTAGTCAGTTCATTAATAGCTTGATTTAAAATATTATGAATTCATTTAACCATTAGGGATAAGTATTTTTGTAATAATTCCGAAAGAAAAGTTTGGTTTTTTGTATTTTTTTAGATTCACCATGCATAACTCGAAGTCAGTATAAAACTGTATCAGAATAACAAATTTGTGAACACTGACAAGAAAGAGTCTAGACTAAATATTATCTCTTCTAATAGTAAATATATATATGAATATCAGATATTTACATTATAAAATATTTTGTAATTGCTGTTGTTTGTGGTATGTTTCAATTAGTTCCCTGATGTTTAAAATGATAAAATACGACTGAATAACGTGTACTGGAAAGCAGCAAATATAACCAGGAACAGTTAACACAAGTTTAGTGTATATACTATACTTGAGTAAATGACAATCAAACCCCTAACGTGGTGGGTGTAGCTACCTAACAGGAGATGCTTACCATTCTGAGCACTTAGCCACACTTCCCTAGTTTACGTGTTTAACCTATTTGCCAACTTAAATTTTTTTTTACTTTGCTTTTAAATTTTGGTTTGGACGTGGATTGGTGCATGTTTTACCTTGCTCTATGATTTTGGTTTGGACATTAATGTGTTTGTTTTTACTTTGCTTTCGATATTATTATGGATATGGATTGATATGTTTGATTTTACTTTGCTTTAAGATTTTTGTTTGGACATAGATTTGTATTAATACCAATCCAAGTCGAATCACAATTCAGAAGCAAAGCAAAACTTTGAAAATGACAAGTAAGGTTAGACATGATCTTCATCAGGAAGGCGAGCCGAATTCGGTCCTCCGAAAGGACAACACTTCCAATTTAGCTAGCTACAACTAAACATGGCAGAAATTTACAGAAATCAGACATCTAGACTTTAAACCAAACGCCCTCCCTCTTATCGATCAACGTAACCCAAAGTTACAGAAGGCAAACGCGAGGCCCTATGTTGCTTAGGCTTGTCATCAATTTCTCAAAACAACAGCCAAAGTTTCCCTTGGCTTCCTAACAGACAAGAATTGTTACCAATTAAAGTTTTTAGCGTGTTTTAGAGAGGTTAGGAAGCGTATAAATATAAGACATGTCGTCGTTTAATTCAAGCAGTTAATTATTGAGAAGTAGAAAAATATCACCATAAGAACTAAACACTTGGATGGTTCAAAGCAACGAAGAAACCAGTGTCAGGCACACAAGCAATTTATTTCGATCACGAAAGGTGTATTATATTCTTATTTAAAATGAAACGAAAACGTTGTCTTTTGTTGAATAATAACAAAAGCTCTGTGTCGGATCAATTGTGCTAGGGCCGTACATTATCCTGGTCGAAAGATGATCACCGACTTCCAAACAAGCTACCAGTAACGACATTAAATTAGACAAAATGTTGCAAGTGAGAGCCATATACAAAACTTAGTAGATTCTCCAATGTATTATAGTTTCAGGTTTCTTTTGGGTTTTCTAAATAATTGTCCATTTCAGAAACAGCCTGGACACTTACAGCTCGTCAGATTTTTTAGTTGCTGGATAATCATTTACATTGATATGTTACCCGAAAAATAGTAATGTTGTAGCTTTATCTTTGAAACAGTTGGATACAGGTACAGGTACTAACAGAGCATGTCCAAATCATAGTTCCAAACTACATACAAACAAAGAAACCTATATCTAAATCAGATTTTTTAAGCAAAAAAAAAAAAAAACTTTGAAGACATTGGAATAAACTTAAACACTTAACGCTACATTTGGAAGTGAGACCGAGTGATCCAGAAGAGTAAAACAATATATCATATCCATTAATTCGTTCTAAAACACTAAAGATGAAATATAAAATTATAAATAAATAAGTCAATGTAAAAATATGATCCCTTTTATACAGGTAACTAATCGACAGAAACCAAAACACACTGCAACAACTAATTTAAATAAATCAATATTTTAAGCCGCGGTGTGGCATAACGTGTACATGTAATTGGTAAATAGAAGCGTATGCAATAACTACTACGTTTGCTCGAATCTACGAAATAGTAAAAAACAAACATACCAATCAAAATTTCAAAATAACAAATTCAGTTAAACACGAAGTGAAACTTTGTGAATCTGAATAATTAGTAACTCTTGTTGAGCTCCCTTTAACTGCCATTTTGAAATCCGTGCATGTGGAAACAATCAATGCATCGTCTTTCAGTTTAAGAGAATATCTGGAGAAAGACATTTGACATTATAAAATAAATATAACATTGATAAAAGGATGATATTGCATATTTTCACCCCTCGGAAAGACATTTGACATAATAAAATAAATATAACATTCATAAAAGGGTGATACTGCATATTGCTTCGCCTCGGTTGACAATGGTTCCTCGGGATGAAAATATGCAATATCTACCTCTTATGAATGTTATATTTATATAATATATCTCTATAAGAGGAAATAAATAAATGATGATGATAAGTTTATTCCCGACGTTACTATCCTTATTTGGATCAAGGCTGTTTCATCAATCTCGTATGTTTGTAGAAATCTTAAACGAAATAAATTATTGTAGCGATAATTTTACATTTCTGACATGACATTGTCCTTTTAGTCCAAGTGAGCAATATCACTTTAAGTGATAATTCTTTAAATTACCAAATAAATAGACTATGATATTGTGTCAAAACGTTTAATGAATAAGCTATACCGATACAATGAATCGACTTCTTATAAATCATTATACAACTGTGTAAAAAATAAAACGAAAATTAAAGAAGCTTATACTAATTGTTGTATAGGATTTTTACTTGTGTACAATTTTCCTAATAAGACCGAAATACTATGACTTGTTTCTCTTTATATATGATATAGTTTTGTTTAAGTTTGTTGTCTTTGCAAAGTCAACAACCTATTTCCGGTATTTAGATTTGTATGTCCCATATATTCAATCTGTATTTCTAATTTCAGATTGCATTTGTGAAGCAAATCACCCGGTCAGTGATGTATCAGTTATAGTATTCTCTCTAATTGTCGTGATTCTTGTTGCGGTAATCGTCATTCTTATCAATATAATTTGCAGACATGAATACTGTAGTCTTACATATACAGATATATAGATGATGTTCTGTCGTATAACAATCCTAATTTGAAGACTATGTGAATGGCAATTGTCCCAGTGAGCTTGAAATAAACATTAATTGATTCCTCGAGTTCTACTATATACTAGACTTAAGTCTCAATTATCACGCCCTAAACAGGGATGCTTACCGATCAGGAGCACCTAACAAACCTTGAGATAGTTCAAGTGTTTAACCTAACTTGTCAATTACAAAGTTTTTATTTCGCTTCTGGATTGTGATTCGGACACGGATTAGTATGTTTGTTTTGGATCAAGTCACATTTTTGTCTTGTATTTTTATCCTTAATTTCGACTGTACCCTCGGCGGATGTATCGACCTAACTCGTTTATCTAAATTATTAGTTTTAGTAGGTTTTGATTTAAACGATAACGATTTTAAATTGGATGATTAACGTGTTATATTTGGTATATAAAATATATTGTGAAAACCGATTGGGCGTTTGTGATACATGACATGTGCAACTCTTAAAAAAATATTTTTGTTGTCCAACATATTTCGTTTTATATTCAATTTCACACAGTTATTTAAAATTAGAAAAACAACGTTTAAGGTTAATGTCCGCACGGTACACTTATACAGGACATCCTATGTACTTATGTGAGTGTAGAAATATATCACAACTACTTCATCTTTCTCAGTGTGCGAGCTGTATTAAACTTCTTTAAAAAGCTTTGATAAACAAAATGATCATACATCATCAAATTTACTTCAGACATTTATAGATGTGCACTAAGAATGGTAGTTATATCATAGATCTATATTAATTGATGATGGAGTACATAATAACTATATATTTCTGTCGGTATCGATATTATCTGTCAGTGGTAAGTATTATTTAATATACAATTTTAATTTTGTTGAAATTTCCTCTTATTCGCATATTTTATAAAAATGTTTATTTATCTACTTTATGTTTGTAGGGGTTTAATAATAAACAAACATCTACAGCAGCAATTAACGTCAAACATACCGGTCTTTGTCCTTATTACAATCCAAAAGCAAAGTAAAGACAAGTTAAATTAAAATTGTTAACGTTCAACCGGGAAATGAAGTAGGAAACTCCTACTTATCAAACTATCAAAAGCCGACTCACGCACGTATAACTAGGTAAACGGGATTTTTGTAATAGAAAGATTGCAATACTTAAACAACTGGTACATGTATATGTTTTAGAGAAAATTATTGTTTTGATTTGAAATGGAGTCACAGATGTTTTTTACAATTTTATTTTTGTTTACTATAAGTTATACAGGGC
Source organism: Anadara kagoshimensis (assembly GCA_021292105.1). Lineage (NCBI taxonomy): Eukaryota > Metazoa > Mollusca > Bivalvia > Arcoida > Arcidae > Anadara > Anadara kagoshimensis. The sequence continues at coordinate 36,666,838 of CM037866.1, forward strand.
TTTGGCAGGTTACACGGTCCCATGTACCCCGTCAAAGATTTCTGTACCCTGAGCCGCAGCCGTATAACGTTTTTGTCACCCCTCAAAGCGTTACAAGTTGGATCTTTCTAACTTCCATTTCGTATTTTCTGTGACTTGCGTGCGTAGTCGCCATGTTTGTTTACCGTAGCTAGACGTCAGAGATGTACGAGTTACTTCCCTTTTACCGCTAAACGTCGCGTGCTTTCATGTACCCCGGCAGATTTCCGAACATCTTTCAATGTACCCCGGCAAGTTAACCAATCGCTATACGAGAAATTTCTTTGAAGGGTGGCAAATGACAATAACATAAAAGTCAGGTTCAGGTGTACAATCCAAAAAAATAATTTGATCCAAAAAAGTTCTATGATGCAGGTACATTTAAATAAAGGTAAACTAAGTCTAACTTCATAATAGAGTAACAAACGATAACCTCAATTTGGAAGACTCAATTTTCAAGTGTAGGTTATATACGTCGTGTGTATATATTAATTTATTTATATATTAATATATTAATGTTAAAAAGTGTGTGTGTGTGTGTGGTGTGTGTGTGTGTGTGTGTGTGTGTGTGTGTTTATATGTGATCGCGCACGTGTGTGTATGCGGTGATAGAGAAGGGAAGTTAACAGTTTTATAATGCATTCGTATTTATTAACCTATTTCGTGCGCACGCCTCTTAGTTTATTGTGTAGTGATCAGATGGAACAACTTCCATGTAAATTTTACATTAGTTATCAGTAGCTGATCACAGGGTATCTGACAACCGACTTGATGACGATAATAATGAATCTAAAAGACATTCAAAGCAGAACAGCAAATTAATTTTAATGTTTACACCAGGAGGAAAATACACAAGTTGAAAAAAAATAAAAACAAAATAAAGTGTTTTTGAAGTAGAAGGTATATACTGTTTGTAAGAAAAATACAATGGGATATATAAACTTTTATCATTTTAATCTACACAGTAAAATTAACTTGATATAAAATACTATATGTGTGCGCAATACAACTATAAGTAAAAAATAATAATACACATTTGTTCATGATACGCCGAACCTAACAACTCTGATGCTAATGTTCAATCATCTCATCAAACTACCGAAAGCCGACTCACGCATTTATAAACGGGATTTTTGTAATAGAAAGATTGTAATGTAGCGTATTCCAGACTTAAACAACTGGTACATGTATATGTTTTATAGAAAATTGGTGTCACTTCTTAACTTATTTTTTCGTTTTGGACAAAGATATTTACAACAAACAGCATTGGACATTAACGTTGGCTGCAGTCGAAAATAAACATACCAATCCATGTCGAAATTATAATCCAAACAAAAGCTCAACCCCAAAAACTGTCAAATCATGTTAAACACGCCAACGTCCAACAGGAGAAATAATACCGGACATTCCGAATGGGTAGGTACGTCGTGTTTTGCTAGCTACACCCACCACACGTGTAGTCAAAACTGAGAATACATTAAAAAAACAAACATAATAAACATTGGTATAACAATATCCAGGGTAAATAATTAACAAACATATCAGTAATATATGTGCTTCTAACAAACATGGCTAACTGACAAAGGCTTACACAAAACAAATGACAAAAATTCTGTCATGCCCGTTTTTTATATCTTTGAAACTGACAAACTATGAACTTTACCAGGGAAGCACCTTCTGTTTGGCTAGCTACACCCGTGTGTAATAACGTGATAACGTGTGTAATCAAAACAAGGAACTAGGGGGTGTTAAATATATTCAAGGCAATGCTGGAAACAGAGACAACAAATTGATGCTATCACACAAAAAAGCAAAAAATAAATAAATAAATGAAGCTCTTTTAACGAACAGTATTCAAGTGCAGAGAACGCGAAACAATATAATCATATAACTGGAAGCCAACCAGAACACGTTCAAATAACAAATATGTTTATATTCAAAGAATAGACTATATAAACCCGTTCACTCTAGTGATTATTTTAAACATATTATTTCTGAAATAAAATTACCCATTTTAGTCAAATGCGATTTTAATATATATTTAACATAAATATATAAATAATTGTTTTATTATTTTAATATAAAAATATTTGACATTTTGCACATCGCATAGTTTGCATATTTATCACACTATCTTTCGTGTAAACAATATCACATTCTTACACACTTTTATTACAAATCTCATTTGTATATTTGAATTCGTAGAAAATTTTAAAAAATCTTGGTGGGTTTGGCTAGCGAAACAGAAGGTGTGTACGTCCCGTGCAAATATAAAGACACTCGCTAACTTTGTCTTTCATCAGAGAAAATCAAAATTAACTTATCTGGAAATGAAAGTCTTCGAAAAAAAAGATTAAATAAAAAAATGAATTCTAGTAATGAAAAAAGGTATACAATTAAGGGGATTCGAACTTGTGATTCGTTACTTACAAACCCCATGTTAACACGTACACCACTGAATCAATACCTCAGATATGCACTTTTAATAATGTAAAATAATGAAGATCTTCCTAATTAATCCAATGTTTACAAATTGTGTTTATAAACACTTAACTGCCCGGATGTGCCACTAAATCTTTGTCGACCTATATATATATAGGAAAACAACATTGACCTGTCTGTTTGACCTTTTATTAATATTTACACATTTAGGATGATCCAACCGTTATGATTAATATATACACGGTACATGTTACTACTCTATAAAGTGAGTATAACTCATTGTGTAGTAGACTGAAAAACTGATCTATGTTAAGTAAAAAATCAAGCGGACAGGTCAGTGTTATTTACCTGTAAATCAAGTTACCTTGTATATGTTTTTAGTTTTAACAAAAAAATAAGTTGTTAGTATAAATATGGATACACGTTCTTTATGCCGGATTATTATTGTTTTGATTTTAAATGGAGTCACAGGTATTTTTTACGATTTTATTTTTGTTTACATGACAATAATATAAAACTCAGGTTCAGATGTACAATATGAAACAAATAATTTGATCCAAAAAAAGTTATATGATGCAGGTACATTAAAATTAAGGTAAACTAAGTCTAACTTCATAATAGATTAACAAACGATAACCTCAATTTTGAAGTGTAGGTTATATACGTCGTATGTATATATTAATTTATTTATTATGTTAAAAAGTGTGTGTGTGTGTGTGTGTGTGTGTGTGTGTGTGTGTTTATATGTGATCGCGCGCGTGTGTGTGAGCGGTGACAGAGAAGGAAAGTTAAAAGTTTTATAATGCGTCCATATATATTAACCTATTTCGTGCGCACGCGTCTTGATTTATTGTGTGTAGTGATCAGGTGGAATGATCTTCCAGGTAAATTTTACATTAGTTATGAGTAACTGATCACAGGGTAACTGACAACTGACTTGATGACGGTATTAATGAATATAAAAGATATTCCAAGCAGAACAGAAAATTAATTTTAATGTTTACACGAGGAGGAAAATACACAAGTTGAAAAAAAAATAAAGTGTTTTTGAAGTAGAAGGTATATACTGTTTGTAGGAAAAATACAATGGGATATATAAACTTTTATCATTTTAATCTACACAATAAAATTGACTTGATATTATAAAATACTGTATGTGTGCGCAATACAAATATAAGTAAAAACAATAATACACATGTATTTGTTTTATGCCGCACCCATACGCCGCATCTAACAATGTGCTAATGTTTAATCATCTTAACAAATAAATTCAACAAATATTTATTTGGTAAATGCAAAATAAATAAATAATTTTTTAATAATATTTTGGCCCATTATTAGAAAAAAGAATATATTGTTTTAATAGATAGAATCCATGTTGGCATTAGAACATTTTTCATATTGCAATAACAAATATGTAAAAAGTCGAGTTTACAAAGTTGACAAAATCTTTTATGGCTTCTTGGTATTATCTTGCATTGGCAAGCTGCAACAGATAGTTTTTGATAATTATAAATACGCAATAAATTAATACCTTTTGAAAGTGAGGTTTCACGCGCCAATAATTATAAGAATAACAATGAACATCCGGTTTATTCGTAGTACTTGTATTTAAAAGTACTTACCGTCCAATTGGCTAAAAATTGATTGACACGTGTGTGTATAAATCATTAGATATATGAAGTCTCTATTATACCTGGTAAATGTTGTTTCTTTAATTTTAAATAAATATATTTTACTTCATTAAACTAAAATCATATAAGATTAATTTAGATAAATGAACTGATGGACCGACTTACTGACCTAATAAAATTAATATTAAACATTTTATATGATTAAAATATAAAAAACAATTATTTCACTGAATTAATTATTTATAATCAATTTCAATGACTTAAAGGATTATTTCACTTTCATTCCACTTTCATAAATTTTGGAACCTGAGATTGTTTGAAAATTTTTTAAACTTAAAAATGTACTCTGTGGTATTATTATATCTACAGTTTTTCATTTATAGGGAAGCCACCTAACTTGGTCCCGAATGTCGCCACTGTATTAATCCCAGATTGCCGTATTTCACTTTTTAGGTGAAGTCGGTAGTTATTTGACATTAAAAACTCAGATACCGTATTGTAATCTTGCTTTTAAATAACATTTTTTATTATTACTTTTTATTGTATGCTTTTAATTTTCACGTATGGAAAGACTTTTTTGTGTCTTATTAAAATATGTTAACAATGAAAGAAGAAAATTTAAAATTTCAAGTGTAAGAAACAAAAACCTTTCAATTTGTTATTTATTATTATATCAGGAAATAAAACAACATATCGCATGAGTGCGATGTCGGCCAGATTGGGTATTTCTTTACCAGCGGATACATATTCACATATCCCCTATATTTCAATAGAATTGGAAGTTATTTTTCATCGAAACCATTTCATTTTTATATTCTTTACCTTTATCAAAGTGTGTGGTCAACATTTTAGACTTAGTCATTTTTTTTACATGAACATGGCAATTGTACTAGATGGAGACGATCTTTGAATATTATAAATACATAGTTATATTACACATATAAGATGTTTTCATACTATACTTTTCAACAAGACTTTTGACATAAACACGGCTTCATTCATAGCTCTTTATTTATTTTTTTTGCATAATTTTTTGTTTTAATGCTTTAGAATAGAAGAAATATCTAATTAAAAACGTATTAAATCACATTTTAGACTAAACAAAAAGGGAACAATTATTTTCTCTGAATAAAAAATGATCTTACTTTTGTAGGTGTGTCTTTCATAGAATGTATTAGTTAACTATGGTACCAACTATACATGTACTAATATATCAAATTGGAATGACTTTCAGATTCACAACCAACCTTGACAGGATACACTAATGGAACTATTCTGTATGAAGGTGATAATAATCTAACATTAACCTGTCAACAAAGTGGTGGAAATTCTTTATCTGTACGTACGATCACGTGGTCATGTGAAGGTCAAACAGGAACTACAAACAATAGTGGAACAACAGTTAGTTCATATGTACAGTTCACTGTCAGCAGAATCCTTAATAGGAAAATATGCACATGTACTGTAAAATTAAAATTTTTAATATTTACACTAAATACCAGTAATTCTGTAAATTTTACTGTTTATTGTAAGTATCATAATTTCTTAAGATAATTGTTTTAATGTATTGTAATTGTAATGTTCTGCTCTATATTCTACTATATCTTCAAGAAATTTCTAATAATGTTTCCCTACAAATCTTTCCTGTGTAATAGATCATCTTGCTTAACATAACAGAAATGACTACATTGAGAGTAAAGCCTGGTTAAGTCCATTCCACATGTGATTCATATGTGATGATGTGATATGATATAAAATATTTTAGATTTATTTTTGAATATAAACATTACTGTGGTACAATAATTCCTTATCCATTATTTTGTTTGCATAGTTAAGTCCATACCACATGTCATAATGTTATTCATATGTGATAATGTGATTTGATGAAAATATTTTAGATTTTTTTTTAAATTTTTTAACATTTTTACAAAAATATAAGAAAGACAAAAGGCATATACAACATTCATACACACTTACATTCACCTTTCATGCATGGAAACTTTGTACAGATGTCTGCAAATACAGTACATTAAAGATCAAATTCAATGGCATCAATAAAGCATAAAATTTTATATACTCTAACACAAATTTTGACAATCGTAAAAGATGGTCTTCAGTCTTATTCAGAAAAAAAGTATATTCTACATTTGGAATGAACCAAATGTGGATACTCAAAAATTCTAAAGAATTACTGAAACATCTTGCTTCTAATGCTTCATCTTATGTAAAAAGTATAAAAACATTTGATTTTTCTACACTTTACACCACTATCCCTCATTCAAAATTGAAACAACGTCTTAAAGAAATTATTTACTTGTCTTTTTTCTACAAAAACGGTAAACCAAGATACAAATATCTGGTGCTAAACAGGGATTCTGGTTATTTTGTTAACCATCAAACAGATTCCAAACAAAAATATAATGAAGATACTATCAACAAAATGTTGGAGGTTTTGATAGTAACATATTTGTTGTGTTAGGTAATATAGTTTTTCAGCAAAAAATCGGTATACCAATGGGTACAAACTGTGCACCATTGCTTGCTAATTTGTTTCTTTATTCTTTTGAAGCACAATTTATGCAGAACCTTGTTAAATCTGGAGAAAAATCATTCAACTCAACATACAGATATATAGATGACGTTCTGTCTTTTTGCAATCTTAAATTTGGAGACTATGTAAATGTCATCTATCCTAGTGAGTTTGAAAATAGACACGACTACAAATTAGACTTATAACTGAATAGGACGCACACAGAGGTGCCAACCCTTTTCAAAATGTGATGGTTTTGTCCAGAAATTCCAAAAATCACATCATTAAGAGTTATCGAATGAGTAAATATTTGTTTTTTCGGTTAATTTCGGCCAATTTTCAAAATTTTCCCAAAGTTCTTGCACTTGTCGACTGTCGTAAAAGAGATGACATATATCTTCTTCAATGTTTTTGCTGAAGAAGCGGTACGGAGTTTGACTTATATTATTTAATCAAGAAATTTATTTGTGCCGAATATGCGGTATAATATTCTAAAATTTAATTACTTAAGCTTTGTATCTTTAATACATTTTAGCTTGTTGAGATAATCAAAAACAAACATCTTAATTCATATATCCGAATCAAAACCCAGAAGCAAAATATTAACTTTTGAACTGACAATTTAGGTTATACACGTGAACTTCCACCAGAGAAGTGAGGCCGGGTGCTCCGGAAGGGTAAGCACCTTCTGTGTAGTTACCTTTACTTTAATATCAAATTTAGTATCAAATGTCGCGTACTTATATCTGAGCTTCATTTCGCGAATAATTGTATTCGCGTCTACAATCCATGTTCATATTTAATTTCTCGTCCACTTTCTGGCAGCCATATAATTATCTACCTTTCTTTAGGGTTCTAGTTTTGTTGTTTGTTTCTTAATGTAAACGGTGAAAAGAAATGTTTAATTGAGCATTGCAGTCAGTGATTAAAGGTAAAGTTCAATAAAACCTTGTAAATTACGGTGAAGTTCCGTCAAGACTTTATTGTAAACGGTTGAAATGAAACGTTATTAAAGCACCATTTAACCGGAAACTGGAACCTTGCAAGTAGATCTTTGCAAGTTACGACGAAGTTTACGACTTACTTTATTGCATCTAATATGGCATACTTTTACGACGGTCATAGTTGATTGCCGTTCTCTTTTAAATTTGACTTTCTAATTTTTGCAATTTAGGGAATATTCGCGTGATATGCGAATTCGCGACTGAGAGTCCTCGCATTACGCATTAATAAATCGCTCGCGATAAAAAAGCAATCTACAGTATAAAGTTCTTGTTCCCATTTAAATTCAGCTTTTAGTTATATATTAAGATTTTACAAAAATATCATATGTGTCTAGAACATTTTGAATTAGGAAATATACCCTTTTTCTGAATTTAAACTGTTATTTCTATTACTTGCTTCCGCATGGTTAAAGTTTTGTAGAATTGCTCGCTTTAATCCTTCAATAGTATTGTTTTATTCAATTTTATTTGTAATTATTGGGTTGTTATGAACTCGTTTCTTTCAATAATTAAATATCTTATTTTTGTAATTACCCTATCAAAAAATGATTTGTAAAAAAAGCCAATTTTTATTTTGGAGTTGTGCCATAACCAAGAATTGAAAACAGAAAGATCTTCAGAGAGTATCGGAAGATTTTACTTAAATTCTGCTATGTTTTTAAAACATCTTTCCAAAATTGATTTTTTAGGGCCTTTGAATTTTCCCAGCAATATTCATCTCCTAAAAGTACAACATGTGTAAGATTACTTTTCGCATTTTCTCTGAATATATTATTTAAACACAGATACTTTTATCATAAAATCGTCTCACCCATGTTAATTTTATTGACTTTATTAAACTATCTAGATGTATCAACCTACATCCTCCTAATTTGTAATTTTGAATCATTTTTTTTCTATTAAATCTTTAACATTGCCCTTTATATATATATTGATAAAATTGTGTCTCCAGAGTTTTTAATATTTTATCGTCTGGGTTTAGAAGAAATGACAAAATGTGTATTAATTAAGGTAAAAGTAAAGTTTTAACAATTGTTATTGTTATATGGTGTGAGTAATCTTTTTGACCAAGCATTAATATCCTGTTTGATTTCATTTAATTTACTTTTAAAGTTAATCTCTCCGGTTATTTCTAGATTTGTTGAGAAGTTTATTGCACTGTAAAATTTTCTTTAGTCCATTCTAATTTTATATCTGGACACAGGGCACAAAAGATTTACTAAAAAGTCCAACCAGTTTACATATTTACAGCAAGTAATGATAACTTAACACTACGTTTATGAGCTTTAACACATACGGTTTGTAACATACTAGTAATAGCTGTATTTCCAGCATTAATCATATATATGAACCTTTGTGGTCCAAGTTTTTTACCTGCATGTTTTGATACAACCACCAGAATGTTATCAAAGTTTTTACCTTTTAGATGTTTTAAAAGTTTGTTTCTTGCTCCTTATTCTCCGTTGACGTCAAATCCGTTGTGTTGTTTTCCGTTAGTATCCCTGAACCGAGAAGTTTTTTTTCGTCCGTTAAGCATTGTAGCCTATGTTCGATATCCGAAAGCATAGGTGTTGTGTGTTGAGCAAATTGTTTCTGGTTTCCGCAATATCTATTAAACAGCTTCTCGTGTTTCATTCTATTTTGTTTCTTGAGTGGCACGACCAATGAATTCATTTCCTCTATCACTGATTGTTGTACTTTCGGTATACATTCAGATTCACCCTTGAATTGATCACTTCGCTTGCTTTCGGAATTGAAACTTTATCTCCATGAACATTGCCACTAGCAAGAAATACTAACTTATCACCTTTAATTTTTGTTGCTACATTTTTTTCCTATTTTTTCAGTTCAAATAGAGTGTTTTTTCTCGGACTTCATCCGGGAAATGCGGCGATATCCTAACTGGCTCAATGTCTAAGTCAATAACTTTTGCTTTTTCTAGAACTAATTCTTTTCTGTGAATAATCATGAAATTTGGCGACGAAAGGGTGTGGATGGTGTTTATTTCTCTGACCAAATCTATGAGTTATGTCTATTTTAATATTTTCCCTTGTTATTTCCAACTTTGTCTTGATATATTAGCTAAACTTCTCTTTCAAATTCTCTCCATCCTCCTCCTTAAAGACATAAATAATCACGTTCTCACGCATGCCATGCCCTACCATATCAGTAATTACATATTATACCAGTTTTAGTAATCTGATTCTGCTGAGATATATCTCTCTGTTCGAATTTAACTATATATCCTTTCATGATATTCATTGCATTAATAAAGACCTTATCTTGAATTTTTAACTGAGCATTTACTCCGCCTGAGTAGTTTTTTTCGTCCGTTAAGCATTGTAGCCTGTGTTTGATACCCCCGAGAGGATCATGAATGTCCTTGTGTAATTTATCCAAACTTGTTGTGTTATTGTCAATCTTATTATTAATGTTGTTTCATGTGTCTTGTATTCCAGTTATTGTATGTAATATTTTTGTTGTTTTCGTGTTATTTACATTTGTGCATTTATCTACTTTGTTTACATTTTGCGCCGTCATATTTTCAATACTCACTATTTTTAGTGTCTGTGTTGCGCTATTCATTCGTTTCCTCTTATTCAATGAGACTTTTTGCAATTAAATCGTTGAATGTTTATTTTAATGTTTTTTTTATTTAAGTCATGTTTTAATTGAAAAAAAAACATTTACCCGTGGCAAATTGAATATTGCATATTGGCATATTTCATTCTTAGAAGAATATATTACGAGCTGGCAGTGTATTGATTTATAATATTCAAACATGGATTAGTATGGTTTTTTATGCCACCAGTAGATGTTTATTATTTCTTAACTCCTTGCATTTCAACTATAATTGTAGAAAATTACATACTGGTATTATACTAGTTTCAATTTTACAGAACATTTAGATGTTCTCTATAATTAATGTAACTGATCATTTAATTTCTGTATGAGATGTGCGGTATATTAGCCAAACGTTAAGGCCCATGTTGTTTGAATATATGGATGATTTCTTTCAGATCCTCCAACTCCAACATTACAAACATCTGGTACCAGTTTTCCTTGGATAGAGAATACCCAGGGAGTTCTGAAATGTATTACGACACCCGGTAATCCTTTAGACACAGCGTACGAATGGATTGTGAACAGTCAGGTGATAGCTGGACAGACAACTGATACATATATCATACAAACATTACAAAGTTCCCATGATAGATTACCGATACAGTGTAGAGTGTCAAACGAATATACAATACAGAGACCACCAGCTATAATATCTAATACATGTATACTGGATGTACAGTGTAAGTATAAATGTATAATGGAAAATATATAATATACTACAGCGTAGAGTGTCAATTGTATATACAACACAGAGACAACCCGCTATAATATCTAATACATCGATACTGGATGTACAGTGTAAATATAAATATAAATGTATAATAGGAGATATACAATATACTACACTGTAGTGTGTCAAATGTATACACAACACAGAGAATATCAGCTATAATATCAAATACATCGATACTGGATGTACAGTGTAAGTATAAATGTATAATTGGAGAATATAATATATATACAGCGTAGAGTGATAATTGCATATACAACAAAGAGACCACCGGCTATAATATCTGATACATTGATACTGGATGTACAGTGTAAGTATAAATGTATAACGGGAGACATATAATATACTACAGTGTAGAGTGTCAAATGGGAGATGTATAATATAATACAATGTAGAGTTTCAAACGAATATACAACACAGAGACCACCACCAGCTATAATATCTAATACATTGATACTGGATGTACAGTGTAAGTATAAATGTATAATGGGAGATATATAATATACTACAGTCTAGAGTGTCAAATGTACATACAGCACAAAGAACACAAGCTATAATATCTAATACATCGGTACTGGATGTACAGCGTAAGTATAAATGTATAATGGGAGATATGAACTACAATGTACAGTGTAAAATGTATATATAACATAGAGGCCTCCACCTTGACATGCAGTGGCGGATTTAGGGGAGGGGTTGCGGGGTTTGCAGAGAGAGTGAGATATTGACTTATTAAAATTATTTTCTTGGCCCCCATCGGCCTTAGACCCATCGTAACTGGAAACTAGCGCCCTTCGCGCTCGCATCTAGCATTGATATAATTATCATCCCCATTTAAAAAAATCCTGTATAGTTTCAACCCCCCCTTTCAAACAATCCTGGATAGTTCTCAACCCCCCCCCTTTCAAAAAATCCTGGATTCGCCTCTGACATGTAAAACATATGGGCCAATGTTTAGAGCACAATCAAAAGAACAGAGTAAATTTTTGAAAACCAGCAAATGTAAGTAAACACATGAACTTCTATTAGGAAAGTGACACCAGATGCTCCGGAAGGGTAAGTACATCTGTGTTGCTAGCTATACCCTCCAAATGCAATCGAAATTGACAACAAAAACAACTTTGACATTTGTCACATACATAATTTCTAGATTTACTTTGTCTTTTATTTGACATTTATAACATATAAACTCTATTTTGTACTATAAACTGTCCTTGATTAAGTTATTGCCATTATTTAGGCCTTTTTAGTAACGGTTCTATGTTTTATTATAGATACACCAATTATAACTCTAGATACTACAAACATTACAATACAGGAAGGTTCTAGTCGTAGTAGACCGTGTTCTGCTGTTGGTAACCCAACACCTACAGTTAAATGGTACAGAGGAAATAGTGAGCTGACATCTGGTAGAGGGAACTCAGCTGCATTAGAGTTCAGTAATATAGACAGAATCCAGACTAATACTTATATATGTAAAGCTACATCTACAGGGATACGGAACTTTGTATCCAGTAAATCTGTTTCAGTCATTGTATATTGTAAGTGTTTATAACATATAAGATGAAAATAGGTATTGCCTATCCCGGGATATGTCTAAAATATTTTTTGTGTTATTGTGTACACAAACACCCCCCAAAAAGAGATGGCATATATTGTTTTGTCTTACCAACTATTAGTTGGACTGACTATAGTTAACTACCGCCGAGTTCTTGCGTCATCTTGTAATCTGTTTCTGTCACACAGAACTTGAGTTTTTATATGATCTTTCCAGGGACACAAAAGGCTATTCAATTACCCAATACATGTATAGTAAATCTACTAAATCATACCACGACAACTTTTTACGTTGCAATGTCTTCTCATCTTGACTCACCTTTTACCATACCATGTGAATAATTTAATCTACTGATTTATGGATTGCATAAATAACTACTCCTGTTTCTTAAAACAAGATGTGTATCATATCACAGTTCAAGATTATCCTATTCAATTAATGAAGCAGTTATACCAATGAAAAACAAACATACTAACCCATGTCCAAATCAAAATCCAGAAGTAAAGTAAAAATCTTTGAAACTGACAAGTTAGGTTAAACATGCGAACTTCCACCAGGGAAAAGAGACCGAGTTTTCTGGAAGGGTGAGCACCTCCTGTTAGCTAGTTACACCCGCCAGTATGTATCAATATTAAATGAAAGGAACATGGAACAATACAGTGATGACAGTCATAAAACTTTTTGAGGGACCTGATAAGCCTAGGTTTGAAATATCCCTTTGTCAACAGTCTATTCTGTTTGTGACCGTCTTGTTTGCTCGATGGTATAGCGTCCTCTTGGAGAATGAAAGGTAGTGTTGGACCGATGAATCGATATCTAATCGTTTGAACGTCCGATTAGCGATAATCGATTCTAAAATCTAATAATCGATTGATTTCGATTATTTACTGAAGTTGGTTTATGGAACGTCTCTTATAAAATAAGTATTAAATTGTAGCTGAAATAAGTGTACTTGGAAAAGAAAACTTACACAAATGTAAGGAAGAGTAAATGATCAGAAAATGGATGATATTTTAAGTCTTAACTCAGATACAAGTATCTTGCAGATATTATCAAGACTAAAAATTAGAATTTAATCTAATTTACCTTGTAATTTCCGCTTAAATATATTTACCGATTAAAATCGGAAAATCTTTCGAAATCATCTTCCGATTATAACCGATTAATCGATTAAGAAAATGCAACCAATTCTCGTCACTTTTTGGCTCCAACCTGACTTGTGTTATACATGATAATACTTTAAATTTTGAGTTACTGCTTCCTCATTTTGCAAGCCACATTTGGCTTAGAGGATAGATTATCGACTGGTTAAAGAATAATATAAATTGGGAGTGGAATGCTTGTCTGTGGCGTGCGGACTCTGTGAGGCAGCACCTTTAAACCACAACCCGATATACATGCAGTGGTATGAGCTGAGGGTAAGCTCCTCTTACACCTTCAACATTCACAGGCATATAGTACTATGATCAGAATTTTCTAAAGCACCGACCATTGCAAGTAACAAGTGATAAATAAACTTGACAGGCTTGTACTTTAATAATGTTAACTTAAGCCTAGCCGCTTTAAGTTTCACTGCATGAAGAGCCCAGCCACGGAGAATTGAAGATGACGTTATCACTTATATCGAGACGGTTAATATTCTAGGGTGGTGGGTTGAAGTTTATTTACCCCAGTCAAGATTATTCATTATTCACCTTAATTAAAATGAAACATTCTGGGATGATATACTAGAAAGATGGCGCTTTAAAATTTATATTGAAATTATCTCTTCTGTGAATGGTGGAGTGGAAAATGGCATTTATTCACTTATACCAACTTTTTTTGAGAACCAAGTCTGGGATATTGAAAAGGGGTAATGCTGATTTCATCCTAGTTAAAATTTGTATATTCAATTCGAGAACTGTAAATTATTGGAATCCCCTGCCAGCACCAGTATTCCAGTCGCCATCCCTGGAGGTTTAGTCAGCTGCTAAACTCAACATGAATGTTTTATTATTGTTATTTTCATCACAATTTTTTGGGATAGCGGTCCATAACATTGCACAACATGTACAGTTTCTCATCAGTTATGTCCAATCTAATTTTTTTTGAGTGCAGTCATTGTACTTGAAAGTCAGTTCTAGTCAGCACCTTAAAGTCAATCTGTCCCAGCTCGATCAGCTGGTCATAATTTCCACGTCACATGTAAACAAACAAAGGATTTGTTAAAATTTACATTCAATTCGGAATAAATATCAATAAATTTTATCTGTATTTTCATAAAAATGATTATTGGGACGATCTGTTGATCAATTCTTTCGAATTTATTATTTTTCTGAAAATCGATCGTTTGTGAAAACGTCTTTCCCGTCCTGACGAACGCCATTTTTATTTAACTACATTCAGCGAGGGTCACATATGCACTAAAAATTTCCATTCAATTAATTAATAATATGTGAAAAAAGTTACCGTAGAAGTCATATACTGTGGTTATGCTAACCTCGTAATAGTTTTGTGTCAGCTAACTATGGTTATCAATTTATCTAACTTGAAAGCGGCATATTTTGCATCTTCCTGCATTGTATACTGCGTGATCATGGTTGATGCGCATGGGACTGCCAATCGCTGATTGGCTTACAGTGGTTATCGATCTGAATTGAACTTTAACCCAATCAAAAGAAATCACGTCATCGTGAATCTTCAAACGCTACACTTGGAGATCAGCGACAATGGCGAAAGAAACGTAAATATTTAGTATTCGATTAACATATTTAAATTTTTACTTGTTTCAATGAATTATTTTCACGATAATCGTTTTTTGGTTTCATTTCTGATGTACGAGACGGGCGAGATTTGGAGATATGGAGCTCACTTTTTGTTGATTTGACCGCTTCAATGACCTTGATAAAAGTGGTGCACGCGCGGCGTCAAATTATTTGGACGTACGGTCTATGCAATTTTTCTACAATTTTCTATGGCGTCATAGTACATACGTGTTACCTATATACGGGAAATTTTCGGCGCTTAGCGCCGGGACATATCCCGTATAAATCTAAACTAGATAAGATTTAAATATATTACTTACTTACCTCCTGGAGCATAGGCCATAAACGACTGCCCTCCATCTCTGCCTGTTTTGTGCTATCTGTTCCAGCTGTCTCCAGGTCTTTCCAGTTAGCTTGACGTCTGCATCCAGGTCTCGGCGCCATGTATTTCGGGGTCTTCCTCTCTTTCTTTTTCCCTGGGGGTTCCAAGTAAGTGCCCGCCCGGTTGTGTTGGTTGCTGGTTTTCTTAGGGTATGTCCCAGCCAACCCCATCTCCTTCTGAGAATTTCTTCCTCCATTGGTCGCTGATTCGTCTGTTGCCAGAGGTTAGTGTTCCGTATGGTCTCTGGTCAGCGTATTGAGAGGATGCGACGTAGACACTGGTTGACAAAGGTCTGGATCTTATTGATCGTTGTTTTTGTGGATCTCCAGGTCTCCGCCCCATACAATAGCACTGCTTTGGCGTTGGAGTAAAATATTCGGATTTTGGTATGGCGACTGAATAATTTGGAGCTCCAAACTTTCTTTAATTGGATGAATGCGGCTCTGGCTTTGCTGATCCTGGTATTTAAATATATACCTAGTCTTATTTATCAACACTTTGTTTATTTGTAACAAAACTTAAAACTGGTTAAGGAAGCGTCTTAAGTTTGACAAGTTTAAGATGGAAATTAATTCATTCTTAACCTGAGCAAACATTTTGTTATTTCAACTTCAATGTTTTGCGTTGTTAGCAAAAAGTCACTTAAAAGAGCACAATTGTAACTGGATCCAGCTAGTCTTAAACAAAAACATTATAACTGATCCATTAATGATAAATAATGTTTATTTAAGTTATCTTTTGTATCATTCAGATCCACCTGCGGTTACAGTCACTTTACAAAATACTACAGAGAATGCTACAAACGTTGTGTTTACTTGTAATGCTGACGGATTTCCTACAAATTACACATACCATGGATGGACTCAGTATATAGGCAATACACTCGTACGGTCTTACACAGATTTTATAGGGATGTTGTCTGAGGGTAACAGAAAAATAACAATACCTAAAGTAACATTTAAAGATACTGGGAGATACTATTGTACTGTTGAAAACGGAATACAAGGGAGACAACCAGCTGTCCTTCAGCAAGGATCTTCATATTTTGATGTTAGAGGTAATTATATTTAAATAATCTCTAAATAGTAACTGTTAAATTTTACATTTCCACTGTCTTTAGTTTTATTGTTACAATGTATAGATTACAAAAATAAAATAAATTATCGATTAACTTTAAAACTTATAATAACATAGTAAAATATGTAATACTACTGATACTGCATATATAAACAATTGAGAATTTAGAAATATTTATAATGTATAATGTTTATTGGAAAATATATAAAATAAACCAAATATTTTCTGATATTTCAAAATTATACTTTAGGCTATGTTTTTACATACGGTTCATTACTCAAGTCATTCTTATGTCAATGGTCAGTCATGGCACGATATCCAGGCAACTATTGGATAACACCGTCTGGTCCTTACATGATGTATACACATTGTTTAATTAGCCAGTACAAATTATGATATTCAGTCAAATGTTTGGCCATGCTCTTCCCTTTTGTTAATTAAGTAACAGAAGAATATATAAGGTAGTCACAGGCTCCATTGAGATATACACCAACATATCCACATACAGACGACACACACCTTCTTACTTAGTGTGGAAGTCCCACTGGAAATTGTACATACAAATTGGACTTTAGCCATCGGAAAACCAACAATAAAGTCAACTTATCTACAGAAGAACTTGTTACCTTAATACTTTCGTACAGTATAATGTTTCTAAAACCACAAAAATTATGTCGATATTAAAAAACAACTTTAAAGCAACATATAAAATATTTAAACTTTATAACCAATGAAATATATGTACATGAAATTAAACAACTGAAATTCAAGGCTAAACATTAGTCTGACTTTATGATTATTTTACCATTTATATCATTATATCTTTTAAAAGAATTATGTGACACCCTAAACTTATTTAAAATGGCTACAGTTGCGACATGTGTAAATCTTCTAACCTGTTAATCTTGTTTCAATAAAATTAATAAAACTGAGTGTTCAGTAACGCAACAGCCAATACTTATGTTTAAGTCAATAAATCAAAAAGTATTGGTCCCAGGAATAATGATGGGGAATTTTATTCCGAAACGGTCGTCTAGTGCTGTAAAACTAAAACTGGAATCATATGTAATTGTAAGTCCCACACTCTACACAATGAAGCAAGCACTATATTATACGTACTTCTGTAATTTAATTGAGGTTTGTGAGTTGTGATGTTTTGTTCTCATTAAATCCGTGATTCATTCACATTTCGCCTAAAATTCCATGTCCATATTTTTTACCCTAAATCGTTTATATAACGTCGTAACGCATAAAGTGATACCTTACATATAATACAATTTATCTAAAAAAAACATTACAACTGCTACCATTAACTATATTAACTGTCAAGTTAACCCGATTATTTGTAGATATTTTTGTGTCTGAACAGGTGAGCAAATTTAATGCTTTATGTTTATCTATCTCAATGCACAGATTGCAAACAATGTTGAAAAGGCAAAGATTTAGTAATTAGAGAAAAACAGAGTCAAAATTCTTATAGAGGACAAGGGGTAATGGACGCCCTCTGGTCTATAAGCTTCTATGATCTTCAGCTTTTTATTATTTATGTTTCAGCTTCTGCAAAATTTGATCCTACTGAAGAAGCTCGCAAACCAGGAGATTTACACAAAAATGTTACTATTAGTATCAGTTTTTATAGTAACCCACCAGCTATCGATAGCAATATTAAATGGATAAACAAAACTTCTGGAAATGTACTAACAAACTCGGGCATTACATCACTTAGTCTAATAAATACACAAATACAAAGAAGTATTTATGGGAAAACTGTTACCTTACCTGGACAATCAGCCATGCTATATATAGCACCATTTCAGAGTATCCACATTGGACATTACACTTTACAGATCAATAATGGAGAAAACTTTACTTCATCATTTGATTTTCAGATCATACCCTTAGGTATGTATCAAAAAGTCAAATGTAATAAGCAAGAGATATTTTCTAGTGGCTTTAGTTTTGAAGCACGCTTCCATTTTTTATGAGTTTTACAACAAACACTAACATGTTGAATACGTAACAACAATGTACTTTCCAAACTGTAACATAAATAAGTGATTTTGAGATCATAACCTCCGGTATGTATGGAAACGTCAAACTAAAAGCATTGATTAATAATGGTGACTTTAATTTGGAAGTACACTTCTTTTTTTAAGTTGTGTAACATTTGGGTTTCTTTATTAAACATTCTTATTATAGAATTGAATATAATTTAAATCAGTACTCAAATTTCAGTAACAAGAAACGCTAATGTGTTTAATATCCAAGTACAGCGTATATTGTAACTTTCTTAAAAGACAGCAATATATAAACCTTATGCGTGTATGTAGATTACAAAGGAATGTAATATTAATTTCTAAAGGGGTAATTTCATTGGTGTTTTCCTCACAGTCAAGTATCACTTACTGTTACATCACAAAACTATTTATGAGATATTAAATTGATCAGTATTGATTTTTCATGGGTTAGTAAATACCACAAAATTATTTAAGTTTATTTGCCTAGGTCAGAAACCTAACTTTATTTCACAACTCATAATTTCGTGATATTTTCTATCAACATAATTTCTTTAACTTGAATTGTAAAACACTAGTTAGTTCCTGAATGGAATGTCTGATATGATTTTGAGAAAAATCATTCCGTTTATTCATACAGATTTGATCAACATTATACAAGAGACTGTATAATAACTTTTTTCAGTACCACCTGAACCACCATCGGAATTCAACGTATTGGAAAATAAAACAAATTCTATTATATTAACTTGGAAAAAAGGATACAACGAAGGCCAGACACAGACATTTGTCATCAGGTACACTGACACAGTAACTGGTAGAACCATTGATACCAAAATAGAAGACAGAAATCAGAATTTAAATTACTCAACAGAAATTGACAAGCTAAATTCAAATACAATTTATCACTTCTGGATTTATTCAACAAATGAGAAAGGCAACAGTACTATGTCTGGTACTCCTTTAATTGGAAAGACATTGAAAGGTAAATATACTAAAAGTACTTTACAACTTTACAATTCATACTAAAACCCAAGACCGATATTTTATTTCATTTGTTACGCTCACTATTAAGCTCGACTTTGTCCCTTAAACTACTGGATCAGACACAATCTGCTAAACAATTCTGTAAAAAGTACCAGTTACTTTAATGTTATAATAAATTGTATACATTTTTGCATCATAGACGGTAAAAAATATTATCACTAATTACACGTCGATCAAATCCAGTATGTCTTGGGACTAGTGAAAGAGAAGTTTACGTGTTTAACCAAATTTGTCAGTTTCATAGTGTTTGCTTTTTCTCTGGATTTTTATTTTCACATTAATTATTCTGTTTCTTTTTTGATTTATTTAATAGATTTTGGTTTTGTTACAATTATTCGTTTCCTAGTACATATCCACTATGCAGATGACTTTATTTCCATCCCATTGTATACATCTTAAAATATTCTTTTCAGTCCACACCGAATTTATTGGTTATTATAAAATCTATTTATTTATTTATACACGTTGCAATTGAATTTTCTCATCATTTTTATATAGAAGCAGAATCTGGAAACCAGAGTGGTAATGTAGGTGCTATTACAGGTGGTGTTACAGGAGTACTGGTAGCTATTATTATCGTAGTTGTTATTGTTGGTATAATGATTTATAGACGTAGGAAACAGCCCGAGATAAAGAGTAAGTTTTCATTCCAAAGACTGCAAGTAAAGTGAATTATTGCTGCTTAATGTTCCTGTCAAGATTCTTTCACTTATATCAAGACTGAAAAACTGGAGTATCAGAAGAAAAACGCGGATCAACAAACTTGGTATTTAACAAAGTATGCTTACCTTAAGTGGTAAGATGATGTGACCCGTTACCATATAAAATCCTCAATTTGCAATACCTCTTTTCAACCATTTATTAGTGAGTACTTCATAGCTTTTCGAGTGTGATTTGGACAGCATTTACCCTTCCGCAACAACGCTTCTCTTTTGGAAATTCAAGTATTAAATTAAATTTACCAGTTTGCAAGGTTTATATTTTGTTTTGGAGTCGTGATTTGGACATGAATTAATATGTCTGGTTTTTTCTTTTTTCTTTAGAGCATTCCGAGATTCAAGATGACCGACAGTAAGTATAGATATCTTCCCTGTTATTAATATCAAATAAAACATGAATATCGATGTATTTCCTTGCTATTTGGAGAAAGCAAAATCAAATATCAAGGAAACCACGATACATCACACAATAATTGTAGGAAGATCACGTGGTATTGGAAGGTGCGTTATTTGAGGTTCAAGACCTCAGACACTTTATCCTGTTTTATGACTGATGTAAATAAATGACGCATTTTTATTTATTTCACAAAATTTTAGAGAAAACAAAACCAAATATCAGGAAAACCACAAAACCCTCACACAATAATCATAGGAAGAACACTTAGTATTTGCGGAGTGTGGCGATCACGTATTTTATAGGGCTATCACAAAATATTGTAAACAATATTTCCTTTAACCACTTTAAACACTCTCATATCATTAGAATCATATCATAACACTTATATATATATATATATTTATATATATATATATATATATATATAAGGATGTATAAACGATATCAAGGTGTTATTATGACTGAGCTTGTCCAGAGTTGCATGAGCTTATTATTATTGTACTTAAAGATATTTGAGAAAAAATGCAGGTTTAGTTGTTATAGGGTAAAAATTATTTACTTTGAATTTTTAACAAATATTTCAGAAGTATTCCATTAAAAACAAAATACAAAATTTGACTGGTCAATTCAGCTTTTTGAAACCGAATTCTGATCAATGAATTTGCCAATAAACATAGTCAACCACAGACTTACCGACTCATGTTAAATAATTATTTATTTTAGTGTTAACAGCGCTAGTGAAGATCTTGGTGACAGAGTAGCAATGTCAGAAGTCGGTAGGTACCAGGTGATAAGGAATTCAGGTTAGTAAGATTTTTCAATATTGTGTTTAACTCCCGATTACATGTCTAACGATAAGGTCAGTAAATTCGTGATAACTGCACTCAGATGTCAAAAACAAATATATTACTTCTATAATGTATCAATGTTAATTTTACAGCACTAGACGACATACCGATTCTCGTCATTGCTGATTACACCAAAATAGTGAAACCAAAGTTTTTAAGGGTTTGTAAAAATATCCAATATATCAAAATACATCAAACCAAATTTATCCTAAGAAATACTTTGTATGAGGGAAAAACTTTTTATGAAGATTTCAGCAAGTTTTGACAGTAGTATATTTTGACAACACAAAAGTAATGCAAACTGAGTTCTTGGTACCTAACCATAGATTACCATAGATTACCATACCAATCGCAGTCCAAATCAAAATTTCCAAAGCTAAGTAAAACTTTGAAACTGACAAATTAAGTTAAACAATTGAACTTCCGAATCAACTGAATTTACTTCTCTGGTTGGTAGGTAACTTCTTTAACCAAATATACCGCATTGATTTGGACATGTATGTTTGTTTTTTATCTTTAGAAAATTCCGAGATTCAGGATGATGGACAGTAAGTATAGTTTCATTCTTTGTTATTAATGCCAAACACAATATTTGGTGTTATTTGGGGTGGTCGAAAACTTCAGTTACTGTCTCCTTTTATCACTGATGTAAATAAATGACGTGTTTTGTTTTATTTTGTAAAATTGTAGGGTCAATTAAACCAAATATGCGATAGAAAAATACCTTTTCAATTTCAGGAAAAGCAAAATCAAACATGATATACAAGAAAACTTTATACAAAAATCATAGAAAAATAATTTTGTATTTGCAAATTTTATTGATCAAGAATATTATAGGGCTAGCCCCAACTCATTTATTAACAATATTCTCATTAAACACACTTTATATCATTAAAATTAAGACGTTTATATAACAGACTTAAGACGCTTGTTCAAAACTACGCAAGCTTAAACAATTGTTATTAAACGTATAATATTTGGTGTAAAGTTACGGTTTTATTTTTGTCTGTTTATTAACTACTTACATTTATCATAATAAATATTGCCTAAATCACCTCATGCAAAAATTGAGCTTTGAGTTCTGATCATTCGTTAATGAAAAGTAATTTTTGTATAAACAAAAATACTCAACCACATACTTAGTTAATTAGTTATATGCTTTGATTTTGGACTGTGAGAGGGACATGAATAAGTGTTTGTTTTGATTTTACTTTTTAGAGTAAACAATGCTTATGAAGATCTTAATGACAGAGTAGTAATGTCAGAAGTCAGTACG
This sequence comes from Anadara kagoshimensis, assembly GCA_021292105.1. NCBI lineage: Eukaryota > Metazoa > Mollusca > Bivalvia > Arcoida > Arcidae > Anadara > Anadara kagoshimensis. The sequence goes on from CM037866.1 coordinate 36,689,884, forward strand.
TATCAGGCGATTAGGAATACAGGTCAGTAAGATTCTTTAATTCAGCAATATTTTATACACATACTGATCTATTAATTATGTCATTTAATCCTTGATAACTGAATAGGGTAACTATATTTACACACCAAAACCAAATATACTAATTACATATTATATCATTTAATGTTTACAACTCTAGACGGCCGTTTGAAATACAATTCCTCATCACTAGTGCTTGGAACAAAATTGTGAAAGTGAAACCAAACTTTTTTCGAAATAATGTTAAAAACATCGAAGTATATCGACATACGTTGAATGAAGGAGTATTCCTATGGAGTATACTTTGTTTTAGAATTTTCAGATTATAACTACAGTAATTTTAGACAATAGTATATTTATAACAATACAAAAGTACTGCCAATTGAGTTTATAACATCCAACTGAAAACAATCATACCGGTCGTACCAAATCCAAAATACCAAAGCTAAGTAAAAACTTTGAAGCTGACAAATTATTTTAAAGAAAATGATTTCAACTCTTCCGGATCACCTGACCTTACTTCCTACTGGCAGTGTGCTTCTTTAAACTTTTTAAACTTGTTAATTATACTGAACTCATTTTAGGGCCTTTCCATGCACATTATATGAAATGAAAAACTGCATTTTTTAAATTTTAAATGTTGTATTATTATATCTTGTATTTCAGACAGAACATCTGCAGTGTATGCTAAGTGAGTACATCCTTGCCTAAGTAACATTATACACTCGTATTCAACGTGATATTAATTTACGAAAACAAGAAATGTCTTAAATCAAAAACAAACATACTAATCCATTTCCGAATCACAATCCAGAAGCAAAGTAAAAACTTTGGAACTGACAAGTTAGGTTAGACAAGTAAATTTCCACCAGGGAAGTGAGGCCGGGTGCTCCGGAAGGGTAAGCACCTCCTGTTTAGCTAGCTACAACCGCCACGTGTGTGATAAAAATTGTGTGAAAGGAACATGGAACTATGAGACGTCAGATATATCCAAGGCAATTCTGGACACAGAGACATCAAACTTATCAACAATACTGTGATGACGGCCATACAACTTTTTGAGGGCCTTGATAAGCCTAGGCTTAAATACAGTAAAATCATGATTCGTCGCAACTATGTGTTCACCAAATTGTTGGCATTTTAAAGGGATGATACATAGATAGGGGCTTTAAAATGTAAATAAAAACAGAAAACAAACAGGTTATATAAAATATAAACATTGTGATGACAAATTTATATTTATTATTACATTTTTTCTGTAATCTCGTTTTCTAATTAATCCGTAATACAGTATTAAATGAGTCTGATTATAAATTTACTCTAATTTCGTTTTCTAAACAATATATAAGCTGTGATTCAATAAACCTGGTTCTTTAACACACCAAAGGTAACTTAATCTAGTACCCATCTGAAGTAAATCTGACAAACAACATTTAATTGTCTATTCGCGGATCTTTTATTATTTTAGAATAGACTTCTATTGTATTGTGTTATAAATTACATTCGTTTCGATTTGGTGGTGTCAATAATTGTTGTCCAATAATGACGTTGTCTTTGTTGTGCAGGATATTTTGTCCCTGATTTTAATTGTGTGTCGTGTACGTTATTAGTTGGATGTTTTGTCATCGACTTTTTTGTTTTCTGCTTTAATTCTGTTTGTTGTTGTAATGCCATATATTTAGTTAGCGGATTCCCTTGCTGGTATCTTTATGTAATATTTTAATTAACATATACAATTAACATTGGTGGAATGGGGTTTTAACTTTGTTCTATTTGAACAACTTCATATAAAATGCACACAAATGCCCATTAACAAAATACAATTGGTCAATCAAAACTCTTTACATGATTGATCGACATTATTATTAGAATTTTTTCAAATGTGTGATTTTTTTCGTTAATTCTTGGTAAGTTATGTAGCAAATAGGGAATATTTTGTTAGAATTTTTAATTTGCTTTTTTATGGACGACTTACTAGTTCGGGAGAATAAAGTTGTATATGTTGTCACTGTTAATTTAATACTGTGAACATTAAAAATCCGAAGTTCGAAACTAGGGAGTTTAAAATCAGTGGTCGCAGTTTGTGTGTTTTGATGTATTTTCTTTATCTGTTTCACTCATTATTTTCAATTTTTGCACATAATTTTTATATTTTAGATACTTATCTCATGGCCTATTATTATAACTTATTTATTTGTAGTGACATCAATACATACGAGGGTCTCGATAAAACTAAACAACAATTAGAAGCAAATACATATGAAACATTACAGGATAAACGTGAGTACACTTTATATACCAACATGGAGTTTTCCTTGAATTGCTTAAAATCTGGGACCCAGACTGTCAAAACAATCGACATTCCTATTGCCGTTTCGTTTTACAGACGCATTCCCTTTTCCTTCTGGCGTCATACTGCGTGTCACAAACCATGGTTATGAACTTTTACAACTTCGTTGTATTTTAAGTATTTTAACTGTTCAGTTTAACTGTTTCCTTACTTACATTATGACGTCATTCTATTCACCTGAAAATGTTTCTGGTGTAATTGTTATTCCAAATATAGTTATCTCGATAGTCGAAAAACTTCAATGAACATTTAAGCATATAATTATTAAAATTCACTTCAAATGTGTTTAAAACATGTTACGCGGCGAAAACATAACTGTGCAGTTTCGCCATAGCATTATATATTCTACCTCATATAAACTCCGGTCCGTGTATTATTTGATGACATATAGACTAACAACATTGACCTTTCCACTTGACCTCTAACTTAAATATCTAAAATGGATGAGTATATTTTTATATCTTTAAAATTGTAATATTTTTGCTTTAATAAAATATTTGACATCGAATATATTTTGCAACTTCATAGAGACATTGTTTCACTCGCTGAAGTGATGACGTCAGATGTCAAATGCTCTCATTGACTGACAGGAACTGACGTATTTTTATAAGAAAGTGCCTTCTATAAATTGTTTTTAAATTAACGTGGAAAATGTGAAACGGCAATAAAAAAATTTTTATTAAAATATTGTAAGAAAGGTAATTTTTCAATTCCTGGATGAACGTGCAATGGGCTGTCCTAAATTGTTTTATAAAAGACTTCTTTATTTCTTAAAAGGGTACGCACGTGTTAATTTTGGCTACATAATGAGAAACAATAAGTTCGTTTATTATTTTTTATTACCTTAAAATTAGGATGACCATACGAACACGGCTATCTTAAATTGGTGCATTAAAACTTCTTTATTGGGTACATAATTTAAACACTAAGCACAACCACAGTTTATATAAGTATGAACTGTGATTTCTAACACTACAAATGTAATAGATAGTTTTCCTATATGAATATTCATAATAAAAGGTCAAAGTTGTTTACATATTAATATGTTTATTGTTTTAAAATTACCTTAAAATTAAGATGACCATACGATCACGGTATACATCTGGAAAAATATCTACATTATGTATATTATACCAAAGTATGAATTAACAACACAACTAAAATTCATGGATTGTGTCAATTTTAAATATAATTGTGTACTTTATCGTGGTTTTACAATTTTGTTCCATGCACTACTGATGATAATTTATTTTTAAAACTTTCCTCTAGGGTTGTATATCATATGTAATTCATCCAGCTCTTTCAGTGCCTTGCTTTGTTTTTGTATTTTTATATCTGTTTACAGAATTGAATGAAGATCAAATGGAGAAGGTATATGTTAACACGACTGCAGGATTAAGAGATGAAAGAAAATAATAATCAATATATACCAAAAAATAGGAATCAGATTACTGCAAGGATAAGCACACGGGAAACTGAGATAACGAACAATGGATACTCTCAAATAAGAAATAAGGAAACAAATTACTGTAGGAATAACACGAGGAGAATCGGGATACCTTTAACTAACTATAAAGATCAAATAGAGAAGGTATATGTTAACACGGCTATAGGATTAGTAGATAGAGGGAAACAATAATCAACATAATACAGTATATATAAAATATAGAGAAAAATTTGTTTTACGGAATAACAAAATTGGAACCGGGATATCTTGAACGAACAATAGATATGCCTAGTATACACATAATAACAATCGGATTGTTACATGGGCAAGGCGACATTTTGAACACTACACTCTCAAATAACTGGATAGCTGGATATACTGACTAAATATAGTTGACTCATGATACCCGTAATTGCTTTAATTTGTTATAACCAATATGATATTACCTAAAACATTGATGACATTGGGCTCTGAGAGGTATTTTGTAATTGGTCTTCAGTTTTACCCCATGATGCGGAGATCGCACTGTCAGTGTTTATGTACAACAGCGTCATTCTGATTCAAAATAGTTTCTAATGATGTTATGACAAGTAAAGGCGACGCTCAGGAAAAACACTTTTTTATAATGATATTATATTTATTTTTTCTTGTAGTCCAATATATTTATGCATGCTTTAGTTCAATTATAAAACCTGATTTTTAATATTGCACAAATAAAACAATTTTGTATCCATGTGGCCAATTTTATTACCTCTTTTAATAAAGCATAATGACTTTTGTCTGCGTTAAAAAGGAAATTTTTCGACACACTTATAAACACTATGGAGTATTAGGACAACCATATCACACCATATCCAAGTAACAACACTGAAACTGGCAAATTCAGTTGAACTCGTAAACTTCTAAAACGGAAGTAACCAAATTGGAGAATGAAAGGTTTGTGTTCTATTTTTATTGTTCTCGACAGTCCAGTGTGACTTCTTTGAAAATCCAGTAAAAACAACAATAGCGACGTGTATGATGGATGCCAGATTTCTAATTTAAAAGTTTAAGTAGCTAAAACAGAATGTGCTTACCCATCCGGAGCACCTAGCCTCAATTCCCTGATGGAAGTTCATGTGTCTAACCTAAGTTGTGAGTTCAAAAGTTTGCTTTGCTTCTGGATTGTGATTCTAACATGGAATAGTATGTTTGTTTTTACTTTGCTTCTGGATCTTGAATCGGACATTAATTAGTATGTTTGTTTATGTTAACACTATTACTAAATTAACAGACCTGGTGGACGTCAATCCGCATGCTATGTAATACGTAATTGTGAAATATCCATTGAAATAAATAGAATACATCCATTTGAATCAAATGCATATTTAAGATACATTAAACATTTATATATTTTTGATTTGATTTAAGAAATGGGATTTACTTTTATTCTACCAAAAGTAGTGACATATGCGCCATTCTCAGCCTCTCCATAACCTAATGGTAAAACAAAAGTACAATTCCATTTCTTATATTTATAATCTTCCAAAGACACAAATAAATTTAGCGTTTTCAGTCAGGATGATATTCTAATTACTTGCTGAAGTAAACTTATACTAGCGGTTGGAGAAATCATTTTGTTGGAGCAGCTTTTATTTTGACAGACGTGTGGCTTCGCCTTCTTTTCCAATCATCTTCGATGTGGCAGACGTGCAGTTCCGCCCATATCCGATGACAGTTCAAATAAGGTTATTTTTGTGAGGTCAAAATCGATCGTTTCGTGAAGCTCTGCCCAGATCCGTTAATACTGAAAAAAAACTCAGTATGCTGGTGATGTTAAACTCGTCTACGTCGCGTTAGCATCTCCTTGAGGCCCTGGGAATTGTTTTGACTACGTGTATTATATAAGGAAAAATAATACAATTTTAAAAATAAAAGTATAAAAGAACGTGTCATTATGCAAACCGCACAAGTGGCGTATTGAACAAACGATGTTACGTTTGCAAATGGCGTTACATATTTTTATAACAAAACAAAACTAAATTCATCCGTATATTAAAATTTGAAGATTTTTTAATCACGTGGTGGATGTGACTTATGAAACAGGAGGTGCTAACCCTTTCGGTCTCACGTCCCGTGCCAGAATAAACATGCAATGTTAAGACGACCCTGCTATATTAAATCGCTATGATGGTTAAGTTGTGGTGTACATTGAGATTATCCCTTTCTTCTCGTTGTAAATGTTATATAGTTAAAAAACTTTACCTGTGTAAATATCTTTATATAGATACCCCATGGCGTCACGATAAGGAAGTTAGATTATAGATATGGATATACGTTCTTATTATCGGATATGTATTGTTATTGTTTTAATTTTAAATGGAGCCACAGGTATGTGTTGCATGTTTAGTTTTATTTACAAACACTGATATAAATATAAAAGCCTGATGTACAAATTGAAAATAATTTTATTTCTTTCATAAAAAATCTATAATGCAGGTAAATTTAAGTCAAGATAAATTCGGGATAACTTCATATTAGAATAACAAACGATGACCTCGATTTTAAAGTGTAAGTTGTAAACATCGTATCTATATACATTATTTTATTGATAGTTCTGATCTGAGAAAGTGTGTGTGTGTGTGTGTGTGTGTGTGTGTGTGTGTGTGTGGTAATAAATAAATGTATGTCGATGACAATTCCTAACCTATTCGACACCATCATCAAGTGTATTAAAACCTAATGTAAACCGTGGCTTACTTAAACAGACCTAGTACAATAAGTATTCAATATATTTGAAGCAGCATTTGCCTGATTGGAAATTTGAACCCTACAATGTTAATGTGTTGTATATCTGTTCATTGAGGTTTATCGGATAGGAGGTCGCGATTTCGGTGTCTGTTTTGTTTTACAATAATTTTGGGATGTATTAATATTTGAGAAAAACTAGCAAGATCTGTTGTTTACGACGGTGCTCAAGGGACATGAAATATTTTTTATATATATTACATGTTTACATATTAATTATTTAGTGTGAACATAAATAATTAAGCATTGTTCTTACTTTTGTTCGCGTAGCGGGTTTTAAGTACCTGTACACAGTCTTCATTCGAGTTATTTTACATATAGACCAAACAAAAATCGAAGAGAATACTTAAAATTAAATTACATATATAAAGTTACCAACAGAATAAAGTTCTATGCAAAAAATTAAAGTTTTTCAAACAAATTACTTTAATGTGAACAACTATGAAATGTGCGCATGATTTAACTAAAATAAAGTCATGTTGTACAAAGTCAGTCCTACGAGAAATTAACCATTAATGTTTAGCTAATAAGAATGCGTGGAAATAAAGTGGGCTGGTACTGTTTATAAAATACGGCTCTATGAGGAAATATCTTTACCTTTTATGTCAATAAGAATACTTGAATTTATGATAATATAACTAAACTGTATTTATTTAAATTCTAGCACATAAAGCAAGTATAACGTGCTCATGTAACAAATAGATATGTACGCATGTAAAATGTAACTAAGTGCGTTAGTAATAGATTTTACGTACGCATGCAATATGTGAATGTGTACAAACGTATAAGTTACTATGTTTATACGCTATTGGTTTAAATGTACGCATATAATAGGTTTATACTTATGTATGTAATATGTAATACATGCGCTTGTAAAAAAAGAAATAAATATGCGTGTATTGGTTACTATGTGCGCACGTTATAAAAACTATAAGTATATCAAACTGCTTCCATATCACCGTAATTGCGAAATGAAGTGCACACAAAATAGTCACTTTGTGCAAAAAGGTTAATGAGTTATAGATAATACGTGCGGTTGCAATAAGTAAATACACTTCCGATTATTTGTTACTATGTGTGACCTTAATATGAAAATATTATAATTTCCAGCGACTTTTGTGACAAAACGTTCATAATGTAAAAACGGTAATACTTGCGCAAGTAATAGGTTTATATGCGCAAACGTAATTGATACTACGTGTGTACGCATTACGTTTATATACGCAATAGTAAATGTAACTACATGCGGACGTAACAGGTTTATATATGCAAACGTTATTACGCACGCATTAGGTTTATATACTCATACGTAAATTTACTATGTGTTTATGTAATAGGTTTATGTACGCATGCGAAAATGCTTTTACTTGAGTACCTAATAGGTTACGTGGAATACGAAGGTACGTAATAGTCAAAAACAAACATACCAATCCAATTCCAAATTGAAATCCCAAAGCTAAATAATAGATCTTAAACTAGCACATTAAGTAACATACTTAAACATTCACCAGGGAATTGAGTTCTAGAATGGGTAATAACTTTTGTTTAGTTAGCTACAACCACCATTTGTGACATACGTGTATGCGCGTATAAGTTCCTTTCACACAATTTTGATTACACACGTGGCGGGGGTAGCTAGCTAAACAAGAGGTAGGTGCTTACCCTTCCGCAGCACCCAGCCTCACTTCCCTGGTGGAGGTTCACGTGTCTAACCTAACTTGTCAGTGTCAAAGTTTTTACTTTGCTTCTGGATTGTGATTCGGACATGAATTAGTATGTTTGTTTTTGATTACTACAGGTACACGATGTATAGAAATAAAATGAGTTAATGCCACATCAATACCGCCTTACGTTTGACATACAAAATAGTAAAGTTTCAATGTGGATACAATGTTGAGACTTTGTTAATCGATTTTCCTTGTAATAAGGATCTTATATATTGAATAAATTGTTAAACAAAAGATTGATAACAAAGGGATTTTTACCTTTTTACTAAAAATATTAACTCCGATCATATACCATATGCAAATTACGTTTATGAACTTTATTAAAAATTTTAGGTCACTGGTTTATTCTGTAAAGGAGTTGCAGCTTCAACATGGACACTGCAAGGTCGTCATAGTTTGTTGTAACTGGTGGGTGGATTAACTTAACTGGAAGCGACTTGATATTTATAATTCGGATCATATAATTTCTATTTCAGAAGCAGTATAGACAGTGACAGGATCCTCAGAGTTTGCTGTAGTTGGTGAATCTTCTACAGTGACATGTAACAAGATAGTAATGTTATAGCGATTAAATACTACTAGTACAGGTACTAACAGAGCAACTGTACAAGCCGATAGATTTTAGTGGCCAGAAAAATCTCATATTCAGTTTTGCCTCACTTATATAACCTAATGTTGTTTGATATAATTTCAGATGCAGTATGGACACTGACTGGATCATCTGAGTTTGCTTTGGCTGGAGAATCGTTTACATTAACATGTGATCCACGAGATATTAATGCTATAGCGATATACTGGAAGCGACTTGATATAGATACTACTAGTACTAACAGAGCAAGTGTTGAAGCTAATGGATGTAGAGTTAGCCAAGGATCTGATACACAGTACCAGTATACATGTGAACCAGGACCTATATATAAACTAACAATACCAGCTAATGTGATGACAAACAGTCAGAACAACAAAGTATGGAGATGTGACTTTCCATTTGGTATTGGTTCAGCTGAGTATACAGTGACAGTAGCAGGTAAATATGATACAGCTTTATTAAAGTTTTATGTTTTAAAATGCTATATTATTTGAGTTATTTCAACTTTTAATACTTATTTTGTGTCTATTTTATATTTAATTCATTTTAACTCAGTATGTCATGAATGAAACAGCCTTAGTGTCAAAGCTTTCGGATTGGGGTCGGTCTTTTTTATTATTTGAAACATTGATTTTAAAATCTTAGAAGTGACATGTTTGAGAATACATTATGTTCTTGCTACATTTAATTATGTATACAATACATATTGTCATGTAGCTTATATAATCATATAATTTGGGGTTCCAGAGAACAATATATCCTAAACGGCAATTCCGTGAATCCGCAAAAAAATGTCAAATATTTAACATCTTGAAAACTATTTTGGTTTCATAATTTCAGTCCAAACACTACTTATAAGAAAGTGTATGAAACGGACATATAGTGCTGTTAAATTTTAACTGGTATCATATGCAATTGTGTTACTGATGCATGTCTTCCTAAAGCTAACATAAATATGATATATGAAAATAAACACAAGACTAACAAACGTATAACAAACGAATGTCTTCCTAAAGTTAATATAATTTTTTTGATTACAGTCCCAGTGAGCAGTATATCTGTACAAGAAAATCCTAGTGGGAACCGACAAGTAAATGTTATACCAGTATATGAAAATATACAAAAGACAATTTATTGTATAACTACTGGATGTCGTCCGAGAGCTAATGTTACTGTTACTACAACTGGTGTAACTAAAGGACAATTTACAGAAGAATTTATACCACAGAATGGTGATTTGACCATAACAAGAGTATCACAAGTCATTACGACTACCAGAGGAGGTAGTACTACAAAGACGATACAGTGTTCAGCAGTAAATATTCAAGGGAGACAACCAGTTACATCACAATTAGCAACAATAATTGTTTATTGTAAGTACTATCAGTTCATTTAATCAAGATTTTCATTGCAATGAACTTTAAGATATTTAAAACATCTATCCCAGAAAAATTACTGTGGAACATCACAATAAATAACTATTATAAGTACTGTTAAGTCACCTGAGCAAAATGTTATCATTTAATTATAATTATAGTTTGACATTGTTACTTCACTTTGGGACTTCTCCAACCTCTTTCACAGAGACAGGATGACAGCTACAATAAGAGTCACCGGGTATTCAAGTTGATGAAGTTGGTTTTTCTTGATCTTTTGTCACAGTGACATAAACCATTGTTATATTTAGCTATAGTGCCTCAAAGAGGTTAAACATTTTCAAATTTGACTTTGACCTTTTTCAAAGTGTCAGGGATCTTTCATATGAGATCTTTTCAAATGTAATGAATAAAAAACTCTAGTTATATTAATATAATCACATGAATGTTTATTGATTGTAAACACCTCTAAGACCTTATGTAGTTAACCTTTACACTTTTTGTTATTAACATCTCTTATCAGTGCATCACAAATTTAGATGTCCCTTTATTGATTTATTTCTCCAAAGCATATCACTTATACATATCACTTAATAAGTACTATTGTAGATTCCCTATATTCATAATTGTGTCTGAAATCGAGTGTCTTTTTTTATTTACATCTCGATTTATCTATTATTCACATCTTCATTTGTTAATATTTATAATTATACTTTTCAGATATTCCATCTGGAGAACCCACTCTGACAGGATACACCACTGGAACAATTCTGTATGTCGGTGACAATGATATAACATTAACCTGTCAACAGTCTGGTGGATATCCGTTATCAGTGATCACATGGGCATGTGACGGTCAAACAGGAAACACAAACAACAGTCAGACAGTTGCAAGTTCATTTGTACGTTTAACAGTCAACAAAAATTTAAACGGAAGAACATGTACCTGTACTGTACGTCACCGTGATAATAACTTACCTTACACAAGGACGTTATCTGTTACCTTTACTGTTTATTGTAAGTTTTATATTTTAGTTGAATGCATTGGTTATAATTCTTCGGGGGAATTTCACATGTTGATAAACTGTTATTCTTAAACTAATGCATATATTAAATGGAAACAAACATTTGTTATATATTTTGCATCTTTAGCTTACTTACACATAATCTTAGAGAGCTAATGTCATACCCCTAACCTGAGTCGGCATGTTAAAGTTTTATGTTAAATTATTTACTGTTTATGTTTAAGTTCATCTGAGTACAAACTCCTCAAGTTAGCTGTTTAGCGGTGTGTCGCATATATTTACATGGAGTCTATGTATATGTATATGAATCAAAATTAGAGCTAAATGCACATTATTGTCAGGTGAGTGTCCAATATCTACATGGCCCTTTTGTTTAATTTTTCCTACAAATAGTACGAAGCACTGTTCTGTAAATAGAACATTCCTGCATATTCAATTTAGTTTGAATGATCCTGAAAATATCAAAATAAAGTAACACCAAATTTATCAATAATGTTTATATTTCTAATATTTTAGACCCCCCAACAACCCCTACGCTACAAACATTTGGAGCCAGTTTCCCGTGGGTAGAGAACACACAGGGAGTACTCAAATGTGTTACAACAGCAGGTTTTCCTACAGCTACAACATATGAATGGATACAGAATGGACAGGTGATAAATGGACAGACATCAGAAACATTTAACATACCTACATTGTCTAATGTATACGATGGATTACGTATACAGTGTAGAGTGTCAAACGGATATACAACACAGACACCGCCAGCTATAATATCTAATACATTGATACTGGATGTACAGTGTAAGTATAAATGTATAATGAGAGATATATAATATACTACAGTGTAGAGTGTCAAATGTATATACAACACAGAGACCACCAACAGCTATAATATCTAATAAATTGATACTGTATGTACAATGTAAGTATAAATGTAGAATGGGAGATATATAATATACTACAGTGTAGCGTGTCAAACGGATATACAACAAAAAGATCACCAGCTATAATATCTAATACATTGATACTGGATGCACAGTGTAAGTATAAATGTATAATTGGAGATATATAATATACTACAGTGTAGCGTGTCAAATGTATATACAACACAGAGACCACCAGTTATAATATCTAATACATTGATACGGGATGCACAGTGTAAGTATAAATGTATAATGGGAGATATATAATATACTACAGTGTAGAGTGTCAAATGTATATACAACACAGAGACCACAAGTTATAATATCTAATACATTGATACTGGATGCACAGTGTAAGTATAAATGTATAATGGGAGATATATAATATACTACAGTGTAGCGTGTCAAATGTATATACAACACAGAAACCACCAGTTATAATATCTAATACATTGATACTGGATGCACAGTGTAAGTATAAATGTATAATGGGAGATATATAATATACTACAGTGTAGCGTGTCAAATGTATATACAACACAGAGACCGCCAAATGCTATAATATCTAATACATTGATACTGGATGCACAGTGTAAGTATAAATGTATAATGGGAGATATATAATATACTACAGTGTAGAGTGTCAAATGTATATACAACACACAGACCGCCAAATGCTATAATATCTAATACATTGATACTGGATGTACAGTGTATTTATTAATGTACACGGTAAGCCAAGATACAAATATCTGGTGCGGAACAAGGATTCTAGTTATTTTGTAAATCATCATACGGATTCCAAACAAAAATATACTGAAGATACCATTTTTGATAGATAACATATTTGTTGTGTTTGGTAATATAGTTTTTCACCAAACAATCGGTATACCAATGGGTACCAACTATGCACCATTGCTTGCTGATTTGTTTTTTATTTTTATGAAGCAGAACTAATGCAGAACCTTGTTTAAATCTGGAGAGAAAACTGTCGCCAAATCATTCAACTCAACATACAGATATATAGATGGCGTTCTGTCTCTTAACAATCCTAATTTTGAGACTATGTAAATGTCATCTATCCTAGTGAGCTTCAAATAAAAGACACGACGGAGTCCTCAAGTTCTGCTTCATATTTAAACTTATACCTGTATTATGACGCACACGAAAGGCTACATTTGAAACTTTATGACAAACGTGATGACTTCATTTTTTCTTTTGTCAACTTTCCTTTTTTTATCCAGCAATATACATGCTTCTTCTGCTTATGGTGTATTTGTTTCCCAATTAATACGTTATGGTAAAGCTTGTTCCCACTACGGGGACTTTGTACAACGATGTAGGCTGCTTGCAAATAAACTGTTGACTAAGGGATATTGCAAGCCTAGGATTATCAATGCCCTCAAAAAAGTTTTATGGCCGTCATCACAATATTGTTGATAAGTTTGATGTCTCTGTGTCCAGGATTGCCTTGGCTATACTTGACAATTCATAGATCCATGTCCTTCCACACAATTTTGATTACACATGTCGGGTGTAGCTAGCTAAACATGAGGTGCTTACCCTTTCGGAACACCCGGTCTCACTTCCCTGGTGGAAGTTTACTTGTCTAATCTAACTTGTCATGTCCAAAGTTTTTACTTTGCTTCTGGATTGTGATTCAGACATGGATTAGTATGTTTGTTTTTAATGATTTAAATACTACAGTGTAGAGTGTCAAATATATATATATATATATATATATATATATATATATATATATATATATATATATATATGTATTTCACCGATACATTGGGGTATGAAAGAAGCAATACAATATACCGCTTAGCAAAATAAAAAATTGATATAGAAACAAAATTTATCACTTGTAGCTTCGTATTAATACGGGTTTTTATGCATGGGGATATTATCACAACAATTTGCACATAGCTTATTAAATTTCAGATTTAAAGTTTAAATTTTATTCCAGTTCCCTGTTTCAAAATCGTTTTTAACTATGATTTACCTGAACTTAAATTGAGCAAATTTGACATTCAACACACAGATTATACTGCATTGTACATAGTAAATCCATAACCTGTACAACACTATACATATTACTTTATTATTGTTACAAATCACATTGATTGAGTGTCATTAATAATCACTGGAAATAAAGGCGTGCAGTATGACCGGTGTACCGATAAATTGCGGTATAAAAGAAGCAATACATTATACCGCTAAACAAAATAAAACTTTGATATAGAAATAAAAATATTCACTTGTAGCTTCGTAGTTTGTTCACGGTTGTCACTTTGTTTAAGTATCGTCTTAATCTCTTCTGCGTTTGTCAGATTTTAGACTTAGAATATTGAATAACACATGGATTACACTGCATAGTACATAGTTACAGTGAACTAGTGCAGAATTACCATACAATATGTAAATTAAACACAGTAACAGAGTGTTTTATCCATCTGTTAAAAACACGGGGTCATTGGTGACCCTTTACCTTGAAATCTTGGAGTCATTTTTCAGTTTTAAAACCCTTGAAAAACACATTTGAATTTTAGGTTTGTGCCTTTAACAACAATTGAACTTTGATTAAGATAGAGAAAATATATAAATGTTTCTGCAAGTAATATCAGCAAGTTATTGACACCTGCCAGTAAAATAGACAAATTATCAACAAAATCTGAATTCCTTTTTATGATGAACCGGTTATGTCTCCATTCTTTATCATTTCTGTGTATTAGAATTGCAAGTGCTTTGTACATATGTGAATTTTTACCAGGTTTTTGTATAACACAGAGCAAGTCACACTATTTTAGGATGGAGTCACCTCATTTCTAATAAATGGAAATTTAATTTAAACATTTATGGTTGACTGAACCATGCAAAATGCACAAGATCAAATAATTCAAAGGAAATAAACACATTGTATTATGTTGATATTTTTTTCAAGAACAAAGTAATTGATTTCAAATTGTAAGATCGGTTGCGTCATAAATAACACGCCCTCTATATCGAGTCATTTTTTAAAATCATTGCGTCAAAAACACAAGAAATGCACTCTGAAGAAAACACTGGTAACATTGTTATGTCAGAAATATACATTATTTTCAAGTCTTGTGTAACTATGCAATATATTACAATACATATTATATTTTCCAATATATTCAATACCATTTTGACCCCAATACCCCCCCCCCCCAACTGGAAATACGGGCAATGCCCATTGCCATACACATTCCAATTGAATTCAATTCCAGAATGTTTTAAAATCAGTGTGGCATTAACAGAATTAACAGAGTTATCAAGCGTGGATGATTTGGGTGTGCCGTAATCAGATTAAGACATTAATAAACTGTGTACTATCTTAGAGAGTGAGTTACTAATTCTGACAGAGTATCACTCTATAGTCCAGAATAACTGTTCCGTTTTGCTCCATTACTTTTGACGAAATCTGTAAAATTGTTTCAGCTTGTGCCTCCGTGGTCATATGTAATTCTGTCAATTAAAAATAAAATTTTATTCATGAATAGAATAGACATTGGATTTTTAATTAATCATATACCTTTGAGAAATTGTCAAGACATCAAGGTTTATTTAAATAGGATATAGTAGAAATTTCGTCGGGACCGGTAGATGACTTCGAGTTATCCAGGGTATTTGGGATATGGTCTTTTAAGAACCTAATCCTAACTGACTGGATTTGCTTGTTCAAATATTGAATCACACCTGTTTACTGATTTGTTTATTTTGCAAAAGTGACTTTCCTTGTTTACCCTATGCTACCTCTCCAAGAAACTCTAGTATTTGGTTAAACAGTTTGAAATAAACAGGAAATAATAAGACTGCAAAAAGATTTGATAGGAAATGTAGAACTGAAAAAGGATGCCATTGCTTACAATACAACATTTACAACATATCAATCACCCAGTGTTATTTTAATATCACTTTACAGATAACGACATAATTTTAAAAATCACAAAATTTCTCGATACAAACTTTTGTTGCTTTTAATGAGAAATTCATAAAGTAGATTTTCTGAACATTTCCCTTTTATTTATATCCATCTATATATGGTAACAAGTACTCATTAAAATATTTGAAATTTAAAAACTATATCATAAACTCCTTTTTGCATTATATAATGGAGAAGTCATGTTCCTGATAATATTGATATTTTGTTATATTTTCTTTTTTCTTTTATAGATACACCAGTTATAACCCTAGATACTACAAACATTACAATACAGGAAGGTTCTAGTCGTAGTAGACCGTGTTCTACTGTTGGTAATCCAAGACCTACAGTTAAATGGTACAGAGGAAATAGTGTCCAGACATCCGGTACAGGGACCTCAGCTACATTGGTGTTCAGTAATATAGACAGAAATCAGACTGATACTTATATATGTAGAGCTACATCTACTGGAAAACGGAACTTTGTATCCAGTAAAGTGTCCGTCATTGTATATTGTAAGTGTTTATAACATCTTTATATTTATAGACCTAGTCTAATTCATTACAATTAACTTGAGGACAATACTTTTTGTTTAATATATCTGTATCAATATTTGAAACATCAAAAGTAAGACTGCTATTCATAAAATCAAGAAATTAAAATTTTGGTACTTAGTTGATATGAGATATAGTAGCTATGGTATATATAAATAATAAGATGACCTCCCTGAATACCAATACAATCACGCAAGAATAACAGAAAAAGATCCGATCAATCAAAAGAGAATTAAATTATTCTTATACCGTTTATTGCTTTATTTTCACGGTATCAAATTTCGCAGTTTGACGATGACTAGTGTATTCGCGGTGTCATATTTTAGTGTCTTATCTGATTCAAGGAAAATGACTCTAGCAAGATTAATGGGCTTGTAATACCAGTGCCTATTCACGGTGGTTTAATTTTCGCTGGAATACACTTGACTGCAAATATAGCTAAAATATAAGCATTGCACAGTATATTTACAATCATTAGTTTTTTGTTACATAAACTTATTGCCAAGACTAATATTTACATTTCAGTAAACTGGCATGACCTGTCAACCTCCGGTCAAGTCATAATGGTTTGGGTTGTTTAATCTGAAGTCAAAGAAGATGGGGCTTAATGCTCTGAAGGATGAATGATCATGTTCCATTTACTTACAAAACCAGTGTATAAGAAATGAAACCCAGTATTTTGTAATTTTAAATGACTGACCTTTTGCAAATATGAAGCAGAGATGTCAATGATTAATATTGTTAATTTAAGTTAAAGCCTTTAATGTGTTGTTGTGGTTTACTGGATATGCACAATATGGTGGAAATGACAATTCTATTATTAATTGCTTTGCAGTTTTATGACAATTTCTGCTTCCAAAATCTTTTTATATCCCTTCAGCCACAACAAGTTGAAAGTTATTTCTAAAATGTTCTTAGCGATTTTGATGATCTCATTCTATATATCTTTCCACAGGTAAGAACAAAATTATAATGTCCTGAATTGATAATGTTTATTAATGATTTCTTTTATATAATTCAGATCCTCCCGTCGTTACAGTTACTTTACAAAATACAACAGAGAATGCCACAAACGCCGTGTTTACTTGTAATGCTGATGGATTTCCTACAAGTTACACATATCATGGATGGACTCAGTATATAGGAAATACACTTGTACGGTCATACACTGATTTTACTGGGATGTTATCAGAGAGGAACAAAACAATATCAATACCTAAAGTTACATTTGAAGATACTGGGAGATACTATTGTAATGCTGAAAACGGAATTCAAGGGAGACAACCAGCTGTCCTTCAGCACGGATCTTCATATTTTGGTGTTAGAGGTAATTTTGTATTTGTCTTCCTTGAATATCCTTATCAGAATAACAGTCGTCATAAGATGTTCTGTGTTATTCTAAGTAGCCAATTAAATTGTGAGACTGCAGGTGGTATAATAACTACTAACATCTGTACTATACATTAGAACAGTATCGCGTATTTACTAGTACAATATTAGACAATACCTTTCACATTCCATTGCCAATGCCTGTAACTACTACCGACGACAAAATTTCCAGACTAAGGCTATTCCCGCTGATTTTGTTCCCTAGGGCAGGTGCACAACACAAAATTGGCTCCTAGGCAAATATTTATATTGTCATCTCTCGCAGAACAGCTCATATTTGATCGGTTTGCATTTTCAACTACAGTACTTTCGACCACATAATTTACTTGGTACCAATAAGCATGTCAACCTGTTATCTAACGAGATTATTAGTAGATTTCGATTACCAGTACTGATTGGGTGAACAACTAAGTAAGGTCTTATTCCTAGGCAAAGCCGAAATGAACAGATTGTAAACAAAGTTTTACTGAAAGTGAAAGGAAATGATAGGTACTTAAAAAATCAATAGTGGCAAAAATTCTTAGTTGGGGATGTGTATATAGGTGCCTTATGGTCTACAAATATGTTTTGGTTCTATAATTATTATAATTGGATTATTTTTCAGCTTCATCAAAAATTGATCCTAATGAAGAAGCTCGCAAACCAGGAGAATTAAACAAAAATTTTACTATTAGTATCAGATTTTATAGTAACCCACCAGCAATAAAGAGCAATGTAAAATGGATAAACAAAACAATCGGAACTGAAATGACGGACTCGGGAATTATATCACTTAGTCTTATAAGTACACAAATACAAAGAAGTATTTATGGGAAAACTGTTATCTTACCTGGACAATCAGCCATGCTAGATATAGCACCATTTCAGAGTTTCCACATTGGACATTACACTTTACAGATCAATAATGGCGGAAGCCTTACTTCATCATTTGATTTTGAGATCATAACCTCAGGTATGTATAAAAAAGTCTAATGTAGTAAGCAAGTGATATTTTCTGGTGGTTTTAATTTTTAAATACATTTGATGAGTTTTGTATTGTTTATTTTTCTTGTAGTATATTATATATTGTAAATTAACACTCGGTTTTCGGTAACAAGAAACACAAATATGACGAACATCTAACAACAATGTAACGTTCTTACCAAACAGTAAGATGAACGGTGTGTGGTATTTAATTATTATGATTGATTGAAAAATCTGCACTTTAACTCACCTGGCGACATCTCAATATAAGTTAAATATTCTTGACAGGGACGTTTAACACCATTACTCAACTTCTGAAGGATTGATCGGAATGGTGTTAGTGAGCATTAAGTGTAATAACACAAAATTTAATTTTCAGGTGAAGGACACAAAACTGTTTTGTTACACAAAACATAATTTCGTTAAATATTCACCAAACAGATTTCTTTCTTGAATTTCAAAACCATGGCTACTATTAAATAATACTACACTATATTTCAGAAATCTGTTCTTGGTTGTTGATACAAACTATAAAGCAACAGAAACAATACTGAGCTTACAAACACTAGATATTTCCTTAATGAGACTAATATTATGATTTTGAGATTATTCTTAGTGTCCACAGATTCCATCAATAGTACATGTTGTACTAACTAATGTATAATAACTTTTTCAGTTCCACCTGAACCACCTTCAGAATTCACAATAGTGGAAAATAAAACAAATTCTGTTATATTAACTTGGAACAAAGGATTCAACGGAGGTCATCCACAGACATTTGTCATCAGGTATAAAGATACAGTCAGTGGCAAAACATTGGAAACCAAAATAGAAGATACATATCAGAAGTCAAATTACACCATAGAAATTGACCAGCTGAATCCAAGTACAATTTATCACTTCTGGATATATTCAACAAATGAGAAAGGCAACAGTACTTTGTCTGGAAGTCCTGTTATTGTAAAGACATTAACAGGTAAATATATAAACATAGTATTACTGAAGATAGATATTCCATTGTTTTATTTTTGATTGTCGAATGCAGACACCCTTTACTTTCATGCATTATTATATTACTATAATGTTTAATATCTCAAAAGAGTTAAAGCATGTTCTATACCATATATTTTACAATTGCAATATCTTTGCTTCAATAAAGTATTTGACATCGACTATACTATGCGTCGTCATATGTCAAATGCTCTCGTAGAATGACAGGAGACAATTCATTTTATAAGAAGGTGCACCAACAGCGCATTTCAAAATGTTTTCACATTAAATGAAAAATGTGAGACGGTAACAAAATTAACTTTAATAATTATTGTAAATGTAAGAAATAAGGTATAATGTCTTTATGAATCTGCAAAGTTTAATGGACTGTCTTCACCAGGAAAGTGAGGACAGGTTCTCCGGTAAGGTAAGCACCTCCTGTTAAGCTAGCTACATCCGTCATGTGTGTAATTAAAATTCTGTGAAAGGAACATGGAACTATGGGACGTAAAATATATACAACGCAATCTTGGACACAGAAACGTCAGCCGTCAACAATACTGTGATGACGAACATAAACATTTTGAGGGCCTTGATAAGTGTGGACTTTCAATATCTCTGGAAAACAATATATTTGCAAGCAGCCTACTTCGTTGTACAAAGTCACCGTATTGGGAACAAGCTCTACCATAGCGTATTAATTGGGAAACAAATACACAAGCAGGAGAAGCAGGTATATTGCTGCATAAAAAAGGAAAGTTGACAATAGAGCAATTGAACTCATCACGTTTGTCATAAAGTTTCAAATGTAATCTTTCGTGGGTGTCATTATTTATGTAAAAGTCTAAATATGAAGCAGAACTTGAGGAATCAATCGTGTCTTTTATTTCAAGCTCACTAGGATAGATAACAGTTACATAGTCTACAAATTTAGGATTGCCTAGAGACAGAAAGTTATCTATATATCTGTATTTGGAGTTGAATGATTTTGCGTGTCTTCTCTCCAGATTTGAATACAGTTCTACATAAATTCTGCTTGATAGTTTGTACTCATTGGCATACCGATTGTTTGTTGGAATATTATATTTTAAAACACAACAAATATGTTATATATCAAAACTCCAACATTTTGTTTAAAGTATCTTCAGTAGTTTTTGTTTGGAATCCGTATGATGCTTGACAAAATAACCAGAATCCCTGTTCAGCACCAGATATTTGTATCTTGGCTTACCGAATGATAAGTGAATAATTTCTTTAAAACGTTCTTTCAATTTAGAATGAGGGATAGTGGTGTATAGTGTAGTAAAATCAAATGAGATCAAGTATTTTATTTTATAATGCTATTACAAATGATTGAATTGTATTTTAGGTCTGGAATTGTCTACACGTTGAAATACTATTTTTATTTATACAGGTGGTTATTTAATTCTTTTATTATTTTTATATAGAAGCAGAACCTGGATACCAGGGTGGTAATATAGGTGCTATTGCAGGTGGTGTTACGGGAATATTTATAGCTATAATTATCGTACTAGTTATTGGTGGTATAATTATTTATAGACGTAGGACACAGCCAAAGAAAAAAAGTAAGTTTTCATTCAAAAGACTGATCAAGAACAAAAATACCAACCTATGTTCAAATCACAATACCATAACAAAGTAAAAACTTTGAAACGAAACAAACTTTTGTTGGACACGTGAACTTCCAACAGGGAAGCCAGGACGGGTGCTTCGAAAGGGTAACCCTTCTTGTTAAGCTAGTGATAACGGTCACGTCTGAAATCGAAATTCAGAATGAAAAAAATAGACCAATTGGACGTCAAGTTTATCCAGGTTCTTTTTAGACATAAAATCACGATACTTATCAACTTATTTTGAAGAAGACCATAAAAGTGAGGGCTTTGAAAATCTTAAGCTTGAAATATTCCCGAGTCAACCATTTATTTGAAGCGCATAATTTTGGGAGTGTGATTTGGACAACATTTACTCTTTCCGGAATCACCGACCTCAATTATCATATGGAAATTAACGTGCTTAACTAAGTCTATGATTTGTACATAAATTTGTGACTTTAATTTTAGAGAATTCCCAGATTCAGGATGACAGACAGTAAGTATAACTTCATTCTTTGTTATTTCTACTGGACAAAACATCATTACTGATTAGCAAACTATTTTTTATTTAAAATTATTTTTATTTGTGTTTTATAATTCTAAATCTTTTTATTTCTCTACCTAATCAAATTAACAAACTAAACGAATTATCAATTTCTGAAAATTAACTTCTTTTTAAGGCCGTCAACTCAATATTGTTGATAAGTCTGATGTCTCTGTATCCAATGTCATCTTGTATATATTTTATATGCAATAGTGGCACGATTCTTCTTTTTATTAACACGTGACTGATGTAACTAGCTCAACAAGAGATTCTATTCCTTCCTGAGCACCTGATCTCGCTTTCCTGGTAAATGTTAATGATATCCTCGGAGATGTCTAGTTTACCGGCAGAGATGCCGACCCAGTGATTTAACTTAATTTACCAGTTTGAAAGATTTTACATTGCTTATTGCTGTAGAGTTGTGATTTTGGACACGAACTGATTTGTAAAGCGTATATAATCTAGACTGAGTATGATTCTATAGAAGAAATTAAATCAACATTCTGTAATTATAATCAGCCACAATGTTAATAAAGTATCTGTTTTAGAGTAAACAACACATATGAAGATCTTGATGAAAGAGTAGCATTGTCAGAAGTCAGTACGTACCAGGTGATTAGGAAAACAGGTCAGTATAATTCAGCAACATTATATAAGTATAGTTATTTCAGAAGTCATTTAATTTCAAACTATTAGCATTACAGGTCAGCAAGGTAGCTGCATCTCCCCATTTAAAACAAAATAGAAACTTTGAAAACTGGAAAAATATGTTTTATACATGAATTTAAACCCGGGAAGTGAGACTGGGTAATCCGGAAGGGTAAGCACCTCCTGTCTTGCTAGCTACATCTGTTACTTGTAGAATCAAAGTTGGAATGACAAGAGTATCGCTATGTGACTTGAAATATATCTAGATTAATTTTGGATATTGATATATCATGTATTAACGTATCCGCTTGTATTTCTACTTATTTTTATACTCCAAGTGACCTTTAGGAGCTTACTTACATAGAGCTCATATTTAATATAACCACAGAAATGGCATTATATATAGTATGACATTCACATTCAGTCAAAATTACAGTTATAATAGTAATTCACGTTTCATAATCATATGTTTATCTTTTTATATTTAGGGTATTTGGTTGTATTGTCTGTCGTCAAGTCCTTCTGTAATAAAATTATACATGATAGTTGTTGCTAATTAGACAAAAACTTCTCACCCTTCCGGAACACCTGACCCTGGTGGTAATTCAAGAAGTGTTTACTTCTCCAGTTTTCAACGTTTTACCCCGAAAAAAGGACTTGATAATGATTTCGTGGCATTCAGTATGATTTCGCTAAGATACGTCTGGTAACGTGTTTGGTATTATATATTTTATGTCACGACTGACTTGACTTACATTTTGAATCCAACAGCAAATGATTTAGTTTTAAGATTTTGTTGAATGTTTTTTCTAACCTAAATTCCAGTGCCTTTACATTGATATATTCATATATTTCAGTTTTATGTTAAAGCAGTTTCATGTAGTTTAAATTATAGTTATGGGTTTCTGGTAGTTATTAGTTTCTTGTATTTTAATTATATTGTATTATATTTCAGACAATGCATCTGCAGTGTATGTCAAGTAAGTATATATCTTGACTAATAACATAAACACTCGTGATCACCTTCATATTTATTGACATTCATTAACTGACTAAGAGTGGAAGATGATATTCACGCTGGTTGACTGAATAATATAGTGTAGTAAGATAGGATTCTGAACACTTAGAATAAAATATGAAAATCATTTTGTTAATGAACTCAATTATTTAAATTAAAATGTTAAATTTGATTGATAAATAAAGATAACTAGAGATTGTAACTGGGATACCAGTTACGTATGATTCCCCACCATCCATCAATAATTTATGGCATATATCTGGTGAAAAGACCCTAGCAGGGTTAGCGCTGGGTTGTAAAAGTCTGTCGTCAAGGAAATCGCCAGTTGTAAAATTTTGTTGCCAATTTCATTACTGTGTCGCCAAAAAGGGTAAATCTTGTGATTTTCACGTCGCATGCGTTTTTAATGTTGTGTATATATTGCCTTGATGAACAATTACATTTTAAAGGCAGTTGTGTATAAAGTACATTTGTACCGCGCCGACCTGGTAAACTAAAAAAATCATACCTTGATTGCTTTTTAAAATTTCTTTGAAAGTTAAAGTAGATTTGAATTAAAGTTTTCGGTTGAGAAAAATCGTACATTGGAAGGCCTTCTCGGCATAGGAAGTGACGTTTTCAATGAATTTTATTGAATAAGAAAACTCGTAGAACCCCTCTCAGGCCTCTGATTTGGCGTCGCCGCGTGTTACAATGAATGAACACGTATGGGAGGGTTTGCGCTGGGCATCGCTAACTGCGATTGTTTTCTTTAACTTGCGACAAAACACGGCGCTTTGCGATTTTTCTGACCACAAGTTTTCAAAGTTCACCGGTATCTTGGTCACCAGTAATTAACAGGTGATAACACATTGAAGCCAGTGACGGATTGGCGAGTGTCACAGAATAAACACAGTAATTAACGACTGAGTTGATTAAGATCGTTGTCTTAGGTGCGAATGTAAGACCTTCTAATTATGGGCAGGTAGATCCAGGTAATATTGTAGCGTGTCGACATTGCCGGAGGATATACCCAGGTGCCCTCCCGATGTCGTCAGACAGTATAAACACCGATGGATTCGGTATTATTGTAAAATCCAAAATAAAATATAATAAAAGTTACCCTTTGTGATGTTTATTTAATATTTTTTCTAAAAAGTTTATTGATTAATAATTGTGATTCAATGCGCAATACACATCATAGGAGGCCATCTGTTTGTATTTTAATTACGCGACTTATATCGGTTATTCCTATATGATCTACTCATTCAAAATTGTAAAAGACGGGACATTTTTATATGAAGCATGTATGTTAACTCTGTGTATAGTGTGTTGAAATAGATCGACGCTGTATATATAGTCCGATTTAAAAGACCCCCCTCTATTGAAAAAAACGTACTTTTCAACACGTTGAGGTACATATTAGTTTAGGTGTATTATACGGAATAAATCTCATATTGTTATTTCCAGCATCTAAAAGACTCAGATCTTCATTGCTCTATAGATTATTTAGATGTTTTTTATGCAAACGAAATAAAGTCGACTCTTGTTCAGTTGTTAATTTGAAATCGGTTGAATCACAATTTCGCTTAAATCGAAATGATACAAATGGTCCCGTCAGATCGCTATGTATTTCTATGTAAATTTGTTAGTTAATTCGATATGCCCAATTTGAAGCGAATATTCAGTTCAAATTACGAAATATTACGAAAATTCCCATGTTTAAATCGAAGTGAACTTTCAGTCCAAATTACGAAAATTCCAATGTTTAAATCGAATAAAAAAGACACAAAAATATTTTATCTTAAACTTGAACAATACCTGAAATAATTGTCCATCTCTTATTTGAAAAGTGTTAATAGTAACAGAGTGGCGGCTTACTCGGAAGATTCATTTCCGACTAAAACTACAAATTTTGAACTCGACATACCGGTCATTAGGAAAGTGTCAGTCAGTAAAAGGAGACATTTCATTGGTGTAAACTTAAAAAAGTGGGCAGTCTTCTACTTCCACAGTCAGTGATTAACAGAAAACCCCGAAGCCATTTGATCTATCAAGGCAAATTGTAAACACCATTCATCTCATTGTGTAAGGTTTTAAGTACAGGCGTGTGACGTGACAAGCTGTGGTTTTAAAAATCGACAAGTTTTTAACGGTCACTAATCGGATTAACTCATAGGTGAAAGCATTGGCTTAGTATAACTAAGTTGTCGTAACCAGCTTATGTCCATTCAGAATTGGTTTCCCGGGGTATTTAACTACGTATTTATTTACACCCATCCACCACCTTCAAGATAACGAAAATGAACGCGTCTTGATTATCTACACAGACAACAGATTATTGGTAGCAAATTTCATCTAAATCCATCAAGCCGTTCCCGAGATGTGCGCCAGCATATGGTCTTGAGAGAAGAAGAATAATAAGAATAAGAATAATAAAAATAATAATAAGAAGAAAAAACAGAACGAAAACAATATGATTCCCCACCTTCGGTGGTGGGGAATCATAATTAGAAAAATATCTTCATTGACATTCTTTAAAGAATAAATAGAAAAAAAACAGTAAAATCTCGATTAATCACCAATATTTGTTCTGTCAAATTTTGGCATTATCAAAGGGCTATGTATAGAAAGATAGCTTCAAATTATAAAAACAGCATAGAAGAAACAGAATGTGTGAAGTAACAATAATGACTAAATTATACTTATTATCTAGATATTAACCGGGGCCTCGCTTTCTAATTAATACGTAGTCCGTGCTTCAATGAGCTTGATTCTTTAACACACTACAGAGAAATTACTCCAATGCTCGTCTGAAAAAATAAAAAATAAAATTTGCGATTGGAGCTCAAACAATGTAATTGTCTTTTCTCGGTTCCCGTGATATTCTAGCATAGATTTCTATTGTATTCTGATATAATCTGTTATTTTATCCAGCATTTTATAGTAAATAGTTTGTTAGTAGTAAAAAGGGAATAACTTGTGTGTGTAATTTTCGAATCTGCGTGTGATGGATCAATTGAGATGGGAAAGTAGTAACTCAACAAGGCCCCTGTGACCCTTTAAATCCTGAACTTTTATAATCAGTGGTCGCAGTGCGTGTTATTTCTTGTTGTGTCTGTTTATCTGTTTCTGTCGCTGTCTTCAATGTTTGCTCTGGTTGTTTCCAAACTCATAATATCAGTTACTTATTTATTATTATTGTAATTTACTTTATTGTAGTGACATCAATACATACGAGAGTCTTGATAAAACTAAACAACAATTAGAAGCAAGTACATATGAAACATTAAAAGATAAACGTAAGTATACTTTAAATTTGAGTCTATTAAACTTCCGTAGCACCCGGCCTCACTTCCTTGGTGGCAAGCAGTTCACGTGTTTATCTAGCTTAAAAGTTTTTATTTGGCTATGGAAACACTTAACACTAAGCATGAACACCGTTCATGTATGAACTGTGAATCCCTACACTACGTGGCTGGGTTCCTTTTTATATGAACTGTGAATCCCTACACTACGTGGCTGGGTTCCCTTTTATATGAACTGTGAATCCCTACACTACGTGGCTGGGTTCCTTTTTATATGAACTGTGAATCCCTACACTACGTGGCTGGGTTCCTTTTTATATGAACTGTGAATCCCTACACTACGTGGCTGGGTTCCCTTTTATATGAACTGTGAATCCCTACACTACGTGGTTGGGTTCCCTTTTATATGAACTGTGAATCCCTACACTACGTGGTTGGGTTCTCTTTTATATGAACTGTGAATCCCTACACTACGTGGTTGGGTTCTCTTTTATATGAACTGCGAATCCCTACACTACATGGCTGGGTTCCCTTTTATATGAACTGTGAATCCCTACACTACGTGGCTGGGTTCCCTTTTATATGAACTGCGAATCCCTACACTACGTGGCTGGGTTCCCTTTTATATGAACTGTGAATCCCTACACTACGTGGCTGGGTTCCCTTTTATATGAACTGTGAATCCCTACACTACGTGGCTGGGTTCCCTTTTATATGAACTGTGAATCCCTACACTACGTGGTTGGGTTCTCTTTTAT
The DNA here is from genome assembly GCA_021292105.1 of Anadara kagoshimensis. Classification (NCBI taxonomy): domain Eukaryota; kingdom Metazoa; phylum Mollusca; class Bivalvia; order Arcoida; family Arcidae; genus Anadara; species Anadara kagoshimensis. The sequence continues at coordinate 36,717,842 of CM037866.1, forward strand.
ATGAACTGCGAATCCCTACACTACATGGCTGGGTTTCCTTTTATGATTATTTCTAATGAAAGATCAAACTTGTTTGCCTTTACACGAGTAAAGTTTCTTGTTTACGAACACGGCATACATATAGAAAATATCTTCATTACGTATATATTCCACCAGACAATGAACTTACAACTAAAATCCATGAATTGTGTCAATACTAAATACCGTGTACTTTGGAAAAATATATTTTGGGTTTCTTTTCAACATCTTGTAAAAAAAGGTTTGGTTTCAAAATTTTGTTATAGCACTACTGATGAAGATTCTGAAACGGCCGTCTAGCGCTGTAAACATTAAACTGGTATAATATATAATTCACTCAGCGCCTTCAGGAATTTGTTACCTTATACCCCGTGAAAACGAAGTTTAGGGGGTGTATAGGAATCACCCTGTCTGTTCATCTGTCTGTCTGTCCGTGTGGTTGTCGGTCCCAATAACGTTTCCGCTTCATATCTTTCATGCCTTTGGATGGATTTTGATCAAACTTGGTACAAATGTAAAGTAGCATGACTCTATGTGTTGCATACTAAATTTATGTACATAAGTCGAAGATCAAGGTCAGGAGGTCAATGTATGGGGGCGGGGGGTATTTGGCTCAATGTATGGGGGTGGGCGATATTTGGCTCAATGTATGGGGGCGGGGGATATTTGGCTCAATGTATGGGGGCGGGGATATTTGGCTCAATGTATGGGGGCGGGGGATATTTGGCTCAATCTATGGGGCGGGGGATATTTGGCTCAATGTATGGGAGCGGGGGATATTTGGCTCAATGTATGGGGGTGGGGGATATTTGGCTCAATGTATGGGAGCGGGGGATATTTGGCTCAATGTATGGGGGTGGGGGATATTTGGCTCAATGTATGGGGGTGGGGAATATTTTGCTCAATGTATTGGGGTGGGGGATATTTGGCTCAATATACGAGGGCGGGTGATATTTGGCTCAATGTACAAGGGCGGGGGATATTTGGCTCAATGTATGGGGCGGTGGATATTTGGCTCAATGTATAAGGGCGGGGGATATTTGGCTCAATTTATGGGAGCGGGGGATATTTGGCTCAATGTATGGGAGCAGGCGGCGGGGGATATTTGGCTCAATATTTGGGGCGGGGGTTATTTGGCTCAATGTATGGGGCGGGGGATATTTGGCTCAATGTATGGGGGCGGGGGATATTTTGCTCAATGTATGGAAGCGGGGAATGTTTGGCTCAATGTATGGGGCGGGGGATATTTGGCTAAATGTATAGGAGCGGGGGATATTTGGCTCAATGTATGGGGGTGGGGGATATTTGGCTCAATGTATGGGGGCGGGGGATATTAGGCTCAATGTGTGGCTCAATGTATGGGGGGTGGAAATATTTGGCTCAATGTATGGGGGTGGGGGATATTTGGCTCAATGTATGGGGGTGGCGGATATTTGGCTCAATGTACAAGGGCGGGGATATTTGGCTCAATGTATTGGGGTGGGGAATATTTGGCTCAATGTATGGTGGCGGGGGTTATTTGGCTCAATATATGGGGGTGGGGGATATTTGGACCAATGTACAAGGGCGAGGGATATTTGGCTTAATGTATGGGGTGGGGGATATTTGGCTCAACGTATAAGGGCGGGTGATATTTCGCTCAATGTATGGGAGCGGGGGATATTTGGCTCAATGTATGAGGACGGGGGATATTTGGCTCAATGTATGGGGGTGGGGGATATTTGGCTCAATGTATGGGGGGCGGGTGATATTTGGCTCAATGTATGGGGGTGGGGAATATTTGGCTCAATGTATGGGGCGGGGATATTTGGCTCAATGTATGGGGGTTGGGGATATTTGGCTCAATGTATAGGGGTGGCGGATATTTAGCTCAATGTATTGGGGCGGGGGATATTTGGCTCAATGTATGGTGGCGGGGGATATTTGGCTCAATATAGGGGGTGGGGGATATTTGGGTCAATGTACAAGGGCGGTGATATTTGGCTTAATGTATGGGGCGGGGGATATTTGGCTCAATGTATGAGGGCGGGTGATATTTGGCTCAATGTATGGGAGCGGGGGATATTTGGCTCAATGTATGAGCGCGGGGATATTTGGCTCAATGTATGGGGGCGGGGGATATTTGGCTCAATGTATGGGGGTGGGAGCAGGGGAGATTCGGCCCAATGTATGAGGGCGGGGGATATTTGGCTCAATGTATGTAGTAGGGGGATATTTGGCTCAATGTACAAGGTCGGGGGATATTTGGCTCAATGTATGGGGGTGGGGAATATTTGGCTCAATGTATGGTAGCGGAGGATATTTGGCTCAATGTATGGGGCGGGGGGGGGATATTTGGCTCAATGTTTGAAAGCGGAGGATATTTGGCTCAATGTATGGGGGCGGGGGGATATTTGGCTCAATGTATGGGAGCGGGGGATATTTGGTTCAATGTATGGGGGCGGGGGGATATTTGGCTCAATGTATGGGAGCAGGGGATATTTGGTTCAATGTATGGGGCGGGGATATTTGGCTCAATGTATGGGGGCGGGGGATATTTGGCTCAATGTTTGGGAGCGGAGGATATTTGGCTCAATGTATGGGGGCGGGGGATATTTGGCTCAATGTATTGGAGCGGGGGATATTTGGTTCAATGTATGGGGGCGGGGGATATTTGGCTCAATGTATGGGGGCGGGGGATATTTGGCTCTCAAAAGACAGTTTTGATTTTGTATTTTTATATCAATTTACAGAACTGAATGAAGATCAAATGGAGAAGGTATATGTTAACACGACTATAGGATTAGGAGATGGAAGAAAACAATAAAAGAAATATGTTGGGAGCACATTGTCATTGTTTATGTACAACGGTCTCATTCTGATTCAAAAAAATTCCCAATGATGTTATGGCATATAAAGGCGATACTCAGGAAGACACTTTTTTATAATGATTTTATATAAATTTCCTCTTGTAATCTAGTATATTTATGCATGCTTTAATTTCATGAATCAATTATAAAACCTGATTTTTAATATTGTACAAATAAAACAATTTTGTATCCATGTGGTCAATTTTATTACATTTTTTAAAAAACCTAATGATTTTTGTCTGCGATAAAATGAAACTTTTTTCGACACAATGGTTTTGAATTACATATTGAAACTCCATTAATTAATTAAGTAATTAAATAATTCAACTTAAAAGGTAATTTTATGCAAATTAATTGACATGTTAGCCTTATAAGATTTATAATGTATAATTTAACTGACAAGGTTTCCTACAATTGGGGTAAAACAACCTGAGATTATACATGTGCATGTTTGCCTTCGAACGTATCTTAACCCTCCAATAGAATATACTATTCAAGTGAAAACTGATGTTTATAGCTGAATACATATATATAAATACCATTCAATGTGTACACGACAACATTTGCTAGGAGAAAATTTACAGTCTGCACGACAACAATATACTAGAAATGCTAAAATAGCTGTTATTTCACCCCCTTTTTTGACTATTATCTTGAATACATAATATTCATAGTTTATTTCAATCATATTTATATCATAATAGTAAGTAGGGTGGGTTTAAAAATACGGCTTTTTCCTTTAAAATCATGAAAAGTGTGTACAACAGCGTGGTACCAGAATTGACTTTGACGCGAATGTTTGAAAAAAACTAGCAGCTCTAAGAATGTATATGCATCAGCCGATCATTCATGAAGTTACCCTGCCTTCTTTAGGCACATTTAGATAGCTATTACATGATAGGAAGTATGGAAATTCAATCAAAACTCATCTCGAATTGTCGGTGTTGGCCGCCATTGTCGTGGTAACGAAGTAGGATTTGTGACGTGATTTCGCCACCCTGGTTAAAGGGAAGCCTTTTTATACACGGTCTGGGGTTCCATATAGAAACTCTAGGGTGTAAAAAACAAACATACAAGTCCATATCCAAATCACAATCCTTATGCAAGGTAAAAATATTGAATCTGGGAAATTATATTAAACACGTGAACTTCTACCAGGGAATTATGACTGGGTGCTTCGGAAGGATAAGCGCCTCCTGTTTAGCTAGCTACACACCCGCCATGTGTGAAATGAAAATTGTATACATATTTTGAAAAAACATTTCTGTTGGAATGTTTTGAAAATGTTGGAAAAGTATATAAAAGTTATTAGCTTCACAATTAGGAGTTTCAATAACCTATCTGTCATATTATAACCTATCTGTCATATAATAATATATCTGTCATATTATAACCTATCTGTCGTATTACGTTATAATCTATGCAAGAGAAATATATACAAAGAGAACAACCATTAAAACATTCTACATGTATGAGAGATGACAAATACGGTATTCAGACAAATTTAAAATAATTTTCATTTAATCAAAATAAAAAACATTACACAGTCCATTCTGTTAATACCGGCCTAACAAGGGAACCTGTCAAAGTTGCCTTTGTAGACAGGTGGTCCTTGTATACAGGTTCAAAATTGCCCTTGATATATTCGACGTCACTTAGTTCCATGTCCCTTTCATTTTCCATTTTGGTTGCACAGCTGGAGGGTGTAGTTAACGTGACAGGAGGTACTTACCCTTCTGAAGCACCCGATCTCACTTCCTTGGTTGCACAGCTGGAGGGTGTAGTTAACGTGACAGGAGGTACTTACCCTTCTGGAGCACCCGATCTCACTTCTTTGGGTTTAATTTAGTTGGCCAGTTCAAACTTTTTAACTCTGCTTTTGGATATGGACATGGATTGGTACCTTTTTTATTTATTAAACTACCTAAGATGCTATTAGGATGCATTTCAAACGTAACTTCGGATTATTGGAGTAATTTCTAATATATTATTGTGCGTCTTTTATACTTAGAGACAGACCTTAACTGAAATTGCTGTATTATCATTTGGTGTCTCATAAAATAACCACAATATATGTGTTTAAAAACATAAATACTAACAAGGAAAAATACACGAAAAATTGAAATCATTACATTTATTTCTGTATATAGAGAAAAAAATCAGCAAATTTACAAATATCGCGATTAGACTAAGAACTAAAACACCCGTTTTAGACCCCATGTTCTAAAACATTGATAATCACGCCTGAATCACGCCTGTGTCATAAACTTAATCAATTTGTCCACTTTCAAATAATGTGATTCTAATGATTTTTACAAATAAACAAGAGGCCCATGGGCCTGATACGCTCACCTGATAACTAATGGCTAGCTGATAGATTTAAAGAAAACATAAATACTAAACCCCAATGACTTTTTTCTTTACATCATGATAACCGTTGTATCAATACCTACAACATTCTAGTATACACGCCTATACAAAAAGTTAATAGTTTTCAAGATAATTAACCATTTCAGTATTGTTTCACATCTGTGACCTTGACCTATGAACCATGACCTTTTTCTATACATCAAAATGATCGTTGTATCGATACCTACAACATTCTAATATACATGCCTATACAAAAAGTTTATAGTTTTCGAGATAATTAAACATTTCGGTATTGTTTCGCATATGTGACCTTGACCTTTAAACCCATAACCTTTTTCTATACATCAAAATGATTGTTGTATCAATATCTACAACATTCTAATATACATGCCTATACAAAAAGTTTATAGTTTTCGAGATAATTAACCATTTCGGTATTATTTTGCATCTGTGACCTTGACCTTTGAACCCATGACCTTTTTCTATACATAAGAATGATCGTTGTATCAATACCTACAACATTCTAATATACAAGCCTATACAAAAAGTTTATAGTTTTTGAGATAATTAACCATTTCGGTATTGTTTCACATCTGTGACCTTGACCTTTGAACCCATGACCTTTTTCTATACATCAAAATGATCGTTGTATCAATACCTACAACATTCTAATATACATGCCTATACAAAAAGTTTATAGTTTTCGAGATAATTAACCATTTCAGCATTGTTTTGCATCTGTGACCTTGACCTTTGAACCCATGACCTTTTTCTATACATCAAAATGATCGTTGTATCAATACTTACAACATTCTTATATACATGCCTATACAAAAAGTTTATAGTTTTCGAGATAATTAACCATTTCGGTATTGTTTCACATCTGTGACCTTGACCATTGAACCCATGACCTTTTTCTATACATCAAAATGATCGTTGTATCAATACCTACAACATTCTAATATACATGCCTATACAAAAATTTTATAGTTTTCGAGATAATTAACCATTTCGGCATTGTTTCGCATCTGTGACCTTGACCTTTAAACCCATAACCTTTTTCTATACATCAAAATGATTGTTGTATCAATATCTACAACATTCTAATATACATGCCTATACAAAAAGTTTATAGTTTTCGAGATAATTAACCATTTCGGTATTGTTTCACATCTGTGACCTTGACCATTGAACCCATGACCTTTTTCTATACATCAAAATGATCGTTGTATCAATACCTACAACATTCTCATATACATGCCTATACAAAATGTTTATAGTTTTCGAGATAATTAACCATTTCGGTATTGTTTCGCATCCGTGACCTTGACCTTTGAACCCATGACCTTTTTCTATACATAAGAATGATTGTTGTATCAATACCTACAACATTCTAATATACAAGCCTATACAAAAAGTTTATAGTTTTTGAGATAATTAACCATTTCAGTATTGTTTCACATCTGTGACCTTGACCTATGAACCATGACCTTTTTCTATACATCAAAATGATCGTTGTATCGATACCTACAACATTCTAATATACATGCCTATACAAAAAGTTTATAGTTTTCGAGATAATTAAACATTTCGGTATTGTTTCGCATATGTGACCTTGACCTTTAAACCCATAACCTTTTTCTATACATCAAAATGATTGTTGTATCAATATCTACAACATTCTAATATACATGCCTATACAAAAAGTTTATAGTTTTCGAGATAATTAACCATTTCGGTATTGTTTCACATCTGTGACCTTGACCATTGAACCCATGACCTTTTTCTATACATCAAAATGATCGTTGTATCAATACCTACAACATCCAATACATGCCTATACAAAATGTTTATAGTTTTCGAGATAATTAACCATTTCGGTATTGTTTCGCATCTGTGACCTTGACCTTTGAACCCATGACCTTTTTCTATACATCAAAATGATCGTTGTATCAATACCTACAGCATTCTAATATACATGCCTATACAAAAAGTTTATAGTTTTCGAGATAATTAACCATTTCGGTATTGTTTCACATCTGTGACCTTGACCTTTGAACCCATGACCTTTTTCTATACATCAAAATGATCGTTGTATCAATACCTACAACATTCTAATATACATGCCTATACAAAAAGTTTATAGTTTTCGAGATAATAATTATAATCAGAGGTAAAAAAAAATTAGGTCACGACCTTCACAATTGACCTTGACCTCATTTTGAAGATACTAACAAGAAGATGTCAAAACTGAAAACCCCATGTCATTATCTGGTCAAATAGTCAAGTTATAACAATTTGAAGCTATTTTACGATTTTTTCAAAATTAAACGCAAAAACGCGTAACCTATTTTTTATCCGATTTTTACAAAATGAAAAACTATAGGCTTAAGACCTAGAGAAGCCAAATATCACATCAGATTTTTTCTCCAATCAGTACTTTCGGAGAAGAAGATTTTTTAAGATTTTTGCACCCTAGGTCACCTTGACCTAGTTATGGTAGCCATGGCAACGCCACGAACAAATCTGAATTGCACCGGCCCATATATACTTCTGACAAAGTTTCATTAAAAACTGTCCAGTAGTTTCAGAGGAGAAGTCGAAAATAGGTGTTAACGACGCACACACGCACACACGCACACACGCACACACGCACATACACACGCTGCGCTATGCCATAAGCTCACATGACCTTCGGTCAGGTGAGCTAAAAACACTTTAAAACTACATAATTCACTCATTTGAAATATTTCTTCTCCATGATTTTGTCAAAACTGATGCCAATAATAATTGTGATATATAAGTGATTTACATTGTAATTGTTGACCTTAGTTGAACCTTTTAATATATGCATATAGGGTAACTTAAGGAGCATACTACAGCTTAATTTTAGTGAAAAATGTAAAAATTTCTCTATGTAGAAGAATAACGGAAAAAGTAAAGATAAAACTAAAAATATTTCTAGATGCGCTTTTTGTTTCCAAACAGAATATGATTGTTAGGTTTCGAAAATTTAAAAGGTATAAAAATTATTTATGAAAACAACTGTCTCTAAACATTAAAGATGAACAATAGTATTTAAAATCAACGACCCTAAGGCAAAAAGGGAATAAATTCCCAAGAATGTTTGTATCTAACTGGGTGACCAAAGTGACTCAAAATCACCATTTCGGTCCAAACCACAAACCCCTTAAGGGTCATTTAAGTAGGAAAATTCAAGTGAAAACCATTTGGTTGAAAAGCGTGAAAGAGGGTTATAATTATGAAATTACCTACAAAAGTGTAAAGATTTATAATAAAAATAAAGTAGAAATTGATAATTTAAGAAATTTTAAAATATTTGTTGCATTTTTTAAAGAAAATTGTGCAAAAATACACGTGTTGGGGAAAATAGCTTACACCTTGTATAACGAATTGATTTTAAAAAATGAAAAAATATAAAGATAGTCAACGTCATAGAGCAGTGCAAAGGGGATAGAGTTTGTTAAAGAAATACGAAGTTTTTGAAAACTCGACAATTTACGGTTGAGGTTTTTTATGTTTTGTTTTCCTTTTAAAAATGCGTGTACCAGGCGTGATAGTTCATATTCTAAGGCTACCAACGATCCAAGGGAAGATTATAAAAGCTAAGTTTGTATATTACTTGATTATTGTTGAGGCATATTCGGCTTTATATAGTTCAACATTGTTAAAACCAAACAATATTTACCTCGATTTAAATAGAACAGTATTGTGTGACCGTGCACTTTTAGTGACTTGTTGTATTTTGGATTAGTAGTGGCCTTAGAATATTAATATCACGCCTGGTACACGCATTTTTAAAAGGAAAATAAATCGTAGATAACCTCAACCGTAAATTGTCGAGTTTTTAATAACCTCGTATTTCTTTAACAAACTCTGGCCCCTTTGCACTGCTCTATGACGTTGACTATCTTAATATCTTTTCATTTTTTAAAATCAATTCGTTATACAAGGTGTAATCTATTTTTCCCAACACATGCATTTTTGTACAATTTTTATAAAAACATGCAACACATATTTTAAAATTTCTTAAATTATCAATTCCTTCTGTATTTTTATTTAAAAATCTCCACACTTGTGTAGGTAATTTCATAATTATACCCCTATTTCACGCTTTTCAACGAAATGGTTTTCACTTGAATTTTCCTACTTATATGACCCTTAACTTCAGGTACGGGCCGTGGAATATCACCTTCCAAAATACTTGAAGCGGAGAAATCTCGGTCGGACACTGACCTTAAATATCCTATTGTGTTATACATGGTGACATATGGTGCGGAAACGAACGCTTTAAAGAAACTACAAGTACTTCAACACCAGATCGGCTGTTATTCTATATCCTATATATATAGTCAGCTGACAAGGCAGTCAGACAGGATTATATATTATATATACACACAGTGTAAAGAAAACAACATGGCGCATTGAGGATTTTAACAATAGCTTATTGTAAGTGTCGACAACTACTGTGTGTGTGTGTGTGTGTGTGTGTGTGTGTGTGTGTGTGTGTGTGTGTGTGTACACGTGTGTGTGTTGTGTGTGTGTGTGTGTGTGCAGTGTATATTGCGGTGCAAGCAGTTCGTTATCGTGTGTCTGTTGTACGTTACTTAAAACATTTAATGATACTCTTACTACGCTTTGAGGGAGGGGGTTATTCAAACTTATAGCAGCATCTCTCTCTCTGAAAAAGTGCTGATACTGCAATTCATATAAGTGGTTAGTCTAATACTTGCAAGACTTGGTGTGTTGAAAGTAATAAATGCAATACTACTACTCACACACACACACACGATACACACACACACACAGAGAGAGAGAGAGAGAGAGAGAGATGGGGGGAGTATTGCATCCTACACCGTGATGACGGTGTATAATTAAGGGAAGTTACAGGAAACGCGATAAGCCCCGCCTCGAGTGATGTTACTCACATTTAACCGCATTTGGGTTTGATTGAATGCGGTCTAGAATATTTACTTACATCGAGACGTCATCAGCTAGGTAAAGTGACAGAACTTTTTACCTCTACAGTGCGTTTAGGATTACGTACATTGAGGGTTCTTTTACGTGTTATCCCTGTCGTGAAACGGGTCGTCGGTTTTTAAGGTGCCCGTCCAGAGTCGGGGGTATAAATCGACAGTATCCATACAGCTCCACATGTTGTCCGTACCACCTATGTAAGTGGTCACCTGTTTGTAAAGGGATCGAATTTGTTTGGCCCAATAGCTGGCTAGTGTAATCGGTTTTGATTGCATAGTGAAAAATACTCACAGCTGAAAACTGTAACTTGGCAATACCCAAGACAGACCTAAACTTCATAACTACAAACGGCTTTTTATGTTACAATTTTATCATAAAATTCAGGGCTGAGTAACTGGAAGCTCTCTTAGTAGTTACGAACACTTAGCTCCGTTGTGTTATATAGGCACTGCTAAGAGAGCTTCGAGTTACCCAGTATATAATAGACTTCACAGTAAAACGGACACGTAGGGTCTACTTTAAACATTATAACATAAGTCTATATATATAATAGACTTCACAGTAAAACGGACACGTAGGGACTACTTTAAACATTATAACATAAGTCTATATATATAATAGACTTCACAGTAAAACGGACACGTAGGGTCTACTTTAAACATTATAACATAAGTCTATATATATAATAGACTTCACAGTAAAACGGACACGTAGGGTCTACTTTAAACATTATAACATAAGTCTATATATATAATAGACTTCACAGTAAAACGGACACGTAGGGTCTACTTTAAACATTATAACATAAGTCTATATATATAATAGACTTCACAGTAAAACGGACACGTAGGGGCTACTTTAAACATTATAACATAAGTATATAATATATATATATGTATAAGCTCGATGTCATTATTTATTTAAAAACAGTTGTTAATACATGCACATACATATGTGCAGTAAGCTATGTCATCTTAGTATCGTCTGGTTACCTAACGTTCTAGTTTTTAACCTCAAATAAATTAGAATATCTCTGACCGACTTTATCGTAAAGATGTGATTTATGATCGTCCTGTTCTAACGCACACTCCGAGGCAACTTTAAGGCGCTTGATCACCTAGCTAGTGAGAATACCGGAGACAATCATACTACCACCCCACCCCACCCCTCTCACGCACACACACACACACCTGGTGACCTAGTTGGTACCCTGAGCTCTTAATACCGAGCGTCAGACGAGGAGACAGTATCTAAATTTGAAGCCATTTTTATGCCTGTCATTGCAGTAATGTCGATAAGTCTCTATATCCTGGATATATTTGACGTCCTATAAAATCTCTTGATGTGTAGCTAGCTAAACATGAAGTACTTACTCTTCCGGGGTACTTGACCTCACTTTCCTGGTGAAGGTTCACGTGTTTCACCAGTTTTCAGAATTTTTATTTTGGAATTATGAATATCGAGTGACATAACAACTTAAAACACCTTTGTCACGATTCTTTCGGATGGAAACCTAAAATAAGCCAGGTTCTGTATCACGCACGGTAGGCTTGGTACGATAAAGAACTCAGCTGTATAATGACATCAGAGCAACGCACAGGCAAAATTTCTGAACCTTCGCCTATAGCTGGTGACGTCTCGATTGAAATGTAATATTCTTGACTGGGACGTTAAACACCATTATTCAACAGTTCTCTAGATGCTAGTACATTGATCTACCATGTCGCAGAAACCATTTCATTCACATTACATGATAGAAAAAAAACCCATTTATTTAATGTCGGTAAACTGAGTCTTAGAAACAAAGAGATGACATTCGTCTGTTTATCAACTTAAAAATGGTAGTAAATGTGTTACATTTTACCATCACCACACCCCCCCCCTCTGTGTAAGACTATCGACTGAACTTCATTTAAACAATTTTCTTTAACTGACGTATTACATCTGTTGCATATCATTAAATTGATCTTTTAACAACCCCTCTCTTAAAAGACTATATAGTAGGTAGAACTTCATTTAAACATTGTTGTTTAACTAGCGTATCACATCTGTGACATATTTTTTCTTGCTTATATTCTTCCGATAAAAATAAATGTTTATTTTTTATAGATTACCTATATAGGTTGTCCACGATCTGATGGTAAAGTATACAGCGAGCCTATTTTAATTTCAGGGTAATTGTAACAAATAAAGCGTAAGCCGGCGTGATTATATACATATCGCGATACCCTATAAGCCGGCGTGATTATATACATATCGCGATACGCTATAAGCCGGCGTGATTATATACATATCGCGATACGCTATAAGCCGGCGTGATTATATACATATCGCGATACGCTATAAGCCGGCGTGATTATATACATATCGCGATACCCTATAAGCCGGCGTGATTATATACATATCGCGATACGCTATAAGCCGGCGTGATTATATACATATCGCGATACGCTATGAGCCGGCGTGATTATATACATATCGCGATACGCTATAAGCCGGCGTGATTATATACATATCGCGATACCCCATAAGCCGGCGTGATTATATACATATCGCGATACCCTATATCCATAAATTTAGTGCACATGGAAAATGCAAGAATAAAGTCGTATTTTGCAACAAACTCACAAAAAATTGTCAAAACTTAATACAAAATATACTGACCTAATAGGAAAAATATTGTCAAAACTTAATACAAAATATACTGACCTAATAGGAAAAATATTGTCAAAACTTAATACAAAATATACTGACCTAATAGGAAAAATATTGTCAAAACTTAATACAAAATATACTGACCTAATAGGAAAAATATTGTCAAAACTTAATACAAAATATACTGACCTAATAGGAAAAATATTGTCAAAACTTAATACAAAATATACTGACCTAATAGGGAAAAATATTGTCAAAACTTAATACAAAATATACTGACCTAATAGGAAAAATATTGTCAAAACTTAATACAAAATATACTGACCTAATAGGAAAAATATTGTCAAAACTTAATACAAAATATACTGACCTAATAGGAAAAATATTGTCAAAACTTAATACAAAATATACTGACCTAATAGGAAAAATATTGTCAAAACTTAATACAAAATATACTGACCTAATAGGGAAAAATATTGTCAAAACTTAATACAAAATATACTGACCTAATAGGGAAAAATATTGTCAAAACTTAATACAAAATATACTGACCTAATAGGAAAAATATTGTCAAAACTTAATACAAAATATACTGACCTAATAGGGAAAAATATTGTCAAAACTTAATACAAAATATACTGACCTAATAGGGAAAAATATTGTCAAAACTTAATACAAAATATACTGACCTAATAGGAAAAATATTGTCAAAACTTAATACAAAATATACTGACCTAATAGGGAAAAATATTGTCAAAACTTAATACAAAATATACTGACCTAATAGGAAAAATATTGTCAAAACTTAATACAAAGTATACTGACCTAATAGGAAAAATATTGTCAAAACTTAATACAAAATATACTGACCTAATAGGAAAAATATTGTCAAAACTTAATACAAAATATACTGATCTAATAGGGAAAAATATTGTCAAAACTTAATACAAAATATACTGACCTAATAGGAAAAATATTGTCAAAACTTAATACAAAATATACTGACCTAATAGGAAAAATATTGTCAAAACTTAATACAAAGTATACTGACCTAATAGGAAAAATATTGTCAAAACTTAATACAAAATATACTGACCTAATAGGGAAAAATATTGTCAAAACTTAATACAAAATATACTGACCTAATAGGAAAAATATTGTCAAAACTTAATACAAAATATACTGACCTAATAGGAAAAATATTGTCAAAACTTAATACAAAATATACTGACCTAATAGGAAAAATATTGTCAAAACTTAATACAAAGTATACTGACCTAATAGGAAAAATATTGTCAAAACTTAATACAAAATATACTGACCTAATAGGAAAAATATTGTCAAAACTTAATACAAAATATACTGACCTAATAGGGAAAAATATTGTCAAAACTTAATACAAAATATACTGACCTAATAGGAAAAATATTGTCAAAACTTAATACAAAATATACTGACCTAATAGGAAAAATATTGTCAAAACTTAATACAAAATATACTGACCTAATAGGGAAAAATATTGTCAAAACTTAATACAAAATATACTGACCTAATAGGAAAAATATTGTCAAAACTTAATACAAAATATACTGACCTAATAGGGAAAAATATTGTCAAAACTTAATACAAAATATACTGACCTAATAGGAAAAATATTGTCAAAACTTAATACAAAGTATACTGACCTAATAGGAAAAATATTGTCAAAACTTAATACAAAATATACTGACCTAATAGGAAAAATATTGTCAAAACTTAATACAAAATATACTGATCTAATAGGAAAAATATTGTCAAAACTTAATACAAAATATACTGACCTAATAGGAAAAATATTGTCAAAACTTAATACAAAATATACTGACCTAATAGGAAAAATATTGTCAAAACTTAATACAAAATATACTGACCTAATAGGGAAAAATATTGTCAAAACTTAATACAAAATATACTGACCTAATAGGAAAAATATTGTCAAAACTTAATACAAAATATACTGACCTAATAGGGAAAAATATTGTCAAAACTTAATACAAAGTATACTGACCTAATAGGAAAAATATTGTCAAAACTTAATACAAAATATACTGACCTAATAGGAAAAATATTGTCAAAACTTAATACAAAATATACTGATCTAATAGGGAAAAATATTGTCAAAACTTAATACAAAATATACTGACCTAATAGGAAAAATATTGTCAAAACTTAATACAAAATATACTGACCTAATAGGAAAAATATTGTCAAAACTTAATACAAAATATACTGACCTAATAGGAAAAATATTGTCAAAACTTAATACAAAATATACTGACCTAATAGGAAAAATATTGTCAAAACTTAATACAAAATATACTGACCTAATAGGGAAAAATATTGTCAAAACTTAATACAAAATATACTGACCTAATAGGGAAAAATATTGTCAAAACTTAATACAAAATATACTGACCTAATAGGGAAAAATATTGTCAAAACTTAATACAAAATATACTGACCTAATAGGAAAAATATTGTCAAAACTTAATACAAAATATACTGACCTAATAGGAAAAATATTGTCAAAACTTAATACAAAATATACTGACCTAATAGGGAAAAATATTGTCAAAACTTAATACAAAATATACTGACCTAATAGGAAAAATATTGTCAAAACTTAATACAAAATATACTGACCTAATAGGAAAAATATTGTCAAAACTTAATACAAAATATACTGACCTAATAGGAAAAATATTGTCAAAACTTAATACAAATATACTGACCTAATAGGAAAAATATTGTCAAAACTTAATACAAAATATACTGACCTAATAGGAAAAATATTGTCAAAACTTAATACAAAATATACTGATCTAATAGGGAAAAATATTGTCAAAACTTAATACAAAATATACTGATCTAATAGGAAAAATATTGTCAAAACTTAATACAAAATATACTGACCTAATAGGGAAAAATATTGTCAAAACTTAATACAAAATATACTGACCTAATAGGGAAAAATATTGTCAAAACTTAATACAAAATATACTGACCTAATAGGAAAAATATTGTCAAAACTTAATACAAAATATACTGACCTAATAGGAAAAATATTGTCAAAACTTAATACAAAATATACTGACCTAATAGGGAAAAATATTGTCAAAACTTAATACAAAATATACTGACCTAATAGGAAAAATATTGTCAAAACTTAATACAAAATATACTGACCTAATAGGGAAAATATTGTCAAAACTTAATACAAAATATACTGACCTAATAGGGAAAATATTGTCAAAACTTAATACAAAATATACTGACCTAATAGGAAAAAATATTGTCAAAACTTAATACAAAATATACTGATCTAATAGGGAAAAATATTGTCAAAACTTAATACAAAATATACTGATCTAATAGGGAAAAATATTGTCAAAACTTAATACAAAATATACTGACCTAATAGGAAAAATATTGTCAAAACTTAATACAAAATATACTGACCTAATAGGAAAAATATTGTCAAAACTTAATACAAAATATACTGACCTAATAGGGAAAAATATTGTCAAAACTTAATACAAAATATACTGACCTAATAGGAAAAATATTGTCAAAACTTAATACAAAATATACTGACCTAATAGGAAAAATATTGTCAAAACTTAATACAAAATATACTGACCTAATAGGAAAAATATTGTCAAAACTTAATACAAAATATACTGACCTAATAGGAAAAATATTGTCAAAACTTAATACAAAATATACTGACCTAATAGGAAAAATATTGTCAAAACTTAATATAAAATATACTGACCTAATAGGAAAAATATTGTCAAAACTTGATACAAAATATACTGACCTAATAGGAAAAATATTGTCAAAACTTAATACAAAATATACTGACCTAATAGGAAAAATATTGTCAAAACTTAATACAAAATATACTGACCTAATAGGGAAAAATATTGTCAAAACTTGATACAAAATATACTGACCTAATAGGAAAAATATTGTCAAAACTTAATACAAAATATACTGACCTAATAGGAAAAATATTGTCAAAACTTAATACAAAATATACTGACCTAATAGGGAAAAATATTGTCAAAACTTGATACAAAATATACTGACCTAATAGGGAAAAATATTGTCAAAACTTGATACAAAATATACTGACCTAATAGGAAAAATATTGTCAAAACTTAATACAAAATATACTGACCTAATAGGAAAAATATTGTCAAAACTTAATACAAAATATACTGACCTAATAGGGAAAAATATTGTCAAAACTTAATACAAAATATACTGACCTAATAGGGAAAAATATTGTCAAAACTTAATACAAAATATACTGACCTAATAGGAAAAATATTGTCAAAACTTAATACAAAATATACTGACCTAATAGGAAAAATATTGTCAAAACTTAATACAAAATATACTGACCTAATAGGAAAAATATTGTCAAAACTTAATACAAAATATACTGACCTAATAGGAAAAATATTGTCAAAACTTAATACAAAATATACTGACCTAATAGGAAAAATATTGTCAAAACTTAATACAAAATATACTGACCTAATAGGGAAAAATATTGTCAAAACTTGATACAAAATATACTGACCTAATAGGGAAAAATATTGTCAAAACTTGATACAAAATATACTGACCTAATAGGAAAAATATTGTCAAAACTTAATACAAAATATACTGACCTAATAGGAAAAATATTGTCAAAACTTAATACAAAATATACTGACCTAATAGGGAAAAATATTGTCAAAACTTAATACAAAATATACTGACCTAATAGGGAAAAATATTGTCAAAACTTAATACAAAATATACTGACCTAATAGGAAAAATATTGTCAAAACTTAATACAAAATATACTGACCTAATAGGGAAAAATATTGTCAAAACTTAATACAAAATATACTGACCTAATAGGAAAAATATTGTCAAAACTTAATACAAAATATACTGACCTAATAGGAAAAATATTGTCAAAACTTAATACAAAGTATACTGACCTAATAGGGAAAAATATTGTCAAAACTTAATACAAAGTATACTGACCTAATAGGAAAAATATTGTCAAAACTTAATACAAAATATACTGATCTAATAGGGAAAAATATTGTCAAAACTTAATACAAAATATACTGACCTAATAGGAAAAATATTGTCAAAACTTAATACAAAATATACTGACCTAATAGGAAAAATATTGTCAAAACTTAATACAAAATATACTTACCTAATAGAAAAAATATTGTCAAAACTTAATACAAAATATACTTACCTAATAGAAAAAATATTTATCTTTCATGAAAAAGCTTAATTCTATACATAGAGCAATTTTTAAAATTTTAATTTTAATTTTTAATTTTTTAAACAACAAATATTACAATGTCAAAATTATCCCTTCTGTACCTTCTTACTTGAAACAACTATAAATGTTATGTCATAATTGGAATATTCATGATGATCACACCTGGAAAAAAACCCGAACAACAATGACCTACCTGGCCCTAACTTTGAATGAGGCCCAATTGGTGTATAAACTTGATCAAATTTCCAAAATTTTCGCAAAATGTCCCTATGTAAAGGAGAACTGAACAATAATGTTTTAATTAAATATATAATTTGGTTAGGTCGGTGTATTTTAAATGCATTTTATTGGTAGTTTAATGGAAACATTTTTAATTAAAAGAAATAAAAAATAAAAACCATGTACAATCAATTTGTGGAAATACAGTATATATGCATTATTTAAACCCGTCGGTGTACTATCAGGTCATGGACAACCTACTTATACATCCACGAGTTGTTAGTTCACCGTTTGTTACACTAGGGTAGATAAGCGTAGTAATAAAATACATGGTGCAGTTGAAGGTCTGCTACGCCATGTTATGTAATAAATGGCAAGTAATGTAATATCAACCTTGTAGCGTAATGATTTCCTCCGTGTAATGTGATAACACTTGTTATGTGATAAAAACGACGTGTAACATAATTAAACAAGGTTATGTAATAAAAAATGACACGTAATAAAACAGCATTTTGCGTAATGTGATAAAATTTCCGTGTAATGTAAAAATGAAATTTGGCAAATTAATTATCACCGATATTGTTCTAACCACTGACCTTGACGTTGACCTTGGGCTGACTCTGGCAAGGCCAATGGATAAGTGTAGACTATTATTGACATCAGTTGATGGTCATTGTCACTTATATAATCTGTATTTTAATTACATGGTCTAAGAAGGTCCCAGGCTTAGTCCTATCGGTATATAGAAAAAGGTTATTTATTTACAAAGGGTCCTGGAAGTTAAGCCAAGGTAACGAATTAATAGCAATATTAACTCTTTGCTGGTGAATGATCCCTACCAGGTAAACATAACTTGAAACATAACTTGATTTCAGTTTTTGCACTTTATATAATTAGTGTATGTCAGAGTCGGGAGTTTTATAATCAGTGGTCATAATACTTGTTTACTAAACAACATCACGTGACAGTTAACCCAATGTCCGTCCAAAATCGTAGTTTTATTATAAGTAGTCATAATATATATATATACTCTTTATTGCATAAAACAGTACAGCTTATAGCACAACAACATAAGTACATATATTGATAGCGGCAGAATACTTACTTACTTATTGCCCGTGGCGCCTTTGGCGTATAGGGCAGTAACGAGGGCTCTCCATTCCTGTCTGTCACTGGCTAGCTTATGGAGAGTGCCCCAGCTTCTCTGCTGCTCTTTCATCTCTGCTTCCACTGTTCGCCGCCAGGTAACTTTTGGTCTCCCTCTCTTCCTTTTTCCTTCTGGTGTCCAGAAGAGGGCTGTCTTTATGATGGATTCAGGGTCCCTTCTGAGTATGTGGCCAATCCAGATCCATCGTCTCCTGGTGATGATGGTGGCCATATCTTCCTGGTCGCATCTGCTGAGAAGGTCCTGATTTGAGATGGTAATTGGCCAGAATACTTTTAGGATTCTCCTCAGGGATTTGGTGTGGAAAGTTGACAGTTTGTTAAGGTCGTTCTCTGTCATTCTCCAGCACTCTGAACCGTACAAAAGAATTGGTATGATGCAGCTTTTGTACAGTTTGAGCTTTGTCCTGTTGGTATATTGGCTGGATTTCCACACAGCTTGCAAGTTCTTAAATGCTGCTCTGGCTTTGGCTAGTCTCTGCTGAATGTCCCTGTCTGAATACAACAAAATTATTAACCTAATAAACAATAAAATACTACAAATCTGTTTCCTTACTGATCTAGTTGCATTATACAAGTATTTTGCTAAACATAACAACAGAGTGTTTGAATTAGAACTAATAAGATAATACAATTTTGATAAATTTGGCCAATAATTATAGTACCGTGGTAAATATTTTAATCTTAAATTTCTGTAGGCGGGGCAAACTAAAAGGAAATGATATTCATCTTCTAACATGTGTAAATTACAACAAGTACAAAGTCTTTGATTTCTAGGAATGTTTCTGTATCTACCAATTTCAATATTTAGTTTTAAAGAATCAGATCTAAGCTGAAATATAAGTGATAAGTAATTAGAACATAAACTATCTAAATAAGATTCAAACTGAAAAACAGATTTAACGTTTTTATATAAAGATAATTTAGGTTTACTATTAATGGATTCATACCATTGTTGCATAAATTGGTCATATAACCTTTGTATTAATAAATTACAATTAATAACATTAGGGTTTTGGCTGTACCAATAATTTCCCAAACCAAGATTACACACAAGATCTTTAACATTTGATACCCAATTTATCTTGCCATTATTGGCGTCATATAACAACATGTTATAAACTTTAAATATGACAGTATCGTTATTTGTTAAAATTTTTAACCAATATTTTAAAATACGTTCGTAACGTTTAATGTATAAAGGGTATCTACCAAGGATCAATCGGAGTAGATTTACTTGTTTTAAGAATATGTCTACAAAATTTATTGTGAATGATATCAATATCGGGCGCTTTATGGAAACCCCATATTTCAGAGGCGTAGCATATGACGGACTGACACATGGAATCAAATAGTTCACATTTCTGTTTCACGGACATCATATAATTCCTGTAGATATTTAAAAGGCTATATAGAGCTCGAGATCCCTGTTCCGAGAGTTTTCTTTGTGTAATATTAAATTTACCATTTCTGTGAAAAGTCATTCCGAGATCATAGACGTAAGAGTCGACATTTTCTAAGCAGTAATCTCCAAATTTCCACGAGTAGTCAATTTTTCTTCTTCCCCTATGAAATACGACAGTTTTTGTTTTTTCCACATTCACCTCGATATACCATTTATGACAATAAGTATGTAATTTATTCAAAGGTGTCTGTAAAACATCTGGAGACTTAGCGAAAAGCACTTTATCATCCGCAAATAAAAGCAAATAAATTAAATATCCATTAATGTCAATGAAGCCGTTGTAGTTATCTGAACGTAAATCGTCTACTATATCATTAATAAAAAAGAGAAACAATAGTGGTGAAAGTGGTTCTCCTTGTTTAACACCAGTGAAATTTTGGAAAGAATCTGAAAACTTTCCACCAGAGCGAATAACAATATTAACTTTATGATAAATAGATTTTAGCATGTTTAACATGCTACTGCTACAGCCCATTTTCATCAGTTTATACCAAAGAAATCGCCTATCTATCCGATTGAAGGCTTTGCGGAAATCAACAAATGCACAAAAAAGTTTGTTCTTTTCATTGAGAGTATTTGAAATTATTCCATTAAGTGTAAACATCGCGTCGACTGTAGATTTTCCGGGTCGGAATCCAAATTGGTTATCATTTAACAGATTTGATGATTCAGCCCATTTTAACAATCTTTCATTGATCATAGTTGTAAATATTTTAGAGAAAACACTGACTAACGTTATGGGTCTGTAGTCGTTGGGATCAGATGAACATCCTTTTCGGGTACGGGTACAACAATTCCAGTAGTCCAGGATTCAGGAATTTCAGAAGTTGTTAAGATATAATTAAATAATTTGCAAAAGTTCGGCAACAGTGATAAACATTTCTGCTGATAGTTCACCAATACCGGTACTCTTTCCATGTTTCAATCTTTTTATTGAATTCAAAACTTCATCTTCGGTAAACTGTGTGCCCAATTCCTCTATACAAACTAAGTTCGATGAATCATTAAATAAATTTTCAACAATATTATCTAAATCACTTTGCTGTTCGCCAAAAACACTTTTATAGTGATTAAAAAAACCAATAAGTTCCACTGGACAAGACTTTTTAGAATTCGGTTCTACTGTTCTCCAGAATTTTCGCGGATCAGTTTTGGAAAGTTTATGTAAATCATCAGTTTTCTTTCGCATATACTTGAACTTAGCCTATCTTTTAATTTTATTGTACGAGTTCCGTTCTGTTACAAATACTGTTCTATTCATATCACTTGGGTTTCTATTAAATTCATTACATACAACATTAAAGCGCACTCTTTGGATACGGCACTTTTTATCAAACCACTCACTATGCCTGTTCGAGTTTATATTGTCAGAAATCGTATATTCTTTGCCATACACACTAAAACATTTTGAATAAATTAGCTCAGTTGTTTGAGAGACACATGAATTTAAATCTTTAGAATCACCCAAACCGTTCACTAATTCTATCATTTCAGGTATCACGTCTGATATATATTGTTTATATGTATCATCTTTATCTGTATTCCAGTGCATCTTCCGACCGGTTTTAAAATCATTCGTGTAGTCTGTCATATGCGACGCTATATTAAAAGCAAGTGGTGCGTGGTCAGAAAATTCATTATAATCTAAGATATCAAAATAATTCATTATGTTAAAACACTTTGGAAAAGTAAGCAGATAATCAATTAAACTGCTTCCATTTTCATTGCAGAAAATGTGAACTTACCAACTTTATCGTTATATAAGCGACCGTTTACAATAGATATACCAGTTGTTTTACACATATTGATAATATTTTTGCCAAATGCGTTCAATACTTTGTCCATAGAATTTCTTATCGGAATGTCAATTTGCTGTTCAACCTGAGCAACATCTAAATATCAACTAAATTATTAATGTCTATAAAGTCATTTTCATTACTAACTCTGCCGTTGAAATCACCTGTAATAAAAAGATTACCTTTGTATTCAAATTCACTACAAATATCAGTTAATTCATCAAAAAAAATATCAAAATCAACACGCCTGTAATATTCTGACTTAATATGTGGAATATAACATTAACATATAAACACATCATCATCAAAATTGAAAAAAGTTTTATCTAACTTAACGACAACTAAACCATTTTGTATTTCTTTTTCGACAGAAACCCCTTTACGTAATGCTGGTTTACAATACACACACAATCCGCCTTTTTCTTCTACCTATATTGTCTACTCTATTCACATACGAGATTGGTTCAAAACCTTCAATATTTATAGTCTCATCTTTCCGTAGCCAGGCTTCTGTTAAGAAAAGGAAATCAAAATTATAAACGTAGCATACAAAATCACTGTCTGTACATTTTTTTCCGAAGTCCGTTGATATTCCACGATACACATCTTATAGATTCTCCGCTTTCCTATCTACATTCGTTGGTGTATTCCTTGCCATTCACAAACAACTTCTCTCCTTTGAAATACGGTTTCTTTCCTTTCTGCATAAGATCTTCATAGATTGGTTGTAAAGCTTTCCTTTTCTCCCTTATTTCTTTCGGAACTTGTTGGGCTATTCTATATTTCTTCCCTTTCAGCTTATCCTTTCCAATTTTCCGTACCCTCTCTCTATCTTCATAAAAATTAAACTTGACCACTATCGGTCTTGGCTTGTTATCCCGTTTGGGCCCCAGTCTGTGAGCTCGATCAATCCTCATATCGACTACATTATCAATTTCTACTTCTTTATCGCAAAATAATGTGTTTACTATAACCACACTACTTGAAAAATACCACAATGCCCCCCCCCCTCCCGGCGGGAATTATATACTAGTAATCAATAGTCCAATTATTTGTATACTATAGCCGCACCACTTGACAATGACCTCAGTGTCCGTCTAAAGTCGGGAGTTTTAAATTAATGGTCCAATTATGTGTTTACCCTTTCTTGTCTTGCTAAGCTAGGAACCAAAGTGATCAAGTGGTTCTTAATTTAAAGTGTGCACCATGGATTATGACGCCTCTCCCAGTTTAGGTTCAAATCCCAGTCGGGCAGATCTTGGAACTATGTATTATGCTGTGCATTCCCCTTTCGGGACGTGTCGCTGGTGTTTTCCTTCCGATCCCGGGAATACACAGCACGGTGGAGCGGGATTTCGGGTGTTACATCCTCGCTCCGACTCGGGTTCGAATCTCATCTTCTGGGGAATTTAGCTCATGTTTCTCGAGCACTCGCTTGGTATGTCTATGATCTTAAAAAGACAAATCCAGGTCCATTTTATTACATTTATTCCATCTCACATAGTAAAGTCTAATTTACAAATAATAATCGAAGTCCAAACATAGTATTATTTCTAACTCATAAACATAAAATATAAAACGCGAATTACAAATAAATCGATCGAAACGCGATTAACAAAAATTACTTTATCTGAATTGAGTGTTTCCCACTTATTACTATTCCTAACGTTGCATATAAATAAAATCCCAAATGAACAGTATGATAACTTATTTATTTATTTTTTATAAACTATTTAATAACTAATTTGAAATATTAAATTTAACTTAAAAGTTCAAAAATACTTTAACTGAAACATTTATTTTTAATAATTTAGACACTTATTTTACTAACCTTAAAAAGACAAATCCAGGTCCATTTTATTACATTTATTCCATCTCACATAGTAAAGTGAGGATGGACAATTTCGCCGAACTATTTAACGGACCTGGACTGCCCTGTAGTCAAATTTTAGCGCGTACTCTATCAATTTTAAATTTTGCCGCCCGAAGTTTCAACTAAGACAATTTTATTTATCAAGACAATAGATACTAACAATTTATTCTTTAACTTTTCCAAATTTCAACATTAAAGATAATTTATTAGGACACGACAGATTTCTATCTTTTTACCTCTGGGTTTATCGAATTATAAGGATAATTTACACGTCAGAATGACGGTTAAATCGTACACAACCTTTACAGCCAAAGGGTCAATTTTGACAAGTGAAATATTTTAATTGCTAAAAATAATATTACACTTTACACCTAAGTCCTAGTTTAAAGAAATTAATTAACACAATTATATAACTTAAAGACAACTTTCTTAATATCTAAATTTTCACAATTTTTCATAAAACTATAGCTAAGTAGAATCTAAATTTAAACATTGAAATTAAAGTTTTTCTCTTAATATCTAATATTTAACCAATATTTATCTTAAACAAATTACACCCAATTTTGCACAATTTTACACCATTACAGCACTTAAAGGAATGGTTATCTTTGCATAATCTTTACAAAATCTCCTATAATAGTTACATAGTCCTAATATTTGTCTGACCTCATGCTGATTTCGTGGTACTGGATAATTTCTGACAAGTTCAATTTTTGAATTATCTACCTTGACTCCATCTTTTGATATTATGTGACCTAAATATTTCACTTCTGTTACACCAAAATGACACTTTTCTGGTTTTAGTGTTAGATTTGCTTTCCTTAACCTAGCAAAAACTTCCTCTAAATGTTTAAGATGCTCATTAAAATCCTTGCTCATGATCAGTAGATCATCTATGTAACATAACACATTTTTCCAGTTCAAACCTCTCATTACTTGTGAAATTACTTGAGAAAAAGAAATACTGCTATTTATAAGCCCATAAGGCATACGGTTCCATTCATAAATTCCTGAATGCGTTATGAACGCAGCTTTGGCCTTACTATTTTCATGGAGAGGGATTTGCCAAAAAGATTGAGATAAATCAATTGTAGAAAAAATTTGAGGTTTCCTCTCTCCAATTGTATCAAAAACATCATTTAAATTTGGCAATGGGAATGACATTGGTTTCGTTTTCTGATTTAAAAGACGATAATCACAAACGAACCGGAAGCTACCATCTGCTTTCTTTACCATAACAACTGGACTATGCCAAATAGAATTAGAAGGACTGATAATATTGTTTCTGAGCATTTCTTCTACCTGTTTTTCTATTTCTTGTCTTACCTTTGGTGCTGCCCTGTGCGGTGGCAAACTAACTGGAGAGTTCTCACCTGTATCAATTTCATGCTTATATACATCTGTCAGACCTATCTCCGATAAATCTGTAGAGAAAACATGTCTGTTTCCCTTGAGGAACTTCAATAATTTTTCCTTTTCATTCTTTGAAAGACATGACTTTGACAAGTCAAAATTTAAGCTATTTTGCCTCTTACCTGATCTACTTTCAATACTGCTGACTGGTAAATTACACGTTTCATCTGACCAGTCTTGTATAGAGCCAGGTTCGATCTCTGATATAGATGCCACGGATCTATTTCTTGGCAACACAACTTTTTCATTATATGGATTTACTATTTGCACCATTGCAGTCTTACCCTTAGTGTTCACTAAACAGTTTGCGCCGAATAAATCTAAACCTTTCAAATAATCATTTGGTTCTAAAATAATATTCTTACCTCTGAATTTCTCTGGTATCTTAACAGGAACTAAAGTCATCTTATTTCCCTGAATGGTTGTCTTATAGTTTGTTCTTACCTCGTTATTTTGAATTGAATTAATTAGTGCTACTTGTTCTGATCCGTCATTGAGATATAACGTCTTAGTTGGGTAATCTATATTAGCAAGATTTTCACTTAAAAAATCATGACCCAAAATCACTGGATATTCAATATTATCCACCACTAAAAATTTCTGAGAAATTGTAAGTTTTTCAAACGTTACAGGAAGTAAAACTTCACCACATACCTGTAAACCTACTCCACCTACCCCATAAATCCTAGTTGCTGATGGAGTGATCTTAGGACGTTTGTCATTTAGTTTGCTGTACAAGGACATTGACAAGCAACTAACTGCCGCTCCTGTATCAACTAAACAATGTGTCCTAATTCCTAATATATCAACATTTACTCTATTTCCACTCATTTTTGCCATATAATTTACCTGTAATTTTGACTCCTCTGTTGTACATTTCGAATTGTTCCTGTTATCAGTTTGATTTGCTACATGACTAGTATTCTTAGTCCTTTTTCGAGTATTATTGGCTATATGTACATTACCTCTATGCATTGTACCCTTGTTCCTATTCTGACTTTTAACTTCAAAACATGCCCTAGCTACATGACCAATTTTTCTACATTTATAACATTCTTTCAGTCTAGCTTTACAGTGGCCTTGTCTAGTACAACTAGTTCTACCACAAAATCTACATATTCTATTTTGTTTTCTACTTACTTTGGAATTTATTTCACTTGCTAACTGCCTAGAATCATTTTGAATCGTTTTAAACTTATTTACTAGTTTTGACATTTCTCTCTGTACATGTTCAATATTCTTACCATCTATTGAATTTACATTTAGCTCTGATAACTTAACACATTTCTCTGCTATGACAGCAGCGTGTTTAAGTTCTTCTAAAGTTTTAGGGTTCTGTTTTATAATTGTAATTTCCAACTCTTGCTTTAACCCCTTCTTTGCCAATTTAAATTCCAAATGTTCCGGTATCTCAAAATCTAATGTTTTTAATTTCAACCTATCGAAGTACTCCAAAACTTTTTCATTTCTACCCTGTTTAATTTCAATATCCTCAAGATCTAAATCAATTCCAAATCTTTTACAAAGTGCTTCCACGAGAAATTTATAGTTATTTTGAACATCATTCTTTAACCCATCAAACCAGACTTTAGCGGATCCTTTTAAATAAAATGGGACATACAAATGCGCTTTGTCCTCAGTAATTTTATTTATTTCAATCCAATTCCTAAAATATTTCACCCAGTTTGAAGGATTGCCTGAACCATTAAATATAGGAGGCGTAACAATAGAAGTAAAAACTTGTACGTTACCTTCCGATTCAGACATCTTGAAAGTGACTTTACATCGATGGACCTGGTATCTTCATTTCTCTAGCTCTGTAGTTTTCGTCCTGGTACCGTCTCTTCCACTCTTCCTCCACCAAGCATATTATGCTGTGCATTCCCCTTTCGGGACGTGTCGCTGGTGTTTTCCTTCCGATCCCGGGAATACACAGCACGGTGGAGCGGGATTTCGGGTGTTACATCCTCGCTCCGACTCGGGTTCGAATCTCATCTTCTGGGGAATTTAGCTCATGTTTCTCGAGCACTCGCTTGGTATGTCTATGATCTTAAAAAGACAAATCCAGGTCCATTTTATTACATTTATTCCATCTCACATAGTAAAGTCTAATTTACAAATAATAATCGAAGTCCAAACATAGTATTATTTCTAACTCATAAAACATAAAATATAAAACGCGAATTACAAATAAATCGATCGAAACGCGATTAACAAAAATTACTTTATCTGAATTGAGTGTTTCCCACTTATTACTATTCCTAACGTTGCATATAAATAAAATCCCAAATGAACAGTATGATAACTTATTTATTTATTTATTTATAAACTATTTAATAACTAATTTGAAATATTAAATTTAACTTAAAAGTTCAAAAATACTTTAACTGAAACATTTATTTTTAATAATTTAGACACTTATTTTACTAACCTTAAAAAGACAAATCCAGGTCCATTTTATTACATTTATTCCATCTCACATAGTAAAGTGAGGATGGACAATTTCGCCGAACTATTTAACGGACCTGGACTGCCCTGTAGTCAAATTTTAGCGCGTACTCTATCAATTTTAAATTTTGCCGCCCGAAGTTTCAACTAAGACAATTTTATTTATCAAGACAATAGATACTAACAATTTATTCTTTAACTTTTCCAAATTTCAACATTAAAGATAATTTATTAGGACACGACAGATTTCTATCTTTTTACCTCTGGGTTTATCGAATTATAAGGATAATTTACACGTCAGAATGACGGTTAAATCGTACACAACCTTTACAGCCAAAGGGTCAATTTTGACAAGTGAAATATTTTAATTGCTAAAAATAATATTACACTTTACACCTAAGTCCTAGTTTAAAGAAATTAATTAACACAATTATATAACTTAAAGACAACTTTCTTAATATCTAAATTTTCACAATTTTTCATAAAACTATAGCTAAGTAGAATCTAAATTTAAACATTGAAATTAAAGTTTTTCTCTTAATATCTAATATTTAACCAATATTTATCTTAAACAAATTACACCCAATTTTGCACAATTTTACACCATTACATATGGATTATGACGCCTCTCACAGTTTAGGTTCAAATCCCAGTCGGGCAGATCTTGGAACTATGGATTATGACGCCTCTCACAGTTTAGGTTCAAATCCCAGTCGGGCAGATCTTAGTTGACAAAAATTAATCAGTTATTCTGACAAAGTTTGGTGATTTTCGCCGTTTTCTTCAACAGACCTCAACTGATTGCTTCGTTGCAAATGAACGAAATTTAACCACTAATCTCCCTCTCTTAATTGTTAATTTTGACCATTATTTACTTGTATTGTGATGTGTTTTTGGGTAACTTTCTCATGTACACATTTCCATTTACAAATTTATTTATTTATTTTATTGTTTTTTTTTACTTGAAGATAACACAATTTAACCAAAATGGAGAAAGACATTTTGCTGTACCGGAAAGAGTTTTATGTGTTATGGAATTGTGGAAAATTGGGAAATAAAATAGAGGATACGGTTTTGGTTTGTATCGTCACTCTAGATGAAGGCGACACGACCATTATACGAATATTTGATTCCGAAGCTGGCGAAGATACGAGGGCAGAAGACAAATTACTGGAATGGCTTCCCAATGACCCCAATGTGTGTGACAGTAACCTCATCAATATTGAAATATTGACAAGTCATTCACCGAGGTTCTCGTTCTCAAAATCGTTTTCAGAAATGAAATTGGCCATTGAGGATCAACAAAAGGAAGTGCATGTTGATTTCAAAATTGTCCACATGTATAATGTTCTAAGAGGCGAAGAGGAAGCGGATGAGAACAAGAACGGAATTAGAGAAATGGCTGCTGCTCACATCCGGTTGGGTTCTGTTTCTGGGCAGGACTGGCAATATTTACGCCAAATCTTACGTCATAAAAAAGGAATTGATGAGCGTGAAAAAACTAATCGAAAAGTGCGTAAAACTCTTAAGAGGATTTTAAGAATGGAAGATTTGCAGATATCTCGTCATGGCAGTATTTGTCAGGAAGGACTTCTCGTGCCACGTCACGGAAGTGTGAGTCATGACGTACTTATGTCACGTACCGGAAGTATGACCGACGCTACTCAGACGGAATTTTCCGATTCGTCATTTGAAGATTACTAGCCATGGTTACCAGATAAGAAAGAAACTATGTGATTGGTTATATGAACGAAGAAGTTAAAAAACATAGTGGAAAAAAATAAACTTTTTGATTACTTAATTTTCCGACAGAATGGCGTTCGTCGCTGTACCACGTGATACCTCCTAACGTTTGTTCAGGACACTTATTTCCAATGGATATGGATTACGTTTTTCGGTAAAAACGACATTATTAAGGGACTTTGCGATGTTAACGTTTTTGAGAACGTTCCACACCAACGTTAAGATGTATTGGTTACGCGATACATCGGCGAACCCCATTACGAAATGATAATTAAAATCGGTTCTGAGACTAAAATATTTTGCACCTTAAATACGTGATCGCGGGGTCACAACAATGTTTCCCTGGCAACCTCATTTTATATCTCTGGTTGAAGGGATTTTTATACGCTAACCTTGTATATGTCATTAATAATCTGATATAATTATGGTTCTGTTGCTAACAATTGGTCAATCTACTTAATTTTGAGGTCAAATTTCCATAGAAACCTATATCGACCTACGCTGTAATTAACACCCTCTGATTAGGTCAGTAAAGGTTTTTGTACAGCGTTCACGATAGTGAACGTGTACTATGCTGTCGCTTTCTTCCAAGATATCGAGCTTCTTTGCTATGAAATTATAAGATATGAGTACACCTGGAAATAGTGCGCCTGGTAAATGAGCGTGAAAGAAGTATATCTGTTTTATCGTGAGATATGTATTCTGAGACGGGTAATGCATTTGGTTACATATGCACATTTGGAATAAATTTTCGGAATACATTTCGGAATGTAGTAAAATATTGCGACGGGATGCATCTAATAATTTCCGCAATTTGGCGAACTGATCTCATGTTTACAATAAAAAGTAGTTCGAGAAGTTGGCGTCCTACGATGTAAAATCATAACTTTTTATGAAATGAACAGCAACGGCAGGTTGTTTAATTAATTCTTCGTGAAATCTACGGAAATTTAAATTTATTTTGAAGGTTATGATAACGTATTTTGATGTTGAGGCAATTGTGTCATATTTTAAAACTGTTTATCGATTAGATTTTACTTTCGTGAAAGGGAGATAATTCGTACAGTTTGTTGTGTGCAAATTTTAAATACAGTCTTTTTACCAGTTCCGAACAGGGTTTCATATAAGCGCTGCTGCAGACGTCATCCACAAGCAGAGGAAATAAAATTTATGTGGTGTAATAATACAGATGTTTACTGATTCCAAAAAATCGACACCTGTCCTCAAAAACACGTGGTAGTATGTTTTCTTGAAAAAAGCATTTCCGTGATCACGATTTGTTTACATCGTTAAACTAGGTCACCAACAATCTGTCGACCTGTCGTGCACATACATTTACGAAGCGGTTGAAGTTTATATTATTTAAACAATTAATGCCCATACATTCAAGTAGAAGCAAATTGAGAAAGTTATTTTTCGATTCCTGTAATTGAACAGGGTTGAAATTTTAGATTATTCGGTAGTAAAAATTCGGAACTGGTAAACCAACTGTACTTCACCATTAACATGAAACGGGAATATTATGAGTGATAATCAGCAGTTAATTAAAACCCAGATTAACAGCAAATGATCCAGTTACATACAACCGCTAGAATGTACCCCCTCATAGCGACGGTAGGATCTGCAAAACTACTTTCTCTCTATCCGAAATGACAAAACGATCGGGTACAACTTTTTTAAATTTTAATTACCGATTGTCTTTTTCATATATTTATGAAATTATTATTTTCTACCATTTAATTCAGCAATACATGGTTTGGTACATTGTTTCCTTTTCCAAAAAAAAAACATCCGTCGGACTATGCATAGATCGACACCCCCCCCCCCCGAATTTTCAGTTATATTCTGTCTTGTCACAACACAATTTTCCCAACTACGCTGTACACCAGCACGACAGTGCTATGTTTTTGTATTATTGTCAAAATATACTATTGTCAGAAATGTCAAAATATACTATTTAGAATCATCAAAATATACTATCGTCTGAATTTGCTACTAGTTAAAATCTTAAATTCCTCAAAAACTAAGGTATACTCCACCCTGATACAATGTATTTCCTTTGCTAAATTTTATAAAATATATTTTGGTTCTTTGGGATCTTTTCAACATCTGGAAATAAATTTTGTTTTCACAATTTTGGTCCAAGCACTACTGATGAGGAATTATATTCCTCCCGAAACGGCCGTCTAGTGCTGTAAACTGAATTAAAACTGGTATAATATGTAATTTTAGTTTGGATAACCGTGTCGTTGACATTGCTACCAACATGGATCAATGGAGGATATCACACTAAAACATGGATCAACGGAGGATATCTCAATATTTCGAAATATGCTGAACTTTTCATATTTAAGTAGATAGACCAACTCTTATAATGACGTACTACTGGTTTTCTAGTTAAAATAGTCACTAGATGTTTTAGAATTTGTTTTAATACAGATTGTTTCGATCGGTTTATACCCTGGGATTACCAACATTGATTTAGCTTGGCACGGCCTTCTTTGAGCACATGTACAGCAGTACACGTGTATACACAACTCATTTTGGTGATCAACCTGTTCTCATTTTGGTGATTAACCTGTTCTCATTTTGGTGATTTACCTGTTCTCAGATTACCCCCCCCCCCCCCCCAGATTACCCCCCCCCCTCCCTGTAGTGGCAAAATCTTCTATCCCGGATGCAGTCTACGGAATAGGATGCGAGATAGGCTGTAAAGCCAGCCTCGTAGCTAGGTGAAAATTACGTGGATTCAAAGGCGTGCTAGGTGGGTTCAGGGGCCTTGAAAATTGTGAAATATTGATGTCACATGGTGACAACCTGGTGGCATTTTTTGAATTAAATTTGTGGAATCTGAAGCCGAGGTTTTGCGAGTGATTTTGCTGAAAGTCAGCACTGGTCAGTACAGGATACTAGTTGCTGAAGGTCAGCACTGGTCAGTACAGGATACTAGTTGCTGAAGGTCAGCACTGGTCAGTACAGGATACTAGTTGCTGAAGGTCAGCACTGGTCAGTACAGGATACTAGTTGGACAAATTATTTAATTGTAGTCTGTATTTGTAAGATAATTGATATCATTACCATGTATTCTGTATGAAGGAATACTTCGAGCAGAAATGATATTATACTAAAATAAATTATGTGGACACCATGGCGCACTGGTGTACATAGGGAGCTATGCGCCTGAAAGCAACCCTCAAAATGCACACCGTCACCATATAAGTTATAAAACCCGTACATACACACTATACATAGACACCATACGTGTATATTAAGTCTGTATTTGAACAAGAAAATCTGACAAAATACATTTTACTCTATTTAGCAAATAATTGTAAACAGAATTATTACATAAAAAATACAGGATTGTCACAATATGGAACCACGTTCTTATTAAAATGACTTATTAAATTGACTAATTTAATTGGAGAATCAGTGGTGCAAGTACAGTCAAACCTGTCTATAAAGGTCATCCAAGGGAACCAGTAAAGTGGCTTTTATGGACAGGGGGTCTTTATATATAGGTTCAAATAATATGGATAAAGAACAATTGGAATATCGACCTTTATGAGCAGGTGGCCCTTATATAGAGGTGGCCTTTAAGACAGGTTGTATTGCATTATAAATATTGCATTTATTTATATTTGTTAAATATTTTTGTTTCATAATAAAGAATAAAAGGCTTGCTTGGTGTTGTATCTCTCTTTAAATCGTGGAAGAAAACTTGTTTTCTATCACTGTCATGACCGCCTTCGTTATTTCTACGAAACTATCGCAGGTGCCCGGGGAATGATTTTAAGTATTTTATTTAAAAAATGTATGTACATGTATATGTGATACGCTATATTTTTATAAAATGCTGAAAACTCTTTCCCGGTGCATAATATCCATTCCCTGGGCACCCATGGAAACTACTCGTTTCCTTTTCAGGATCAAATCCGGGAAGTTTGACATTCTGTAGATCCACTCTATTGGTTCCCTCGATAACAACATGTCATTATGTGCTTAAAAAAAGATTGGTGTATTGTAATTAATGGCACCATTGGTGTCATGCGTTTCATTCAAGATTCTTCTGAGGCCGCGGTGGCCTAATGGATAAGACGCCAGTCTACAAATCCAGGGTCTCGTACCGCTGTGAGTTCGAGTCCCGCTCAGACCACATGTACGAAAACAAGTTGTGACGTCATGTGTGAACAACCACTCTTCCTAACTACTGTTTATATATACTGAAGTGTCGCATCTTACGAGTTGTTACTTATCCATATTATTAGAAATGGCGCATTATCTTTTTGATTTTGAGTCAGAATATTAGGGAACTGAAAGTAAACCAGAGAATTTATTCAAATCGGATTCATGCAAAGTTATAGATAATGATCATCGTTTGTAGGTTTGGGACATATAATGAAACTGCCGAGCAATGAACACTGAGAGGGAATGCATTTGCTGCACAGAAATCGTACAGATCAAAGACTAAATTAAAAATTGCAATTTATTTAAAAATGTATCATGAATCGACAGCTTTGACCTTGAGATCGTGCATTTCAACCAAGAAGTTTTGCGATTAGCAACGATTGCAAGAAACAACATAAGACGAGGAGACATTACACCATGGCCAGTCATGAAAAAAAACATTTACGGTTGATGAGAATAAAGTTTTTATTATTATTATTATTATTATTATTATTATTATTATAGTCACCTGTAATTAAACCCTCAATATTGACTGACTAGTTGTATATCGGAGTGTACCCAATCCACTTAACTAACGAGACAGGTATACCGACACTTCCTGTATATTTACCAACCCTTTAACTGCAACAGTAGTTGTGTATTTACACACCTTATTTTAAGATGTTGATAATCTTGTAATTCATAAATATCTATAATTTTTAGAGAATTTTTAAAAACATCATTTTTCACAATAATTATTTCAGACTTTTACTTATATTTATTTATAATAAATACGTATATAGAATAAATAAATAAATAAATAGGTCCTTCCAGAAAATGATGTTAATATGCATTAAAATAATATTAATGATGATAATAATTATATATGAAAAAAGAATAACAAGCATTTGTAAATCAGAAGAGGGGATAGCTACTTTTGATGTACTAACAGGAAAGGGGAAAATGCAGCTGCTACACCGGGACTCGAGCCCGGGAGCTTCCTAATACTAGCGGGACGTTCTACCGATTGAGCTACACGGACCGCCAAATTCCTCCCATCTTTTTTCTATTCAACTCCCTTGAATCGAAACCAGCGGGTTCCACCCCTGGGACCAACTTGTTGGTCAGCCAATGCCCAGGGTCGGATGATTCCCCAAATGTAACAGCGGCGTAACCGAACTCGAACCCGGGACCTTCACAATACATGTACTAACATACGCTCTACCGATTGGGCCACCTGACCACCTATTGAGCCCTTTCCGCCACACAATTGTTATGAGCCAAGAATTTAATTTCACTTTTTTATTTTTATTTTTAATGCGTTTCGTCATCAGATCACCTACTGGTTACACAATAAACAGGAGAGTTATTTCATCCTGTGTATAGTTTGGAAAATAAGAGATGCGTTTCTTTCAGAAGTTATAAGTTGTAATTGTTTCCCAATTTCTTTATATATATGTGTACCATTGAAACCGGGAAATAAGCTGTCCTTTTAAATCTAATGAAAATTGGACAATACATTCTCTTTAGTTTATACATGTATTAATTATTTGTAGTTACATTTAAGTATCTTCACATCTCACAATAATTTCACTTATATCAAGATGTCACCAGTCATGTCAATAATTATAACTTGGATTGTATTATATATCTCAAGATTATTTTATTTATATCAAGATGACGCTAGCTATAATTATTGCTTGAATTGTATAATCCATGTCCTGATAATTCCATTTATATCTGAATATGTTATAACTTGTAAGGCAAAAACGTAGTCAAGATAATTTCATTTATATCAAGATGTGAAACAGACGAAGTAGCAGAAATTATGAAATGATATGGTGAACACAAACAGCAGTATAACATAGTAAATAATATACCGTGGATATTGTACTTTATTTTAGTTTTTTTAAGAGATTTTCATGAAATTTGCAGCCAAGTCTACTTAAAAACGTCATTGTATGGAAATTCATTTAAAAGTAAATTTATACAATTTTAAAGGACGGGCCTGTACGGACTCTCGCCGTCAGCATTCAAATTTGTCCTGAACTAGATCACACTGTTACAGACATAATTTTTCTTTGCATCAATGACATGAGAAGCGGGGGGGGGATTAATTATTTTTTTTAGAGTTTTTGATGTTTAAAATTGAACTTACGAATAGGAATATTTCAATAATTTAAATCATTTTAATTTCATACCGCCAGTCACGACAGTCGACCCATCAATTTATACATTCGTAAATCAATATTGAAATATTTAATATCTTTTAATGCATCTTTCCAAAATTCCAAATTAATTATACAATTTAATATGGGATATCGTGAAGACTTTATCACTTAATTTATTTACACCTATCAATCTTCAGATCTATGTTGTATATTGTAAGGTAGATCTACCTCTTGATTACCGGCGATGGAATGTCTAATAACAGGATCTAAAAGTACTGTAGGTTACTGATAATCTCTTAATTACCTGTATGCGAGAAAAAGGGATGTAAATTCTACTTTAAGAATTGGGATCTTATTGATTTATCGTGAAAAAAATAAAGAATATTTTATCATTTAGGTTAGTTGATGCATAGATCATTGTGCACATGATTTAGCCAATATTGGTCATTATTAAATTTAAAATAAGTCTAAATAGAGACAAATTCTAAGTTATCATAATTTTTTAATTATTTTTACAATCAACGGTCGCACACAAAACCATATTTAAACAATATTTTTAACAACTTTTACACTATACTGTAACCACACTATTGATAGCATGGCCAGGTTTGTTCACACATGACGTCACAGCGTGTTCTTCTCACCTCCAACACAGAAGAGCTGCGGCGATGATTTTCGGCAATTTTCAAATAGCGAAATATATATCTTAATGGAATTATTTTTTATTTTTTTGAATTTTATTATTAATATTGTACTTATAACTATCGATTTTGGTCATAATCCCTAGACTTCAGTGTCCCTTTAAACTTAAATAAACTGGTACATAATAAATATTTAATTATTCTCCGCCATCAGCCTGGTCGGTTGGGGTGGGTGAGATTATAGTAATACCGCTCTGTGTGTGTGTGTGTGTGGGGGGGGGGGGGTCCAAGTTGGTTTCCGTGCATTTAAAAGAGAACCGTACATCCTTGGTCAGTTGGTAATGCTTGGTGTGGGATTGCTCGACAGCATAATTGTGCATCCAAGATGACCGCTGTTATTAAAAATAGACTTTTTCACCAAATTCATGGAGTCCGTTCATTAACAAGAAAACTGTACATCCGATCGAGCTGAAGCTTATCTGTTGATTTGTTATGATGGTGAGGGGTGTGAGATTGCTCGACAGTCTTATAGCATATCCAAGATGGCCGCCGATACTATAAATAGCAAAAACCTATAATTGACCATTACATCCTTATTTATGTACTGATTTTGTTGAAATTTTAAACATAGAACATTTAACATGGTTACCAGGTTTTTCTGTAAAACTTTTAGTGCATCTAAGATGGCCACTTTTACTATAAATAGCAAAACTGATAAATGACCATTACAGCAAATAAAACTGGGTATTTTAAAAAACATATGTAATAGGTTTTTCCGTTAAATTTTTAGTTTGTGTAATATTTATGAAATATGCAAATAAGGTGTATTTATAGTTTAAGGGCCAGTGCATCGTGATTTATGGACTCGTCCATCATTGTTTATAAAGCACTGCATCACAAATTATGGACCACTTTATCATGGGTTATGGACCACTGCATCACGGTTTATATACATGTCATAGGCGTAGGAGGGTTTTTAATATGTCTATGTCGTGCCGCAGGTATGAGAGGGGTGCTAAACCCCTCGCATAGGTGGGGGTCCGGGGGGCCTCCCCCGGGAAATTTTCAAAACTAAGTCCTGTATAGACGCATTTTTAATGTATTTTGCAGCGTTTTGATAGGTTAAAATACTGTGATATCAAGGCAAGATTATATAAGATAACCTTCAGACACAAGTTCCATAATCAACCCTCTCATTGGAGATGGATTTGGGGGTACCCCGGAAATTTTGCAGCGTTCTGAGTGAGAGACTGAAAAAAAGCAGTGAAATATTAAGACAAAATTGTACAAATAACTGCATGACATAATCAAGTCCAATGAAAAAAGAGAGACACACAGAGGCGGATCCAGAATTTTGGGAATGGAGCTGAAGGATCGAACGTTCTAGGGGGGTCCGGAAATTTTGAAAAAAATGGCGCAGAAATCCTGCATTCTGGTGCAATATTAGCGACATAAAGGGGGGCATACGCCCCCTACGCCTCCCGCTCAATCCGCCACTGAGAGAGAGAAAGAGAGAGAGAGCTATTGACTGATGTGACCCCCATATGGTAATATAACAACCCGTTTCTGTATTTGTGAACCTTCGTCTCTGGAAGCTCACATCTAGCATTGATATAATTCTCAACCCCCCTTTCAATAAATCCTGGATCCGCCCCTGCCATTGGAGATGCTGTGGGCCGTTTCTAAGGGTGAAGTTTCAAGACGCCCTTTTACAAGTATAATGATGAAATTGATAATTGATTGGTTACCAGATGGACATTTCCTGTTGAAGCTTTTGGTTTTTTTTAGCACTTACACTATAAACATAAACTATGATACAAATATTTACACAAAATATTGCGGGGGCCTGCACCCCCCCCCCTCCTTCTCTGACATTGGGGGGGGGCTGCTCCTACGCCTATGTCATGTACCACTGTATCACAGACCTACTCTTTCACTATTTATTTATTTATTTATTTATTTATTTATTTATTTATTTATTTATTTATTTATTTATTTACCTGTATGACGTGTTTCAAAAATTAATTACCTTATTCTACTCTCTTGTTTATGGTATCCCGAACAAAGGTGGGAAATACAAATAATACAAGACTAGGAAGTTTCGGGTCTTATCGTAAATCCACTATTCGATCAGTAACACTCCGAATGATTGCCGTCATGACAACGATGTAAAGAAAGACTCCATTTTGTTTAGAAGAAAATGTTACAGTTATGTGAAAAATAATTGTATATCGGATTACTGAGTGAAGACATCGGTTAAAAAGAATGGCAACCCAAACACAAACTATCAGACGTGGGTTCCAGCCCACGAGAGTACACGATTATCTTTATGGTAGGCTATAAAAGCTTGTTTTTATCACGAAAAACACACGCACTGTACTGTCAAAAACATGTCAAAATAGTTTATGCAGCAAAATTTCTGTCCACCATTTTATTGCACTTTTATTATGAAAATCGAATGGATATTTATGACCAATATTAACATTGCAACAAGAAGTTGGGTCTTTGGAATCTGAGATGACAGCAAACTTTCCCCGTTTCTTATCTTTTTTTGCTAAATTCATCTTTTCTCTTCCTTCACCTTTGACAAATATAAACCTCGTCTGGATCTATAAGTTTCGCTGTAAAACGTTTCACAATATGTAATGTGGCTGTATATACTGTTTATATTTAATGAAAACGTTATAATGGCTAAAAATTTGTGTTGATTTATCAGTTTTCTTCCTAACAATGATAACAATCCTTCATAGGAAGTCAAGGCTGTGGGACATAAAAGAATAATGCTATACAGTTACACAATTTTGCTGTGTAGCTGAGCCAGTACAGCATACAGCTATTATTGGTTTGTCCTCTCTTTCCAGTTAAACTTTTTTCTCTCTCTCATACGGCTTTGATCGTATCCAAGTAATTCTCAGTATAGCATGTATGTGTTTTTGTGGTCAGCTGTTTGCATATTATAACTTTCCTTGTTTGTACTTCTTTTGTTTTATGATGAGCATTGTTCTCCCATTTTTATGGTCTACCTCGTTCTGACAACTGTAATTATCATGTTTTATTTATATTTGTAGATCCATATCATGTATCTGCCAGTGAGCGTGATCATGCACGGTCCACGTTTAAAGCCCACACCAGTGTGGACAGAGTCGTAAGTGTACATTGTAGTGAATTGATATTTACTAGATTTGACTTAATCATAGCTTCTTCTTCTTCTTCTTCTATGGCGTCGTTCCCTCCTCTAGCAGGAGCACCGCTATTTCTATTGAAATGGCGTATTAGTAATAAAGTTATAAAACAAGAGTCACTCAAACACAGTCCTCCACCAGGGATATTTACATTTGGGTTGGGTTAATATACCTGCTCATAGTCTCTTAATGTCCATCATTTCGCTGTTTTTAATCGCTCCTGCCCCATTAAAATTATGTTATTATTTGTTCAGCAGTTCATCAGTAGTTTTGTACGTTTTTGAACTAAAGTATAGCAGAGTCCTCTTGTAATTGTTTCTATCCTGTTAGTTTCTTCTTTATTGAAGATATGAAAGGCAGTACAATCAATTATCAGGGTCGCAATCCTGGCAACATCAGAGAATAGTTCACGGACAACAGATTGAGAATACTTTTGCTCATAGCTTTGTTAAGTTGACATGATTGGCAATATGTGTTAGTACAACTACACATCATGATTACCGGTACTCATATTTACTGTAATACATTTTCTGTTGCCAATGTCAAGAGGCATTATCTCAGTAGTAACCTTACACCCATAAGTAAATGCATAATATAAAACATAATTAACACCTTTGCAGAAAATGAATTCTGAAAATTGTTTTTTCAAATTAAAACATAAAATTTTCAATAAACCTACAGAGTGGTGCCATATATATTCGGCAATTTGTAAAATCCTCCTTTATTTCATATAAAACCATATATTTTTTTTAAAATTCTCAAAAATTTATTTCTTGGTCAATTTCAATGATTTTTTCACCGTTAAAAATAAAATTTGTTGAAGTTTTTCTTAAAAATAATTAAAAAAGACAATTTCTTTGTTTTTAATAGATAATTATTTAAAATTCAACAGAAAATTTCTAAAATTGAAATCTACTATATAATCATGCTTCACATGGCTGTTAAAAAATTACAATGCTGTTCAGCTTATGGTTTCTTGACTGTTATAAGACTGACAATATTTTGAACATTATTGGAAGAAACTTCAACTAATTTTGCATTAAAGGATGAAAAAATCATGGAAATTGATCAAGAAATAAATTTTTAAGAATGTTTTAAAAATATATGGTTTTATATGAAATAAAGAAGAATTTTACAAAGTGTCTGAATATATATGGCACCAATCTGTACATATATAAAGTTTTGTCTTGGTCCTGGTTAAAATTCATTTATGGTATTACCAGTTTATTATGAAACATTTCTGTAGAAATAAAAATATTAAACATTTCTGTAGACATAAAAACATGACATGATATTTTTTCCAACAAATTCTTTGTAGAAACGGGTGCCACTGTATGACACAATGTTTAGTGAACTGCGGCATCACCCTAGGTTCCAGATGCGACTTGATGTCACAGATCCAGTGCCTAAGTTTATTTCACGACAATGGAGAGGCTATGCTGACCAGAAAAGAGAACAGCTGATTAGATACACAACGTAAGTTATATGTCTGTCCCCAATCTGTAGGGTCTGCAATGATCTAGCCAGTTTGTATCCTTGTTGATGTCGGTATGTAATCCTGCAAAGGGGATTATTTTCGCAGGGTGAAAATTTCGCAATTTCTGAATTATGACATTTCGCGTGGGTGTAATTTCCTCGTTACTGATATAAGTGGGTGTATATTCTGTATATTATGATATATAAACCTGTATAGTTGTCATTTTCCCATGGGTAAAAATTTTGTGGTTATTTCTTTAGCACGAAATAAGCAAACATTTTACCCACGCAAAAATTTCCCCCTTTACAGTAACTGAGAGCATAAGACTTCCCTTTGACTGGTACACTAGTTTGTCACAATGTAAACAACCAACATTTTGGTCATTATCCATTCAGTTTGTAGCAAGGCTAACTGGATCAGTGTGAATACAATGCAATTGTATATATGTAGGTTCAACAATGATCATGTTAATTTGTATCCCAATTTTACTCGTACCTTATGGTTTGTCATAGGTAAACAACATTTTTTACCAGTATCCATTCAGCTAGTAGCAAGGTTGTCGTTGACTGGCCCACTTGAGATCATACATCACAGTTCAACTGGGGATTGTACTCACAACCTTTGAATTGAGTCTGTATCCTTAACCACTTGACTAAACATCTTAAACTCAATGCAACTTATAATGCACTGACAGCATGTTTAAATAAACTTTGCCAACACATGTGGATTGACTAGCAATATAAATATTAACAATCACCATGTTTTTCTCTCAATAAAGCCTATTGGGCACTGTATAATGTTGTATAACGCCATAGGTTTCCTAATTATGACATTGCAGTCTATTTCACACCCAGCTGTTCCTGTGTCAAGACTGTCAATAACAAAAAAGAAAAAAAAATTGTGCAAGTAATACTGTTTATGAAATGGATAATAATGGCAAATCCTGAATCTTGTGAGATATCCTTGTAAAATTACTTCATGTAAATTATCAATTCATACCTATAATTAAGCCTCAATGTCAATGCCTGTGAATCTAGACTGTTGTGTTTGTAATTA
This sequence comes from Anadara kagoshimensis, assembly GCA_021292105.1. Taxonomy (NCBI): domain Eukaryota; kingdom Metazoa; phylum Mollusca; class Bivalvia; order Arcoida; family Arcidae; genus Anadara; species Anadara kagoshimensis. Next base: position 36,760,888 of record CM037866.1, read on the forward strand.
TGTATATTGACTGTCTTCTGTTTTCTTTTCAGATTTAATTATGATCCCTCTGTACAAGTACCACCTAAACAATTTTCTAACGCAGAAGTATCCGGCAGAAATAGATACAAGTTCTTCAAAAGGTCAGTTGTCTCCTGGATCACAGTGTTCAAGCTAGAACTTTTCAGAAGAGGCCATTTTCAAAAACTTAACTTCTAAAACACCATAACTGTTACACCAATACTTTTGCATCCATGCTATGTTAAATATGGCCAACTGCAACTTTTACAATGGGCCGATTTGGCAAAATAATGGGTCAGTGGCCCCTTCTAGAATCATCATGATGAATGCTGGGCTCATAGAATTTGTTAGTAATATTGTCTGTGTAGTATATTAGGCATTTTGCTGATAGTACAATCAAAGAAACCCAAACATTTTCTGCCATTACAGGACTTTCAATGTGCTGAACTTGGGATGAAAAAACAGTTTGTAACTTTTGTTATCAAAACAACATCTAGACCCAAACTCTGTTGCTAAATTAAATGTAACTAATGTCTCCCCACCTTGTCCACATTATTTCTGTCATACATAATCCTAGTGATCTACATAATATCTGTTTGTCACACTTTTATTACTATATCTTGTTTACCTCAGGTGTTGCTTACCATGTGTTTTCCAGTAAAGTCACCATTTTATTTTATTTGTTTTTATTTTCAGACCTATTATACCATTTTTAACACAGATACCACCAGAAGTCTTACTAGCTACTGCTAGGTAGGTTAATCCAGTTAATAAGAAATATTGTTTGATCATTTGGCTTCTAATATTGTACAGTAAAACATGTCACATCTGAACACCTTATACTGAAGATTGTGTTCCGATAAACAGGTGTTCCATTCTGTTTAGATACACAATATTACACATAATAGTATTGTCTACAATACTGGTTCAGTTTGTACAGGATTTCTGGTTTCAAATGTTCCACTCTAGTCAATTCAATGTGAGGCCTGCATGAAAGTGTAGACCAATATATTTAGATAGATATACAAAGGACATCAGTTTTTAAGGTCTCTTCTAGACCCATTGGCTTTCATTTCAGTCACTACTTATTTTCAAGTCTTGGTCATACCATGGCCAAGGTTCGAACCCATGACCTCCCACATACAGAGTGAGCACTCTAACTAAAAACAATAGTGATGTACAAAGGGAAGGATAGATCACAGTTCTATTTTCATGCAGTTGTCAACTTTACTGTTCACTGTACATGATAAGATATTTGTGCTCCAATTATAATTCCGATATTCACCAAGATGAATAAAATATTCAGCTTCTATTGTCTTTGTAACTACATGTGCTTTGGTTTTTAGCTATCTGATTTAGTGAAATATATTTCATATCATAAAATAGGACTGATAATCAAATTTAATTTTGAAATAAAGATAATTAGATAATTTTATATATTATATGTTAAAAAATTAATTAAAAAGATTCTAAAAATTATAAATTATATTTTTGTTTTGACAGACAAGATCCACTGTCTGGTGCTGATCAGATGCACCTTGAACGTCCACCAACTCCACCCACAAAAACTGTCGAAACCCAAACAGATTACAGGGACTCTGAGGCTCAAACGGATCCATATACCCCAGAATATGTTGTGCGACCAGGATCTGCCCCAGAACTCCTTACCTTGGCTACACTATCATATGGTAAGTTACCCCAGAATACGTTGTACGACCAGGATCTGCCCCAGAACTCCTTACCTTGGCTACACTATCACATGGTAAGTTACCCCAGAATACGTTGTACGACCATAATCTGCCCCAGAACTCCTTACCTTGGCTACACTATCATATGGTAAGTTACCCCAGAATATGTTGTACGACCAGGATCTGCCCCAGAACTCCTTACCTTGGCTACACTATCATATGGTAAGTTACCCCCAGAATATGTTGTACGACCAGGATCTTCCCCAGAACTCCTTAAGCAGAACTCGAGATTATTTGATTCTGTCATACTGTCACATTGTTCAATCAAGAATTTTTTCAAATGCTGCTATTAAAAAAAGTCCTAAAACACCACAACATCAATATTTATGCATTCATCTTATGTTAAATAGGGCCTACTAATGCTTCCAGAAAGGGACCATTTGGCAAAATAAAGGATCAATGGCCCTTTTCTGGAATGAACAATGCTGTCAACTTTTTTTTCATTATTTTGCAAGTCTTTTTATATTATATTTATTTATTTATTTTATGCATTTCAAAAGTATTCTTTTAGACTCGCTCATGATATTCTGCGCAAAGGATAAAACCATAAAGAATACAATGTGCAAGGTTTACACATCCAAAATTTGATCATGCAGTGACACTCTGAAAGATTGCTGTTATAATTTATGCTTGATTTAGTTTAATGCAATACAACACTGTTTTATCATTGTTTCACCTTTAGGTCGGGGACTTCCAGCTGGTTTAGCTGAAGTTGAGATGATAGAACGAGCTCGCGCCAAACGTGCATGGGAGGCAACTCTGCCCCCTCTAAATGACGTCTCTCAGTTGGATAAAAGACGTAGAATGATGGACGAAATGGAGAGAAAGGAATGGGCACTTAGAGAACAGGAAATAGAGAAGTAAGAACTAATGGTATTTTTATTGTCCCCTTGCAAACAAAGGGATACATGGATTTATCAGGGTCTTTTGGGAAAAGGCCCTAAACTAAAATTGGGAAATACTATCAACTTTTTGCTCATTTTGGAAAAACTTTGAAGCCTTTGATGTAGAAGCAGTATTTTCATTTTGCTTTGCAGATGTTGTTTTGAAATAATCTAGAATCTTTTACTTGATTTTGCTGATTGGGGGGATTCACAAAATTTACTTTCGTTTTCGTTTAGAAACAACACTATTTTCTAATTAGGAACTTTTTCAGCCCACTTTGGGAAAATTTAACCTTTTTTCCATTGGGAATGGGGCCAAATTTCGGCCCTAAATAGGCCCTTGATGAATCCCTGGGATATAGCATTTTATATGTACATGTGTATGTACTTACGTGTGTTATGCTTCCCTTGTCTGTGCTCTAATGACTTTCTCAACAAAATTTTATAAAAAACATGATACAAGGGTTTATCAGGGTCATGGTAATATCTTGGACAAGTTTGTATTTTATAACTTGTGAACCCAATTTGACAGAGTTATTGCCCTTTGGTTTTTTTGTTGTTTTTATTTAGTTAAATATTTCTGTCAAGTATTACACAATACTCCATTGCGAAGGGATTAGTATCATTTGTGATGCATTGTTTAAATATGATTTTTAAGGTTTTTTTTAAAAAACAATTCTCAAGCGATTTCACATATATATATATACTGTTTTCTTTTAAGTTATTTTCAGTATCATTTGGTACTCATCTTACCATTATGCAGTACTTGTGATTTCTCAAGATTTTCTGAACATTAGTTCTTGGATTGCTATATAGTAATGAAATTGTTGAGAATGATTCTTTGACCTGGCAGTCTCTGGACTGACAATCATTGTATCTCTGGATGAGTAAATTTATATTTCTCATATGTCTGAGGCAATACATGTTTGATATTATAGGTTACAAGAAGCTCGTTTAGAAGTGTTGAAGAAACTTTTAAAACAAAGAGAAGAAAATCATCAGGAACTTAATATAAAGAGACTGGATAAATTATGGTTTGTACTAAAGTTATATACATCTAGACAAACCTAACTATAAATTTTAGCATTTCATAAAGTCTGTTAGCCCTCCGTGTGTCTCACACTATAAACTTATGATGTCAGGGTTAAAAAACAAGAAAGGTCAATGTAGTTACAAACTGTATCGGATGTAACAAATTGCAAAATATATTGTCTGTTTTCAAATAGCGTGGAACACTATCATTCAAAAATGTTATGAATACAAAAATCTGAACTACCTCATATTGTTTATTAAGATGTCAGCTTATTATGTAATCTGCTATCATTAAAATATCAACTTTTTTATGTAGTAACTGGTGTGATGTATTCCAGTATTTTCGAAAAAAGTTAAACTAAGTAGCAGGGTTTTATCTCTGTGTTCAACTGCTGGAGTTAACAACTGGACAAATAAATGGTATAAAACAAACTTAATAAATTTTAAGTAACATAGAAATGATTTATATTTCAGGTCAAAGAAACAGAAAGAGAAAGAAGTAAAAATCAAGAAGATTAGAAACGAACATATAAAAAGTAAGTCTCTAAGGTTTATTATGTTGTGTGGATATTTGTTTCATCAGTACGGATAAGTCTGAATCTCTCCATTTTTATTAAGTTATAATAATGAATACTTTCATGTTAAGTTTGAATAAATCTGACATCTGATATGATTAGATATTGACAATGATGTACAGTAGAACTTAACAATCTAAACTATTTTATTATGATATATATACCACAGTACGGACGTATTCTGAATACAATGTACTTCCTTGTCTAGCTCAGTTTGAGTCCAAGATCTGCTGTGATCAGGAACTTCCGTGACCCACTGCATATGGGTATCAAAATCTGGTGCAAACACTACCACATCATCAAAATATACAAGGCAAGTCTTCCATTGGAGGCCGCTTAGAGCGATTTCTGTAGCCCTTTGGAAGGTTGGTGGTCCATTTGCTAAACCAAAACTCATTCTTTTAAACTCAAACAGACCATATTTTGTGGCAAATGCAGTTTTCTGACTATCTTCTGCCTTAACAGGGATCTGATTAAACCCTTGTATTAAATCAAATGTGCTAAATAGCTTGACACCAGAATACATTAATGTATAATTTAATATAAACCTGTCTAACCTGATTCATGTGATACATAAATATTGTTTAGTTAATTAGCATACAAAATCCAAAACAAAACCACAATAGATTTAGTATTCAGAAAACTTTAAAATTCTGACAATCATCATAAAATCGGCAGTCCAAAACCCTTCTACACAGAACGATGTTATGTTAATACATGTTATTCACTATCAATCTGTTCTTGTCATTAACAGCCATCAGGAAGCTAACAGGAAAGAGGAAGAAGGTAGAAGGAAAGTTAGAACGTAGAGAGATCATTAATGAGTACGCTGGTTACGGATCTCAGACGTATGCACCTCTGACGAGAATCGGAATGTTTCTGGATCGCGGATCAGAACAGTATGTGGTGAAAAGTCGTCATCTCAGCACATATCAAGGTATGTACATGAAATATTTTAATTATTAGGCCAACACAAGTAGGATCTGTAAATCTCAAGTTCAAGATTGGGGGGGGGGGGGGGTTCTGTATGTATTGTGATAATCTTAAATATTTGTTGCCTCTTCATCAGTGTTGGAAATATGTTGAAATTTTCAACCAGTCTTTGTTTTGATAATTTCAATATTTTCTATAATGTTATGTGTGTAGGAGACTTGATAAAGCAATAAGTATATTTCCCAAGACTTATTAGTCTTGGACTGTGAGACTGTCTGTTATTTCCCCAACATTGCTCTTCAACTGGTCTTAATGGAATTTTCTCTTAAACTCTATTGATACCTTCCTAACACTTGACTGAAAACTTTACAAATAATTTTGATTTATTTTCATCCTGTGTTTCAGGTTTAATGGAACTAGAAGCTTCACTGCCAGATTTTGTCATAAATCCCAGAATTAAAGCTCCTAAACCAAAAACTGTCACCAAAGCCGGACACACAAAACGGAAATTCCGGCAGGAGCAGGAACTGATGGAGATGCATGAGGTAAGATTATGTAGATGTTTATGATGTTTATTAGATCCACAGTTTTATGTGGTAGTTTATGAATCTCTTTTTCTTGATCTGTTGAACATTTTATGATGTTATGAAGAATTCAGTGAAATATCTGTGTCTTCTTCTTGGGATATGAACTATCCAAAAATAAAAAAGAGCTTATTTTCTGCATGTTACAAGTAATCAAATTCAAAAATACCTGAGGCTGGGTGAAACTGTTTTCTGTTGTCATGTAAGATACGACATGGTAGTGATGTTATCTGAAATATTAAAGTATTTTGACAATGTTGTAGGCATAACATAAAACACTGAATTTAAATGAGAGAGAGAGAGAGAGAGAAACTATATCTAGAGATAAATAAACTTATCATTACATGTATTTTATTTATGTTTTTTCTAGACAATAAAGGAGGCAAGAACTCGAGGTGAAGAACCACCCAAACCATTAAGATTTTTACAGAAGATTGAGAAACCAATCCCACGTCCACCAACACCAGCTGTAGACGTACCATCAGAGGTAATACATGGTAGTTTGAGGTTGTCTGTCTGCCTAATTTGGGACAGTGAGGGCTCAACTTAAAGAACTATAAATAAAATTTGACAAACACAAAACTTTAGCCCTGGAAGTACAGTGATAATTGCAACAAAATTTACACCACACAAACACATGACAAATTAAAGTTGCAAAATCAGAATTTTAGTTGATATGATGTTTTTCAGTTGCAACTTTGAGTCTTGTGGGGTCAAAATGTTAACAAAATCATTAAACGTGTTAAATCTGTATTTAAATTGTATATAAAGTGTAACCATTGTAAAGAAACCAATTCTTTTCATCTACATCTGAGGATATCGTATATTTTTTGGAAGAAAACTGATGTTTGTAGTATATGCTTGTGTAGTTGTTAACATCTACATGTACATTCTATGTTTAGATGTCCTAAATTTTAAAGTAACATTTGATATATATTTGGCTTTGATATATATATACATGTGTATATATATACTGAATATCACTTATTTTTCTCGAGTAGAAAATTTTGCGTCAAGTCTATATTGATCTTACTTGCCAATATTTTAATTCGCGTTTTGAAACTTATTGAATACAACATATGTATGTCAACATAGAAATATCTGTGTACTGGAAATGTTCGCATAATATTTGAATTCGCAAATGGGGTGAGTCGCTAATTTACGCAAAAATAAATCTCTCGCAAAATAAAAGTGATCTACAGTATATCTTACTCTGATAATTTGTTTGTTATTTGTATCTAGGAGGAAGAAGAAAGGGAACTTGCTACAATTTTCTTACAGCAGGTTATCAGAGGTCGTGCTACACAAAATATGGTGAGTTTTATAGATACTAATTTTAAAAACATCTTATATAGAGATTTTTGGTAAAATTCAAATTTGTCATGAGAGAGAGAGAGAGAGAAGACACATGAAGGAAATATCCAAGCATACACAAAACATGCATACATAGAAACATGAAATCTGCATACAGAATGATGAATGGAGAGGAGTAATGGTGTTTTACTCAACAGTCAAGGTTCTTTTACTTATATTGAGGTGATCAGTTATAGGATGGCAGAGGAAACCAGAGTGTCTGGAAAATTCAGCAGGTGTATTAACAAACTTTCTCATACTAGGATCTGCCATAGTAGGAATCAAATCTAGCCGGTCACAGAATGTGTGTGTTCTTTAGACTAGCAGAGAAAAAACATGGAAGGATATACACATGATACATAATTAGTATCATACAAATCCAATATAGCTTGCCATAAATTATATATGACCCAGATTCTTGTCTGAACTTTGAATTTTGTACACTTTATAATTCAGTTAAGGAACAAACTCAGACTTTAATGCTGCTGTGACTCACAATTATCTATGCTGTTGTGTACAGTAGTAATAATGGTATATTTTATGTGTATTTTATTACAGATATTTGAGGGTAAAGAGAAGAGGATGGAGCTTATAAAGGAATTACGTAGTACACATGCACTACAGGAAGCTGAACAGGAAGTTAAAAAACAGGAGAAACAGGCAACACTGGCTCTACAAAGACAGAGAAGATTACATGAACACAAGGTTAGATAACTCTCCACAGATTGTCTCAAACAGAAGTACATTGACTTTGTTGTAATGGGGAATTATTTTGGTTGCCTTAACACCAGATCCCATTTTTTTGCAGTAACCATGGTACTGTATGTGAAACTTTAATCGCGTGTTTAATATTGATTTTACAGATATCTCTATTTAGCTTGGGCTCCAACCCAAAACCTTGAATTTGAATATTTGACCTAAACCACTAGATGACATTTGTCTCTGGATGGCTGGAATTCCAACCCATAACCTTAAATGTTGAATAACCAGATCACATCTGTCTGCAGTAACTGTCTGTGAGATGATAATAGTTATTGTAGTTATCACTATTTCACTGGGGTTCTAACCCACAACCATGAGTGCTCAGTATGTCCCTGATGCTTTACCACCCACACACATTTGTCCTAAGTAGCTCTCCATTGGACTATTATTTCATTGATCGTACATCTATCCACAGGGGTTCCAACTTGTATGTATGATTTGTGCCTTATACTTTACGGCTGTACACATCTGTCCCCAGTAACTGTCCGTTCCATTTTAGCATTTATTATTGTACAGTTATATCTATTGATTTGGGCTCCAACCCACAACCGCCAATGTTTGGTATGTGCCTTATACTTAACCACCTGCACACATTGGTCCCCAGTAACTGCCTGATAGACTTTAATGATTATTTCATTCATCATATAGTTATCTATTGATTGGGGTTCAAACACATAACCTTGTATGTTGGGTCTGTGATTTAACCACTTGCACACATTTGTCCCCTGTAATTGCGTGTTAGAGTTTCATGATTATTTCCTTTATTATCTTTGTAACCTGTCTATACAGGTATGAAGCAGTAAGCTAATTACATATTAATTATTAATGATACAGTTTCCTGTAACTTTCCTTTTGTATGTTATAATCACAGCAATCAAGGTAATGATTATTTAAACATCTTAGCCTGTCTGTAACTTCCGTGTTAGGTTTAACTGACGGCTGGTGTAAGACATAGAAATTCAATAAAAGATTTGTTTTAATGTCTCTACAAGCTACAAAAATGTTAGGCTAGGTTTATGTGGGGGAGGATGTATATACATGTAACTAACAGGAACTGTAACTATTATTATTGTTTAATAGTCAGATCTTGCTATAAAATGTTGGTAAGGATTTCTAATTTTTTTTCTATATGTTATGAATTCAGTGTTTTGTCTGGGCAATTTTTTTAAGGATAAGCAAAAGTCTTCGCAGGATGTAGGGGGGGGGGGCTTACCTATTCTTTGTACTAATAGTCATGTGGGATATAATTTTTTTTCAGAAATTTTAAACTTCCAAATAATGATACATCAGTTTGTCTTAAAAGCTTCCAAGTTTGTATTTCAAACTGCAAAATAAATTGGATTTTTTGCAGGAATTTTAGTGGATGAAGTGATGGCGCCACCTTGAGGGCTTGAATTGGATTTCAAACTGTTACAAAAATTATATTTATTTTGCAGGAATTTTTAGTGGATGAAGCGATGAGCCACCTTGAGGGCTTGAATTGGATTTCAAACTGTTACAAAAATTATTTTTATTTTGCAGGAATTTTTAGTGGATGAAGCGATGAGCCACCTTGAGGGCTTGAATTGGATTTCAAACTGTTACAAAAATTATTTTTATTTTGCAGGAATTTTTAGTGGATGAAGCGATGAGCCACCTTGAGGGCTTGAATTGGATTTCAAACTGTTACAAAATTTATTTTTATTTTGCAGGAATTTTTAGTGGATGAAGCGATGAGCCACCTTGAGGGCTTGAATTGGATTTCAAACTGTTACAAAAATTATTTTTATTTTGCAGGAATTTTTAGTGGATGAAGCGATGAGTCACCTTGAGGGTTCGAGTTTGGGAGACATGATGGATTTCCTTAGTAAAGAACTGATCAGGTTACAGGAAGAGAGAAGAATACATGCCTTCTCTATGTTAGCTGAAAGACAGCGTAGGATAAGAGAGGCCGAGGAAAGTGGGCGTCGACAGGTTGAGGAGAGGCGTCGCCGAGAGGAAGACGAAGTTTTCAAACAGGTAGTTAATGATGAAAAATAATACATTTTATTGTCAATTTTTCTGTTCTAGTCATGAGAACTTGGCACACCTGTGAGTTTTGTAATGATTTAAAGAGTTAATGCCCTTTCCTTTTCTGGATTTAGGCTTTGATTTTAATGGCTTTATAGATATCGTTTGCTTTGGTAGGGGAGGTGGTATAATTGGCCTTACGTAATAGCTTCATTCAGTTAAAATTGTAAATCATATCATTAAGTTATATATCAGGTTAATTAAGCTTGTTTTACTTGATTCCAGGTGATAAAGGTCCATCAGAGAAGTGTGGACACATATCTACAAGACATTATAATGAACTCTGTAGATCACACAGCCGACTTACAAGCTAGAGCAGAAATAATGGATACTGCTGAGAAGATTAATGATGTCGCTTATGAAGTTGAGGATAAGTAAGTGTTCTAAATATAATTCTGTGTGTTCATTTTCTGGAAGGGACTACAATTAGTTATGGTATATATCAAATCGGACACCTGCCATTGGCATGGTATATTAAAAAGTGCACAAACATGTGAACTTTTATAAAATGGCTTTTAAAATAATGAATACTTTTGCATAGTAAAAAAAGATCATTGTCATTTAGAATAAAAATATAAGTATTGGAATTTTTCAGAGGGTAATTTTTTCAGTAAAAATTAGTTATAACATTTGAAAATGTTCAATACATGTGGCTCGAAAAGAATTTAGACTTTAATAAAATATAACATTTTTCATTTTTGTATTATTTTTCAGCCATACACAATTGGAGTCTTTAATACAATGTCACAATTTTCGTCTTGTATTTTTCAGCCGTACACAGTTGGAGTCTGAAGAGATTGTTGCTGATTTAGTACACTGTTTCTTACTACCAGAAGTCCAGAAAATCACAGTCAGAGACAAAGGTCTGTATATAAACAACTCTCTCTCTCTCTCTCTCTCTCTCTCTCTATCTCTCTGTGAATATAGTTCTCTCTCTCCTTTGCCAAATCAAAATTCAACTTTACTTGGACTTGCAGTTTGGATGGCCCATGCATATATCTTTAGATCACACACACACACACACACACAGAGAGACACACACACACAAACACTTTAATTTTCATGTGCGGTACATAGATACATGTAGTCTGAAATGACTATGAATATGTGAACTTTGTGTATAGTTCGTCGGTGATGTTGTGACAGAGTGTTTATAAACATGGAAGAGTCTATATAATGTAGATAGCCTAAAATAGGGGTATATAAAGGTTGAGTTGATAAATGAACGCATGAAGGCATGAATATACGTAAACGATAACACGTATTAATATCTATTGGTGTATAATAAAGTCGCCCGTGTTATAAACACTCTGCCACATTATCGCTGACAGACTATAGTATTTGTTTAAAAACATACATTCTTTAAATGTATTTATTTATACTGCAAATGATTTCAGATAAAGATTATCTCTCTCATTTTTACTCTATTTTACATAATTTAAGAGCTATTGTCCTTTGAAAATTTTTTATTTAAATAAACATATTTTAATTAAGATATAGCACTTTTAATATCTACTGTTTATTCTTGCCAATTCTCTTGTTATTCATTTATTTTTATGTATTTTTACAGTAAAGAGAAGTCAAAGAAGGTATTTATTAGCTGCTCATAAAGAAATCGTTAAAGATGGTGAACAAACGATTAGTATGAATGCTAAACCTCCGAGAACTGCCCCATCAACTACCGCTGCCCCTACACCGGCCACACCCGCTGAAACAAAACAGGAAGTTCAAGAACAAGTCTCTGAAGGTCGGGGAGGACAATCATAAAACATATGTGTATTTATAAGAAAATAAACTTTTATAGAATTATTTTGTTCTCACTTCAGTTTTACCACTGCAGACCAAGCTAAAGAAAATGTGTCTCAGAAACTTAAAATCTGTGTTTGTGAAGCACCATTACAAAGCCAAATTTTGTCTCCGTTTACTTGATGTCAATTAAACAGCCAGATAAAATATTTGTTTTTGTGTATTCTAATAACAATCGTGGGTGTTAGATTACAACTTTCTGTATCTCGGACTTGTGTGTTTTCTGTGTTAAGTATGCATGTTCAGTGTGCGTGTGTGTGTGTGTGTGTGTGTGTGTGTGTCCTGTTACAGTATTTGCATAAAATTGCATTATTATGTGTTATTTGTCAGGATCATGATTAATCTTCATAAAATAAACAGTTTTAAAGTGTTGTTGGATTTTTTTTTTTTTTTTTTTTTTTTTTTTTTGAGTTATAAATCGTTACTGAAACAAATAATATGTTTTCTTTATCTTTTTTTCTTTTTTTTCAAAATGATACACTGATGTGATCATACTAGAATCCTCCGTCCACTCCATGTACAGACATTTCTTAAATTGTCAATATATATGTTGTTAAAAAACAAATTGTACACTGAACAAAACTCTTGAATTTTGAAGAAAAAAAATTATCTTTATTTTTCTTTTTTTTATTGTACCAGAATCCTCCGTCCATTCCATGAACTGTCTGTGATGTTATTTTATTTTATGTCTATAAATCTTATAAAAGATATGTTTTATTAGAAGGAAATTAAGAAGTATTACATGTACATGATGTATGTGTAAATTTTGAGATTTTTATTTTTATTTTTATTTTTTTGTTTTATTTGTTTATGATAATGAGTAATGCATCTGTGATATTTATATGAATAGAAAATGTGCATTTTTTGCAAAAATATATTGATTTTGTATTAAACAAATTTTAAAATCTATATGTATTGTATATAATGTACAGGATTTTAATATGTATATAAAATTACCATAGTTACAGTAAACTGAATCTTTGTTATGTTATTACCTCTCTGTGTCAGTACATTGTTCATTGGTACATCGGTTTCTGGACAATTTTATGAATCAAACCAGTTATTACTGAAGACAAAATATACAGGTCGAGTTTGATCATCTATCATATTTGGTTTCTTAGCTGTAACTTTTCTTTTTTAAAACCAGTTTCTTTGGTTTCTGAAGAAAAGCAGTTATAATAAAGATATGCATAGATAAATTATAGATTAAGTTTGGTTGTCTATTATAGTTTGGTTTCTTTGCAATTTTTCCTGTCTAAACCAGTTTTACTGAAAATATGCAGATAAATTATAGGTCGAGTTTGATTGTAACTTATAAACCAGTTTTACTGAAGATTAGAATACAAATGGGTCTGATAAATAACAGATCAAGTTAAATTTTAAGTATTTTCAGTCAAGCAGATATTGAACTTTTAAACAATACCATTTTAACAAAACATCTGATGGGGTATTTATTATACATGGTCAGAGGTAACTATTTTACACAATTTTTAAGTTGAAATTGATTATGGTAGCCATTAGCTTTCTTGTAATGAAGTTTTCCACTGATGCATACAGGGTCTTTTGACAGGTCAATACAGGGTTGTGTTATTAGTTAGTCAAACCTGTCTATAAGGCCACCCAAGGGAGCAAGTAAATGTGGCCTTTATGGGCAAGTGGCCTTTATATGCAGGTTCAAATAATATGAATAAATAATAATTTGGATAGTTTTACTGATTTTATAAGCAGGTGACACTTATATAGAGGTGGCCTTTAAGGCAGGTTGGACTGTAATATCAAAATTATTTGGGGAGAACAGATCATTTAAAGATTGAAGATAAATATATTGATGACGCCCATAAGATTTATGGAGGTGTTTTTATGCGACATTGTAGAGGATGTGACTTACAGATATATAACTAGTTATTTATTTATTTTTGTAAATAAACAAGTAAGAAACCATAAATAAAATCTCCATGTAAAGATTATGTTTTATTTCTTTATGTTTTCATTGTATTCTCCATCAGATACTAGACCACTGTTGTAGCTCAGTTGGTAGAGTGCTCGCTCCGTAAGTGGGAGGTTGTGGATTTGATCTCCAGCCGGGTCTGACCCAAGACTTTAAAGTGGGTAGTGACTGTTCTTTCGACAAGCACTCGGAATTACGAAATAAAAGTCATGATTCTATCAGATGGGGATTTAAAATAAAACAAAGTCACCTGTCCAATGGGCTTGGCACATTAAAGAACCCTGCTGTATAATGCCATCAGTGTAACGCACAAGCAAAATTTCTGCACCTTCACCTATAACTGGTGACGTCTCGATATAAGTAAAATATTCTTGACTGGAACATTAAACACCCTTACTTAACTCAAGATACTAGTATTCTCGTCATCCAAATATTATTTATGAAAACACATCCAGATGTTCATAGTGGCTTTAAATTTTAAGACATTTCTTTTTACTTTTTTTGACAGTAATTTAATTTATTTCGACTACTAAAAATGATGACAAGTTAATGTCAAGCCAGTGACGGTAACCATAGGGTCAAACCACAGATGATCCCAATTCTAATTTACCTTGCATGTACAAAAAATATATATCATATCTGTATAGTGTTAGTGGTTTAAATCTGAGTTTGTTGATAAAATAGGTTGTTTTTTATTAAATAGGTGTGAGGAAAACTCCAATTGTTGTCACTACCATTTTTGTTTTATTCATCACAGATGCATTGCCACACATTGCTATGGGCACTGCTGTGTCCAAAATTTTGCATCTGCAAATGAATCTAACATATAACATAAAACCTAATTCAATCATGTTACTGTATATTGGAGGTCTTGGGTTCAAACCCCAGCTGGAAGACTTGAAAATAGGCAGTAACTGCTCTTTTGCCTAGCACTTGAGATTTAGAAATGAAAGTCACAGGGTTCTTCAGGAAAAGCCAATGTCCTGTGTCACAGGTGTGGCATGTTGAATAACTCTCCCTGCATGTTACCCTGAGTCCACTGCAAAGGTAAAACATTCTGCCACCTCCAACTATAGCTGGTGAAATTTCAATATAAGTGAAATATTCTTGACTGGGATGTAAAACTCTATTCGATCAACCTTACTGCCGTGTACATGTACATTTGTATGTACAGACATTTAATTTTCATATCTAACTGATGAATGGATTATACAAGTTTACCTTGCAATGAATTGAAATGTCAACCTATGGTGGTGGTGGTGGTGGTGGTGGTGGTGGTGGAGTGAAGTAATGGAATTTTATGCTCCATTACTGTACAAGAAAATAAATGCCTGCTGTTGACCTTCCACCACTGACGCTACTGACTTCAGTGTACAAGTACATCGACATGGTGTACAAAATCCACAGCAGTTTGGGAAGCCAACACCTACAGGGCAGGAAAACCCCATGTGTCCAGGGACCATCAAATTTTTCTTTCATACAAGTAAAATTTAAAAAGTTCAAATTTTATGAATAAATGATACTTACCTGACTTATATACAATACAAACTTTTAGATGAGAAATAGAACACAAGTTTGTGTTATATATATGTCAGGTAAGTAGGTAGTAAGTCAATTGATCATGAACAGCAAATATTTAGACTAACTGGTTCTAGGCCACTCGAAAAAAGTAGATTTCAAAAGTCCCTAGTTCTAAGATCAGTGGATCTACCTTTTTTACCTTTAATCATGACCAAAAGGCCCTGGTGTCTCCAACGTTAAAGGATCCTGTACGCTAATTTTTTAAGCTTTCACTCTGTGCTTGTTTAAATATACACTGTAGGGTCCAATAAGTCACCTCATGTCACCAGAGTCAATTTTCCAATTTCACAGGTACAAAAGAATTATGTCACAAAACAATTGATCAGTTTGACTTAACACAGCAAGGACCGTTTTCCGACTTCATATTGCCCAGACAGTTATCCAGGTATGAATCAAAGAATCAAACGAGGTTTTATTGAGTTTCATTAAGAAGATTGGTTGGTTGGTTGAATGTTGCTTAATGTCGCATTAGCAATTTTTCAGCTATTCGCGATGAGAACTATTTAATTAATCTCTATGGATTAATCTATGAACAATTTTTTGTGTGAATGTGAAGTGCGGGTGTGTTTTATGGTCTGCCTTGTACTAGCCCGAACTTGGGGTGACTTAAACATGCTAATTCACAGATTCAGTATGCCAAAGACAAGCATACCACTCCCCCAGTCCATTATTATTCTTGACTGGGATGTTAAACACCATTACTCAACTCAACTCAGTCCATTATACTGATACGAGGTGAACCAGTAAAGGCCAACGGCAAGGAAAACTCACTTTCCTACATGTGGTCTGAGCGGGACTCGAACTCAGCAGTGAGAGACCCTGGATTTGAAGACTGATGTGTTATTCATTAGGCCACCTGCAACCTCACATTAAGAAAAACATAAAGATTTGATAAAAACAAACAAAACATTTTATTGTTAATGCCTCAGTAAACTTAGAAACATTCATAATCAAACTGTACAAATAGAAGTATTTACCAGGAATTAGTTTGACTTCTGGCGCTCTGTTAACTTTTATTAAATATGGTCACCCCTGTATCAAATGATCAACAATCCACAAAGTCCGTACTGGATGTTATGGAAAAACCCTTTACGTCACAAATTCCTGGAACAAAATCATTTTATGGGAATACCTGAACAGATATCAGATATAATTCAAAATTTCCAGTGGAAATAATCCTTATCCACAAATGTTAGGGGGTATCACATGGTACACTGGCTAAATCCATCCTCAGTGAAGATTTGTTTCTTGTACATGTATTTTAAAAATTTCTGTTTTAAAGATAATTCATACAAAGAAATTAGACTGCATACCATGTGATCAAAATCCCAAAACTTTGTAAAAAATCTCATGGGAAACAGTTATGCTGTACTGACATGACAACTGATGTATCCTCGGCCACACCAACAATGTTCTGACAATGGCCCGACATGCTTGAATTACACACAAAAAGAATGAAAACTCAGCCTGAATTGTGCCATTTAATGACGTCACTTATACTAGTCTGTCATTAGTTGTTGATGTGACGCTGCTTTGGTACCATGATGGTGGCCAATGTCGGAACATAAAAGTTAGGGCCTGCAATATGTCAATTACAGTTTGATAAGGTTTATTACAGAAATGTTGAAGTTATTTTATGAATGATGTTTTGAAATAACTAAAGATTAAATTTTAAGTATATTAAAAAACTTATAGATATATTAGCTATACTGTTATTTGTGTACTTTTTTGTTGGAAATTGTACAATCTCCACGGCTGTTCCATTCAAATTATCCCTTCTTGAATTTAGTTACTAATGCATTAATGAAACAGTATAGTGAACATTTTACATGCAGTAAATATTTCTATTTGTACAGTTTCTCCTATCATACATGTAGATCTATCATTACAATATTTGTGTCTGTCGTACAATACAAAAATAATTTGATGTTTATTTACAAACATATCTCTGTGTAGAAAGTGTTAATGTAACCATGGCAACATAAACATAACCATGGCAACATAAACATAACCATGGTAACATAAACATAACCATGGTAACATAAACAAACCATGGCAACATAAACATAACCATGGTAACATAAACATATCTCTGTGTAGAAAGTGTTAATGTAACCATGGCAACATAAACATAACCATGGCAACATAAACATAACCATGGTAACATAAACATAACCATGGTAACATAAACAAACCATGGCAACATAAACATAACCATGGTAACATAACCATGGCAACATAAACATAACCATGGCAACATAAACATTACCATGGTAACATAAACATAACCATGGCAACATAAACATAACCATGGTAACATAAACAAACCATGGCAACATAAACATAACCATGGCAACATAAACATAACCATGGCAACATAAACATTACCATGGTAATATAAACATAACCATGGCAACATAAACATAACCATGGTAACATAAACATAACCATGGCAACAAAAACATAACCATGGCAACATAAACATAACCATGGCAACATAAACATAACCATGGCAACATAAACAAACCATGGCAACATAAACATAACCATGGTAACATAAACATAACCATGGCAACATAAACATAACCATGGTAACATAAACATAACCATGGCAACATAAACATAACCATGGCAACATAAACATAACCATGGCAACATAAACATAACCATGGTAACATAAACAAAAGTTAAACTCATTAGCTTTACATTTATCAGACAATAGAGAGCAGCAAGGTCATAAGTCAGCAATCATGTTTAAATAATACAGAAATATTACAATGAACCTCAATGACGTTTCCTTGACTACAGCAGTTTTCAATGACCTTGTCTTATTACAAAGTGCATAATTATTTCTAAGGTTTAGTTCAAACATATTTAGGCCACTTTTTAGGCTCCATAGGCTAGATTCTAGCAAAGGATTTGGTTGTTGCTATGGTAACAAAAAACATTTTACCTACTTTCAGTTTCACAATAGATGGATGGATTTCAATGACAAATGTAAAAACAAAATTATAAAGCTATGTTGATCAATTAATAGTAAGACCATGGTTTATAATGTTACCATAGCAACAGACAATATATATATATTTTTGAAGACCTAAGACTCTTTATTAAAGTTGCCTAAAAAATTGTCGCACATAGCACTGATAAGTCTGTCATAGGTTTTTTATATAAAAAAGTTTCATTAAATGCATTACTTCTAGAGTGAGATTTGTGATTGGTGAAAATCTTGTTCCTTAAAGCCATGGTTTCTTTGGTAAGCTGGTAATAAAACAAGTTATTTTTTAAAATCAAACAAAATTTCCAGGGATCAAACTTAGAAGTTAGGAAATCTGTGTAGCAATTCTCATCAACCCTACATACAAACATCACAACTGTACCGTGTGATATCCCTAATGTTTGTGCAAAACAATGGGGTCCATCGATATACAACGTGATACCCTCTAGCGTTTGTGCAAAAAATTGGGGTCCGCCGATATACCACGTTATACCCTCTAGTGTTTGTGTGGAACACTTATTTCCAATGGATATGGAATTGCAAAAGATGGCGTTTTCCCATAAAACAATGTTACCGGTACTCTCTGAATTTGTAAAATTAATGTTCCGCACAATCAATCAGAGGTATTGATCATGTGGTTATTTTCATTATTTCCATTGAATATGGCATCATAACAGTTCACATTTTCCTGTAAGAACCAGGAATTTGTGATGTAAACTGTTTCCAAAAAGTCTCGCACAAATGTTAAGGGGTGTTGATCACATGTACAGTGGAGAACCCCATTCTGATCAACCCTTCATACAAACATCACAAAGAGCTAACGATAAAAAAAATACAAACTGTAATCATACAAATACAACTGACTGGAAGGGACTCCAAACCCCCAAACCTGGCCCCCATCATAGTTACCCTAAATCCAACACAAGAGAGTAATAAAAAATTATCAAGGGGAATAACTCTATTCTGCAAATACACATGTATTAGGTTTGTAATTAGTAACTGACTTGGAGGGACCAATATCCCTTGAACCCACACAAGTGATTGATAAAAATATATTAAGGGAAATAACTCTACTCTGTAATTATATGTAATAGGTCTGTAAGTAGTAACTTTATACGGTATTACACTGGTTTCATATTCAGAGCTGATAGGTAAGCCCATTTGTTTTATTTAACATGTAGAAAACTTGGCAGTGTACTTATTTTCGCTGTTGCGACTTGACAGTGAAAATCTTGTTATACAGTAACCAATCATTCATTGTATTACAAATGATGCTGTCCTGTCAACTATATTAGTCATTCCGCTGAATATAAACAAAAGTTGTTTCCTCAAAAAATATTTTTCATTCCAAAGAAATAAACTATATCATTACAGTCCATTAATTAAGAATCGCTTTCCAGTTGACATTTTCTATGTCATGACAATATCGATCTTTCTGTCATGACGATACAGATGCCATGGCGATACCCGTCTATCTGTGTGTTGGTTATGATGCTGTTAGCCAGTTTAAGATATAACAACAATAACACTGATATGTTACTGATGGTGATAATGTGTCAATCTGCTGGCAGAGAATTCATGTGTCAATGTGCTGATTGAAAATCTGTGTTATTGTGTCAACAGCCAACTGGTTGTCCCCATGGTGATATCACAGGCATTATGTAACTACACTGACCAATGAAGTTACTATCATTCCGATGAAGATGCGTCACTATCGTTTTCTTTATCAATGTACATAATATCACCTTCCTCAGAATTTAATGTTAAAGTTTTATCTTTATCAGAAAAGTCTGATTCACCGAGATTATCACCATGGTTACCACATTCTGCTGACCTCTGACTGCTTACATCCTCTACTTGTTCTTCTGACCCTAAAACTAAAATAAATGAAAATGTGTTAGAAACAATTATTTTAAAAATTTTAAAATATTTTTCTCTTCACTTAAAATTTGAAATACGTAAAGCCTAGCATTTCAAAGGTTTGAATGACAATTTACAACAAGAAGCCCAAGAGGCCTGCCAGTGCCTCAGGTGTGGAATGGTCTAAAATATGTTTATATGATCACAGCATCCTAAAGTCATCAGAAAGCCAAAATTAGGTTTTAGTCTGACTTAAACATGGTCACACCAGGGAAGCATAGTGTAAAACAGAACAATGGGGTTTACAGCTGTACCACAGGATAACCCCCAATACCAAGGGACACCAAATTGAAATGTTGAACGTGTAACGGACAATATTATCGCAAAATAGGGACAAAGATATCCAGATTTCTACTAGTGAACGACATTGAGACCGAGAAAAAACTTGGATTTTGTAAAGGTAGGAATGCTGCAGTACCATGTAATAATGACTATGATAAATTATGATAAAATAACTATACAGACAGGGAAAAAAAGAGATGTTACACTCAGCAGTGCTGAAACTGAAGAGTACTTTTACTCATTGTTGAAGGCATTTACTCATGGAATGAAAATTTGACGAGTAAAATAATCATGCACTTTAAAATTAAGTGGAGCTCTGATTGGATATGGAATCATATCAGTTTCTGATTTCCCATGACAATTATGTTATTCCAAGAATCATGATGTAAATGAATATCCCATACAAATGTTAAGGGGTACCGATCACACAGTACGATGTTGAACTCCCTTGTAATCCAATCATCAAATGTTCTGTCTTAAACTTACTCTGATCAGATGTGTGAGGTGAATTCTGTGAGTGTGTAGAAGTTGTCTCCCCTTCCGTCTCAGATTTTGTTGCCGTGGTTACCCCTGGTATCTGTGGTTGTATGTTAGCTATACTCTCTGGCCAGAATCTCTGTAAGGGTCTGTTTTGTGGTTTTGATTTCTTTGTTTTTATCTGTTCTGGATTACTTGCGTCCAGCATTGGTTGTAAAATTCTCCGTCTAGCGTTTATAAACCTGTAAAATTAATGTGAAGCCATTACAAAATGAAAGTGAAACCAGAATAAAATTTATAAAAAATGTGAATCTGCTATAAAATGTATGTGAAGCCATTAAAATCAACATTTACCACTAGCTGTTATTTCTGCATGATCACTGAATTGGACATAGGTCAAAAATCACATACAAGTTTATATTAAAAAAATATATTATTAATGTCTTACTCATATATAAAAAATGTTGATGTCAAAAAGGTCAAATGCTGCAGAATACGCTAACTACAGAAGCTGTTGTCATCTTGCAACATAATTGACAGATCGCCGGCCACGCCCACAATGTTCTGACAAAGCTCAGCATCCTTGAATTACACACAAAAAAGAATGAAAACTCGACTTGAATTGTGCCATTAAATGACGTCACTGACACTAGAATGCCATTAGTTGCTGTGGTGCTGCTTTGGTACCATGATGGCAGTCTGTGTTGGAACATAAAAGTGTGGTCGGCGATACGTCAATTAGATTGTTAAAATAATTTATATCAATCAATGTACAATGAAAACTGTCGATGTTCAGTACAGAAAGGTCACATAAGACAAAGGGTCATAAAACTAAGTACTGGTTCTTGTGATGGGTCCAATCAAATTCTGGTCACTGATAAAATGATCTCATGATTAGAGTTGTGGGTTTGTACCACAACAATGGACTGTGTAACAGGTCTTTAACTCCCTACTGCTCTAATCTACTGCTCTAATCTACCAGGCTGCCAATAAATGTTGTTTGTTTAACAGAATCAATTAAAATATCTTATGATATATTTAGTATGTTAGGTCAATGTATCAATTTATTATTAATTGTTGGGGTCTATAGTAGACATGTCATCTAAATTTCTAGATAAATGATCAAAATGCCACTCACTGCCTAGGTTCAAATCACAGTGTGTACTAATCAAGTGAAAACAAACATGGCGTCATCTCAAAAACCGGAACTCCTCAAGGTTAATTGTTAGGATACTAAACATATCAGAGAGTTCCCGATAATCGGTGTCAAAAACTAGGGCGACCTCGACTCTATAGGACGAAGTTTAATGAAACAGGGTGAAGTTATCGCCCAACTTTGCCCTTATTTTGAGCCTTGACACCAGAACTCCTAGTACAAGAACACTTGCTGGCTCCCTTTCCAATATTTAGTGTTTTTTTCCTGGACACTCCATTTTTACACCTTTCTAGATCTGAACCCATTGGTACACTAAGAAGAAACTTACTTTGGGTTTTAACACAACAATATATCACTCCACTTACCAGTTATTGACTTGTAATAATGTTAAGTTAGTTTGAGCTGCTATCTGACGTTTTTCATCTTCTGTAGGATACGGATGCTACAAGAAACAACATTAATCTATCAAAATGTACATCAATTGATGGATCACTGGCCACGCCCACAATGTTCTGACAAAGGCTCGGCATGCTTGAATTACACACAAAAAGAATGAAAACTCGGCCTGAATTGCGTCATTTAATGACGTCACTGACACTAGTACATCATTAGTTGCCGTGATGCTGCTTTGGTACCGTGATGTCAGCCAATGTAAGAACATAAAAGGCAATGCCAGCGATACGTCAATTAACACAGAGAGCCGACTTGTATTTTGTCACATTACTTCAGCTATATATGTATAATTAATAGACAAATAAGTCTATAAGTTATTCCTCTTGGCAAAATTAATGAAATGCATTTTAAACCTAAAAACGTTATGATAACTTAACTTGAAGATACTGTTAGGTAACTACATGTATGTCATTGTAATGAAACTTGTCAAGAACCAGAACTTCCTCACTAGACCCTTCAGACTTAAACTTGTCAAGAACCAGAACTTCCTCACTAGACCCTTCAGACTAAAACTTGTCAAGAACCAGAACTTCCTCACTAGACCCTTCAGACTAAAACTTGTCAAGAACCAGAACTTCCTCACTAGACCCTTCAGACTTAAACTTGTCAAGAACCAGAACTTCCTCACTAGACCCTTCAGACTAAGTTATTTCACTAGACCCTTCAGACTAAGTTATTTCACTAGACCCTTCAGACTAAGTTATTTCACTAGACCCTTCAGACTAAGTTATTTCACTAGACCCTTCAGACTTCCTCACTAGACCCTTCAGACTAAAACTTGTCAAGAACCAGAACTTCCTCACTAGACCCTTCAGACTTAAACTTGTCAAGAACCAGAACTTCCTCACTAGACCCTTCAGACTAAGTTATTTCACTAGACCCTTCAGACTAAGTTATTTCACTAGACCCTTCAGACTAAGTTATTTCACTAGACCCTTCAGACTAAGTTATTTCACTAGACCCTTCAGACTTCCTCACTAGACCCTTCAGACTAAGTTATTTCACTAGACCCTTCAGACTTCCTCACTAGACCTTTCAGACTAAGTTATTTCACTACTGACTAGACCCTTCAGACTAAGTTATTTTTATACCCCTGGGTCCAGTCACACAAAGCATAATTAGAGTTTGGCATTAGTTAAACTGTAATTAGTGCCATGATATATGATGTCATAATTATGGTTTAATCAATGATTAGGTTTAATTAAGCTTTGTGCAACTGGGCCCTGGGTTTTAGAAAGAAGAAGTTGCATATAATTTACTATGTTTCCATTCCTGGTAGCCAAAATCGCCATTGGCTACGAATTTCTGAGGAATTCTTTCAAAAAAATAACCTATTTAAGCAAATTTGTGGAAAGATACTTTAAAAAGGACTATATTTTCACAAATTTGGGAAATTTTGGCTATTAATTATTTCAAATTTGTGGAAACCTAGAATTTATCATATGGTTTGACAATTGAGATTTTTACCTCTGAAACATGTGAAAGCAAAGGATCACAAAACCCCTTAGTGGTGATTTAGGGAAATTCAGGATTCTGTTACAACAGGTTTAAATTCAGAGATGATTTGAATAATGGTGTTTTACGTCCAAGTTAAGAAAATTTCACTTATATCAAGACATCACCAGCTATAAGTGAAGGTGTAGATATTTTGCCTGCCTGTTGAGCTGATGGTATCATACAGCAGGGTTCTTTATCTATCCATGCTTACCATGACACAGAACCTCGTTTATTTTAAGTTCCTATTTAAAAGAAACATGACTTTCATTTAATATGCCTAGTCCTTGGCAAAACAACCGTCACTACCAACTTTCAAGTCTTGGATCGGACATGGTCAGGGTTGGAACCCACAACCTCCCATTTATAGAGTGAGCACTCTACCAACTGAGAGCTACCACTGTTTAATTTAGATACATGTAGTATAAACTTACCACAATATGCTGAAATAACCATGATTTCATGACTTGTGTTGCTGGTTTTGGTAATACACCACGCTTATTTTTCTTCTTCCCAGAAATATCTTCATCATCAGACCCGCTATTTAGAGCTGATGGAGCAATCGGTACTGGTGAAGTTACTGAAATAAACAAAAATGTATAATGAATCAAAGTACTGAAGTGCTGTGTACATGTTTATATGAATATATAATGAATCAAAGTACTGAAGTACTGTGTACATATATAATGAATCAAAGTACTGAAGTACTGTGTACATGTTTATAATGTTTAAAACATTTTTTACTGAACTAAACAGTTAAATACGGTAAACACCCATGTAATTTGCGCATCTGTGTAATTTACACAAGTGATTTTCAGGCTACATTTTTGTTAAGAAAAGCTTCTATTCTTATAAATTTTGCACCTAATAATTTCCAGAATTGACGATCATACAGTCTGGGGAAAGAGGTTTTCATCTGATAAAGTATTTGTTTCAGTACGATGTATTGAAATGTACTGGTGTAGGATTCTTTTTCTCACACATTTGCACCATAAAACATGATTTGTAAACAAAAAATTGCATCAAATGTTCAGTTTTCATGTCACCATCCATGCCTGATGAAAATGACGTAATCAATTTTTGTTGACGTTCTCACATAAAATGATTATGACGTCATCAGTTAAGCATGTGTATGCCATTGTGATGTTGAAATTAGTTGACTTCGGAACTTTTCTCATGTTATTAAGTCCTCCAAACGATAAATCTAGAGCAGATATAACTACACGGGAAATTCAGTGTGTAGCCTGTCTCAACCCTAGGGTGAGACAAGGAAATCCCACATGGGTAAAAACGCGGAATTTCCATGTCACGGGTGTGAGGAAATAAAATTTGTCAACTGTTTGTGACTGATACCATGTAATCTCAGTCAAGGGTGATGTGATGTAACATATATCCCAATTGAGGCTTTGCAGAGATTGGGATTTGTTACATTACATCACCCGAGACTGAGATCAACGTGTATCGGTCACAAACAGGTGACAGATTCTATTTCTTGTACCATTAAAATGTTTATTTCTGTGATAAATACAAAACAAAACATGTACCTTCATGGAGCCTCTTGCCGTGCATGATTCCTTTGGGCGATGTATGCATTGTACAAATCCGCCCTTTGAAAACAATCCAATCGACAACACTTCAAAAAGTTAAGATATCAACGATTTGTATTCAATGCAAATAAAAAAAACAACGCTGACAATAAAATATTTTGAAGAAAAAATAAAATAAAACACATATTTTTAAATATTAATAAAGAAACGCTTTGTTTTGATGACGTCAAGCACAATGATCGGATACGTCAGAAAAAAGAGACAGAAAATTCTAGCACCGGTGTGCACGTGAGATTTTTCTGTCCGAGGTATGAGGAAATATTTTACAGTACAAGGTCACTTACTAGTGGGGGTTGTAGGTGTCTGGGGTACCTGAGTATTAACCACCCCTATCTGTGATAATGGAGTGCTCCCATGTATAACTGGGTTTGTTCCAATCTGTGTTTGTAGGGGAGTTGACTGAATCTGAAAATATATCAATACATGTATTTGTGTTTACATAATTGTGTCATGATAATATTGTCTGTATATATATGCAGGGTTTTTCTACCCTATATTTACCTCCAAAATTCGGAGTCATTCCCAATGTGGGTAGGAAAAGCCTTGATATATATGCAGAAAATTATAATTTATTAATCTGTACATTATTTTGAATATACATCTATTTTTCCATTCCTGGTAGCCAAAATCGCCATTGGCTACTAATTTCTGAGGAATTCTTTCAAAAAGTAACCTATTTTAGCAAATTTGTGAAAAAATACTTTAAAAGGGACTATATTTTCACAAATTTTGGAAATTTGGCTACTAATTATTTCAAATTTGTGGAAACCTAGATACATGCGAGTATAGGACTTCCATCAGAATCTCGTGACTGTTTTCAACTCTTTAGAATTTAATCTGAATCCTTATTTTCATTAAGAAGTAACTATGTCCATATAAAAGGAATAATATATGAAGAAATCTGACTCTAACATAACATTCCAGATAGTCAGTGTTAACAGTTCACTGGTTACGAAGATCTGAATCCATTAAAATGAATATAATGTACTGAAGTCATGGAAATCTTTTTAAAATTTAAGTCTTTTCAATATTCATGTCAATATATCATTCGGGTTTTTAAATACATGTACTTCAAGTGAAATGATGTGTCAATGTATTTCAAGAGAGAGAGAGAGAGGGTGGAACATTGGGGCTCAAATAAAAATCCTGATAAAAACCCTGACTGATACAGGGGACAGTAAAAACTTACTTGTATAGGCTGTGCTACTAGTCCTTGAGGTGTCTGAACCATTTGATAAACTGTACCACCTGACACAATTTGACCTTGATTTATTGTTGCCATAGAAACACCAGGTGGAGTTATTCCCTGTTGAAACATTAAATTGTTCGCAGAATTTATCACGTTAGGATTAACAACTTGTGGAATTTGCATCTGATTAGATGATGTTGGTGATCCTTCGTCAAACGGAATATCGTCAAAATCCGAGTCAATACGTAATAACTGTTCACTTTGTAATTTACCCTTTAAACATGCTATATAACGTGTACAGAAGTCTTTACAGAGCTCGTTAACTTTCTCAAGCTCCAGAAGATGAATACGCAACACCTGAATAGCTTTAACCATCTGAAAAATAAATAACTACATCAATAAGTTTTGGCCTGATTTGAATTCAACATACAGTAAATTTCCATTATAAGGCACCTAAATAAATTTGTCAACTCGCTTATCATCCCAGTATTTTAAGGGCCCAAAGTCTTTAATGTGTGGTTTTTTTGGCATTTTAAGTCTCCTTTATAATGCCAAATATGACTGAATAAATAGTAAGAATGAATCAAGATTTTACTGTAAACACAAAACTCCCTGCAACACTGAAGACCACTGAATTATTATTTTTGAATTATGTGTGGTTTCTGTGAAAACTTGCTAGTTCTTGTAAATAAAAAGTCGTATTTCAAGGTCTTAAATATGATCTTGTAAATCTCGATAAAGTGAGTTCATAAAATAGAGTTAAGTTGAGCAATGATGTTAAATGTCCGAGTCAAGAATAGTTCACTTATATCGAGGCATAGACAACTATATGCAGAGGTACAGAAATTTTGCCTGTGTGTTGCCTACCATGACACGGGACCTCTATTTTAAGTTCCAATCTAAAAGAACCGTGACTTTAACATCATAATGCTGAGTGCTTGGTTAATGAACAATCACTACCCACTTTCAAGTCTTGGGTCACACCTTGTCAGGGTTCGAACCCATGACCTCCCACTTACGGATAGAGCACTCTACCAACTGAGCTACGGCATTGGTCTGTAAATAGACAATACGTACCAGTGCATCAAGGTCAGAGTCATCACTGAAGAACGGTTTGTTGTCCTTCTCTTGATGTTGTACAAATGCCTGAATATCCACATCAAAACTATCAGAGCTAGGACAATCAGGGGTCTGTGTCGCCATCTCACACTTCTCAAATAATAACGCCATTAATGGAAATAATGGATGTCTGAAAAATATTAATCAAAGTACTGAAAGTACTGAAATAACAGATATCAAACACAAACATATTAGTCCATGATCAAATCACAATCCCAAAAGCAAAATAAAACTTTCAAACTGACAAATTAAATTATTTAAATGCATGAACTTCCATCAGTGAAGTGAGGTCAGGCGTTCCAGAGCAAGGATGCTTACATCTAACCCAAGAGGCCCAATGTGACTGTAGTGCTCACCTGGTCATAGGAAAACCAACTTGGTTGAAAACAGGTAATGTATTCCCACGTCTAAAATCTGTATTACTGAGAAAGGTATGCAGATTATTTTAGGGTTTTATAAGAAAAATTCACTTTAGCCATATCTCAGAATCCACTACCTACGGTAAAACTGATGTATATACATTGAACATGGGTTACAATCGTCATCAGAAATATTGTTTCAGCATGATGGACATTAAATTTAATGATGAAAATTAATCAAATAAAAATGTGTAAGAGGATGCAATTTAGAAATATCAACTGTATCGTTAAATCATTAGTCATGTGATTTCAATGTTAAAAGTAGCATGACAACACTGTCTTGACCTATGTAAAACCAATGTCTCTGTTAATTGGGTAAGACAAAGATAACTTAAACCTAACATCCAACAGAATAACTGTGAACATAACCTACAAGGGAGATCATTCAAATCCTGCATCTGTAAGGGAGATAATTCAAATCTCAAACATACAAGGGAGATAATTTAAGTTGCTTACCCATATATTGATCTTTTTTCATCTTCATTCTGAAGTTCTGTGGTCTCTGATTTAGATGAACTGAAATTACAAGATAAACAAGAACTTTAATTTATCTGAAAAACTTTAAAGCTCTGAGCATTAACATTTCTGCTCATCCCTTCAGGTCTCAATGGCTGAACAGTATAACACACTGTTGTCTGCTTGTGAATCACAGTGCCTCTGACTACCTAGATTCAAATCCCACTTATACAATCCTCATGTGAGAAATTTTGTCACTTCATTCTCTAAAGTCCTGGGTTTTTTCCTGCAGTCCTATTTCTTAAATTTATTTTGTTGGAAACTGGTTAGAATTCTAGGTCAAACTGAACATTTACAGGTCTCATGC
Source organism: Anadara kagoshimensis (assembly GCA_021292105.1). Taxonomy (NCBI): domain Eukaryota; kingdom Metazoa; phylum Mollusca; class Bivalvia; order Arcoida; family Arcidae; genus Anadara; species Anadara kagoshimensis. Next base: position 36,790,080 of record CM037866.1, read on the forward strand.
CTGTAGACTGGTCTGAATACTTGGACCAACTGAACATTTACAGGTCTCAGGCCTGTAGACTTGTCTGAATACTTGGACCAACTGAACATTTACAGGTCTCAGGCCTGTAGACTGGTCTGAATTCTCGGACCAACTGAACATTTACAGGTCTCAGGCCTGTAGACTGGTCTGAATTCTCGGACCAACTGAACATTTACAGGTCTCAGGCCTGTAGACTGGTCTAAATTCTCGGACCAACTGAACATTTACAGGTCTCAGGCCTGTAGACTGGTCTGAATTCTCGGACCAACTGAACATTTACAGGTCTCAGGCCTGCAGACTGATATGAATTCTCGGACCAACTGAACATTTACAGGTCTCAGGCCTATAGACTTGTCTGAATACTTGGACCAACTGAACATTTACAGGTCTTAGGCCTGTAGACTGATCTGAATTCTCGGACCAACTGAACATTTACAGGTCTCAGGCCTGTAGACTGGTCTGAATTCTCGGACCAACTGAACATTTACAGGTCTCAGGCCTATAGACTTGTCTGAATACTTGGACCAACTGAACATTTACAGGTCTCAGGCCTGCAGACTGATCTGAATTCTCGGACCAACTGAACATTTACAGGTCTCAGGCCTATAGACTTGTCTGAATACTTGGACCAACTGAACATTTACAGGTCTTAGGCCTGTAGACTGGTCTGAATACAGAGGTACTGTATCAGCATGTTGACAAATTTCAATGCATTACCATCAGGGTGACCAAGAAGATTGGGGCGACATTCAATTACTAGTACAGTCAAACATGGCTATAAAAATTTTACTAAGGGAACCAAAAAAGTGGAATTTATGTACAGGTGGTCCCTGTATAGAGGTTCAAATAACATTAATAAAGAACTAGGATAAAATTTGACTGGTCTTTATAGACAGGTGACCCAAATGAAGTTCAAATGAAATGATTAAAGAACAACAAGGATAAAAATTTAATGGAGTTTCAAAGCAAGTAATCCTTATATGAAGGTGGTCTTTAAGACAGATTTGACTGTTATTCTAGTACCAGTAAGATTTGTATCTACCTGTCTTGTGTCTGTGTAGTAGGAACAGCCGTAACCACGGTCCCTATCATAGCCACTTCCTGGAAACCTGTCGATGTCAGCACAGGCTGAATCACAGACATCCTGTCATCAACAACCTGTCATCAAAAACCTATCGATGAAAAATTAAACATCATTTCATCATCAACCTATCAATAAAAAAATAAACATCATCTAATTCATTATAATTCTGTTAATGTCATATAGTAAGTAAAAGTATTTTCTATGCTTCCATTTCTGTTCAAAATTGCCATTGGCTACTACCGCAATTTCAGAAAAAGTCTTTTAAAAACTACCACATACTATTTTAGCAAATGTGCAAAAATACCAGTTGGTATTTTAAAAAAGGAATTCATATATTCATTGAAATTGGGTTACCAACAAAAAACAATTAAGTTTAATTTTGTGGAAAACCTTCATACTTGATTAATATTCTATAGAATGACTCATGGACAAAAGTTTGGGGGTTTCACAGATCAAAATAGGTCTTTAGTTGATAGGATCTGAAGACCTGGTCATATAAATGAATTTAGTTTTGACAGATTTACTTGGGTTGTTTTCAAGATTTCCACTGCATTACAATTATCCACAAACTATAACACATTGTTATTTTTTTTCAAAAGCAAAGTCAGTTTATTTTTGCTGACAATTTATTTCCATTAGCAGGCATTGATTATGTTTAATACTTCAGGCAGGTCAGAATTACATTTTTGACACTTTTAGTGGCTGTCTTACTGACTCTTTTAACATACTAGTTGGCTTCTAAATATTATATCGAGATGTCTACAGCTATGGGTGAAATGGCAGATTTTTTAACCTAATGCAGAGCATTCAGAGGGTTTCTTTAGCTTGCTATGTCTACTGTAACACTAGTTCTCGGATCTTTTCCAAAGAACCATGAGACTTTCATTTCCAATGCCAAGTATTAGCAAAATAGCAGTTAGTATCACTATTTTTTCAAGACCCGTGAACCTGAAAGCTCTAACTGATAAACTAGAGTGGCCAATTCTAAAATATATAGATCTATTAAATTTATTGCAACATGATGAAACAACGGGTGCTATAATTAATATTCCATCATCTGTTTAACAATGCAAGATTTGTAATTTTTAATATTTTTAAAAATAAGTTACAGCACAAATCAAATATTGATTTTTCTTTTAACATTACATCAAAGTTTTTAAAAATATAATGAAGTATGGTCACTGTCTCACAGGTGTGCATTTTGGACGACAGGCTGTAGATGTTAAACACGACAAACATCATCAACATCAAAGTATAGAGAAAAACTTGTTGTAAACTTTTGCATTCCGTAATCCACTCTTTCTTCCAAGAAAACATGAGGAAAGTTTTAACACATAAGTTACTTCTGGAGTATATTCACAACAGATATTTCATATTTTTGCAATAGCTATTTTTCGTATATTTTCAAAATAGTACATCATATTTTCAAAATGGTTCTTCTTTTTTTCGAAATAACTATTTCCAAAGCGCTATAATAAATATAATAAATTTCAACTGGTTCATATTTGATTATGAATTTTCTAGGTTTCCATAAACTTAAAATAATTAGTAGCCAAATTTCCAAAATTTGTGAAAATATAGTCCTTTTAAAGTATTTTTCCACAAATTTGCAAAAATAGGCTACTGTTTGAAAGAATTCCTCAGAAATTAGTAGATAATGGCGATTTTGGCTACAAGGAATGGAAACAGATTTTAATTCTTCAAATTGCTGTATATTGGTCTCTGTTTAACAACTATTTCTTCAATAAGATTTTCCTTAATTTAAATTTATTATTTAGCAAATTTTGACAAGTTTCTTTGGAACTATTGATAAAATTTTGGTCAAAACTTAATGCAGATATGTAATAATATAGTATTGATCTTAAAAATGACACTTTAAATTCAAAAATATTTTAAAAATTAACAAAATTATAAATGTTTTAAATTTGACAGTTAAAAGTTAAGGAAAATCTTAGTTAAGAAATGGTTGTAAACTGTGGCCTGAACTAGAAATTTTTATAAACAATTTTTACTTAGTGAAAGAAAAATCATAACAAAAAGTTAGCCAATTCTCCTGTACAGAAAATTTCAATATTTAAAAAAGCAACTTTAATTTATTTGTAAATTTGCATTAAAAATGTAACAGTCATTAGACTACATTGCCTGTTGTGTGATTATAGCATGTATACACGTTTTGTTTTGTAATAAATTATACACAATGTATAGAATGTATATATTATATATAACTTTGTACAAGTAACAGTCTTTAGAGAGATTTAATTAATTCACGTGTATTTAATTCCATGCATCATTTCTAAACGTCTAATTGATTTTTTTTTTAATTTGACCTAATTTATTTATGTGACCCAGACAAATCTTTATCAATATCACGTTATGATAACCTCACCATCAACCCGCATGCAAGCCAATGTTTGTTATTTCAGAATAAATCCTCCAACTCGACCTGTGGCGGCAATGTTTTTGGTTCTACCTCAACCGCGATTTTTTTTCAAATGGCCAAATATCATGAATTTTAATGTTTACAAAGAACTAACCGAGTAGAAATTAGATCACCCGGACATTACAACTGTTTACATGGCCACTGGCCGATCTGTCCACGCGGATTAAATATTCCGGGAAACTGCACGTGAATATTGGCGTTTTTCGTATAAGAGAATTTCTGGCAGTTTATTGACAGCTTACCTTCCGAAGAGACAGTGTCACTCTTCGTCAAAATGGCGGGCATCAATTAGTGATACATCCCACCCAGTCACGTGACCTGTGACGTATAACAAGGACTTGTACATAGTATACACTGTAGTTAGTGTGTTAGTTCGGTGAATGGGAACACCTCACCTGGTCGAGAACAAAGCATGTTTATACATCGATATAAAGCCTTTATATTTAACCGGTCCACGGTCCACACGGGGACATTTTGACATGCATATGTTACTGTGATTTACTGCTAGTCCGGCCCCTGACGGGCAGGATTGACACTGTGATCCAACATCAATCAATCTTCGGGATATAACCTCAAACTGGAGCTGTGGTTTATATTTATTAAATTCTGATTTTGTATCCGTGTATTTGATATAAACTGAGTGACAATATTAATTTATATTTCGTTGATTATTGATTACGTGCATCAGGTGCGCAGGGAATTGTTTATTTTATTTGATTTGTTGTTTGTGTGGCAAAATGATCGATTGACAGACTGCCCTCAATTTGATAGAGGTTCTCCACGGGGAATAACAAACCGTTAAATCAAATCAATTTTTTATGAACATTTAATTCATTACGCAATAACTAATTGAGTTCCGTCGAGGTTTTTTTAAATACACATCACAAACCCGTATTTCGAACCTACACGGAATGAAAAAACATAAAAGAAAAAAGAAAAAAGAAAAAATACTACGGTAGTTCAATTGGTAGACCGCTCACTCCGTATGTGGGTTTGAACCCCGGTCGGGTCTGACCAAGACATGAAAATAGATAGTGGCTGTTCATTCAGATATGTCCTTCAGAGAGAGAGAGAGAGAGAGAGAAGAGAGAGAGAGAGAGAGAGAGAGAGAAGACCTTTATGTCATGACTTATTTTGAACATATGCGGAATAAAAAACAAAACAAATAACGCTACGGTAGCACTGACTGTTCAATGTGGTAGAGTACTCGCTCCGTATGTGGGTTTGAACCCCTATCAGGTCTGACCAAGACATAGAAATAGATAGTGGCTGTTCATTCAAATATGTCCTTCAGAGAAGACCTTTATGTCATAATTTATTTTGAACATATGCGGAATAAAAAACAACGAAACCAAAAAAAAAAAAAAAAAACCACTACGGTAGCACTGACTGTTCAATGCGATAGAGTGCTCGCTCCGTATGTGGGTTTGAACCCCTATCAGGTCTGACCAAGTCTTGAAAATGGGTTGCACGTAAAATTTGGACCACTCCTTGCACATTCCACTGAGCACACTGCAAAGTTCAAAATTTCCGCCACTTTACCTATAACTGCTCATGTCTCGATATAAGTGAAATGTTCTTTAACGGTACGTTAAATCAATCAATACACGGAAGAATTAAATTTACAAAACGGTTATGAACCATGCTCACAGTAGTTTATTAGAATTTTATCTCCTGTGTATTTACTAGAAATAGTTATAATGGCGCGGTTTTTTGGAGATATTCATCCAGATGGTATATTGGAAATAATGGAAATATTTACCTTCGATATACTGTCATGGCAGGCGTGTCACGCTAAAGAACCATCCCTGCACACTGTCCTGAACGTACTGCAAAGGTAAAATTTTCTGTACTTCGCCTAATAGCTTGTTACGTCTCGATATAAGTGAAATATTCTTGACTGGGACGTAATACCCAACGCCTTTCAATCAATCAATCGATCAATCTCTGGTGTATTCGAGATATTTATCTCTGGTATATTGGGTATATTTTAATGCACGTTGATAGGATTCTCTGTGATATTGTTGCCTCCATAACTGAGGCTAACTTTGGAAGTGATGTGGAAGTGCAAACTAATAACTTGATGGGGTTTTGACAACTTAAAAACTAAATAAAGTGTCTCATAAGCCAATATATCATTTTGACGTAAAATTAATCCGGACACTACGCATTTCTTGACAATAAAAGTTAAATTGTAAGCGACAAATAAAAATATCGAAAGCAGGCAAAAACGTTCAATACTATTCATTTGAAACTTTTCTTGAACAAATCCTAGTGGCAGGTGTTCCATGTTCCATTTACTTATATGCAAACCAAAGCATGAAATAAACCAACAAAGAAGTCTTTAGTCAAATCATTGGCCTAATTAGGTGCGTATGCTATCGGTAGAAACTACAGAAACGTATTTTATTCCGGACAACGTGCCTCTTTCCGTTTAAGATTTTACTTTACTACTTCCTTCGTCACCGTTGGTTGTTTCCTGGCAACGGCTGTATTTCCAGTACAGACAAGCGAAAGGGAAGGCTGTGTGTGTTTATTTCCTCCAAAGTCGCCACATAAAACCAACAAAATGTCCGATATTGGTTCAGAAGATATGGATGAGGAACAGGGACCCTATTTGGGCGTATGTTTGTTAATCTTATTTTTGATAAAGCTGGTTTAAAAACTTTGTTAAAATCTTGAAACACAAATTTTTATTCTGCATTCTATCAAAACTAGAACCAATGTTTATTTGTATTTATTTATTTTTTTTTTAAAAAGGTACCTTAATTCCAATACAGGTACTTTATCGCGAGGATGAAAGAGTAAATTATTATATTGTTTCAACAAATTCAATGTTTTCGAAGGTTTATGTAGTTTACATTTATCATTTACATTTACTGGAATACTGTGAAGGGCTTCTCAGCATCAACTCACAGGAGTACTTGTGTGATGTAGTTTCATGTTTTGAGACGTTTACATTATCTAGACACGATAAAACTTTCAACTGTAATTTTAAATTAGCATAGAAAGTGAATAGATGAAAAAAGTTGTTGATTTGTATTCATAAAATATAATTATACCTAAACCAGCTAGACAACAAAAATGATAAAATTGGGATTTAGTGGCTTCTTGTTGTTGTTGTTATCCTAATCTCCTTAATAGCGAGAAAATGGACTCTATGGAATTTGGAATAACACTATGGAGTTTAAAGTTTCACTATTTGTAGCCAGGCTACAGTGGGACCTATGTAAACCAAACCACATCACAGGCAAACAGTACTGTTAGACAACTGTGTTTATGACTAAATTAAGCAAACTTTTGATAGAAAATCCAATAAACATGAACAAAGTTTGTTATTTTTCACTAACTTCAGCAAAAATTACAAAATCATCCATGTGACACATGGAAACTCACAAGAAATATGGTTGTAAATAGAGCAAGTTCCCTTCGATTTCCTCAACCAGCTGGAAAGACCTGGGCTAAACTTAAGAAGTTATCCCATAACTGTGTCAGATGGAGAGGTGTTGTTGCAACCCTTTGTTCCCCAGGGAATCAAGTGGCATAAATCAAATGTAACTTGTCAAATAAATGATTTTAATTCTCATTCTGTTTTGTTTATAAAATTTTAAACTGTAATTTTAGGAATATGAAGGTGGCAGAAATGAAAATGAAGAAAGACACGGAAAAGGCAAAGCCACATTACCAAATGGAGACACATATGAAGGAATGTATGACTGCGGAAAACGACATGGACAAGGTGTTTACAGGTAAAGGTTGGGTTAGAGTGATGTCATCATAGAAAAGTTTTTCTGTCACTCCGTATTATTCTGCATATATTTTGAAATTAATGTAACATAGATCTTTGAATATTTTTAATGACTCAAATACCAGTAGTTGAGTTTAAGTAGAACCTTCAATTTTTTTCTAATTATGAATTTTAAAGTCATTTTGTTACAATACCTAAATATGACTTTTATAATAGAGATTTAAGCTGACTACAGGGTTGTAAACAGTCACACAAATCATTCACTCTCCTATTTTAACATTAGAGATATAAGTAATTTATTTTCTATTAGACCATTTATAAAATGTAAAACATTGTCTGTTATTGTAGTGGATCCAGAAAATGTAAACAGATATTTCAATGCTTACTGGTATAACTTACTTTTTTGTGATTAATGTATCTGACCACAATCATTACTCAACTAAATTTCTGTTACCTATGATTAAGCAAACTCATTTTGTTAAATTATAAGATATCCTGGAGTTTAAGGTAAATGTGACATACATAAATGTTATAAAAGTTTAAAGTGATCTGCAAATTGACACCTTAAATTCCAGGATACTTTATAATTTAACAAAATTATTAAGAGTTAAAAAAATTAATTTGCTTAATTATAGGTAACAGAAATGAAGATCATTTTAAACTTTTAAAACAGTATGTCAAATATTTTAATTCGTTTCAAAAACGTCAAAGTTTGTTAAAATTAAGTTAAGGAAAATCTTTACTAGTTAAGAAATGTTTGTGAAACATGGACATAAAAGGTGTTATGTGCATGTATACATGTGTATACTTTGCAATAAATATATTTTGTTTTGTAGATTTAAAAATGGTGCCAGATATATAGGAGAATATATCAAAAACAAAAAACACGGCCAGGGAACATTTATTTATCCAGATGGTTCAAAATATGAGGGTAAGTTTTTAAAATGCAGCACAACCTATTTAAACGGAACCCTATTTGGTCCAAAACAAGTCTCAACTATTTTATCTGATTTCATCAGCAAATATTATTAATATTATTTGAAGTAAATTAACCTGTATGAAGTGAATAGAATTCTATGAAATTGTCACTCCTGAGGAGTGGAAAGGAGTAATGATTTTTCACACCCAAGTCAAGATTTTTGCACTTATATCTAGACTGTTATTTCAGGGAAGATGGAGGGAACTGGAATGCCAGGAGAAAACCACCTTCCTTTTGGGAAGTGAACTGACAAACTTTCTCAAATTAGGATCTGCACAAGGTCGAATTTGAAGCCCTTTGGATCACTCACCCACCTAGTCCACTGAATGAAAAAGATTGAATATATATGTGTGTGTGTGTGTGTGTGTGTTTGTGTGTTTTCCCATTTAAAGTGGTTGAATTCATGACTTCAAATATTTGTCTGACTAAGCATGGGGATAATTTTGTCGTTTTTAGCTCACCTGACCGAAGGTCATGTGAGCTTATGGCATAGCGCAGCGTGTGTATGTGCGTGCGTGTGTGCGTGCATGTGTGCGTGCGTGTGTGCGTCGTTAACACCTATTTTCGACTTCTCCTCTGAAACTACTGGACAGTTTTTAATGAAACTTTGTCAGAAGTATATATGGGCCGGTGCAATTCAGATTTGTTCGTGGCGTAGCTATGGCTACCATAACAAGGTCAAGGTGACCTAGGGGTGCAAAAATCTTAAAAAATCTTCTTCTCCGAAAGTACTGATTGGAGAAAAAATCTGATGTGATATTTGGCTTCTCTAGGGTCTTAAGCCTATAGTTTGTTCATTTTGTGAAATTCGGATAAAAAATAGGTTACGCGTTTTTGCGTTTAATTTTGAAAAAATCGTAAAATAGCTTCAAATTGTTATAACTTGACTATTTGACCAGATAATGACATGGGGTTTTCAGTTTTGACATCTACTTGTTAGTATCTTCAAAATGAGGTCAAGGTCAATTGTGAAAGTCGTGACCTAATTTTTTTTACCTCTGATTATAATTATTATCTCGAAAACTATAAACTTTTTGTATAGGCATGTATATTAGAATGTTGTAGGTATTGATACAACGATCATTTTGATGTATAGAAAAAGGTCATGGGTTCAAAGGTCAAGGTCAGAGATGCAAAACAATACCTAAATGGTTAATTATCTCGAAAACTATAAACTTTTTGTATAGGCATGTATATTAGAATGTTGTAGGTATTGATACAACGATCATTTTGATGTATAGAAAAAGGTCATGGGTTCAAAGGTCAAGGTCAGAGATGCGAAACAATACCGAAATGGTTAATTATCTCAAAAACTATAAACTTTTTGTATAGGCATATATATTAGAATGTTGTAGGTATTGATACAATGATCATTTTGATGTATAGAAAAAGGTCATGGGTTCAAAGGTCAAGGTCACAGATGTGAGCAATACTGAAATGGTTAATTATCTCGAAATCTATAAACTTTTTGTATAGGTATGTATAGTAGAATGTTTTAGGTATTGATACAACGATCATTTTGATGTATAGAAAAAGGTCATGGGTTCAAAGATCAAGGTCAGAGATGTGAAACAATAACGAAATGGTTAATTATCTTGAAATCTATAAACTTTTTGTATAGGCATGTATATTAGAATGTTGTAGGTATTGATACAATGTTTATCATTATGTAAAGAAAAAAGTCATTGGGGTTTAGTATTTATGTTTTCTTTAAATCTGTCAGCTAGCCATTAGTTATCAGGTGAGCGTATCAGGCCCATGGGCCTCTTGTTGTGACTTCAGGTAGTTGGGTAGATGACCAGAGGTGCGGTTTTGGTAAATATACATACGTAAATGGTGACTCATACGAAGGAGACTGGAACAACCACGTCAGACACGGAAGAGGAACATATACATACAATGCCACTGGCACCAAATATGTCGGCAGGTGGCAAAACGGAAAACGGGAAGGCCACGGAGAACTCATACATGCAAATCATAAATATGTCGGCGTCTTCAGAGATGACAAGGTTTGATATTTGACATTTATTTCTACAAAAGATTCTGAAAGAATGGGTTTTTATGATGGAAGTATTTGATGGGTTTGAAAATAACAAAATTGTCTTGAATTGTTCATGCTTTATAAATTTATTAATTTTGTTATAGGCACAACCATAGGGTATAGATAAATATGAAAGTTATCACTATAGCTCTTATTTTAATGTTTCTGATACAAATTATTTAACTACCCAGTAATCGAGAAATCCCATCAATTGACTAAGTACCTGGATTGAAGTGAAAGAAACTAGACTGAGGTGTTAATCACAATTACTCTGCTACAATCCAACTATTTGATAACTTTTACATAATTTGTACAATTAGCAATTTTAAATGGTCTCTCTCTTTTTTTGGATTTTTTGTTAAATTGTTTTATTTAATATAATTGATGATGTTTTTTCTTTAATTTTTACCTGCAGCCATCAGGAAAGGGTAAATATGTGTTTGACATCGGATGTGAACAGCATGGAGAATACTTAAATATAGAGGGAGTAAGTACAAAAGAGTATTATTATAACACGGGCAACTGATATCCCCCACCAGCCATTTACACAATTAAATTAAGGTTTTTTTCTATGCAAAATTCCCAGAATTCTTCAAAATAGTTTGGTTTCTGTAATTTTTAGAAGGTTTCAGCCAAAGTTAAAATTTTAGTGGAGGGAACAAATGGATGTCTTTGTGATATCTCTGTCTTTGCTTAATATTACCACAGCAATATTCAATGTAAACATACATTTTCTTTATGTCGATCTGATGGTAAAACATTGGTTGGGATGAATCAAGACTTTTTATTCAAATGATCAATCACACTATGTATTAAGAAATGAAAGTCACTCAGTCCTTTGATCCATCTCTCCTGGTAGAGAATTGGGCCCTTTGGACTAGACCTCAAAACACTGCCACTAGTCACTGTAGACTTGGCATTTTCGTCACTCAGTCCTTGGACTTAATTCCATCTCTCCTGGTAGAGAATTGGGCCCTTTGGACTAGACCTCAAAACACTGCCACTAGTCACTGTAGACTTGGCATTTTCGTCACTCAGTCCTTGGACTTAATTCCATCTCTCCTGGTAGAGAATTGGGCCCTTTGGACTAGACCTCAAACACTGCCACTAGTCACTGTAGACTTGGCATTTTCGTCACTCAGTCCTTGGACTTAATTCCATCTCTCCTGGTATAGAATTGGGCCCTTTGGACTAGGCCTCAAACATTACCACTAGTCACTGTAGACTTGGCATTTTCGTCACTCAGTCCTTGGACTTAATTCCATCTCTCCTGGTAGAGAATTGGGACCTTTGGACGAGGTCTCAAACATTGCCACTAGTCAATGTAGACTTGGCATGTTCAAGTACACTTAATGTTCATTACTGTAAATGTATATAAATGTATATCACATATAAGATATAGAACATCACTTGATCAAGATTTAATCTGCAGTTCTGTGTAGGATTATGTATACCTCCACCAGGGTAGTGAGGCCAGGTGCTCCAGAAGGTTTAGTACCTCCTGTTTCTTCTTCTTCTTCTATCCTCTTCGTCCCTGGTGGGACATAAGGCCACAACAAGTTGCCTCCACTTCACCCTGTCCTTTGCTAGTTTTTGTGCCTGCCCCCAGGATAGTCCAAGGTCTTCCAGTTCAGCCTTTATAGTTCTTCTCCAGGTCTGTTTTGGTCTTTCTGGCTTTCTTTTTCCCTGTGGTGTCCAAAATAGTGCTTGTTTTGGTATGCGTTGTTGTGGCATTCTCAAAACATGCCCTAACCATCTAAATCTTCTTTGTTTGATCTCTACGCTGATTGATTTGTAGTTACTTTTTCTCAGCAGTTCTTTGTTGCTTATTTTGTTGGGCCAAAATATTTTGTTGATTTTTCTTAAACATGTGTTGTGGAAGACTTCTAGCTTTTGCATGTCGCTGACAAGAACTCTCCAACATTCAGATCCATACAGCAGGACTGATTTGACGTTGCTGCTGTAAATTTTCAATTTTGTTTTCTTACTAAGCTGGTTTGATTTTCAGATTGGGTTTAGTCTTGCAAGTTCAACCTTTGCAAGACTTGCAAGACCTCCTGTTTAGCTAGCTATATCTAAGTTTCATTGTGGAAGTGAGACTGGTTACCCTAGAGGGTTAAGTACCTCCTGTATCTACACCCATAATTTAATCTATATAATTTTGAATTCTGTGTAGGACAAAGAAGAGAAAGGAGACGATGAGGAGCCATCTGTAAACATTATACCAAAATGGAAAGCTGGACAAGTAACAGCAATACACCTACAAACTGAGGAGGAAGTAGATGACACAAGTAATGAGAACAAAGAAGGGGAGACTACTGAAGGTATGGAATCTGTTAAAGGGAGACAACTGTAGACTAACCAGTATCTAACATCTAACTTTTATCACATTGTATCCCTGACATTATAGAGTTAACATGTCATTATATGACTAATGATTATTGTAGATAAAGTCATTGTTGCTTTAATTTGGATCAAATCCAGTTGCAAATTCAATTTTTTTCATGCTAAAACTCTCCATGTGAAAAAAACATGCCTGTATCTTGAAATATAAACACACACACACACACACACACACACATACACACAATTTTTAAAGTCCGAAAAGGATTGTGATAAAGGAAAATGTGCCCCAAAATTTTGTCATAAATTTACCAGTTTAGAAATATATAGATCTATGAATTAATTCTTTTTGGATGGGTCTTTGTGATTTACTTCTCTGAAATACAAGAATTTTACAATGATACTAGTAACTCAATTTGTAAATTTGTTTTAGAGTTTTGATCACACACACACACACACACACACACACACACACACACACACACACACACACACATGACTGCAAAGCAAAATCACAGAATCATAAAATTGCATTTATATCAGTGGGAGGAAACTCATACACAGGAACAGCCATGTTTTATTGTTTATTATACAAGGGGTGGTAACTCTGTAAAACAAAAAGCATTTTATAATGAAGATTAACTGTTATATCATATTTGTAGAAGTTTATACATACATATCTGTTATTTACCTTCTAGTCGCTCTTATCTGCGTTTTATTTTAATCTGCATGCCCAGATATCTACGTATAATTTTGTTAGATTTAAGTTCCGTATAAATGCTGCACACATGTCATCTTGACATTTCTTTATTCACAGACTGACCTAACGAAGTGCTAACATAAACAGGTAACATGTCCGTCCCGTACCTAGTAGCATGTTAAACTTTTGTTCAAGTATGTCAAAGTTTTTATTTTTAAATGTTTTGTACAAACATCTGACCAAGGAATCATGAATTATCAAAGTAAATGTCTTGGTCCTCAGTTTCTTGAATGTTCTGTCCTCATGTTTTGGATGTCTCAAATTGTCTATATTGTTTGGGTGGAAAGCAACAATTAAAAACAATGTTGTAAAAATGATCAGACAAAATTCATTAATGAGAACTTAAGTCTTTGATGATGATAGTTTTATCATTCCTAGGTCAGGTGTTTTAGCATGTGATCAAATCCTTATTTATCAGAATATATCATTTATTTTTTGTTTTTGTTTTGTTTTAATTTTTATTTTATTTTTTCCAGATTTCCTCTCTCAGATTCCCCCATTGTAGATTTCAATATACATGTATCAGACATCATGTGTCTGTCATTCTAAACACTATAATACAGTTTCCATGGTGATGTTATAAATGTATCTGTTTCCATGGTTATTCCCATTTTATGATACAATTGCTAGTATCTGAGAGGAGAGATTAGGTGTAAACTTTGATAGAATGTTAATTTGAGAATTTTGTTTTTTTTCAGTTTAATATAGTAATCATTTATTATATAGTTTATTGTATAAAAAAATAATTGTATTGTTTATTGGGTCAGCTCTGATGTGTATACACATATGTTTTACTGGTCATTGGAAGTACGGGAAATTTGTAATGCTCATCGTAATAAAATGGCTATCAGAAAAAAAAATTATCGGTAGTTGAAAAAAAATTAATTAGAAAATATAATAATATAACTTATCAACAGGGAACATTTAAGAACATTTTGTATCTGAGGACTCTGCTTTGTCTGGCCAACATTTAACTGATAATGATGCTGGTTAGTGTTATATTGTAAACCAACTTTTATTTACGAGCTATATACTTATGTGAACATATGAGAACAGTAAACATGGTAAAATCGTGAAAGAAAATCCTCGCAAACCTTAAAAAAAAAGACTTTGTAACGATTTCTTTGGTGTTTTTAATTAAATCCCAAGAGTTTATAGTCATGGATTGTTTTTTAATGGGACATGTTAATAGCCACACATAACAGTTGGTTTACAGTGTGTGACAGTCACATCAAAATATCCCGGAGAAAGGTGACATTTTTCAGAAATGTCACTGGCTTCAAGGCAATCTCATGCTGTTCTGTAGAAGAAGCAGTCCTGGTACAAAATGTTGTATAAATGTTTCTTATTAGCTGGTAGACAATGAATAAGGGTATTATATAGTTTTTATTTGGTGGAAAAGGTTAATGGGATTGGTTGGACTGTAATAGGGCAAGGACAACGTCTGAACTGGGGTTATGGAATTTAATTAAATACATTAATTTAATTAATACATCATTGGAGTCAGAAGAAAAATTAGCCTCTAGTTTCCATATAATTATGGAATGGTTGATTTCCTGATTAAAAGTTAAGGAATTCCTATAAGGGAAGGACACAACTCTAAACAATTTCTGAAGCATGAAGACCACATGATCAAAGCATGTTTGCCCTTTACTTGTACACGTGTGTATGTTACACACACAGCATGTGCCTGATTCACCTATCACCTTGGAATGTCCAGATTATATCGCCTGATTCACATATCACCTTGGAATGTCCAGATTATATCGCCCGTTTCACCTATCACCTCTGGAATGTCCAGATTATATCTCCCGTTTCACCTATCACCTCAGAATGCCCAGATTTTGTCATAAATATATATACCTCAGTATATTGCATTATACTTATGTATTTTATAAATCACACAGTTTTTGTTGTCATAATAACCATGACAACTGGATATTTTCACAAACTACACAATCATTTACACTGTAGATAACTAGAAATCAAAATTTATGTCCTAGGCCACCACCTCATGTTGTAAATGTCAATGATAAGGTTGTGTAAGGGAGACAACTCCAAATATAAAGATGTTAAGAAGTCTATTCTCAAAATATATGTTTGATGTTTTTTAGTACACAAGGGCTGGTCAGATATGGTTAATCCATCTATACATGTATACATGTGCATAATGAAATATTATGTGATCATTTGATGATCAAATTTGACTCATCTGGATCACTTCTAACACTCGACTTCATGGTTCAAGGTCCATTTTTATTGGATTTGATGGGCATATGTCTGTATTAGTGACCGATCTTTAGGTCTGTATGGCTGTATTTAGACTGTTACTGGTGGCAATATCTACCTCAGTGTTACAGACATTTGTAATATCAAGCAAATAAATTATTGTACTTTTGTCTGTTTTTAGGTGAACAACAAGAACAATCTGGTGAATCACAGGGTGAACAGCAGGCTGGTGAAACACAAGGTGAACAAGAAAAAACAGAAACACAGGGTGAAGAGAAATCTGAAAACCAAGAGGAGACAACTGATGAACAAAAAACAGAAGAAGCAGAAAAACCAACAGAGGCTGGTGAAACTCAGGAAGAAGGAGGCAACCAGGAACAATCTGAAGAACCAACACAGGAGGAATCAGGGGGAAATCAGGAACAGGCAGAGACGGAGGAACCAGCAGAATGAATTCATCAGCAAATAAATAGATATAATTAACTCATGGGGCTGGGGGTGGGATAAAAATAAAAGACGAAAGAAGGCCATCAATGTTTTACTGTCTGAAGGTCAAACACCAGTATAAGTCATATATCAATGTCTTACTGTTTGAAGGTCAAACACCAGTATAAGTCATATATCAATGAAGATAAGTGTTTTATAAATATTTAATACGTCAGAATTCTGGAACTTATGATGCTAAAATTATTCTGTCGAGGATTCAGAAGATTAAAACATGGAATAAGGAGTGTATAATATCATAACTATTGCCTTGTGAACAGTTTCTGACCGACCTGTTGTGTTGTGTCTGTAACCAGTTAGACTTATTGTTCACCAAAACAGACTCTTTAACATAATTTTTTTATCTGTACATAAAAATAAATTATCATCATTATTATATTTTTGTTATTATTATTATTGATTGACAAAATATAATACATGTACAAAGTCATCTATGTATTGCTTAACCGTCCGTCTGTATCACAGTATCATATATAACTAGTGATGCAAGTCATGTCATGTAACAATCAGCCCCGGTGGTCAAGTGGTTTAAAGCAGCGACTTACAGATTACACATTCTTGATTCAAATCTCACTCTGGCAGATTTTAATGCTGGTTCATATTAAAGACAGTGGTTTTCTCTCTAGGCGCTCAGGTTTCCTCCACCATCTAAGAACTGATTGCCTGTGAAAGAATTTTGTCTTGGAAGTCAAACACCGTTACTCCCCTTCATTCCATTCATGTAACAAGCTTGACCCTTCAATGGGTAAAATTTGCCAGTTTTACAATCATTCCTTAACTAAGATTCTTCTTAACTTAAATCTGGCAACTTTGGTATTTTAAGCAACTAAAAATAAAAGTGTGTCAGCAGAATTGGAATACACCAGTACTGGCAGTAGATGTAAAAAGCTTAGATCGATTTTCAAAATGACACCTTTTAGTTATGAATATCTTAAAAACTAACAGAATAATTCAGATTTTAAATTTATCGGATTAAAGTTAAGGAAAATCTTAGTTAAGTGATGATTGTAAAACCGGGGCCAGGTATAACAGAGTTACCACATATTAGGGAGCCTCAGTGTCAGAGTAGTCTACACAACTTATTTTTACAGACAAAGTGTTCAAATCACACTCTGTAGATCCAAGTGTGAGAAAGTTTTGCCAAAATGTAAGTGATCTGGTTTTCTCCACTATCCAAGAACTGACTGCCTGAATATAAGTTAAAAAATGAATCTTGTCTGGTGTGTAAAACACCATTAAAGGTGTAATTTACATCTCAATAAAGTTCTGTGGCTGATTATGTCGTGTACATAAATATAGGAAATGGTTTTTAAGGATTCTTAAACTAAAGAAAACCTGTGACTTCAATTTCTAAATGCTGTGTTTGACAAAGGAATAGGGTAGTCACTACCTATTTTTAAGTTTTGGTCAGACCCAGCTGGGATTTGAATCCTGACCTTCCACATACAAAACAAGCACTCTACCCACTGGGCTACCACAGTGGTACAGAAGTTAATTAATCACTATGTTGTTAATACTTGCATGGATAAACAAAAACAATGTTGTCATTTCTGATGAAATTTGTTTTTTTTTGTTTGAACTTAAATGTTAACTGTTAACACTGTAAACATATTTATTTTTGCAGTGTACTAATTTTCGCTTATTTTGCAATCGTTGGTTTTGCACAAAAATTAATACATAGTAAAAATTATATTGTATGTTTATTGTGTTAAAGTGCATATTTCAACAAGAGGCCCATGGGCCTGATACGCTCACCTGATAACTAATGGCTAGCTGATAGATTTAAAGACAACATAAATACTAAACCCCAATGACTTTTTTCTTTACATCATGATAACCGTTGTATCAATACCTACAACATTCTAGTATACATGCCTATACAAAAAGTTTATAGTTTTCAAGATAATTAACCATTCAGTATTGTTTCACATCTGTGACCATGACCTTTGAACCCATGACCTTTTTCTATACATCAAAATGATTGTTGTATCCATACCTACAACATTCTAATATACATGCCTGTAAAAAAAGTTTATAGTTTTCGAGATAATTAACCATCTTGGCATTGTTTCGCATCTGTGACCTTGACCTTTGAACCCATGACCTTTTTCTATACATCAAAATGATTGTTGTATCAATACTTGCAACATTCTAATATACATGCCTATACAAAAAGTTTATAGTTTTCGAGATAATTAACCATTTCAGTATTGTTTCACATCTGTAACCTTGACCTTTGAACCCATGACCTTTTTCTATACATCAAAATGATTGTTGTATCAATACCTACAACATTCTAATATACATGCCTATACAAAATGTTTATAGTTTTCACGATAATTAACCATTTCAGTATTGTTTCACATCTGTGTCCTTGACCTTTGAACCCATGACCTTTTTCTATACATCAAAATGATTGTTGTATCAATACTTGCAACATTCTAATATACATACCTATACAAAAAGTTTATAGTTTTCAAGATAATTAACCATTTCAGTATTTTTTCACATCTGTGTCCTTGACCTTTGAACCCATGACCTTTTTCTATACATCAAAATGATCATTGTATCAATATCTACAACATTCTAATATACATGCCTATACAAAATGTTTATAGTTTTCAAGATAATTAACCATTTCGGTATTGTTTCGCATCTGTGACCTTGACCTTTGAACCCATGACCTTTTTCTATACATCAAAATGATCGTTGCATCAATACCTACAACATTCTAGTATACATGCCTATACAAAATGTTTATAGTTTTCGAGATAATTAACCATTTCTGTATTGTTTCGCATCTGTGACCTTGACCTTTGAACCCATGACCTTTTTCTATACATCAAAATGATTGTTGTATCAATACTTGCAACATTCTAATATACATGCCAATACAAAATGTTTATAGTTTTCGAGATAATTAACCATTTCGGTATTGTTTCGCATCTGTGACCTTGACCTTTAAACCCATGACCTTTTTCTATACATCAAAATGATCGTTGTATCAATACCTACAACATTCTAATATACATGCCTATACAAAAAGTTTATAGTTTTCGAGATAATTAACCATTTCAGTATTGTTTCACATCTGTGTCCTTGACCTTTGAACCCATGACCTTTTTCTATACATCAAAATGATCATTGTATCAATATCTACAACATTCTAATATACATGCCTATGCAAAATGTTTATAGTTTTCGAGATAATTAACCATTTCGGTATTGTTTCGCATCTGTGACCTTGACCTTTGAACCCATGACCTTTTTCTATACATCAAAATGATCATTGTATCAATACCTACAACATTCTAATATACATGCCTATACAAAAAGTTTATAGATTTCGAGATAATACTTATAATCAGAGGTAAAAAAAATTAGGTCATGACCTTCACAATTGACCTTGACCTTATTTTGAAAATATTAACAAGAAGATGTCAAAACTAAAAACCCCATGTCATTATCTGGTCAAATAGTCAAGTTATAACAATTTGAAGCTATTTTACGATTTTTTCAAAATTAAACGCAAAAACGCGTAACCTATTTTTTGTCCGAATTTTACAAAATGAACAAACTATAGGCTTAAGACCCTAGAGAAGCCAAATATCACATCAGATTTTTTCTCTGATCAGTACTTTCGGAGAAGAAGATTTTTAAGATTTTTGCACCCCTAGGTCACTTTGACCTAGTTATGGTAGCCATGGCAACGCCACGAACAAATCTGAATTGCACTGGCCCATATATACTTCTGACAAAGTTTCATTAAAAACTGTCCAGTAGTTTCAGAGTAGAAGTCGAAAATAGGTGTTAACGACGCACGCACGCACACACGCATATACACACGCTGCGCTATGCCATAAGCTCACATGACCTTCGGTCAGGTGAGCTAAAAATGTGAAAATGTGCAGACGTGTCTAAATTTCCTGTATGGCGAAAATACATACACACGAATTTAAATATGTTTGCAGTATATTTTACCAAATAAATAAATAACAAAATAACAAGATTTTTATGTTCCAAAAATATAATTAAAAATGTAAAAGATAAATAAAAACATAATAAAAAGACAATTACACATTCCCTTCAGTATATTTTAAAGCAGAAGACAAAAATTTTTAAATTAGGCAGGAAGTATGAAGCCTATCGCTAATAAGGAACCATGACCATAATGTCAAATCATTTTCATAGAGAAAAGAAATAAAATATTTCAAAACTAAACCAGGCTTGATACAAATAATTTGTAGTTGTTAGTGAACGTTTACCTAGGTTAGAATCCCAACTAACAAAGATTCCAGTGTGAGAGAGTGTGTCAGTTTGCTAGTCAAAGGTCGGCTATTGTCTCCAGGTACTCTGGTTTCCTCGTCAGTTTGCTTGTCAAAGGTCGGCTATTATCTCCAGGTACTCTGGTTTCCTCATCAGTTTGCTAGTCAAAGGTCGGCTATTATCTCCAGGTAGTCTGGTTTCCTCGTCAGTTTGCTTGTCAAAGGTCGGCTATTATCTCCAGGTACTCTGGTTTCCTCGTCAGTTTGCTAGTCAAAGGTCGGCTATTATCTCCAGGTAGTCTGGTTTCCTCGTCAGTTTGCTTGTCAAAGGTCGGCTATTATCTCCAGGTACTCTGGTTTCCTCGTCAGTTTGCTTGTCAAAGGTCGGCTATTATCTCCAGGTAGTCTGGTTTCCTCGTCAGTTTGCTTGTCAAAGGTCGGCTATTGTCTCCAGGTACTCTGGTTTCCTCGTCAGTTTGCTTGTCAAAG
Organism: Anadara kagoshimensis; assembly: GCA_021292105.1. Lineage (NCBI taxonomy): Eukaryota > Metazoa > Mollusca > Bivalvia > Arcoida > Arcidae > Anadara > Anadara kagoshimensis. The sequence continues at coordinate 36,810,983 of CM037866.1, forward strand.
GTCGGCTATTATCTCCAGGTACTCTGGTTTCCTCATCAGTTTGCTAGTCAAAGGTCGGCTATTATCTCCAGGTAGTCTGGTTTCCTCGTCAGTTTGCTTGTCAAAGGTCGGCTATTATCTTCAGGTACTCTGGTTTCCTCGTCAGTTTGCTAGTCAAAGGTCGGCTATTATCTCCAGGTAGTCTGGTTTCCTCGTCAGTTTGCTTGTCAAAGGTCGGCTATTATCTCCAGGTAGTCTGGTTTCCTCGTCAGTTTGCTTGTCAAAGGTCGGCTATTATCTCCAGGTACTCTGGTTTCCTCGTCAGTTTGCTTGTCAAAGGTCGGCTATTATCTCCAGGTACTCTGGTTTCCTCGTCAGTTTGCTTGTCAAAGGTCGGCTATTGTCTCCAGGTACTCTGGTTTCCTCGTCAGTTTGCTTGTCAAAGGTCGGCTATTATCTCCAGGTACTCTGGTTTCCTCGTCAGTTTGCTTGTCAAAGGTCGGCTATTATCTCCAGGTACTCTGGTTTCCTCGTCAGTTTGCTTGTCAAAGGTCGGCTATTATCTCCAGGTACTCTGGTTTCCTCGTCAGTTTGCTTGTCAAAGGTCGGCTATTATCTCCAGGTACTCTGGTTTCCTCGTCAGTTTGCTTGTCAAAGGTCGGCTATTATCTCCAGGTACTCTGGTTTCCTCGTCAGTTTGCTTGTCAAAGGTCGGCTATTATCTCCAGGTACTCTGGTTTCCTCCATTATCCCAGAACTGACCACCTCAATATAAGTGAAAGTGTAAAACTCCATTACTCCACTAAGTGAACATGTGATGTTTTGAAGAATGAAAAACTGCATAAAATACTACAACAATGTCTTCTATCTAAAGATTTTATCACAAAATATTAGAGTATTGCAAAGATCACCTGTACATAGAGGGCTGTCACACGCCTCTTTGGTAATGGGCCTGGTAACCATAACAATGGAGAAATAACCATCCTTTCATATATATTTTGTGAAAAATCTATTGGGGGAAAATACCTTGTAAAAACCAAACAGTTAATACAATTTTAATTTAATTAAAAACAAGAGGCCCATGGGCCTTAACGCTCACCTGAGGAAGAGTACATATCTTATGCAGAGGTACAATGGTCAATGACATTAATAAAAGAGAATATCAAAATTTTCAGCAGTAAGGGCCAATAATATGCAAGTATTTTTGCAAATTAATTATAATAATTATTATATAAGTATGCTATATATAACATATTTAAAGTCTAGCTACAATATATTATTTATAAACAGCTAAAACATCTGTATATTAAAATGTGCATTAGGCCAATACCTACAATATTCCAATATACATGCCTATACAAAGAGTTTATAGTTTTTGAGATAATTAACCATTTAAGTATTCATTTGCATCTATGACCTTGACCTTTGAACCTATGACCTTGATTCATATATCAAAATGATTTTTGTGCAAATGCCTACAATATTCCAATATACATGCCTATACAAAAAGTTTATAGTTTTTGAGATAATTAACCATTTAAGTATTTGTTCGCATCTATGACCTTGACCTTTGAACCTATGACCTTCATTCATATATCAAAATGATCGTTAGGCCAATACGTATCTTATTCCAATATACATGCCTATACAAAAAGTTTATAGTTTTTGAGATAATTAACCATTTAAGTATTCATTTGCATCAATGACCTTGACCTTTGAACCCATGACCTTCATTCATATATCAAAATGATCAATAGGCCAATACCTACAATATTCCAATATACATGCCTATACAAAAAGTTTATAGTTTCTGAGATAATTAACCATTTAAGTATTAGTTTGCATCTATGACCTTGACCTTTAAAGCTATGAACTTCATTCGTATATCAAAATGATTGTTGTGCATATGCCTACAATATTCTAATATACATGCCAATACAAAAAGTTTATAGTTTTTGAGATAATTATCCATTTAAATATTCGTTCGCAGTTATGACCTTGACCTTTGAACCTATGACCTTCATTCATATATCAAAATGATCGTTAGGCCAATACCTACGATATTCCAATATACATGCCTATACAAAGAGTTTATAGTTTTTGAGATAATTAACCATTTAAGTATTTGTTCAATTCTATGACCTTGACCTTTGAACCTATGACCTTCATGCATATATCAAAATGATAGTTAAGCCAATACCTACAATATTCCAATATACATGCCTATACAAAAAGTTTATAGTTTTTGAGATAATTAACCATTTAAGTATTCGTTCGCATCTATGACCTTGACCTTTGAACCTATGACCTTCAGTCATATATCAAAATGATCGTTGTGCAAATGCCTACAATATTCTAATATACATGCCTATACAAAGAGTTTATAGTTTTTGAGATAATTAATCATTTAAGTATTCGTTCAATTCTATGACCTTGACCTTTGAACCTATGACCTTCATTCATATATCAAAATGATCATTAGGCCAATACCTACAATATTCCAATATACATGCCTATACAAAATGTTTATAGTTTTTGAGATAATTAACCATTTAAGTATTCGTTTGCGTCTATGACCTTGACCGTTGAACCTATGACCTTCATTCATATATCAAAATGATCGATAGGCCAATACCTAAAATATTCCAATATACATGCCTATACAAAAAGTTCATAGTTTTTGAGATAATTAACCATTTCAGTACTTGTTTACATCTGTGACCTTGACCTTTAAACCCATGACCTTTATTCATATATCAAAATGACCATTGTGGCATTACCTACAATATTCTGATATACATGCCTATGCAAAAAACTCATAGTTTTGCAGATAATTAACTATTTTGGTATTCTTGGACATCTGTGACCTTGACCTTTGAACCCATGACCCTGATCTATGTATCAAAATGATCGTCATGTCAATACCTACAAATAACTGAAAATCCTATGCCATTATCACAAGAAATATTAAAAAAATAGCATTTTTTATCAAAGGTCAAAACTGGGACATGACCTTGACCTTCGACCTTGACATCAATTGGAAGAAAATTGCAAGACAAGATCAACAGTGAAAACTCCATACAATTATCTTCAGCCATTATGAAGTTATAACAATAAATGTCTCATTTTAAAAATTATGTAATTTTACGCAAAAAACGCGTAACCTATTTTTCGTCTAATTTTCAAGAAAAACACAATTTTAATGTTCCCAGGTATGCTGAATCCGAATATCCAATCAAAATTTGCCTGCACCTTTTGGTTTCAGAGAAGAAGATTTTTTTGTCTTTTTGCTATTTTTAGTAACAGCGGCCATCTTGTTGGGCGTGGCCAAACCCCGAACACAATTTTGAAAGGCTGTTACCCAGGCATGATAATCACCAAGTTTCATCAAATATGGCCCAGTAGTTTTGGAGGAGAAGATTAAAATGTAAAGTTTACGCACGACGGACGACGCACGACGGACGACGGACGGTGATAGATTGCAATAGCTCATCTGAGCCTTTGGCTCAGGTGAGCTAAAAAAAATATTTGGGAAAAATTTTTGAACATTTGGAATGGGGCTAATTTTTTGGCCTCAAGTTAGCGGATTGACACCTCTGATATAAGTATTAAGTTTCTTTATCTTATAGATATTGGATAAATAATTGAGATTCATACAGGCAGTACAAAAATGAGATCAAGTTAAAAAAATTAAATTTCAAACAAACTGAATCTATTTCTTAACTTAAAATGAATCCCTTTCTCCCTCCGAGTCCGATACTGTAAAATATTTATCTCCGTTAGAATTGTGTTCAGAATCACTGGAATTCTGGGAAGTCCGTTTTGGTACTTTACGATGTCTATTTTTAGTCACTATTAACCCTCCATTTGACACGTAATCTGCTAATTTTTTCATTTCTTTCTTATATTTGATATAGTGCCTGTCTTCCATCTCTGATGAACCACTAGTATCCGATGATGATGATGATGACCTGGATCTGTGTCTATATTTGTCTCTTTTCCTCCTAGAGAATTTTGAGTGTCTTTCATTATCATTGCTATGGGTATGAAGTGGTGACCTTGACCTTCTTCTAGATCTATCTGGAGACCTTGACCTTGATGATGACCTTGATCTGTGTCTATATTTGTCTCTTTTCCTTTTGGACAATTTTGATTGTCTTTCAGCATCAACGCTATAGTTACCAAGTGGTGAACTTGACCTTCTTCCAGATTTATCAGGTGACCTTGACCTATTTGAATTTTCTGATTTCTTTTTCCTTTTATGTTTATGATGTTTACCAGTATCATGTGATCTTTTTTCACTGTGTTTTCGTTTACGTTTTTTGTGTTTATGACCCTGATCATCATCTGAATCTGATTCATCTGTACTCTTTGAAGTATTGGCAGATTTGTAACTATTAAACTTTTTCCGATGTTTTGACTCTGCTGATTTTCTTTGTTTTTTATCCTTGTTGCCATGATTTGATTTTTTATGTTTTTTCTTGTTTTCTTTTCTTTTCTTCTTAGATTTTCTAGAAAAATATAAAAAAGAGAACAATTTTCAGACAGAGTAACTACAAGTACCTGTTTCACATTCTCAGTCTTATATCTCCATTCTAAATTCTATATTTTACAGAACCATCAATCTTACAAACAGAAAATATCATACCCCTGAAGTCAAGAATTCTCTGACTACACTGTGAAACAAGAGTTCTATCCTACCCCTGAAGTCAAGATTTCTCTGACTACACTGTAAAACAAGAGTTCTATCCTACCCCTGAAGTCAAGATTTCTGACTACACTGTGAAACAAGAGTTCTATCCTACCCCTGAAGTCAAGAATTCTCTGACTACACTGTGAAACAAGAGTTCTATCCTACCCCTGAAGTCAAGATTTCTCTGACTACACTGTAAAACAAGAGTTCTATCCTACCCCTGAAGTCAAGATTTCTGACTACACTGTGAAACAAGAGTTCTATCCTACCCTGAAGTCAAGATTTCTGACTACACTATGAAACAAGACTTCTATCCTACCCCTGAAGTCAAGATTTCTGACTACACTGTGAAACAAGAGTTCTATCCTACCCCTGAAGTCAAGATTTCTCTGACTACACTGTGAAACAAGAGTTCTATCCTACCCCTGAAGTCAAGATTTCTCTGACTACACTGTGAAACAAGAGTTTTATCCTACCCCTGAAGTCAAGATTTCTCTGACTACACTGTGAAACAAGAGTTCTATCCTACCCCTGAAGTCAAGATTTCTCTGACTACACTGTAAAACAAGAGTTCTATCATACCCCTGAAGTCAAGATTTCTCTGACTACACTGTAAAACAAGAGTTCTATCCTACCCCTGAAGTCAAGATTTCTCTGACTACACTGTAAAACAAGAGTTCTATCCTACCCCTGAAGTCAAGATTTCTGACTACACTGTGAAACAAGAGTTCTATCATACCCCTGAAGTCAAGATTTCTCTGACTACACTGTGAAACAAGAGTTCTATTCTACCCCTGAAGTCAAGATTTCTCTGACTACACTGTAAAACAAGAGTTCTATCCTACCCCTGAAGTCAAGATTTCTCTGACTACACTGTAAAACAAGAGTTCTATCATACCCCTGAAGTCAAGATTTCTCTGACTACACTGTAAAACAAGAGTTCTATCCTACCCCTGAAGTCAAGATTTCTCTGACTACACTGTGAAACAAGAGTTCTATCCTACCCTGAAGTCAAGATTTCTCTGACTACACTGTAAAACAAGAGTTCTATCCTACCCCTGAAGTCAAGATTTCTGACTACACTGTGAAAACAAGAGTTCTATCATACCCCTGAAGTCAAGATTTCTCTGACTACACTGTGAAACAAGAGTTCTATTCTACCCCTGAAGTCAAGATTTCTGACTACACTGTAAAACAAGAGTTCTATCCTACCCCTGAAGTCAAGATTTCTCTGACTACACTGTAAAACAAGAGTTCTATCATACCCTGAAGTCAAGATTTCTCTGACTACACTGTAAAACAAGAGTTCTATCCTACCCTGAAGTCAAGATTTCTCTGACTACACTGTGAAACAAGAGTTCTATCCTACCCTGAAGTCAAGATTTCCCTGACTACACTGTGAAACAAGAGTTCTATCATACCCCTGAAGTCAAGATTTCTGACTACACTGTGAAACAAGAGTTCTATCATACCCCTGAAGTCAAGATTTCTCTGACTACACTGTGAAACAAGAGTTCTATCCTACCCCTGAAGTCAAGATTTCTGACTACACTGTGAAACAAGAGTTCTATCCTACCCCTGAAGTCAAGATTTCTCTGACTACACTGTAAAACAAGAGTTCTATCCTACCCCTGAAGTCAAGATTTCTGACTACACTGTGAAACAAGAGTTCTATCCTACCCCTGAAGTCAAGATTTCTCTGACTACACTGTAAAACAAGAGTTCTATCCTACCCTGAAGTCAAGATTTCTCTGACTACACTGTGAAACAAGAGTTCTATCCTACCCCTGAAGTCAAGATTTCTGACTACACTGTGAAACAAGAGTTCTATCCTACCCCTGAAGTCAAGATTTCTCTGACTACACTGTAAAACAAGAGTTCTATCCTACCCCTGAAGTCAAGATTTCTCTGACTACACTGTGAAACAAGAGTTCTATCCTACCCCTGAAGTCAAGATTTCTCTGACTACACTGTGAAACAAGAGTTCTATCCTACCCCTGAAGTCAAGATTTCTCTGACTACACTGTGAAACAGAGTTCTATCCTACCCCTGAAGTCAAGATTTTCTCTGACTACACTGTGAAACAAGAGTTCTATCCTACCCCTGAATTCAAGATTTCTCTGACTACACTGTAAAACAAGAGTTCTATTCTACCCCTGAAGTCAAGACTTCTCTGACTACACTGTGAAACAAGAGTTCTATCCTACCCCTGAATTCAAGATTCTGACTACACTGTGAAACAAGAGTTCTATATACCCCTGAAGTCAAGATTTTCTGACTACACTGTGAAACAAGAGTTCTATCATACCCTGAAGTCAAGATTTCTCTGACTACACTGTGAAACAAGAGTTCTATCCTACCCCTGAAGTCAAGATTTCTCTGACTACACTGTAAAACAAGAGTTACTATCCTACCCTGAAGTCAAGATTCTCTGACTACACTGTGAAACAAGAGTTCTATCCTACCCCTGAAGTCAAGATTTCTGACTACACTGTGAAACAAGAGTTCTATCCTACCCTGAAGTCAAGATTTCTCTGACTACACTGTGAAACAAGAGTTCTATCCTACCCCTGAAGTCAAGATTTCTGACTACACTGTGAAACAAGAGTTCTATCCTACCCCTGAAGTCAAGATTTCTCTGACTACACTGTTAAACAAGAGTTCTATCCTACCCTGAAGTCAAGATTCTATGACTACACTGTGAAACAAGAGTTCTATCCTACCCCTGAAGTCAAGATTTCTGACTACACTGTGAAACAAGAGTTCTATCCTACCCCTGAAGTCAAGATTTCTATGACTACACTGTAAAACAAGAGTTCTATCCTACCCCTGAAGTCAAGATTTCTCTGACTACACTGTGAAACAAGAGTTCTATCCTACCCCTGAAGTCAAGATTTCCCTGACTACACTGTAACAAGAGTTCTATCATACCCCTGAAGTCAAGATTTCTCTGACTACACTGTGAAACAAGAGTTCTATCCTACCCTGAAGTCAAGATTTCTCTGACTACACTGTGAAACAAGAGTTCTATCCTACCCCTGAAGTCAAGATTTCTGACTACACTGTGAAACAAGAGTTCTATCCTACCCCTGAAGTCAAGATTTCTCTGACTACACTGTAAAACAAGAGTTCTATCCTACCCTGAAGTCAAGATTTCTGACTACACTGTGAAACAAGAGTTCTATCCTACCCCTGAAGTCAAGATTTCTCTGACTACACTGTAAAACAAGAGTTCTATCCTACCCTGAAGTCAAGATTTCTCTGACTACACTGTGAAACAAGAGTTCTATCCTACCCCTGAAGTCAAGATTCTGACTACACTGTGAAACAAGAGTTCTATCCTACCCCTGAAGTCAAGATTTCTCTGACTACACTGTAAAACAAGAGTTCTATCCTACCCCTGAAGTCAAGATTTCTCGACTACACTGTGAAACAAGAGTTCTATCCTACCCCTGAAGTCAAGATTTCTCTGACTACACTGTGAAACAAGAGTTCTATCCTACCCCTGAAGTCAAGATTTCTCTGACTACACTGTAAACAAGAGTTCTATCCTACCCCTGAAGTCAAGATTTCTCTGACTACACTGTGAAACAAGAGTTCTATCCTACCCTGAAGTCAAGATTTCTCACTACACTGTGAAACAAAAGTTCTATCCTACCCTGAAGTCAAGATTTCTCTGACAACTGTAAAACAAGAGTTCTATCCTACCCTGAAGTCAAGATTTCTCTGACTACACTGTGAAACAAGAGTTCTATCCTACCCCTGAAGTCAAGATTTCTCTGACTACACTGTGAAACAAGAGTTCTATCCTACCCCTGAAGTCAAGATTTCTCTGACTACACTGTGAAACAAGAGTTCTATCCTACCCCTGAAGTCAAGATTTCTGACTACACTGTGAAACAAGAGTTCTATCCTACCCTGAAGTCAAGATTTCTCTGACTACACTGTAAAACAAGAGTTCTATCCTACCCCTGAAGTCAAGATTTCTCTGACTACACTGTGAAACAAGAGTTCTATCCTACCCCTGAAGTCAAGATTTCTCTGACTACACTGTGAAAAAGAGTTTTAATCCTACCCCTGAAGTCAAGATTTCTCTGACTACACTGTAAAACAAGAGTTCTATCCTACCCCTGAAGTCAAGATTTCTCTGACTACACTGTGAAACAAGCGTTCTATCCTACCCCTGAAGTCAAGATTTCTCTGACTACACTGTGAAACAAGAGTTCTATCCTACCCTGAAGTCAAGATTTCTCTGACTACACTGTAAAACAAGATTCTATCCTACCCCTGAAGTCAAGATTTCTCTGACTACACTGTGAAACAAGAGTTCTATCCTACCCCTGAAGTCAAGATTTCCCTGACTACACTGTAAAAAGAGTTCTATTCTACCCTGAAGTCAAGATTTCTCTGACTACACTGTGAAACAAGAGTTCTATCCTACCCCTGAAGTCAAGATTTCCCTGACTACACTGTGAAACAAGAGTTTTATCCTACCCCTGAAGTCAAGATTTCTCTGACTACACTGTAAAACAAGCGTTCTATCCTACCCCTGAAGTCAAGATTTCTCTGACTACACTGTGAAACAAAGAGTTTTATCCTACCCCTGAAGTCAAGATTCTCTGACTACACTGTGAAACAAGAGTTTATCCCACCCCTGAAGTCAAGATTTCTCTGACTACACTGTAAAACAAGAGTTCTATCCTACCCTGAAGTCAAGATTTCTCTGACACACTGTGAAACAAGAGTCTATCCTACACCTGAAGTCAAGATTTCTCTGACTACACTGTAAAACAAGAGTTCTATCCTACCCCTGAAGTCAAGATTTCTCTGACTACACTGTGAAACAAGACTTCTATCCTACCCCTGAAGTCAAGATTTCTCTGACTACACTGTGAAACAAGAGTTCTATCCTACCCCTGAAGTCAAGATTTCTGACTATACTGTGAAACAAGAGTTCTATCCTACCCCTGAAGTCAAGATTTCTCTGACTACACTGTAAAACAAGAGTTCTATCCTACCCCTGAAGTCAAGATTTCTCTGACTACACTGTAAAACAAGAGTTCTATCCTACCCCTGAAGTCAAGATTTCTCTGACTACACTGTGAAACAAGAGTTTTATCCTACCCCTGAAGTCAAGATTTCTCTGACTACACTGTAAAACAAGAGTTCTACCCTACCCCTGAAGTCAAGATTTCTCTGACTACACTGTGAAACAAGAGTTCTATCCTACCCCTGAAGTCAAGATTTCTCTGACTACACTGTGAAACAAGAGTTCTATCCTACCCCTGAAGTCAAGATTTCTCTGACTACACTGTAAAACAAGAGTTCTATCCTACCCCTGAAGTCAAGATTTCTCTGACTACACTGTGAAACAAGAGTTCTATCCTACCCCTGAAGTCAAGATTTCCCTGACTACACTGTAAAACAGAGTTCTATTCCACCCCTGAAGTCAAGATTTCTCTGACTACACTGTGAAACAAGAGTTCTATCCTACCCCTGAGGTCAAGATTTCCCTGACTACACTGTGAAACAAGAGTTCTATCCTACCCCTGAAGTCAAGATTTCTCTGACTACACTGTGAAACAAGAGTTCTATCCTACCCTGAAGTCAAGATTTCTCTGACTACACTGTAAAACAAGAGTTCTATCCTACCCCTGAAGTCAAGATTTCTGACTACACTGTGAAACAAGAGTTCTATCCTACCCCTGAAGTCAAGAATTCTCTGACTACACTGTGAAACAAGAGTTCTATCCTACCCCTGAAGTCAAGAATTCTCTGACTACACTGTAAAACAAGAGTTCTATCCTACCCCTGAAGTCAAGATTTCTGACTACACTGTGAAACAAGAGTTCTATCCTACCCCTGAAGTCAAGATTTCTGACTACACTATGAAACAAGACTTCTATCCTACCCCTGAAGTCAAGATTTCTGACTACACTGTGAAACAAGAGTTCTATCCTACCCCTGAAGTCAAGATTTCTCTGACTACACTGTGAAACAAGAGTTCTATCCTACCCCTGAAGTCAAGATTTCTCTGACTACACTGTGAAACAAGAGTTTTATCCTACCCCTGAAGTCAAGATTTCTCTGACTACACTGTGAAACAAGAGTTCTATCCTACCCCTGAAGTCAAGATTTCTCTGACTACACTGTAAAACAAGAGTTCTATCATACCCCTGAAGTCAAGATTTCTCTGACTACACTGTGAAACAAGAGTTTTATCCTACCCCTGAAGTCAAGATTTCTCTGACTACACTGTGAAACAAGAGTTATATCCCACCCCTAAAGTCAAGATTTCTGACTACACTGTGAAACAAGAGTTCTATCATACCCCTGAAGTCAAGATTTCTCTGACTACACTGTGAAACAAGAGTTCTATTCTACCCCTGAAGTCAAGATTTCTCTGACTACACTGTAAAACATAGCACTGTCGTGCTGTTGTACAGCGTACAGTAGTTGGGAAAATTGTGTTGTGGCAAGACAATATAACCGAAAATTCGGAGGGGGGGGGGGGGGGGGGGGGGGGG